>CM035159.1:27081909-27733165 GCA_020205615.1 Panax quinquefolius | reverse complement strand
TTTACTTACTGTCGATAGGAATTCTGTAGTGATAGTAGTCTGAATGATCCTTAGACTTGAGATCATCATAGTATCTTATATGTAATGAATTACACTTTGACTTATTCCTTAAGACTCTTAGAGTATATCAAAGGGTATGCTTGGGTGTAATAAGTTATATATGAAGATAATGAATGATCAATAAAGAATCTACCACTTCTAGTAAAAGGAGAGATGTCTATGTGATTCGATAAATGACAATCCAGAAATCCTTGGCGAGGTGGAATGAAATTAGAAAGTAGTTTCTAATTTGCATTCATTGGGAGTTGTTCATTTAGGAATCGAAATACATATAATTAAATAAAATAAGACTTGTGATAATTCCATGTCTTATATTTAATTGGGACGTAGTATGGTGGAAGGATTGAATTATGCGGTAACTATTTACTCAAAGGTTCTTTTATGATTAATGTTGAAATCTATATTATCTGGAAAGTCGTTGATCGCTTAGGGAGGCTTATCCTATTGTAGAATAAATATTATTTATTTAAATAAATTATTTGTTTAATTTATTTATTTAAATGAGATTAGAATTGTTACAATTGATTTATTCACAACCGGTTTAATATGGAGAACCTAAAGGGTCACACCATAAAAGGAAGAATAATTATTTAAAAGTTAATGGCATAATTGTAATAATATGTTAAGTATATTTAATTTAATCTATGGTGATAGAATAAATTAAATAGCTTAATATTATTATTTAATATTTTAGAAATATTAAATATAAATTAATAAGAGGAGTCTTATTAATATTATTATAATTATTATTATTTTAATTTCTAAAAGGTTTAGGAATTAATTTAATATTAGTACTCTCATTTATTCCTAATTGGATTAGGAAAGAAAATTAGTTAAAGAGTTTAACTAATTATCCCTAATAGGATTAGGGGCCCATTTAATTAAAAAGGTTTAATTAAATAAATAATACCTTATTTTAATTAAAATAGGGTTATATAATATCTTTATAAGAGGAGTCTTATATTAGATATGAGAATACATAATTCAAGAGTTGAGAAGTACACCCTTTTCTTATTAGGATAGGAAAACTAGGGTTTGAGCCAACATCCCTTCTTCTTGAAAATTCCTCTTCCTTGGTGGATCACTATAGAGGCCACACACTTGGGTGGCTTACATTGATCAAAGGAAGGAATCTACCCGGAGATTCAAGGAGATCGCGGAGAAGTAGGAGGTGAACTTCGTACACGAGGAAGCTTCGTTTCTACAAGGGTATGATTTCATAATTTCTTATTCTTCGCTTTAATTAATAATATGCATAAAGGATGATCCGGGTAATTGGTTTGTGAAAATTTTAAAATCGATTTTATCTAAGCCCGCTTACGTTTTGCAATTTGATTCTTACTCGATTTTCACGAAAACCTAACGATTGGTATCATGAGCCAAACTTTATGCGAATTATTAATTATTTTGATTCTATATATGTATGGGTATGTATTTAGAATAATTACGTGGCGGTTGTTTTGCGTCCGAATTTTTTTGTTTTGGCCTAATTTAAGGCGTGGTCCGAAAATTAAAAAAGCAAGTTCTTTGGAGATTTTAAAAAGTGCAGGACTTTTATTATATATATATATAATTGTTATATATATATTAATTTTAATAATTTTATAATTAAAATAAAAGAGTTTATTTTAATCTTGAAATTAGATTTCATGCAACATAAAATTGCCCATTAAATGATACTCGTATATATATGGAATGATTTAATTTATTGATACATATGATGATATGTATGATAATAAATGGAATTGATTATGGACAATTGACCAATATGATTGGATTTATTTTAGTTGGATGTTTGAATGAATGGGTTTTATTAAATGGGGTCTGCATGCCTACCTCGTCTTTTCTCGGTTTTCTTCTTGATGTAAATTCTATCTCTCTCCTATGTACTTCCCTTGATCAACGATCAAGGTTTCTATTTAAATTAAATAGTTTAATGTAATAGGATTAGTTAGAATTTTTTTGAAGAACTTAGGAGATCAAGGAGCACTAGAAGACCCGTTTGTAATGGAGCCCGGTTTAAATGTAATAGTTATATTTAAATGTTTATTCTTTGCACCTAGGGGGTTTGACCTTTTGGTTCACTTGATGGCTCTAGTGAACCAAACTAGAATAAAAGTCCATAATCAATCCCGGTAGAATATAGTATTATTCATATGTGCATACTAGTATTATATATATTATATATTATGCAAACATGCTTCATGTTTAATAATATAGACGTGATTTTATATATATATTTGCGTGCGCTACTAAACAAGATGAGACAAATAATAACAAATCCCTTAAAGTTTTTTATTAAGTCTTAAGCGTTCAAAGATATTTAGAATATCGAACGTAGCCTTCTAGCATGATAAAATTAATAGAGTATTAAATATTTAATATGAGTTTGTTGTGTCACCACAAGGCAAGTATTAAGTATTTAAGATGTTAATTTATCACATTTGATGCTTATAAAGAAAATTGAACAATATTGTTTTGTTGTGTCACCACAAGGCGATATTTTCTTTTTGAATATATGGAAGTGCTAGGTTGGACTTAACTTAGATAATTTTGATTCTGGATGTGTCACCACTTGATCAAAATAATCCAAGAGGCAAAACATAAGGAGTTACATGTTGATGTAATTGACAAGGAGTTGTCTACCTATTTATTTATATATAGTTTGTTGTGTCACCACAAGGCTATATATATTTGAAATGGGATCCTTATTCTCACTAAAGAAAAACTTTAATTAGATTTTGCGAACTATATAAATGAGGGTAATATAGTTTGAAGAAAATAGTGGGAGATACCAATATAAAATAAGACCTAATTTATTTTGGTAATTAATAAATGAATGTTTGCTAAAATATTGTCTTTTTACATGCGAAATTTTGAAAATGTCACATTCACTAATTTCACACTGCGAAGCATACTTGATGCTAACAAACCGTTGGCCGGATAGAACTACACCTGATTTGGTTAAGGAATCTGAAATTGTTCTCACTTCTTTGAAAAGATTTCTTATGTCCTAAATTCGCCATTACTGCAAAAGTTGCGGAGGCGACCTCGAGGAAGAGATTGCTACTTTTAAGCGGTGGCAAGATGATGCATCTGTGGCTCAATGCATCATGCTCGCATCCATGAGTAACGAGCTTGCCGTCAAGATGAAAACATGGATGCTCTACTTGCTACTACACCTTGGAGAGTTGTATGGTGAGCAAAGTGGGATCGCTAGATATGAGATATCTAAGGAGCTCTTCCGATCTCGGATGACCGAGGGCACTACTGGTTGAGACTCATGTCCTAAAGATGATCAATCGATTGAGCGTCTTGGGCGACTTGGGTTCGTCGTGGATGGGGAGTTGAGTCAAGATTTAGTCTTGCAGTCACTCCCGACACACCTTCTCACAATTTGTTGTGAATTTTCACATGAATAAGTTGGATGTCGACTTGCACGAATTACTTAACATGTTGAAAGCTGCTGAGGTCACTTCCCATCCAAGAAGAACCATGTTTCTTGGTGGATGATTCTTCCAAGAAAGGAAGAGGCCCAAGGTATCTTCGAAAGGAAGAAATCCAAGAAGGCTAAGGGAAAGGCGAAGTGAAGGATCAAAAGAAACACGATCCAACTAGCAAAGGAATTTGCTTCCATTGCAATAAGCAGCCGTCATTGGAAGAGGCTGCAAGGATTATCTTGCGAGAATAAAAGCGAAGAAGCTTGGAGAAGCTTGAATCCCTGTCAAGGTTTGTTTATGATTGAAATTAATTTTTACGAAAGTCAATCTTCTACTTGGGTATTGGATACTGGATGTGGTTCTCACATATGTAATAATATCTGGGACCGTCGAAGTAGAAAGTTTGAAAGCGAGAATGAGGTCGTCCTACGAGTGGGAAATGGAGCAAAGGTTCTTTGCATTAGTTTAGGGACTTATTGTTTAGCAGATCGCCCTACGGCAAGTTCATTAATTTAAATAATTGTTATTTTGTTCCAAATATCATTAGAAACATTATTTCTATCTACATATTGGATATGGATGGTTTTAATATTATAATAAAGAACAACGGTTGTTCTATTTATAATGATAATGTTTTATATGGTGTTGGTAATTTAAGAAATGGACTTTATATACTTGACTTGCATGAAAATATATTTCAAATTGAACAAACTAATAAAAGGAAAAGAGATGATGTTAATTATACATTCATGTGGCAATCAGAGACTTGGTCATATTAATGAAACAAGATTATCCAAGTCAGCGTAAAGATGGGCTCTAGAGCTATCGATTATGAATCATATCCAACTTGTGAATCTTGTCTCATGGGTAAAATGACTAAATCTCCTTTTAGTGGAAAAGGAGAAATAATTACTGAGTTGTTAGCGTTGGTACACACGATGTATGTGGACCTATGACAACGCATTACATGCGAGGAGGGTATTCTTATTTTATTACATTCAATCGACGACCACTCAAGATTTGGATATGTGTATTTAATGAAATACAAATCTGAATCATTTGAAAAGTTCAAAGAGTTCGGAAGTGAAGTTGAGAAGCAAACTGGTAAGAGTATTAAGATTCTTCGATCCGATCGAGGAGGAGAATACTTAAGTGGTGAGTTTCTCAATTGTCTCAAAAAGAAAATGGTATAATCTCACAATGGACTCCACCGGGGCGCCACGGATGAATGGTGTATCTCGAAAGGAGAAATCGAACATTGTTGGACATGGTTCGATCTATGATGAGTTTTACCGACCTTCCGGTTTTCATTCGGGGATATGCCTAGAATCTATTGCATACCTACTTAACAAGGTGCCTACAAAATCCGTCCCCAAGACCCCTATATGAGTTATGGGCGGGGAGGAAACCAAATCTTAAGCATGTTAAGACTTGGGGTTGTCCAAATTATGTCAAAAGTTTGAAAAGCGATAAGTCTGCAGACTAGATCTCGACAAATGTAGATTTGTGGGATACCCTAAAAAAACATCGGGTATTATTTCTATCATCCAACCGATCAAAAGGTGTTTGTTGCGAAACATCGCCTTCTTGAAAAGGAGTTTATCCTTGAAGGGGTCGATGGAGTAAGATATATCTTGAAGAGGTTCAAGAATCACAAAATACTACAGATCAAAGTGAGGTACCTAACCAAGTAGAGATTCCTTCTGTACCACACCCTATTCGTAAATCTGGAAGAGTACCAAAGATACCAGACAGGTATGGACTTGTCATAGAAGATGACAATGAGGTACACATCATAGATGATGATGATCCATTGAATTACGAACAGGCTATGAGTAGTAAAGACTCAGAGAAATGGCAAGAAGCATTGAAATCGAGATGGACTCCATGTATGAGAACCAAGTATGGACTTTGGTCTCATCACCAAGGCATTAAGCCTATTGGGTGTAAATGGGTCTTTAAAGAAAAAGACGGAAGCGGACTGCAAAGGTAGAGACCTATAAGGCCCGGCCGGTTGCAAAAGGTTTCAAACAAAGACAAGGAGTTGACTATGACGAAACCTTCTCACCAAGAGAGAATGCTCAAGTCCATTCGGATTTTGCTTACGATTACGACTTACCATGACTATGAAATCTGGCGGATGGACGTGAAAGCGGCCTTCCTCAATGGGAAACTTGAGGAGGATGTGTATATGACACAACCAGAGGGATTTGTTTCAAAGGTTGGAACAAATCAAGTCCATAGCTTCTGACGATCCATTTATGGATTAAAGCAAGCTTCGTAGGTGGAACATCCGTTTTGATGAGACAATCAAAAGTTTGATTTTATCAAAAATGAGGATGAACCATGTGTGTACAAGAAGGTTAGTGGGGCGCTATTTCATTCCTTGTATTATATGTTGATGATATATTACTTGATAGGAATGATATTCTATCTTTATGAAAACAATTAAAATCAAGTTATCTAAACACTTCTCCATGAAGGACTTGGGAGAAGCATCCTATATTTTGGGGATAAAGATCTATAGAGATAGATCTAATAGGATGCTTGGCTTATCCCAAGGCGATACATTGACATGATGCTAAAAAGGTTTAGCATGGAAGATTCCAAAAGAGGTCTCATGCCGATGAGCCATGGAATACATCTCTCAAGAAACAAGCCCCAAAGACACTGAGAGAGAAACCGTATGAGTAAGATTCCTTATGCTTGAATAGGATCTATCATATACTGTTATGATATATACTAGACCGAGGATGTCGCTCATGCACTTAGTGTAACGAAAGAGATATCGGTCGAATCCAGGAGAAGAACATCTGAAGGCGCGTGAAAAATATCCTAAAGTACTTAAGAAGAACTAAGGATGTATTTCTTGTCTATGGTGGGTCCGAATTAAAACTAGAGGGCTTCACAGACTCAAGTTTTCAAAGCAGACCAAGATGATGATAACTCCGTTTGGGTATGTGTTTACCTTAAACGGTGGCGCGATGAGTTGGAAAAGTTCCAAGCAATGAAACAGATTCTTGATTCAAAGTGAGAGGCAGAGTACATAGTCAAGTGAAGTTTGCAAAGGAAATTTTTTGATGAAGAAGTTCATTACTGAAACTTGGTGTGGTTCCTAGCATTAAAGGACCAAAGCCTTTTTATTCGTGACAACACTTGAGTCATTCTAAGCTAAGGAACCCAGTCTCATCGAAATCCAAACACGTGTTCGGCGATTTCATTTGATCGAGAGATCATTGAAAGAGGAGACGTCACCCCGGAGCGTGTGGACTCTAAAGATAATATTGCGCAGATCCATTTACTAAAGCGTTAACACAACAAAAGTAGCTTGATCGTCACTTAGAGAAGATGGGTATGAGATACCACGGCGATTGGCTTTAGTGCAAGTGGGAGATTGAAAGTATTATGCATACAAGCCCGATCATGTATGATGATAAAGCATATCTTGTGTAATCAATCTTATTCATTTATTAATAAAAGAATTATTTATTAAAGGCATTTATTATCTACATGGTCTTTGTTTTAATAATATGTGATAAACCCATAGTTTTAAGCAACGCTTTTAGAATAATGATGATGATCATTCTAATGAGATCTAAATTCTTAGAAAGCTTAAAACTAAAATAGTTCCCAATCATTGGATTACTAAATAGGGGATTAGTGAATCCGGATAGATTGGTACATCGTTGCTTGCTCATTGGATGAGGATGATTGGTCTCATGATCATTTGTGTGGAGACACTAAAAGCAAGTATGTAGGTGCTTATTAGAGAATAAGTTCATTTGAGCGTGACTCGCTAAGGAATACCTAATGGAGTTTTACTTACCCATCGATAGGAATTCTGTAGTGATAGTAATCTACAAATGATCCTTAGACTTGAGATCATCATAGTATCTTATATGTAATGAATTACACTTTGACTTATTCCTTAAGACTCTTAGAGTATATCAAAGGGTATGCTTGGGTGTAATAAGTTATATATGAAGATAATGAATGATCGATAAAGAATCTACCACTTCAGTAAAAAGGAGAGATGTCCTATGTGATTCGATAAATGACAACCCAGAGAATCCTTGGCGAGGTGGAATGAAATTAGAAAGTAGTTTCTAATTTGCATTCATTGGGAGTTGTTCATGTAGGAATCGAAATACATATAATTAAATAAAATAAGACTTGACAAGAATTCCATGTCTTATATTTAATTGGGACATAGTATGGTGGAAGGATTGAATTGTACGGTAACTATTTACTCAAAGGTTCTTTTATGATTAATGTTGAAATCTATATTATTTGGAAAGTCGTTGATCGCTAGGGAGGCTTATCCCTATTGTAGAATAAATATTATTTATTTAAATAAATTATTTGTTTAATTTATTTATTTAAATGAGATTTGAATTGTTCTAATTGATTTATTCACAACCGGTTTAATATGGAGAACCTAAAGGGTCACACCATAAAAGGAAGAATAATTATTTAAGAAGTTAATGGCATAATTGTAATAATATGTTAAGTATATTTAATTTAATCTATGGTGATAGAATAAATTAAATAGCTTAATATTATTATTTAATATTTTAGAAATATTAAATATAAATTAATAAGAGGAGTCTTATTAATATTATTATAATTATTATTATTTTAATTTCTAAAAGGTTTAGGAATTAATTTAATATTAGTACTCTCATTTATTCCTAATTGGATTAGGAAAGAAAATTAGTTAAAAGAGTTTAACTAATTATCCCTAATAGGATTAGGGAGCCCATTTAATTAAAAGGGTTTAATTAAATAAATAATACCTTATTTTAATTAAAATAGGTTATATAATATCTTTATAAGAGGAGTCTTATATTAGATATGAGAATACGTAATTCCAAGAGTTGGAGAGTACACCCTTTTCTTATTCGGATAGGAAAACTAGGGTTTGAGCCAACATCCTTCCCTCTTCTTGAAAAATTCCTCTTCCTTGGTGGATCACTATAGAGGCCACACACTTGGGTGGCTTACATTGATCAAAGGAAGGAATCTACCTTGAGATTCAAGGAGATCATGAGAGAAGTAGGAGGTGAACTTCACTGCACACGAGGAAGCTCGTTTCTTCTACAGGTATGATTTCATAATTTCTTATTCTTCGCTTTAATTAATAATATCGTAAAGGATGATCCGGGTAATTGGTTTGTGAAAAATTTTAAAATCGATTTTATCTAAACTTAGCTTCGTTTTGCAATTTGATTGCTACTACGATTTTCACGAAAACCTAACAAAGGCCAGGCCCCTACGAGAGTGCGGCTTGGTGCATTCCCCATCAACAGAAGTCACCAAATGAGAGGCTCGGCTCTTCTTCACTTATGGCTCGATACCAACCGTGAAGCCCCAAAATTAGGTATACGTCACCCATCTTGGGTCGCCACTTACATGGTACATAAATTCAAATATAACTTACTAACCTAACTGTCGTGTACAATACGACATAAATTGTGAGTTTGAATACAAATATTGTCTACTAGATATTATACAAACTCAAAGGAGTCCTTCATTACAACTATTATCACACTATTTCACGAATAGTGAGGACTACTAATGCTATCCTCTCGGACCATTACTCTGCTTCCCGACTCGTCCCCAAATACTATGTTCTCATTTCACAGAGAGAACAAGAAAGAAAGGGTGAGCTCAACTAGCCCAAGAAGAAATATTATGACTAAGATAATGCGTAATAAATTATCATTAGCCTTCAACAATGTTAAACCGATAAAATATAATAGACAACCGGTTTAATCTGCAGCTTAATATGCAATCCATTAAAAGAGTCAAGTAGAGAATAAAATCTACTATCTTTTAGGTTTTAAAAGGTTTTCATCAATTTTTATCACGAGACTCAAATTTAATAAATAAACCACCACATCTAATCATCCATGTACCACTGGTCAAGGATTTTCATCAAATTATCAATGGTCATGACTATACCGAATCACCCCGGTCATAATCATACCAAAAACTATCCATCACCGCATTACAGAAGCACCGAGGACTTTTATCACATCATTTATAACAAGCCATGATTATACCGAATGATCCCCGTCATAATCATACTAAGTTCATCTATGCACGTAAGCCAAAGATAACATAATATATCATGAGGATGATGACAATGACATAATAATTCAATAAAACAAGTTCAAGAATTATTTAATCCATGAATTATTAACGTCCAAATTGTCAACATGATCTTCAAGCTTCAGAGAGTAAAATTCAAGAATGATCGGAAGAATATTTCCATGAAAAGATACTGGATGAAACGCAAATATCAAGGATATTCTACTAATTTCATGGAGTATAGAAGTCAAAGTTTTAACCAACTGGGTATAATAAAGAATGGAATAACAAAAGAAATCACCATGCATGCGGTATTAGCATGTATAAAGTTATTCAACAGAATAATAATAACGGAACCGGTCGTGAAATTCACACCGAAGCGTGATGTTCCAACGTAATAATAAAGATGGAACCGGTCCGGTAAAAACACACGATAGGATATTCCAACGTAATGATAAAGATTTTAACCAGTCCTGTAAAACACACAGCATGGATGTTCCAATAGAATAATAAAAAGCGGAACCAGTCCGTTGTAAAACACATGCATGTGATGTTCCAATGAATAATAGAAGAATGTCACCAAGTATAGGGTAAATCACAGATACAAAGTTATTCCAATGTAATAATAAGCAATGGAATAACATAAGGATTTCACCAAGTATAGGGTGCCACGATACAAAGTTATGTATAGGGTATGCCACTTTTACAAAGTTATTCCAATGTAATAATAATGAATGGAATAATGTAAGTTCTCTCTTCAAGAAGAAAGAATAACACCCACTCACTAGTAAAAAAGAACCTAATATAGAAGTAGTGAAGTAGCGAATACTCTTCTTCTTTCTATAACTTTCTCTCTATAGCTTCTCTCTATAATTTCTCTCTCTAGAGTTTCAATGAATTAAATAAGAAAATAATGAAGGAATGAGCTTCTATTTATAGGAAAATGGAATGCATAAGAAACTAATCCATGAACGGTCCCGATTGATTTACTTTAATCGACGGTCCATATTTAAAGAAAAATCTTTTAAATAAAATATAATATATTCTATTTATATAAAAACATTTTACTATGCAAACACTATGCAACACTATGCAAAACACTATGTAAAAAACACTATGCAACACTATACATAATAAAATATAATATATTCTATTTATGTAATAACTTTAATAAAGTATTCTCGCTTTATATAAAAGATGTTTCGCTTTTATTACGTTAATAATAATGAATAAAACAAAACGTCATTATCGTTATAATAATTCATATTATTAATCGACAATAATGGAATCAAACCGAGTGACTTCTCACATAAGCATCAATAATCAATACCGGTGTGCTACTATGCAACCACACGTATTCTTCGTACTTTTACTACCGAGTAGTTCAATAAGATCAACGGTAAAACTTCCGTCGTTGTTTCAATAAAATATTTTTGTCGTTTTCTCAATCCGACAATAATTTCATTAGGGGTCCACCAATGATTGAGTAGTTGTATCGAATATTCCCCTCGCTAAACCGAATATTCCCCACCAATCGAATATAATATAACCACTTGCATACTTTGCAAAATTTATAAATACTACCCACACTATAATATTATCTTAAAATTCATACCATAATATTAAAAAAATTATTTCAACAAAATTTAATTCTTTATTGATAAAATCTGGGTCTCACACATACAATACTTACGTATCATACGATCATCATTTATTCATTAACGCTTTACTTTTCCTAACGTTCTCGAATTTAGTACGCATGTGAAAAACTGCGTTTCTCATACTTGAATTATTATTACATAATCCATCCTTCCTCGCTATTCTATCGTTACGTATTTCTCGGAAGTTTAAAATTAATTCCCGAGCAGATATTGATGATTAGTATTTTTTAGAAAATTTCTTAGAAAACTTTTATTTTCGTCTTGCAAATTCAAACACTTTAATTCTACTACGTAGCCAAAATACTATGATATTCCAATATGTTTAGGTTATAGAATAACACTCATCTTGCTTATTCATTATAATATAATTTTATTCATTATTTAATCAAATAAAATTATTTTACAAATAATTCGATTTTCTCGGTCGTTACAGGAGTCTTTCTCGTTTGGTTTTGCTTAAATTCTAGTAAACTCCTAAACGTACCATCGTTTGTCATTTGGTCGGTGTTATTGTTTACATAAGGATTATTGCCTTCCTGATGCATATTATCCTGGTTATTAATCGGTGGTGACTTAACGGTCTCATGTGCTCCATTGCTTATATCAACAATTTCAGATGTCATTCTCAAACATTGTCACAAAATAGGGGTTAATTGACATGCCACATATTATCCCTATATTTTGACCAACCAATTAAATAACAAATAAAGTTAGGTAGGTCATACGAGCGAAGGATTTACCTGTCTCTCCCCTCCTAGTTCTAGTCTCACATCTTAGCCAAGAATCATATCCCTAAGCTTTGATACCAACAGTGACGCCCCCAAAATAGGTATACATCACCAATTCTGAGTCGCCAAATACATGGTACAGAATACAACTACAAACTTAATTATACGACTGTCGTGTAAAATATGACAAAACATAGCTGAGAGTTTTAACACGAATATTGTCTTCTAGACAATATCCAAAATTAAATTCAATCATCATTACAATTATTATTACACTATTTCATAGAATAGTGAGGACTACTAAAGTAACCATCTGGACCGTCACTCCATTCCCCGACTAGTCCCAGCTATATTCTCATTTCTTGAAGAGAACAGTGAAGAAAAGGGTGAGCTCAACTAGCCCTATAAAGAATATTATGACTAAGATAATGTAGAATAAATTATCGTTAGCCTTTAATAGTATAACAACTGATTGAATACAATAGACAACAAGTTTTAAATCAACAACTACAGTGAAACAAGAAATCCATTAGAAGAGTCAAGTAGAGCATGATATCTACTATCTTCTATGATTTAAAAGTTTATCATCAATTTTATCGCTGGGACTCAGTTTAAAAAATAATCCACATCACTGAATTATCCATGCACTACGGGCCAAGGATATTCATTAGTATCACAACCATGAATTATCCATGCACTACAGGCCAAGGATATTCATCTTTTCACCAATAGTCATGATCATGCCAAACAACAATTCATCTTTACACCATTGGACGAAGAGAACACATGGTTATGATTATACCAACATATGTCCATCAATGTAATATGGGCCAATGAGGACTTTTACCACATCATTTGTAACATTACATGTTATGATTACACAGAATAATCCCTTGTCATAATCATACCAATCAACAGTCCATCTATGCACTACGAGCCAAAGATGACTTTTATCACAATATAAGCATGAGGATGATGACAATGATATAAGAATTCAATTAAATGAGAGTAAGGATAAATTTTAAAGATTTTATAATTTAATTTATCTAGAATTCAATAGTGTCCAAATTGTCAACATGATATTGCTTTGTGGAGTAAAATTTAAGAATTATATTGTATCAAAAATGATTTGGACAGAAAAGAAATAATTTTTTTTGTCATGAATAGTACCCCGGGTGAATAGTGCCCGAGTGAATAGTACCCCGACATGAAAAGATTAAACATTATCAAGAATGTTCAGAATAATATTTCCGTGAAAAGATACTAGATGAAACGCAAATTTCAAGGATATTCTACTAATTTCACGGAGTATATAAGCAATACTTTAACAAAATGAGTGTAGAATTTGGAATCTGAAACGAAATAATATTACTCACATACTATAGAGTTTGGAAGAAAATATTATTTCTTACGAATACTAAAAAAAAAATATCCCTTACGATTATTGAGCGAAAATAATATTCCTTATGAATATTAAATGAAGACAATATCCCTACAAATATTGAACGAAAATAATATTCCTTAAGAATATTTAACGAAAATAAAACTTCTTACAAATATGAAAAATAATATCGTACGCGAATATGAAATAAATAATACCATTTACCTTAATAGAAGGATGGATACTGCAATAGTACAGTAGCAGAATACTTTTCTTCTTTCTCTATAGCTTCTCTCTCTATAATTGCTCTTATGAGTCTTAGTGAATTAGTGAGAATGAAAGAAGAAATGAGCTTCTATTTATAGGAAAACATAGTTTCTATAATTGCACGTTTAGGGGCTCGAATTATTACAGTATAGTACCTTCATATTTACCTCCATTTTTAATTTAGTCCTTGAAGTATTATCAATCTTGCACAACCTCCCTAATAGTACATGCATGTGAACCAATAGTTCCATGCAAGTCAACCAACAAGAATTTGCATGTGAACCAATAACAATTAATTGCTCATTTATCCGATTAATTGCCCATTTGTCATCAATAATAATAAAACCAACCAAATCACAAAATTAACTCTTTTGAGGGTAATTGGGTCACGTAAGAATTATAGAAAACTAAATGAACAAATATCTTTAATCAACGTGAACTTATTCATCATTAATATTATAACTCACAATATTTAACAACCGTATCATTCCCGGAAAGAGGGCTTTCGATAAGGATTTCACCCTATCATGCCGCAATTAGGTGACCAAACCCCTTTCCTCGACAAAACTTACTGTACATCGTCAATAATGAAAATAATAATATGAATAACTTTGTCATCTCAATTATTGATTTAATAATATAAAATATTATGCGATTTGATACTATAATGAATAAATGAATCAATAATATGAGAGATACTGATGCAAAGAATTATTGTGGCAATAATTGAATAAAACCGAGCAACTTCTCACGTAAGCATCAATAATCAAAGATATTGTACAATACCGTGTGCTACTATGCAACCACGCCAGACATCGTATTTTTACCACCGGGTATTTCAACAAATTCAACGGTGGTAAAACTTTCGCCGTTATTTTTATAAAAGATATTTCTATCGTTTTCTAACTCCAAAAAACTTTCCTTTTGGGGGCCCCCCATGGTTTTGTTTTCGGTACGAATATTCCCTGTTAAAACGAATATTCCCCGACCAATCGAATATTTTATAACAACTTGCTTACTTTGCAAAATTTATAAATATTACCTGTAACTATAACATTATATCAAATCTACACCATAATATTCAAAAATATATTTTGAGAAAAATTAATCTTTATTCATAAAAGTTGGAGTCTTACATCAAGGAGAAAGAAGACCCGCTTGTAATGGAGCCCGAGTTTAAATGTAATATTTATATTTAAATGTTTATTCTTGCACACTAGGGTTTAACCTTTTGGTTCACTTGGTGGCTCTAGTGAACCAAATTAGTAATCAATCCGGGTAGAATATAGTTGTAATGATCGAGAAAGTTATAATTTAATTTAAAATATTTATTAAATTAAATAAATATTTTAAATAATTTATTTATTGAGGAAAATAAATAATTGATGAATTGTGGTGAATCAATTTAGTAATTAAATTGATTAGTGTAAATTAAATGGAGTAATGATAATTTTATTTGAAGGATTTAATTTAAGGAAATAATTGAATTAAATCAATTGCTTAATATTTAAGAAGATAATTAAATTAAGTGAATTGTTTAATATTAAATGAATAAATTAAATAAAGTGATGTGTCTAATTTAAATTAAATTAGATATATAATTATTTATTAATTATAGGTATAATGATAATAAGAATTTTATTAGTACTATAAGTTATTTAAATTAGCTAAACTAAAGTTATTTAAATTAACTAAATTAAAAGTGTGACAATTGGAAACTATATAATATAAGGTTATTAAAATAATCAAGTTGGGAGTATATGCTTAGCCAAACAAGGCCTTATGGCCTTTGGCTTATTCCACTGACGCAAACCTTTGGCTTATTCAACTGACGTACATGGGTTTGTGGTTAGCTTATATTTTTCCAACGCTTTTTATTTGTTTTCCTAAGGTTTGATAACATAGAGATACAGAGGAAGAGAGAGTTGCAGAGTATTGAGGGTAAGAATTAAGAGAGTAATCTCTGTGAGTTTGCCAAGATAAAGAATAGATTCACGTGCTAGCTTGTAATCAAGAGGATTAAGGTATAATCTATTTCTAACTCTAACTCTCAGTTTTGTAATTTTCATTTTTTGGAATTGGGTTTTGTTAAGTGTTGATTGTAAGATATGGGTTATGGGTGTGTGATAGTAGTGTAGAGTCTGTTATTGGCATGTATATATAAAAGGGGTAGCAATCAAACACGTGAAATTCAATTGTAAGAAGGAAATATAACTAACGGTGTTCATATTTGAAAAATAGTCGTAGAAAGTATCAAATTTCATGCCTTATATGAGTTGTAATCTTCGAATTGAATTTGGATTGTGATAATATGTTAAGAAACGAAAGCAATGTAGTTTGAATCGTGTCAAATGATTAAGAAACGAATTCGTGATGATCGAATTCGTTAAAAGTATAAAAATGAGGAAATTTGGGATAAATATAGTTTTGATTCTTCAAAATGATGTTTATGTAATATTTTTGTATATGGAATGGTTTATATCATGCTTAACTAGGATATTCCAAAGTTTTAGATGTTGAATTTGGGAGAAATTCTGTAGAATTGGGATTTTTGGCCTATAACAGAGTATTAGTTCGCGTATATAAAAACTGGAATTGAGGCATCGCACGGTATGCCTTGGCCTATAACAATGGTTCTCATGTGGCGCTGGGTGCATCATCAAGTGAGCGCCATTACCCAATGTATTATCAAAAGTGCACATGAGTAGCCAACACAGACAATGAAGTCTGTTTAATTGCAGGTCATGCGTAACAGACTTGGGTTAGTTTTACATGCATGTTAAGGATATTAAAACATAAAGCAGACTACAATAACAGATTGTAAGGTGTTGTAATACAAAGTGTAAAAGATTTTTAGGTGATTGTTAATTGAGTTAAATAATGAAACTAAAAGTGATGTTTTCAAATGTTAGAAATGAACGAGTAAGTTATGTTGGCTCATAATGCAATTTCAGATTCATTAAGTATGTTAACCTAAATGGTTAGGTCCTAGGTTAGGGTTATGAACTAAATGATGGTTTAATACCCATAGTGTTAATATTCATACAACTAATTATTATTGCGATTGTAATGATATGTGTAGGGTAATTAGAGATTATTTTACACTTGTGTAGCTTACAAATAAGGAAAGTTCCTAAACCTTAACTCTTTACACTGAGCAAGCTTTCTAACTTCATTCTTTTCATATTGAATGCATGTTCCCATTCCTAAATCGTTATTGTACAAGTTCCTAAAATTCTTGTAAGGTTGAACAATGCTTCAGTTTATCTTGAGTATGTTTGTGCAAGCTCTTGTAACCTAATTCGTTACATCGAAAGCGGCAGCATTACTTTCCGATTATCATTCAAGCATATATTGTTCTAATACATTGATTTATAGAAGATTGTTCTAAACTCCTTTGGATATAGCACTTTGCATGTATATTATGTTATTCAATTATATATATTGTTGATATCCCATCTTTGACTTTAATAGCCTTGCTCGATTATACATTCTCATATTAAACCTTTATTGATGGAAGTTGAATAGTGTTCTACAATTCTAGAGACAATCGATAAGCTAGTTCCAAACTAAACTTTCTTTAGTGCGAAAATTCTAAATTCAAACCGAGAGGAACAACCCTAATATAGGGATTTTTTGTGCGTGTAACATTTAGATGTTTGTGCACAATACATGGTATAAAGGGTTGATCCCCTAAATGCACGCTAAGAAGGGTCTGTACAGTCTAATGACTGTTAAGGTTAAGGTAATAATACCTATATACGGGAGACATAGTTCGTGGTCTTAAGACCCTCAGACATTGATTTCGAACTTGTTTTCTATTATTAATTCACAAAACAAGTTCATTATTGCTAACATTCGGTGTTCATTCTCATGTTGTTATTATTACTACTTCCTATATCAGTGAGCAATTGTTTGCTCACTCTTGCAATTAACATTGCAGCTAAAGTTGAGAAATTCGACGAGCCGTCTACTAGCAAAGGAAATGGCAAGATGTCCAAATGTTGAAGACTTATGAAAATTTTATTTTAATGAATTATGTTAAAGACTTGTTTTAATATGTGATGTATTCCGCAAACTTCTGTAATAATTTTAAGGTTAGATTACCTGGGATTTATTTTGAGATTATGATGTAACCCTTTAATGGGAAAGATTATTGTTCAAGTTATTTAAATTATGTCTTTATCCTTTGTGATGGGTAGTTAGATGTAATAGTTTTGATAAGTGAGCACCAAATCCTGTGGGAATGGAGTACTCGGATTTGAGGGTGCCACAATAGTATTCTATATATGCATGCTAATTATATATACATATATATATATATATATATGTGTGCATGAACGATAAACAAGATGAGACTAATAATAACAAACCTCTCAAAGATATTATATTGAGTTATAACGTTCAAAGATATTTGGAATATCGAACGTCGCCTTCTAGCATGATAAAAACAATAGAGCATTAAATATTTAATATGAGTTTGTTGTGCACACACAAGGCAAGTATTAAATATTTGAGATGTTGTTTTTATTATATTTGATGTTTATAAGGAATTGAACATTACCGCTTTGTTGTGCACACAAGGGCTGTAGTTTTCTCTTCACTTATATGGAAATACCGGGTACGACTTAACTTAAATCATTTTAGTTTGGATATGTACACACTTGACCATTATGATTTAAGAGGCAAAATATGAGTTACATGATGATGTAATTGACAACTGTTGTCTACCTATTTATTTATATATAGTTTGTTGTGCACACACAAGGCTATATACATTTGAAATGGGATCCTTATTCTCACTAACAAATCTTTAATTAGATATTGCCAAAAAATATAATGAGGGTAATATAGTTTGAAGAAAAAAGTGGGAGATACCAATATAAAATAAGACTGAATTTATTTTTCGTAAAATAAATTAATTAAATGAATGTTTTCTAAAATGTTGTCTTTTTACATGCAAAATTTGAAATTGTCACATTCACTAATTTAACTACGTAGCATACTTGATGCTAACAAACTGACCGGACCGAATTACACGAACTGGTTAAGGAATCTGAGAATTGTTCTCACCGCTAAAAAGATTTATGATGTCCTAAATTTTCCTGTACCTGCAAATGTTACAGAGACAACCTCTGAGTAAGAGATTGCTATTTTTAAAAAGTGGCAAGATGATGCATATGTGGCTCAATGCATCATGCTTGCATCCATGAGTAACGAGCTTTAGCGTCAACATGAAACCATGGATGCTCCTACTTGTATGCTATCGCACTGCAAGAGTCTGTATGGTGAGAAAAGTAGGACTACTAGATATAAAATATCTAAGGAACTCTTCCGATCTCGAATGACCGAGGGTACTACCGTTCAGACTCATGTCTTAAAGATGATCGATCTAATTGAACATCTTGGACAACTTTGGTTCGTCATGGATGGGGAGTTGAGTCAAGATTTAGTCTTGTAGTCACTCCCAGACACCTTCTCATAATTTATTATGAATTTTCACATGAATAAGTTGGATGTCAGCTTGCCCGAGTTACTTAACATATTGAAAACTGCTGAAGGTCACTTCCCATCCAAGAAGAACCATGTCTTACTGGTGGATGATTATTCCAAGAAAATGAAGAGGCCCTAGGTATATTCTTAAAAGAAGAAATCCAAGAAGGCAAAGGGAAAGGCGAAATTGAAGGATCAAAAGAAACTTGATCCAAATTAGCAAAGGAATTTTCTTCCATTGCAATAAGTCAGTCACTAGAAGAAGAACTTCAAGGATTATCTTGTGGAACAAAAGCGAAAAAGCTTGGAGAAGCTTGAATCCTAATAAAGGTTTGTTTATGATTGAAATTAGTTTTTCTAAAAGTCAATCTTCTACTTGGGTATTAGATATCTTAATCGTGGTTCTCACATATGTAATAATATGAAAGGACCGTCAAAAGTAGAAAGTGAGAAGGATGAGATGAGGTCGTCCCTATGGGTGCGAAATAGAGCAAAGGTTGCTACATTAGTTGTAGGGACTTATTGTTTAGCATTGCCTACTGAGCAAGTTTATTAATTTAAATAATTGTTATTTTGTTTCAATATCATAGAAATATTATTTCAATTTCGTATTGGATATGGATGGTTTTGACATTATAATAAAGAACAACAGTTGTTTTATTTATAATAATAATGTTTTATATGGTGTTGATAATTTTGAAGTGGACTTTATATACTTGACTTGTAAGAAAATATACTTCAAATTGAATAAACTAAGAAAAGGAAAAGAGATGATGTTAATTATACCTATATGTGGTAATCGTAAACTTTGTCATATTAATGAAATAAGATTATCCAAGTTGTATAAATATAGGCTCCCGAAGCTATCGGATTATGAATCATATCCAACTTGTGAATCTTGCCTCATGGGAAAAATGACTAAATCACCTTTTAGTGGAAAAGGAGAAAGAGTTACAAAGTTGTTAGCATTGGTACACACAGGATGTATGTGGACCTATGACAATGAATGCACAAGGAGGGTATTATTTTATTACATTCACTAACGATCACTCAAGATTTGGATATGTGTATTTAATGAAATACAAATCTGAATCATTTGAAAAGTTCAAAAAGTTCAGTGGTGAAGTAGAGAAACAAACTAGCAAAAGTATTAATATTCTTCGATCAGATCGAGGTGGTGAATACTTAAGCGGTGAGTTTCTCAATTGTCTCAAAGAAAATGGTATAATCTCATAATGGACTCCACCAGGGATGCCACAAATGAATGGTGTATCTAAAAGGAGAAATCAAACATTGTTGGACATGGTTCGATCCACGATGAGCTTTACCGACCTTCCAGTTTCCTACTAGATATAGGCCCTAGAATTGACTGCATACCTACTTAAAAAGGTACCTACAAAATTCATCCCTAAGATCCCATATGAATTATGGACAGGGAGGAAACTAAATCTTAAGCATGTTAAGACTTGGGGTTGTCCAGCTTATGTCAAAAAGTTTTAAAACGACAAGCTATAGACTTGATCCGACAAGTGTAGATTTGTTGGATACCCTAAAGAAACATCAAGGTATTATTTCTATCATCCAATTGATCAAAAGGTGTTTGTTGTGAAACATGCTACCTTCTTAGAAAAGGTGTTTATTCTTGAAGGGGTGAGTGGGGGTAAGATATATCTTGAAGGAGTTCAAGAACCACAAATTACTACGGATCAAATTCACGTACCTAACCAAGTGGAAGAACTTATTGTAACAAACCCAATTCGTAAATCTGGAAGAGTACCGAAGATACCTGATAGGTATAGATTCATTATAGAGGATGAAGATGAGGTACGCATCATAGATGATGATAATCCATTAAATTACGAATAGGATATGAGAAGTAAAAACTCAGAGAAGTGGCAAGAAGCCATGAAATTTGAGATGGACTTCATGTATGAAAACCAAGTATGAACTTTGGTTTCACCACCTTAAGGCATTAAGCCTATTAGGTGTAAATGGGTCTTTAAAAGAAAGATTGGAGCAGACGGCAAGGTAGAGACCTGTAAGGCCCGACTGGTCGCAAAAGATATCAAACAAAGACAAGGAGTTGACTATGATGAAACCTTCTCACCAATAGCAATGCTCAAGTCCATTTGGATTTTGCTTGCGATTGTAGCTTACCACGACTATGAAATCTGGTAGATGGACGTGAAAATGGCCTTCCTCAATGGGAAACTTGAGGAGGCTGTGTATATGACATGGACAAAGGGATTTGTTTCAATGGTTGGTACAAATCAAGTTTGTAAGCTACAACGATCCATTTATGGATTGAAGCAAACTTCTCGTAGGTGAAACATCCGTTTTGATGAGACAATCAAAGAGTTTGATTTTATCAAAAATTAGGATGAACCATGTCTATACAAGAAGGTTAGTGGGAGTGATGTTTCATTCCTTGTATTATATGTTGATGATATATTACTGATAGGGAATGATATTCCTATGCTACAATTAATTAAAATTTGGTTATCTAAACACATATCAATGAAGGACTTGGGTGAAGCATCCTATATTTTGGGGATAATGATTTATATAGATAGATCTAAAAGGATGCTTGACTTATCCCAAGGAACATACATTGACTCGATGCTAAAGAAGTTTAGCATAGAAGATTCCAAAAGAGGTCTCATGCCTATGAGCCATGGAAAACATCTCTCCAAGAAATAGGCCCCAAAGACACCTGAGGAGAGAGACTGTATAAGTAAGATTCTTTATGCTTCTGCAATAGGATCTATCATGTATGGTATGATATGTACTAGTCTGAATGTCGCTAATGCACTTAGCGTAACAAACAGATATCAGTCGAATCCTAGAGAAGAACACTAGAAGGCAATGAAAAATATCCTAAAGTACTTAAGAAGAACTAAGGATGTGTTTCTTGTCTACGGTGGGTCTGAATGAAACTAGAGGGCTTTATAGACTCAAGTTTTCAAACGGACCAAGATGACAGTAAATCCATTTCGGGGCATGTGTTTACCTTACATGGTGGAGCAGTGAGTTTGAAGAGTTCCAAACAACATACAGTTACTGATTCAGTGACAGAGGCAGGGTACATAGCTATAAGTGAAGTTGTAAAGTAAGCTATTTAGATGAAGAAGTTCATCACCAAACTTGATGTGGTTCCTAGCATTACAGGACTAGTACCTATATTCTGTGACAACATCGGAGCTGTTGCACATGCTAAGTAACCTGTGTCTCATCGTAAATCCAAACGTGTCAAGCATACATTGTTTCATTTGATTAGAGAAATCATTGAAAGAGGAGATGTCACCCTAGAGCATGAGGACTCTCAAGACAATATTGCAGATCCATTTACTAAAGCGTTAACACAACAGCAGTTCGATCGTCACTTAGAGAAGATGGGTATGAGATACCACGGCGATTGACTTTAGTGCAAGTGGGAGATTGAAAGTAGTATGCATATAATCCAATCAGGTATGATGATAAAGCATATACTTTATAATTAATATTATTTATTTATTAATAAAAGAATTATTTATTAAAGGCACTTTTTATCTACACGGTGCTGTTTTAATAATATGTGATAAACCCATAGTTTTAAGCAATGCTTTTAAAATTATGATGAGATCATTCTAATGAGATCTAAATTCTTAGATAGCTTAAAACTAAAGTGTTCTCAATCAATGGATTACTAAAAAGGGGATTAGTGAATCCGGATAGATTGATACATCTTGCTCATTGGATGAGAATGATTGATCTCATGATCATTTGTGTGGAGACACTAAACCAAGTATGTAGGTGTTTATTGAAGAATAAGTTCACTAAACATGACTCGCTAAGGAATACCTAATAGAGTTTTACTTGTCTGACAATAGGAATTCTTGTAGTGATAGTAGTACAAATGATCTTTAGACTTGAGATCATCATAGTATCTTATATATAATGAATTACACTTTGACTTATTCCTTAAGACTCTTTGGGTATATCAAAGGGTATGCTTAGGTGTAATAAGTTATATATGGAGATAATGAATGATCAATAAAGAATCTACCACTTCTAGTAAAGAAGAGAAATATCCCATGATTCGATAAATGACAACCCAGAATCCTTGGCGAGGTGGAATGAAATTAGAAAGTAGTTTCTAATTTGTATTCATTAGGAGTTGTACATTTCGGAATCGAAATACATATAATTAAATATAATAAGACTTGACAATAATTCCATGTCCTATGTGATTCGATAAATGACAACCTAGGAATCCTTGGCGAACCTAAACGGTCACACCATAAAAGGAAGAATAATTATTTAAGAAGTTAATAGAATAATCGTAATAATATGTTAAGTATATTTAATTTAATCTATCGTGATAGAATAGATTAAATAGCTTAATATTTATTATTTAATATTTTGGAAATATTAAATATAAATTAATAAGAGGTGTCTTATTAATATTATTACAATTATTATTATTTTAATTTCTAAAACAGTTTAGGAATTAATTTAATATAAGTACTCTCATTTATTCCTAATAGGATTAGGAGGCAAAATTAGTTAAATGAGTTTAATTAATTATACCTAATAAGATTACTTTTTAGCCTATTTAATTTAAGGAGTATAAATAATACCTTATTATATTAGATAGAGTTACCTAATATCTTTATAAGAGAAGTCATATATCATATATCAAATATATGTCATTTCAATAGTTGGAGAGTACGTCCCCTTTTTCTATAGAGATGGAAAAAATTAGGGTTTGAGCCAATACACCATTCTTCTTGAATATTCTTTGGGTGGCTAACATTAATCAAAGGAAAGAATCTACCCAGAGATTCATGGAGATCACAGAGAAGTAGGAGTTGAACTCGTACCTATGGAAGCTCGTATCTGCAAGGGTATGATTCCATAACTTCTTGTTCTTCGGTTTAATTAATAATATGCATAAAGGATGATCCAGATAATTGGTTTGTAAAAAATTTAAAATCGATTTTACTTTGCTTCCGCTAATTTTTCAATTTCATTGCTACTTTGATCTTCACAAAACCTTAAATTTATCTTTTAGATGAGGATGCCAATCATTATATTGCATTATCTACAAAATGCATCCACTAGTGGATGGACCTTGGAATTTTGCTTTTACCAAATCCGGGAAATACGAAAAACACCAAGTATGCTTCTTGATAAGTTGGTTTTATAACCACTTATCCCAGATCAACTAAGTTACAATTGTCTTTTAATCTCACAATTCATGGTAACTTTTTCTGCATTTTATCTTAGTTTTGTAAGATTCATGCTTGGGGTCTCTCTTGGTGGTATTGTGTAATAAATGGTGAAAATGTTGAGCTAAAGTGATAAATGCATGCGAGGAATGGAATCATCAGCAGCAGCCAACAAAATACGGAGCTGGAGGCCAGCACAACTGCACCCTAGTTAACCTTGGGGACGACACAGCTGAAACTAGTATACATATAAGCCAATCATGTATGATGATAAAGCATATAATTTGTAATTAATTTTATTTATTTATTAATAAAAGAATTATTTATTAAAGGCTTTATTATCTACACGGTGTTGTTTTAATAATATGTGATAAACCCATAGTTTAAACCAATGCTTTTAGAATCATGTTGAGATCATGCTAATGAGATCTAATTTTATGACACCCCTAAATCCGGGTACTTCATTTCCACTAGATTTGGTGTTCACTTGATAAAAACATGCATATCTAACTACACAAACATAATAAAGTTTAATAATAAACCTTTCCATTAAAGGGTTACATCAATAAATCTAACAAAATCTCCCAGGTTATCTAACCTTTAATTAAAAACATCATATGCGGAAAATTAAATAAATACATCATCAGATTAAAATAAAGTTCAACAATATAATAGTCAACAGTTATACATGTCTTCAAAACATGCTTATCTTCCCTTTCCCTCTATTGGTTGTAGGTTCATCAACCTTCTCAACTTTAGATGTAATGTTTGTATAAGCAAGAGTGAGCAAACAAAGCTCACTTAAAATGACAGTGAATAAATATCATATCAATTGCCAAATGAATAGGCTCAATAGAAAATGAATAAGGTATTTCATTAATAATAATAATCAAGAACAAAATTTAAAATATATAACTGAGGGTCAAAAGACCACGAACTATGTCCATAGTTATAAGTATTCTTTTAACTTAAACTTTAACAATTCGTAAAGACTATAAGGACTCCTTGACTTAGGGGATCAAATTTCTTCATACAATGTATTGTGCACAAACATTTTAACGTTATGCATAAGTTATCCCTATAATAGGGTTGTTCATCTCAAAGATTTAGATACAAGTCCGCACCAAAGTAAGTTTGGTTTGGATAAGTTTCAAGGTAATTTAGAGTTTACTTAACATCAACTAAGGATTAGTTGAATAAAACTATAATAATGTTATGCTATGGAGTAAATCATATATGAATCAACATTGTATACTAAGGTCATGCTTTAGGAATAATCTAAGAGCATAAACATTGAATAACATAACATAACTTGCCTGAACAATATTAAGCTAAGGTTATTTAGAATTGAGTATTGAACATGTATAGCAAATAATAAATTGAACGACAAAACTTGTTCAATATCAGTGTATCAGAATTTACAAACTTGAATGCTAAACAACAAGTTAAATATTAGAAAGACTGGCTCAATATCAAAAGGTAAGATTTAGAAACTTGCACAATATAAATAGAATTACGAAACTTTCAGAAAGAAGTTTAGGTTTAGAAAACTTGCTCAAAGAAAGTTTAGAGTTAGGAAAACTTGCCTTGCGTATGAGCTAAACCGTAACAATTCGATTCACAGTATCCTATACACATGTCATCATGACATAATTAGTTATTACCAATACTCTTTATACACATAAGTGTGTCTATTTCATGTATGGCTTGACTTTAAACACATAATCAAATTACACAAGAAAATTTGTTAACTACTAATAATATACTCATTTATAGCACTATAATATCACAATAACAAAATTACATTTTTAACAGTCATAATATTGCATCATATTAACTATTACAGACTCTGTGTACAAGAAAATAATTTTTGGTCCTTCTTATCACAACCTGTATGGCAGCTTTCACGGTTTGAATCGAGAGTTAAGCGCTTATCGCATGACAATTTGTGGCTATGACACACTGATTATTGCTTACGCACTCACTGAGTTATGGGTTGGCATTGTGGCGTGAGGTTGGCACTTGTACATCGAGTTTTAGTATTTATGGCGCGAAAGTTAAATTCATGACTTATTTTTTATACCGAGGCGCCGAATTATAGAACCGACCACCATAAAAATAGAATAAAGCAAAATTTTTTACTGTTTAACGCTACTAGCACCTAAATTAACATATATAACTTACATAAATTACTGATTTCAAAATATTACCCATCATATATACTGATTTCAAAGCAACTAAACAACAACTTCAGAACAATTAAATCCTTAAGCGCTATGTTTAAAACCAAAAACTCCATTTTTGATATTGTTTAACAAAAACTAACATTGTAATCCCAATTATACACCAAATTGATTCATTCTAACAATATTCTCTTCATTTCTTAACAAATTAATACAATCTAGGCTTAATTTATCCATTAATTAAAAATCAAATATCAATTTTGGTAGTCTTACAAACCATATTCAAACATATATTCACCAGAAAAACAATTTCTTTCTATTAAACGAATTTAGCATACACACACACACACACACACACACATATATATATATATATATATGCTAATTATGTCATCACAATTGCATATACACAAAATTTATTAACCAATCATAAAGAAGCTTGGATTACAAATAATTTTTGTAAAGAATTTTATACTACAGTCAAGAACATAGAGACTCTAGGAACTATGCCATATAAACATATATACATACATATAGACATATATATAATATGGAGGTTATGAATAATACCTTCCTTTGCTTGCTTGCTTAATCCTTGTTAACCACAGCAATCTCTCACCAGTCTCTCTCAAACTCTCACAAGTCTCTCTCAACGCTCTTTGTAACTTTTCTTTCTTCTCTCAGTATTAGACTAGGCTACTAACAATAGTAAGCGTAAAATAAAATGATAGGCTAGCCAACGTAAAATAAAACCGATAGTAATAATAATATACTACTAAATAATATCGCCATAAAAATATAACGTATAGGTTATAAATATATTTTATATTTTATTTGTTTTATTTTATTTATTATAACAAAATTTAAAATTTAAAATTCAAAAGCCATAAGGCTTTGTTTGGCAAAACCTCTTTAAAATTTAAAGACTTAATATCCTTAAGCCTTGTTTAACAAAACTAATTTAAACTCCTTTAATTTATTTTAATAACCCATTCATAACATAGTTATTTGTTACCCTTTTATTACCAAATTAAATTAAAAACCTTATAATAATTAATTTAATTCTATCAACTCTCTAATTTAATTATTAAATTAAATTAGACTATAATCTCATAAGAATTAATTTCCTTCACTCATTAATTATTTATTTATCAAATAAATAATCAAATAAAATTAAATTTAAACAAATATTTATTCAACAATAAACACATTAATTAAATATTTATATAATTCAATAAATATTTAAAATTATAATTTAAATTTTTGGATTGTTACATCCTTCCCTCCTTACAAGAATTCTGTCCCTAGAATCACAACTCAAACAAATCATTCATCACATTCTTCTCATCTTACAAAGATTCTGTCCCCAGAATTGAAAACACAGATTGAACAAATAACTCAGGGTAATTCTTCATCATTTCAGCTTCGAGTTCCCACGTAGCATCTTCTACATTGTGGTTCCTCCATATTACCTTCTTCATAGAAGGTATCACTTTATTCCCGAGCACTTGTTCTTTCCTGTCAACTATCTGGATAGGAACCTCTTAATAGGATAAGTCATTATTGAACTGTAATGGTTCGTATTCAATCACATGTTTGTAATCGGGCTTATACGGTCGCAATACCGAAACAGGAAAAACTTTATAAACGTGTTCTAACTCTGGAGGTAGAGCTACATCATAAGACACTTTTTCTACTTTTTACAGCACCTCGAAAGGTCCAAAAATAAATCTTAATAGAATATACATGAATATAACAATAAATCAATCATACGATGATAATTCTGTACAAAAAATGGAAAAAAGGAACGTTTTTACAATAAAATTAATAAAAGATTATCAGTCGATTATTTGATCTTGCTAACAATATAATAAATCGATAGGCAACAAATTTCATCAGTAATTCCTCATCCACATCACATTATCTTTTACTCTGAGGGGTCCAGGACTAGTCGTATGAATCATTTATCTTTACCTCAAAATATTCTTCCTCCTCATTCCTATTTGCACTATAGAGCATTCGTATACTCTATGTCTCTGAGAAAATTCTCAGCTAAGGCTCGATAAAACTTGGTATTATGACTAAAGATAATATACATAATTAATTATCGTTAAAATTGAACCAGAATGGTCAAAATATGGATCGGTGATCGGAAGTTAGTATCGAATAGAATTTTAGACTGAAAAGAAGAATATTTTAAACCGGTGAATAAACATTATCAAATTGAATAATTTAAGATACGCAAAGTTGAAATTCCACAATGCAAACGTCTTCACGCTTATTGAATAGTACAATAGTAACTGATGAAGTTAGTAACTTTCATGAATAATTGATCCACAGCAACTCATTCCCTACTTGTTATTGGAATTTACCCGAGCAATTTGCGAAGTATTATTCGAAAGTATACTCCAAATAACAAGAATACAACGATAATATAGAGAGAAAACTTCATCTTTAACAACTAAAGCCTATCGCTCTTTCATACATAAAGATTAATCTTCTTGAGTAAATTTCCGATTAGGATTAATCAGAAATCTTGTATAATGTGATTACGGGCATTCATCTTTTTTTCTATCAATTATCGATAGCATTGTATGCCGAAGCCAAATAATTTCTTCTTATGAGTCGTTTTCCTTCACATTAAGTCTCTTGTAATGCCTTGCAATATCAGATTGAAATATTTGCGTAGAAAACAAATAACTCGATAATACTCAAGTATACTCAAAATACTCACAAATCACTAATTCTTCATCATTTAGAACATAAAAGTTGGTACTTAATATATATTAAATTCCTCGAGTTCCCACGTTAAAGCATCTTTATTTGAACTTCATCTTGTAATTCATAATAAATAGCCTATCATCGAAAATTGAATCATCTCGGAGTTTTTATAGGAAATTCAATTCTACAACTTTGTAGAAGAAAAGTTTTCCAAATTCAAGCACTAAATCGACCGAAATCCTGGGCGAAACTTGACGATTGTTGGATTAATATATTATTAAAATAATATATTTAAATGAATTATTTTATCGAGGAAAAAGATAAAATATTAATTTTCAACAATTGTCGTTTAAAAATTTTCTCCATCTATATCCACATAAATCAATATTTTCCCATCCTATAAATCAATAATTAATTATTCAGCAAATAATATTAAGGAATCCTGATATTGTACGAATGAGTTCTATTCCAGAAAGAGGGGGCTTTCGATAAGAATTTCTTCTTCTTGGCGTGATTAGGTGACGACAAACCTCTCCTTAGAGCGAACTTTCTAGAATATTGCCAATATTATCTTATAATATTATTCCGGATAATATGGTTATTATCGATAATGAAAAATAACGTGTGATGTGAATTATTGAAACAACAGGAAGATAAAATATCAACTCCATAGTAATTATTAACTCGATAAAATCTCGAGTGATGTTGAGCGGTAATTCTGTAACCATTGATGTTTACGTAGAATCAATCAATTGGTGCATGATCTGGAATCTTATTTGCATCGACAGCGTATTAGTTGTTTTAACCAAAATGTATTCAATCGATGTGCGATGTAACTCATTTAGTATTTAAAAATGGATTTAATTTGTCGTTTTCGTCATCCAATGCGCTTTTAGTTATGGGAATCACTTAGTCGTGTCACGAATATTCCCGGAAACGATCACAATATTCCACGACTAAGCGAATATTCAGTAATGAATATTTTATAACCACTTGCTTATTTTGGAGATAGCTGCGTGTTGTATATTTCCACATTAATCATACGCTTACTATTTCAAAATAATAAATAAAAGGAAATTCCTTTTTTCTATTAAAAAATTTGGCTCTGTCGTACTCCCCTCATCATCGCTTTTAAATCCGCGTATTGTGATCTTACACTGTTTGAAAGGTGAGGATACCTGCATTTCATTTCGTTTCGAGGATCCATTTCCTCTATAGCGTGATTCCTCCTTGAAACTTTAACTTGTGGTATGACCTTCTTGCGTGGACATTGCTCCTTCCTATCAAGATCTTGGCCAGGTACCTCTTAAATACGTTAAGTCTTGGCTATATCTAAATACATGGACGATAAATCGTGGATTGAGCACCTCTCAACCCAAATCTTGCTTGAAGCCTTCCGTAGATGAACTACATCGCGAACGGATCCCCTACATTAAATTCCGCGTCCTTTACGATGAAGATCCTCTTAAGCTCTTTTTGTCGATCTTGTGCTTTTGTATCGTTGTCGAATCATTTGGATCTTTGGTTAGTCATGCAAATACGAACTTAATGGGTCCCAATTAGATGTTTGCTTCACCCGCTCGTCCGACATGTATTGGTAAGCGACATTTTTCGGTCATATATAATGCTTGAATGGAGCCACTTTTATATTGCTTCGATGTTGTTGTGGAGAATTACACTGATGGTAAATACTTATCCGAACTGACCTTGAGTCCGAGGACACGCAGTCGTGTAGATCTTCGAGTTTGAACTCGCATTTCTCTCGATTTGTCATATAGTTTTGGGGATGGTATCTTTGGAGTAAACAAATCAGGTACTCATGATCTTACCACAAACTTTTGGAATATATTGGATGTCATCTTGGAAATGACAATTTGTTCCTCCATATTATCTTCATAGAAGGTATCACTTTATTCCCCGAGCACTTGTTCTTTCACATCGACTATCCTGGATAATGGCCATGAACCTCTTAATAGATATCGTTTATTGACTGTAATGGTTCGTATTCAATCACGTTTGTAATATCGGGCTTTATACGATGACCGTAATAATCTAAACATGAAAAAACTTTAAATGTTCTAAACTCTAGAGGTAGAGCTACATCATAAGACACTTTTTCCCTACTTTTCGGCACCTCGAAAGGTCCAATAAATCTCGGGCTCATCTTTCCTTTTTACCAAAACAGATTTTCCCCTTCCAAGGAGAAAACTTTTAAGAACACAAAATTTCCTACGTCGAACTCACGATCTTATGCGTGTTGATCATAACATACTTCTTTGTCTCTTTGGGTAGACTGGAATCTTGTTACCAATTTGTCCCGATGAGTTTAACAACCTCGGTAGCTTGTATGTACCATCACCTAATACGCTCGGTCCTAACAGATTTTGGCATTCACCGACTTCATCCCAAAGATAGTGGAGTTCTTGCACTTCCTGGTGAAATGCTTAAATGCTTTATTCATCTTTACTCTGTAATCGTGGCATGCCGATGCTTATGTGGTAAAGATATTCTATTGTTGTCGATAGGATTTAAGATTATATAAATTCTACCAATGGTAAATGTTTATTCAGATCCCTTTGAAAATCCATGATGATGCATATCTTCTTCAACGCTTGGATTATTCGCTCGCTTTCTAGAAAATAATGCCATCTTATTTAACCGCTATCCACATTTTGCGGATGATAAGTTGTACTTTCTACTGATGGTATTCTCAACCGTGTTCCCTTCCCATTCTTAGTCTCTTCCGTAAGTTTGATGAATGATGTGATCGGATCTCTATCTGACACAATTGACACTGGAACTCCATGTCTTGAAAAGATTTCTTTAACGTACAACTTTGCCAACTGATCAAGATTGAATCTAATCTTTATTGGCAAAAAGTGTGCTAATTTTGTCAGTCTGTCCACTGTCACCCAAATCGCTTTGTATCCTCTCTGAGTGGTTGGAAGACCTACCACAAAATCCATTGTGATATGTTCCCATTTCCACTCTGATATTTCCAACGGTTGAAGTAATCCGCTCGGCCTTTGATGCTCGGCCTTGACCCTTTGACATGTCAAGCATTTCGCAACACATTTAGTGATATCTCTTTTCATGTTTGGCCACCAAAAGTGTCGTCGTAAATCTTGATACATCTTCGTACTTCCCAGGTGTATCGAATATCTTGAGTTATGAGCTTCGGTCAAGATTTCTTCTTTAATATCTGGTACTGCTAAAAACCCAAACTCTTCCCTTGAATCTCAGTAACCCTTCGGTATCGATCGTGTATTTATCTTCACCACCCCTAACCACTTTCTTCTTGGTCTTCCCACATTCTTTATCTTGTAGTTGAGCATTCTTTACCTTATCCACCAAAGTTGGACTAGCTTCTATTTGGAATAGTCGTTATTCTTTTGCAAATTTTATTTCCAACTCCAGCTTTGTCATTGCTGAAATAAGCTCCTCTTGAGTGGTTATCAGCATAAACTTTTCTCAACCTTTCCTGCTTAAAGCATCTACAACCACATTCTCTTTGCCTAGATGGTAAAAGATCTCACAATCTTAATCTTTTATCAATTCCATCCATCTCCTTTGACGCATGTTCAGGTCCTTCCGAGTGAAAATATAGTTCAGACTCTTATGGTCTGTGTAAATCTCACATTTTTCTCCATAGAGATAGTGTCTCCATATCTTCAAACCAAATACCACCGCAGCCAATTCTAAATCATGAGTCGGATATCCTTTCTCATAGTCCTTCAGTTGTCTTGATGCATAAACAATAACTTTGTCGTTCTGCATAAGAACACAAACCAACCCTTTTTGTGAGGGATCACTATACACTACAAAATTTCCTGTATTATCTGGTAATGACAACACAGGTGCCACACTTAACTTCTTTTTCAATTCTTGAAAACTTTCTTCACACTTTGTCGTCCAAACAAATTTTACAGCTTTCCTTGTCAAATTTATTAACGGAGTGGCAATCTTGGAAAAATCCTGGATAAATCGTCTATAATAGCCGGCCAGTCCCAAGAAACGCCTCACCTCCGAAGGTGTTCTTGGTTGTTCCCAATTGATTATGGCTTCAACTTTTGATGGATCCACTGAAATCCCATCTTTATCAATCACATGCCTAAGAAATTGTACACGTTGTAGCCAAAATTCATACTTTAAGAATTTTGTGTACAACTTTTCCATTCTTAGTGTCTCCAACGTCAAACGTAAATGTTCCACGTGTTCTTCTTGAGATTTGGAGTACACCAGAATGTCATCAATGAATACCACCACAAACTTATCTAAGAATGGTTTAAACACCATGTTCATCAAATCCATGGATGCAGTAGGGGCATTGGTCAATCCGAAAGACATCACCAGAAACTCGTAAAATCCATACCGAGTTCTGAATGTCGTCTTTGGTACATCCTCCTTTCTTACTTTTAATTGGTGATACCCACTTCTCAAATCTATTTTTGAGAAATATCTAGCACCCTTTAATTGATCAAACAAGTCATCTATTCTTGGCAATGGATATTTATTCTTAATAGTGACTTTGTTTAACTCCCTATAATTATTGCATAGACGCATTGACCCATCCTTCTTCTTCACGAATAACATTGGTGCTCCCCACGGTGACACACTCGGCTGAATGTACTTCTTGTCTAACAGCTCCTGTAATTGTACAATCAGTTCCTTCATTTATACCAGAGCCATTCTGTATGGGGCCTTCGATATCGGAGTGGTTCCTGGCACTAAGTCGATCACGAACTCAATCTCTCGGTCAGTCGGAAGTCCTAGCAAATCCTCCTAAAACACATCTACAAATTCCCTAACCACTGGTATATCTTCCAGTTTCACCCCCTTCCTCTGAGGATTAACTATGTAAGCTAAATAACCCACACAACCTTGACTTAATAACTTCTTTTCCTGCATAATCGTCAGACATCTCGCATGTCTAGGCGATTTACTACCATATAAAACTACCTTTGACGGAGTCATAAGGTTTACACATTTCTTTTGTCAATCAATTATCGCTCCATAATTGAACAGCCAATCCATTCCTAAAATAACATCAAACTCTCCAAGTTTTATCAGAATTAAATCTACCATCATAACATTTCCCTTAATGTTCACTCTACAATTCTTGTATACGATCCTAACATGAATCACTTCCCTATTCACAATTTCTATGTTTAAAGGGAAATTCAATTCTTCACTAGGCAATCCTAACCTCTTAGCAAATTCATCAGATATAAATGAGCAAGTAGCACCCAAATCAAATAATTTATAAGCATCTATATCATTGATTGGGATAATACCTAACACAACATCTTTTAATTACACTGCATCCTGCACAGTCATGTTGAAGGTTCTGGCTGTGGGTCTGTGTGATGACGTTGGTCCCACAATGTTGAATGTGCCTTCATTGCTACCTCCCTTGGTTCCCGTTGTCTCTTTAGATTTCTTTTTAGGGCACTCACGAGCAAAATGATCCTTTGACCCGCACGTGTAGCAAACATTCTTCTTGGGTTTGCTGCAATTTGGGGCAATGTGACCCTCCTGGCCACAGTTAAAGCATACACGCTTCCCCCTTAAGTACACACACACATGAAACTTCCCGCATGCAGCACATGCTTCGAACTTCTTCTTCTGCTGATTGCCCTGCTGGTTTCCAGCACCCACATTTCCATTCCATTTTCTCTTCAAGTTATTGTTACTATTTCCACCACTCCCATTACCATTCTTAGTTTCACCCTCATTCTTCTTCTTTCTTTGTTCTTGATTGTACTTTGTCATAGCCTCACCTCAACCCTCGGCGAGAATTGTCTTCTCAAGCACTCCTGTGAATGTCTTCAGCTGGAACAGGGAGACCCTACTGTATAACCAAGGTTTCAGTCCTTGCTCAAATCTCCTCGCCATGCGCTCATCTGTGTTAACTTGATATGGCGCAAACCTCGCCAATTCGTTAAATTTTGAGGCATACTCTGATACCGTCATTAATCCCTTCTTCAGTTCCAAAAACTTTACTTCCATCTGATTCTTCGAACTCTCAGGGAAATAGGTCTCAAAAAATATCTCCTTAAACCTATCCAAATCATCACCCCTTGTCCTCCTCGAGTTTTATTGGCTTGCCACCAATAAACTGTACTTTCAACATGAATGTTGCAAAAGCAGTCTTCTGATTCTCCCCTACCCTAACCACATCAAACATCGTCTCTATCTCCATGATCCAGGTCTATTCCTCAAATGGATTCATAGACCCACAGAATTCTGGTGGTCCAACCGCCTTGAAATCCTTAAATGTCACAACTTGATTCTGCGGTTGATTCTGTAACGCACCCGTTAGTAACATCACTAACTGTTGAACGAGGTTAGCTTCAATGTTGTTATTGTTGGTAGATCCCTCAGGGGTTCTTTGTCGAGGCTGACGTCTTCTTAGAGGCATTTTCTGTTAAAATACACCCATTAGACTATTACTCAATTTCTTTAAGTATTTTCTACTTAACTTGCACCTCATAAAATATCATCATATAACACATAACACTTTGAATAAAATAATAACTTTTATTCATTCATAATCTTTTAGAAAACATAAGAACAATAGCATCACTACTATTTACATTACTTTCCTGAACCACTAAAGTTCCAGGATAACATCATCATCATATCCCATAGGTTACATCACACTTGGGATTTATATTTTATTTATCGTATTATAAATCACATATCAAGTATATTTATTATAGCCTACTAAAATATTGCATAGCCTTACGACGCTCTTCTTCTATAATATGGAACATTGTTCAGCGATCTAATATGTATGATGGCAGCGTCTCAAACTGAATCGGATAACCCATGACCTGATCTTGAGCTCGACTGATCACGGTGTTGAAAACACTATCCATCTCTTCCATCTTGATCTTCTTCACTTGGACATCTCTCTCTGCTACCCTGGCTCGTTTAGAAGCTTCTTCGTAAGCGTCTTCAGCTCTTGCCCTCTTAGTAGATTCTTCCTTCAACTTGTTCTTCAGTTATGCGATCTCCTCTGTCAGTTGCTCATTTCCTCCTTTAGTGTGGACCATCTTCTCTTCGACATTACTCAGACGTTCCTCTAGATCCTGGATCTCGTTGTCCTTCTACACCATTGAGGTCTGTTGTTCAGCTACTATCTCTCTCAACTCCTCGACGCTATCCTGAAGTTCCACATTGCGGTCATACACTTCGTAGTACATACGGGCAGCGATCGAGTTAAGTGGAATCTCTTCCTCCTCGTCCTCCTCATCCTCATCCTCATTCGACTGAGGCAGCTCCTCAGGGTCTTCCTCGTCTGTCTCTATCTCATCATCCTCATCAGGTAACCTCTCCTGCTCAACCACTATGACCAACAGAGTTGTTTCCCGTGGCAGTAGTTGTTCCCAAACCACCTGAATATCTCGAGGCTCCTCCTCTCTAGGCATCTGGGATCCTTCCTCCCTAGCCTGACTAGATTCTCCTACATTAGCCATCCTGACAACCAAAATTTTAAGTTTTAATTACTAATCATTACTACTCGACACTCATGAGCACATAAGTTGTAATCACATAAGCACATAAGTATTTTATTACTTCTTCCTTAAAACTCGATAAGAGTTTATCACCACTATCTTTTCAAAGGTTACTTCCTAAGGCTTTTCCCCACCTAAGGTTCATAACCTAAAGCTTTGATACCAACTTGTGACACCCCTAAATCCGGGTACTTTATTTCCACCAGATTTGGTGTTTACTTGATAAAAACATGCATATCTAACTACCCAAACATAATAAAGTTTAATAATAAACCTTCCCATTAAAGAGTTAACATCAATAAATCCAACATAATCTCCCAGGTTATCTAACCTTTAATTACAAACATCATATGCGAAAAATTAAATAAATACATCATCAGATTAAAATAAAGTTTAACAATATAATAGTCAACGGTTTTACAAGTCTTCAAAACTTGCTTATCTTCCCTTTTCCCTCAACTAGTTTTAGGTTCATCAACCCTCTCAACTTTAGCTGTAATGTTTGTATAAGCAAGAGTGAGCAAACAAAGCTCACTTAAAATGATAGTGAATAAATATTATATCAATTGCCAAATGAATAGGCTTAATAGAAAATAAATAAGGTATTTCATCAATAATAATAATCAGGAACAAAATCTGAAATATATAACTAAGGGTCAAAAGACCACGAACTATGTCCATAGTTATAAGTATTCTTTGAACTTAAACTTTAACAGTCGTAAGACTATAAGGACTCCTCGTGCTTAGGGGGATCAGCCCTCCGTACAATGTATTATGCACAAACATTTTAACATTATGCGTAAGTTATCCCCTATAATAGGGTTGTTCATCTCAGCATTTAGAATACGAGTTCACACCAAAGTAAGTTTGGTTTAGATAAGTTTCAAGGTAATTTAGAGTTTACGAACATCAACTAAGGATTAGTTGAATAAAACTGTAATAACGTTATGCTATGGAGTAAGTCATAAGTGAATCAACTTTTTATACTAAGGTCATGCTTTAGGAATAATCTAAGACCATAAACATTGAATAACATAACATACCTTGTTTGAACAATATTAAGCTAAGATTATTTAGAATTGAGTATTGTGCATGCATAGCAAATAGTAAATTGAACAACAAGACTTGTTCAATATCAGTGTATCAAAATTTAGAAACTTGCATGCTAAACAACATGTTAAATATTAGAAAGACTGGCTCAATATCAAAAGGTAAGATTTAGGAACTTGCACAATATAAATAGAATTACAAAACTTACACAAAGAAGTTTAGGTTTAGAAAACTTGCTCAAAGAAAGTTTAGAGTTAGGAAAACTTTCCTTGCGTATGAGCTAAACCGTAACAATTCGATTCACAGTATCCTATACACATGTCATCATGACATAATTAGTTACCACCAATACTCTGTATACACATAAGTGTGTTTATTTCATGTATGGCTTGACTTTTAACCACATAATCAAATTACACAAGAAAATTTGTTAACTACTAATAATATACTCATTTATAGCACTATAATATCACAATAACAAAATTACATTTTTAACAGTCATAATATTTCATCATATTAACTATTACAGACTCTGTGTACAAGAAAATAATTTTCTGGCCTTATCGCTAATCAGGCGCTACTGGCCTATACCACTGGTTTAATCGAGGTTAAGGCAATGACGCCTACAGCAATGCTTTTTAAAGGCCATGGGTTGGTATTTGTGGCGCCAAGGTTGAATCATGACTTCTATTTTTGCTACCGAGGCACCAAATTACGTAACCAAACACTACTACAAAAACAAAAATAGACAAACGGAAAAAACATTGTGGTTTCAGTCAGAAAAACGTCGTAGTTAAGGGTGTCATCTATTTGACACCCTTACACAATACACAACGTTTTTAGGAAAAAAAAAACGTTGTAGATTTGTTTTCCAAAAATTAGCAGATGCTTAAAAACGTTGTAAAAGGTATGATTCCACAATGTTTGTTGGACAAAAATGTTGTTTAGTATATTAGACAACGTTTAGGCACATTTACACAACGTTTTAAAAATGTTGTAGATTAAAAAAGAAAAAAAAAAGGTTGTGGTTCACCTACATTTCCAATGCACCTGCAATATGCTAATGCCATGATATATAGCTAAAAGGTCTAAATTCTTATTTAAATTTAAAGCCAAAATGTATCAACCATTCAAAATACATCTCAATAATACCATTCGTTTACAGTTTCAAATTACTACATCCACAAAATATATATCAAACTATCCATATATGCATCTCAAAGGTATATTATGCAAAAAAATAGAAACATAAAGATACAACACATAAACAGATTATAGAGAAAAAAAAATTAATAGGAGTAGGAGGTTGTTCAGCTTGCATCTCCAGATTGAGCTTCTGAATAGAAGTGTTTGGAAGCCAAGAATGGAATTTCAAGGATTCTGAATCTCCATTAGATGGTGAATCCTCCAATATCTTTGAAGCTTTCCGAATTTCTGTAGGAGTCTCGGGTAATGCACCACAAGCTTTGAGGAACTTGGCCTGCATTATAAACTTAATCCAATCAAGTGACTAAAGAGTAGATTCTAAAATAAAAGTGGCTTGTTCAATAGAAGTAACTAGCAGTTCCAGTTGTACATTCAGATTTCAGACTCCACTTAACTTCTGCTTATGTAAGAGGTCCCTGTTAAATTTTACTGAATATCAAGTCAAGCAACAATTATTAAACTCAACCTTAGGTACTTTTTACTAGGTTTGAAAAGAAGCATAACAATAAAAACAAGTTAATCAGCACAGTCATTCAACAAGACATAGGCTTGTATTCAAGTCTAGGTCATTAATTGAAAGATAATACAGTACAATTAATTGTTGAGGAAAAATAAATAAATAAAAGACAATGATATAAGGGAAAACAGAAAACCATATCAGCTTATATTTAAACAAAGAATGAAGAAACAAAAATTTGAGCACTACACTACCTCAGGGAAAAAGAAAGAAAATAAACTACAAGCTCTAAGCCTTTTGACAAAGTGTATAATGACCACCTAAACTTTTAATAGATATAAGCTGAGTAGTAAATCAAATAAGCTCAGAAGTTACTATCCAAAGATGAAAGAAATTCAGCCTGATTGAAGAGCAATAAGCAAGTAGTGATGTAACATAGTAACAAAAAGACTTCTATTAATGTTCATAGTTCTCAAAGTACGTACCTAACACTACTATTATCAAAAAGATTAAAAAATTACACACCAATCAACAGCATCACTTGAATAGAGGACCAAGGAGCAAGAAGAACTCGCGCTTCTGTAAGTTTGAATCCCGATGCCCTGGCAAAAAACTGAGCAAAGCCCCCAAAAGGTACTTTTCAGATGTTGCCTAGTGCAAAACAATGCATGAAAACTAAAACTAATCTACAAACAACTTTACAATGTGAGAGTTCACATATAAGCAAAACAAAGTTTAGTGGGGCCAAAAAATAAAGAAACCGTTGGAATAAGTGGATGCAACCAAATTTCACATCTCATGTAAGAGTTGTGCATATGAAAAAGCAGCAGCACACAAAAAGGTTCATTGTATATTAGTTGGTACACAACAGTATTAAAATTCTACCAGATCATACAAAACCTGCAACCGGTTCAATAATGAAGAAACTTGTACAAAGTGTCAAATAAGCTCAATTCTACCTTAATTCTTAAACCTTTCTTCTCTTGAAGAAACTTGTAATCTTGTATACATTTAAAATAGCTGAACGACAACAATGTGCAAAACCAGAACACATGATGAGAAGTATAATGAGATGTCAAAATAAAGTTCTCATCCAAGCATACCTTAATTTGCTTAGCCACATCTCTGGCAGAAGATCCAGATACTTCAATCCAAGTTTTGGAGAATAGTGCACAAGCTGATAGCATGAACACTATATAGAAAAGAGCATGGAAAGGATTGGTTGCCATATCTACTAAGCTGATATATGACCACATAGATTTTTAGAAGGAAAAAAAATTAGGAGTCAGTAATACAATAGATAGGAGAAAACCAAGTTTTAAGACTATCCAAAATAAGAAACAAAGAGCCAGTATTGTTTTGGGGCTAAATGCTTTCCGGATAATGCTTTCACTGTAAGTTATTTCAATATTTGTTGAGATTAAGTTCAAGAGCGTACAATTAGTCACAATGACAACGAAAAAAGTATCAATAGCTTACCAGATATTGGTAGCTATGAACAAAGAAATTCCAGATCCAAGACCATATCCCTTCTGAATACTTGCACCTTTTAGAATTCTTTTCATATTCGAAAGTTTTGATTACAAAAATTTACTACCTTAACTTGCAATAAATCAGCAAAAAGTGACAATCTTTGAAAAACAAAGGAGTATTTATCACAATATTAACAACCAAGTGCAAGAAAGCTCCCTACAACAACTTGAACTAGTAAGAAACTATATTTCTATTATCATTCATTCACGCAAGATTTATATATAAAAGATATTATTTAGTGTGACGCCCCCAAAATAGGTACACATCACCCATCTTGAGTCGCCAAATACATGGTACAAAATTCAAATACAACTTAATTATACAACAACGAAAATACGACAATACGACCATAAATCTAAGAGTTTTAATAAGAATATTATCATCTGATAATATCCACACTCAATGGAGTCCTCATTATATTTATTGTCACACTATTTAACGAGAATAGTGAGGACTACTAATGCTATCATCTAGACCGTCACTCCGCTCCCCGACTAATCCGTTATATGGTTTCTCATTTCCTAAAGAGAACAAAGAAAGAAAGAAAATGAGCTCAACTAGCCTTAATAAGAAATATTATGACTAAGATAATCTTTGAATAAATTATCATTAGTCTTCAACAATGTTAAACCGATAAAATACAATACACATCAAGTTTAATCGCGGAATCATGAATCCATTAGAAGAGTCAAGTAGAGCATGATATCTACTATCTTCTATGATTTAAAATGTTTTCATCAATTTTTATCGCTGAGACTCAACTTAATAAATAAACCACATCATTGAGTCATCCCTGCACTATGGGCCAAGGATATTCATTAAATCATCAATGGTCCTGACTATACCGAATAATTCTTGGTCATAATTATACCAAAAACTATCCATCAATGCACTATAGCCTACTGAGGACTTTTAACACATCATTTATAACATTACAGGTCATGATTATACTGAATAATCATTGGTCATAATCATACCAAGTCCATCTATGCACGTAAGTCAAAGATGACTTTCATCACAATATAAGCATGAGGATGATGACAATGACATAATAATTCAATAAAATAAGTTCAAGAATAAATTTTAAAGATTTATAAGTTAATTTATCTTGAAATCAATTACGTCCAAATTGTTAAGATGATACTGCTTTGTGGAGTAAAATTCAAGAATGCTCAGAAGAATATTTTCATGAAAAGATACCGGATGAAGCGCAAATATCCAGGATATTCTACTAATTTCATAGAGTATAGAAACCAAAACTTTAACCAACTGAGTATAATTGAATATATGAAACTGCAAATGGATTTTCGCCCACCATGCGGTAATCAACGTAGATAGATCATTTCCACAATTTAATAAGGAATGAATACGAAGGATCATTCACCATGCATGCGATAATCCATATAGACAGGTTATTCCAATAGAATAATAAAGAATGGAATAATAGAAGAATTCATCATGCATGCGATAGATCCCTTGACAGACGAAAGTTATTCTCAACGAAATAATAAAGAGTGGAACCAGTCGTATGTAAACCGCATACGCATGGATATTCCAACAGTAATAATAAAGAATGGAACTAGTCAATAAGAAATCGCACGCATACGATATATTCAATAGAATAATAAAGAATGGAATAACAATAGAATTCACCAAAGTGCGATAGGCCAAGATGATGAAGTTATTCAACGGAATAATAAAGAATGGAACCAGTCTAGCGTAATCACGCATGCAGCGGGTGATATTCTAACGTAATAATAAAGAATGGAACAATGTAAGAATTTCACCATGTATGCGGTATCTTGATGTATGCGTTATTCCAACATAATAATAAAGAATGGAATAATGTAGTCATGACGCCCCCAAAATGGGTATACATCACCTATTTTAAGTCGCCAAATATATGGTGAGTAATCTGAAATACATCTTAATTATACAACAATGATCGTATAAAATATGACGTAACATAATCTAAGAGTTTTAATAAGAATATTGTCATCTAGACAATATCCACACTCAATGGAGTCCTCATTACATTTATTGTCACACTATTTAACAAAATAGTGAGGACTACTAACGCTATCATCTGGACCGTTACTCCATTCCTCGACTAGTCCCGGCTACATTCTCATTTCCTGAAGAGAATTGTAACGACCCCAAAATTTATACAATTTAATTCTCAACTTCGGTCGTTAATAACACGTCTACCTTCTGATTTTACATCATTATTCGATGTTAAACTTTATAAAATGCGGAGTAATTTAAACTTTTATGTCTATTTACTTTAATTCCCTAAATCAAAACCTTTATCATCTACATGTTTTTGAATCAATCTTATTTTATGATTCACTTTATCACTGTTGTTATATAAAATTTTACATTTCAATTCGATAACCTTTACATATCAGATAACTCTAACTTTAGCTTTACAACTCAACCTAAAACTATACATCATAAAACATTTAATACATCTCATAAATTTTAATCATGGTATAAGGAAATAACAACTTTAGCTAAAATATTAATCTTCGTGTATTATTTTGGATCCACGTCATTCAAGTAGCACATAGTATTACCTTTAATCCTTAACCTGCAAAAATGGTTATTTGCAAGGTTGAGCTCGATAGCCCAGCAAAATCTAACAGTTTTCATTCATCACATAGCACATAATGGCATGCTCAACATATATCTCATAAACATTGGACTAACATAACATACATGTTACAGTTCATATAATAAGTATAAAGATTGAGTTCCTTACTCAATCAGCATGCTTTACTCAATCAACGTAGTCATAAGTTGACTTTAACATTTCATACATTCAACATAGCAAATAGGAACTGAAAGACTTGCCTTGATCTTTGTTTACCAATAACAGTTTAACATCTTACAGTTATCTGCACTTCACATGCCTTACACAATTATATAATCATGCACATCAACTATTAGTCACATAGCAATGCATAGTATTTGTAATTTAAACTTTACTCTACCTCCCATAACCCTTCTTATTAATTAATACACAATGTTCAATTCGATTGTGTTAGCTTTTAACTTATATCTCACTGTACTTCATATTCAAAGTTCATTCAAGTGTTTAAGTCTTGCTAGGACTACTTATTAGTTTTATATTAACACTATTCAATATCTTATTATATTCATTTCATTTGATTTGATTTAAAACACTTTTTACGTTCATTATCACTTATCACGGTGTTTCGACGTTTACTCGTCACCCGCCCAATTTGTCTCTCTTGTGTGTGCTTAGTATGTGTATTCAACTTATCTAATATATCATTTATTAATGTTAAGCATCATTATAGTTCATAATATTCATGTTCTATAACTTAGAACAACATCTATTATCGTCGACATCACTATACTTGTGTATGTGCATAACGACGCCGCCCGATTGCCTCTCATCGCCTGCTGATACGATCACCACAAAGACGACCAATGTGACTACTGTTCCTGACCTCAAATTGAAAACCTTAAAGAATAAAAGTTGTAGGTCTATTCTTCCTCGTTCGGATCATCTTGAATCCCTCAGACCCCAGATTTTATCAATAAAGATTTAAATTTTGTCAAATAATTTTTTAAATATTATGGTGTGAATTTGAGATAATATTATAGTCAGGGTAGTATTTATAAATTTTGCAAAGTATGCAAGTGGTTATATTATATTCGATTGGCCTGGGAATATTCTGCTTAGCAGGAATAATATTCGCATAACTACCAATCATCAGTGGACCCCACAATGTAATTATTGCTTTGATCGAGAAAACGACAAAAATATTTTATCAAATAACTACGAAAGTTTTACCGTGGTACCGCTGAACTACTCTTGTAGTAAAAGTACAAAGAATACGCAGGGTCGCATAAGAAGACACCAGATTGATTATCGATGCTTATGTGAGAAGTCACCATTGATTCCATTATCACGATTATTAATAATACGAATTAATTATTATAATGATAATGACGCTTTTGTTTTATTCAGATTATTAACGTAATAAAATGTAAACATCTTTTATATAAAATAGAATACTTTATTAAAGTTATTCTATAAATGTATATATTATATTTTATTACGATAAGGTCAGATAAGTTTTTGCATAAGGTTTTTTTGATAAGATTGCATAAAGGTTTGCATAGTAAAATGTTTTTATATAAATAGAATATATTATATTTTATTTAAAAGATTTTTCTTTAAATATGGACCGCCGATTAAAGTAAATCAATCTGACCGCTCATGGATTAGTTACTACGCATTCCATTTTCCTATAAATAAGCTCATTCCTTCATTATTTTCTTACTTTAATTCATCAAACTCTAGAGAGAGAAATTATAGAGAGAAGCTATAGAGAGAAAAATATATAAAGAAGAAGAGTATTCTCGCTACTTCACTACTTCTATATTCAGCTTTTTTACTAGTAGTGGGTGTTATTCTTTTCTTCTCGAAGAGAACTTCATATTCCATTCATTATTATTCTCGCTGAATAACTCCGTAAAAGTGGCATACCCTATACATAACCTCGATACGCCAGATACCCTATACTTGGTGAAATCTTATGTTATTCCATTGCTTATTATTCTGCTGAATAACTCAGATACGCTGCTTTACCCTATACTTGGTGACATTCTTCTATTATTCTCGCTGAACATCCTGCTCTCAGGTTTTTTTACACCGACCGGTTCCGCTTTTTTATTATTCGCTGAACATCCTGCTCAGTGTTTTACACACCGACCGGGTTCCGCTTTTTATCATTCTCGCTGAATATCCTATCTCGTGTTTTTACACCGGATCCGGTTCCATCTTTATTATTCTCGTTGAACATCCTCGCTTGCGTGAATTTCACCCGACCGTTCCGTTATTATTATTCTGCTGAATAACCTCGCTCTATGCGGCAGTACCGCATGCACGGTGATTTCTTTTGTTATTCCATTCTTTATTATACCCAAATGGTTAAAACTTTGACTTCTATACTCCATGAAATTAGTAGAATATCCTCGATATTCATGCTTTCATCCAAAGATCTTTTCATGGAAATATTCTTCCGATCATTCTTGAATTTTACTCTACAAAAAAAAGATCATGTCGACAATTTGACGTTAATAATTCATGGATTAAATAATTCTTGAACTTGTTTTATCAATTATTATGTCATCATCATCATCCTCATGTTATATTATGTTATCTTCGCTTACGCAGATAGATGAACTTAGTATGATTACGACCAGTGATCATTCTAAGATAATCACGACTTGATATAAATGATGTGACAAAAGTCCTCAAAGGGCCTCAGAATGCAATGATGGATAGTTTTTGGTATGATTATGACCAGGGGTGATTCTAAGATAGTCATACTTATCGATAATTTGATGAAAATCCTCGACCGTGGTACAGGATGATTAGATGTGGTGGTTTATTTATTGTCGAGTCTCAAATGATAAAAAATTGATGAAAACCTTTTAAAACCTAAAAGATAGTAGACTTTATTCTCTACTTGACTTTTTAATGGATCGCTTATTCACCGCAGCTTAAACCGGTTGTCTTTATTGTATTTTATCGCTTAACATCATTGAAGGCTAATGATAATTTATTCTCGCATTATCTTAGTCATAATATTTCATCGGGCTAGTCGAGCTCACCTTTTTTTCTTTCACCGTTTCTTCGTGAAATGAGAACATACCGGGACGAAGCCTGGGAACGTAAGTAATGGTCCGAGGATAAGATTAGTAGTCCCTCACTATTCTCGTGAAATAAAGGTGATAATAGTTGTAATGAGGACTCCTTTTCGAGTTTGTATAATATCTAGTAGATAATATTTGTATTCAAACTCACGCTTTATGTCGATTGCATACCTACGCTTATATTAGTAAGTTGTAGATTTGAATTTATGTACCATGTAAGTGGCGCACCCAAGATGGGTGACGATACCTAATTTTGGGGGCCACAACTTGGTATCGTAGCTAGGATACGATCCCCGGCCAAGATGTGAGATAAGAACTAGAGGGGAGACGGGAATTCTTTCGCTAAGTATGACCTACCTAAGTTTATTTGGTATTTAATTGGCTCACGTAGTATAGGATAATATGTTATATGTTAATTAACCCTTGTTTTGTGACAAGTTGTTTGAGAATGGCATCCTAAAATGCCGAGAGATAAGCAATGAAGCACATGAGAGTGTTGATTCAAATTTCAAACAAAAGGTAACGAACGACCAACAACACGATAATAATCATATCGGTGGCAACGGCCATCGTAACAATGATAACCATCGGGGGAAATTATCATGCTAAGAATGGTAACCACTTCCTGCGGGTAATCATGGCAAAGATAATAGAAGTGGAAATTTCAAGAAGAGAAGGTCATTTAGCTCGATTTTGTCGTATAGTGAAGTCAAGTCCACCGGGATAGTGGCACCAAAGGCGATACGACAAAACAAAGTCTCTGGTTTTTCAGAAGAGCGTTTTTCGACTTTCTCAAAAGTGGTAACCCGAACGGTTAGCACGTCGTTAGTTAATTATAAATTCTCATAAGTCTATACCTTATTAGATACCGGCTTCTACCCATTCTTTTATCTCTCTTGCTTATGCTCAACGCTTAAATTTGACTCCTAGAAATTAGACTTTGATTTATCTATCAAAACTTCGCTGGGAGAAACCTTCACTACCTCCACTATTTATTAATCTTGTTGTTTCAAATAAACACTTTCACGCTACTTCGCCGATCTTATCTCTTTGAAAATACTTGCCTTTTTTGAGGTAATTTTTGAAAACGATTGATTAACTACTCATTATTCTTTTGTAAGGTTGTTAGCTTTCATATTCCTAACCAACCTCGTATATACTAATTCAAAGTAACCAAACCCTAAAGTTAATCATCGTTATATCAAGCCATAAGTAAAGAGCCCCGATCCTTTCGTTGTTGACTTTCTTGTGTGGAATGCACCGCCCGACTTTTTTTCAGAGGCGACGCGCGAATCAAGATGGCAAGTTTATAGGTATCATTGTGAGGTGCTATCTGTGTTAAGGGATGTAAGTCACAATTGGTATTAATGTGACGACTATCCAAGTCTTGGACGAGAGTAATAGCTTTGAATGATATTTCTATCATTAATAAATTTCTTGACGATTCTTGAAGACTTCCTAGCCTACCCTAGAGCGTGAAATCGAATTTTGTATCGAATTCCAAAGATAAAAACCCATTTCTTAAACCCTCAAATATTTCTTCAACTAAAAGGATCTGCTTACGTGGTTTATGATGAAAGTCATAATAAAAGCATTGGAACTAATGAAAATCATGGGTATATGAAGTATTAGTAAGTTTTATGATGAGTTATGTTGGTTAGTATGTGAAAACATGAAAGTTTCTTAGAAATCACAAAGAGTTGAAAATCGATTTTGGTGAAAAACGAATATGAAATTCAATTGACCATATCTCCTATTATATTTTGAATTTTTTTGAATGTGGTCAAGTCCTAGAGTTAGATCTATGAGTTACCTAACTAATCCAAGTGGAATTACTGGAAAAGGTGTTGTAGATTTTTGTGTGGACTGATTTTAGCAAAGGAGGCCAAAGCTGCAAAAACCGAAAAAGCTTCTGCCCATGATTTTAGAGGGCTGTTTTCGCCACTTAAATTATGAGAAAAATTCTGGCCTTTTGGGACATGAAAGTATATGGTATAAAGTACCTCCTGTCCAAAAATGAGCTCATTCTCGACTTAAAATGAGCAAGTTATGACTATTTCAATATTTAGGTTTTTCCGATTTAAAAACGCTATAACCGAGTTCTATAACTCCGATGACCATGAAATTTAAACTAGAAGCTCACGTTAACATGTGTAAGGTCCTGCCAAGATTTGGGAATTTTTGGAGTTAAACTTGAGGTAGCTAATTTCTTAAGGAATTAATTAGAAATTGATTTTTGAAAAATAGTAAATGAATTTTAAAAATTCCCGAGAAAATATATTTTCATTATGGGACTATATTATGCTAAATCCCAGAAAAGAAATATTTTTGGGACTGATTTGGTATTTTCATGAAAATAGTTTAGTTACTTAACATATGAGTTAAATATGTTATGTGAAGTAACAAAGTTGAAAATAGGATTTTATGGCTAGAGAATCCTATATAGAGTATATGCATATTTTTTTGAGAGGATTTGATAATTGGTGATGATATTTTATGAGTATGGCATTTTTGAATGATTAAATGCATTATATGGTAAAAGTCGTAAACAATTAGAGAAAATTGTTTATAAATTTAAGAAGTGATTAAAATATTGTTATAATATTAATGATATTAGATTATGAGATTATTAAGTGATTGATAACATGGGGATATTCTTGAATCTCGGATAAATTATATTATAAATGTTTAATATTTATCCTTTATCTCATTCGATTGATTCTTTATATCATTATCCTCACGCTTATATTACGTTGAAAGTCATCTCGTGGCCTCAGGCATAGATGGATGGACTTGGTATGATTATGACTGTGGATTGTTCTTAAGATAATCATAACCGTAATTGAAAACACAATTATCTTCGGTCAGTAGTGCATGGATAATTTGTGGTCGTGATACTAATGAATACACAATTATCTTCGGCCGTAGTGCATGGATAATTTGTGGTCGTGATACTAATGAATACACAATTATCTTCGTCAGAAGTGTATGGATAATTTGTGGTCGGATGATATAATTTGTGGTCGTGAATGAATACACAATTATCTTCGTCGTAGTGGTATGGATAATTTGTGGTCGTGATACTAATGAATACACAATTATCTTCGTCAGAAGTGCATGGATAATTTGTGGTCGTGATACTAATGAATACACATTATCTTTGCCGTAGTGCATGGATAATTTGTGGTCGTGATACTAATGAATACACATTATTATCTTCGTCAGTAGTGGTACATAATTTGTTCGTGGTCGTGATACTAATGAATACACAATTATCTTCGGTCAGTAGTGCATGGATAATTTGTGGTCGTGATACTAATGAATACACAATTATCTTTCGTCGTAGTATGGATAATTTGTGGTCGTGATACTAATGAATACACAATTATCTTCGGTCGTAGTGCATGGATAATTTGTGGTCGTGATAATTACACAATTATCTTTCAGTGGTCGTGATACTAATGAATACACAATTATCTTCGTCAGTAGTGCATGGATAATTTGTGGTCGTGATACTAATGAATACACGATTATCTTCGTCGTAGTGCATGGATAATTTGTGGTCGTGATACTAATGAATACACAATTATCTTGGTCGAATAATATGGATAATTCTTCGTGGTCGTGATACTAATGAATACACAATCTTTGGCCGTAGTGCATGGATAATTCGTGGTCGTGATACTAATGAATATCCTCGCCCGTAGCGGGATGATTCGATGATATGGATTAATTATCGAAATGAGTCTCAAAGAATGAAATATTAATTCATGGATGTGGTAAAAGTCATCTTCGTCAGAAGTATCGATAGACTTGGTATGATTACGACCACGATTATTCTTCTAGATAATCATGATCAGAATTGAAAACACGAATATCCTTAGCCAAGAGTGTATGGATAATTCATGGTCGTGATACTATTAAGTCGAGTCTCAAAGATTATTGGTTTTACAAATTGTATATCTTTAGTTAGAAGATAAAGATGAATTGTTCGTAAATAATAATTGTTAATGAATATCTTCGCCGATTTCAAAGATGAATTTAATATTTTCAACGATAAAGGTATTCAAGGTATCCTCATCTCTTTATCATACTGTGTATCGCATTCTAATTTCGAGGGCTTAAATTCCATAAGGAGGGAGATCAGGAGACCCCGTGATTTTATCAATAAAGATTTAAATTTTGTCAAATAATTTTTAATATTATGGTGTGAATTTGAGATAATATTATAGTCAGGGTAGTATTTATAAATTTTGCAAAGTATGCAAGTGGTTATATTATATTCGATCGGCTCTGGGAATATTCTGCTTAGCAGGAATATTCGCATAACTACCAATCATCAGTGGACCCCATAATGTAATTATTGCTTTGATCGAGAAAACGACAAAAATATTTTATCAAAATAACTACGAAGTTTTACCGTGGTTACCGCTGAACTACTCTCTAGTAGTAAAAGTACAAAGAATACGTGTGGTCGCATAAGAAGATTACCAGATTGATTATCGATGCTTATGTGAGAAGTCACCACTTGATTCCATTATCATTTATTAATAATATGAATTATTATAATGATAATGACGCTTTTGTTTTATTCAGATTATTAACGTAATAAAATGTAAACATCTTTTATATAAAATAGAATACTTTATTAAAGTTATTCTATAAATGTAATATATTATATTTTATTACGATAAGTGTCAGATAAGTATTTTGCATAAGTGTTTTGTATAGTATTGCATAAAGGTTTGCATATAAGAAATGTTTTTATATAAATAGAATATATTATATTTTATTTAAAAGATTTTTCTTTAAATATGGACCGCCGATTAAAGTAAATCAATCTGGACCGCTCATGGATTAGTTACTACGCATTCCATTTTCCTATAAATAAAGCTCATTCCTTCATTATTTTCTTACTTAATTCATCAAACTCTAGAGAGAGAAATTATAGAGAGAAGCTATAGAGAGAAAAAATATAAAGAAGAAGAGATTCTCGCTACTTCACTACTTCTATATTCATTTTTTTTACTTGTAGTGGTGTTATTCTTTCTTCTTCAAGAGAACTTCATTATTCCATTCATTATTATTCTCGCTGAATAACTCGTAAAAGTGGCATACCCTATACATAACCTCGATACGCCAGATACCCTATACTTGGTGAAATCCTTATGTTATTCCATTGCTTATTATTCTGCTGAATAACTCAGATACGCTGCTTTACCCTATACTTGGTGACATTCTTCTATTATTCTCGCTGAACATCCTCGTCTGTGTTTTTTACACCGACCGGTTCCGCTTTTTATTATTCTCGCTGAACATCCTCGTCAAGGTGTTTTACACCTGACCGGTTCCGCTTTTATATCATTCTCGCTGAATATCCTATCTCGTGTTTTTACACCGGATCCGGTTCCATCTTTATTATTCTCGTTGAACATCCCGCTTGCGCGAATTTCACCCGACCGTTCCGTTATTATTATTCTCGCTTGAATAACTCGCCTCATGCCAAGTACCGCATGCACGGTGATTTCTTTTGTTATTCCATTCTTTATTATACCCAAATAAGTTAAAACTTTGACTTCTATACTCCATGAAATTAGTAGAATATCCTCGATATTTCGCTTCATCCAAAGATCTTTTCATGGAAATATTCTTCCGATCATTCTTGAATTTTACTCTACGTAAACAAAGATTATGTCGATAATTTGACGTTAATAATTCATGGATTAAATAATTCTTGAACTTGTTTTATTGAATTATTATGTCATCATCATCATCCTCATGTTATATTATGTTATCTTCGCTTACGTGCATAGATGAACTTAGTATGATTATGACTGTGGATCATTCTAGATAATCACGACTTGATATAAATGATGTGACAAAAGTCCTCAAAGGGTCTGTAATGCAAATGATGGATAGTTTTTGGTATGATTATGACCAGTGGGTGATTCTAAGATAGTCATTTACCATCGATAATTTGATGAAAATCCTCGACCGTGGTACGTGATGATTAGATGTGGTGGTTTATTTATTGTCGAGTCTCAAATATAAAAATTGATGAAAACCTTTAAAACCTAAAAGATAGTAGATTTTATTCTCTACTTGACTTTTTTAATGGATCGCTTATTCCGCCGCAGCTTAAACCGGTTGTCTATCAGATTTTATCGCTTAACATCGTCAGGCTAATGATAATTTATTCTCGCATTATCTTAGTCATAATATTTCATCGGGCTAGTTGAGCTCACCCTTTCTTTCACCGTTTTCTTCGTGAAATGAGAACATAGCCGGGACGAGCCTGGGAACGGTAATGGTCCGTAGGATAAGATTAGTAGTCCCTCACTATTCTGAAATAAAGGTGATAATAGTTGTAATGAGGACTCTTTCGAGTTTGTATAATATCTAGTAGACAATATTTGTATTCAAACTCACGCTTTATGTCGATTGCATACACTACGCTTATATTAGTAAGTTGTATTTGAATTTATGTACCATGTAAGTGGCGACCCAAGATGGGTGACGATACCTAATTTTTACATACATGTATAAATCCAATATAACTACCAATTTACAAAGAGATAATCACTAAGAAATCAAAACCTAGACATTAGTAAAAATTTATACCTTAAATCCATGATTGTTGGGAAGAAGAATAATAAGAACCTTGATACTCCAACTCTTTAGCAACATAAATAGAGAATCACTCTCTTCCTCACAACTCTCTTTCTCTACTCTAAGGCTTAGGAGAAAGAAATAATAAGCGTAAGAAAAATATACTAACTCCCACTAACGTCAGGTCACAAACCTAAAAGTTTGCGTCAGTTAGAAATAAGCCGAAGGCCACAGGGCCTTGTTTGGCTAACCCCAAATCTCCTCTACTAGATTATTTTTATATTATTTTTATTATATAGTTTTTATTTGTCACACTTGCCACCAACTTAAATAGCTTACAATAATAATTATAATTTTATTATAATTATTCTGATGATTAATAAATAATTATATATCTAATTTAATTAATAAATTAGAAACATCACTTGATTTAATTTATTTATTTCCTAATAAATTAAACAATTCATTTAATTTAATTATTTTCTTAAATATTAAGCAATTGATTTAATTTAATTATTTCCTTAAATTAAATCCTTGAGATAAAATTATCATTACTCAATTTAATTTACATTAATCAATTTAGTTACTCAATTAATTCACCACAATTTTATCAACCATTTATTTATCTCAATAAATAAATAAATTTAAAATATTTATTTAATTCAATAAATATTTAAAATTAATTACTAAATTCATTTAATTCTTTCAATAGTTAACTTAACTATTAAACCTCATTTTCCCAATATATGAATATATATTTCTTTTCGCACCAGATCATATATTTCAATATACATAGCACGTATATATACATACTCAAACTCAAAACATCTCATAATAAGAATTTTAATTATTAAATTATTATTTTAATAATTTATAAAGATTTGGGTTGTCACATCTTTCCCCCCTTATAAGGATTCCGTCCTCAGAATCAACGAAACCTCCCTTACTCAGTTTTCACCAATTCTCTTTTCAAAATTTATCGTTGAATAACTTCATCACATTACCTTATTATAATTTTTATATTTCCTACTCCCACCATTCTTGATAATAAATTCTTGTAAGTTTTATTTCATAACATTTACTTAGACTCAATTATATTTGAGTATTATATATTCTTTAACCCATTCATTTCCTTTTCCAAGGATCGTTATCATAAACACTCAGAATATTACATTCACCCATTCTTCTAAGAATTTCGTCCTCGAAATTTTATTTATTAATCTTCATTCATTCAATCTATCAAAATAGATTTTACGTTAATACTTTATTCATTCATTAGGTTTTGTAACCAAATTCTTTCTCTAAGGATCTTTCTAAGATCATCATATTCCTAACCTCTTCCTCTTCTAAGAGTTCCACATTTCTCTTCTTTCTGTAAAGTCATTTCTTTCTTGAAATGATTATGTTTTGCTTAATTTTCTCATCCTTTCCACTTTCACCTTTTAGAATAATAAGAATCTTCCACAATTGCTCAATAATTGGGAAGCGATATGAATAACAGGAATTTAAAAGATTCCAAATCATGCTGAGGGGTCATAAGACCTTGAACTACGTCCCTAGGTTATCAAGTATCTCAACTTGAACCTTTAATATCGTAAGACTATACTGGACATTGAACTCTTCTCCAGTTTAACAATTCATCACCATCGTAAACCGCCTTTAATGTAATGTTAAGCAATCACACGTATCGAAAACACTCTCTCTGCAAGTACTCTAGGTGATCAACCTATCGCACTTCCTACGCCGTGCACAACGTATTATATCTTAACATCGTAACGACTATATCGTTACTTTCGTAACCATTGTCTCCGATAACATGTCCCTTTTTACGTGGTTGTTCACCTCGTCTTTTAACATCTCGAATCCGCACCAAAACAATTTGGTTTGGCATAACTTCTCAAGAAACGCTTGAATTTCATGAAAATCTTTCAATATTCGCTCAGTTGAACCAAATAGCATAGACTTCTACAACAATCCAGACATCAATCAAAATATACATATACATATATATATATATATATATATATTTTCATATCTTAAAGAAATCTCAAAAAAAATTATGACGATCGCGATACTGCACTTGCATTTACAAATCAGTTTGAGGATTCCGTCATTTGGTGATTTTATCATACTACATCATACCATAGTGGGCTGACGATCCTTAGATCACATCCAACACTAAGTAATACTGCATTGATGACTCCATCGTTTTTATCATCTCTGCACAAGGTTCCATGATGCATTGATGATATTTAAAAAAAATATTTTGATATATTTCAAATCATTTTTATCTAGTCAAAGCAATTAGCATAGACATATGAACAATAACACTATTTTTTAAAAAAAAAAAATCTTTGGTTCACTAGTGTGACCCAACATTTTTTTTCCAAAAATCAAAAGTATAACCATCAGCACGAAGTCAATAAATTTCGAAAGTCTAGCATAGCTAGTAGATTTAGAATATCCAGGTATCCATCAACTTCAATCATTACTCCATTACTTCATTACTTAACCATTCTATCAATCTTCAACTTCATCAATGCTCTCTATACCATAACAATTTTCTACCCAATATAGTTCATCAAACTTACTACACATTGGAAATTCAGGAACTTGCCACAATAATATGAGTTTAAGAACTTATCCTAGTCAGACCATAAGCGTCCATTCGCTGAGGGGTTCAAAACATACCATATTATTGTGAGTCACGAACTTACCATATGCATTAGTTTTAAGAACCGTACCTAATCCTAATAATATCTGACTAATCTTAATAGTTTCTAACTATCAAACATACACATGAGAAAAGAATCACCTTTTCACCACACATACATTGATAGCGCGACACCGACATTCCAATGATTATCAATGTGATAAACTGAGTGCAAGCACAAAACCCTCGCCCATACAAAGGTTTGTACAACTCAGCCATCACATGAGTCCTCAATTGAAATCCCACCTAACCCTATCTTGCTCATAACTTGCTCTTTGCTCGATACGAATTCCTCGTATCACATCATCTATAACTCTTACTGAGTTATCTCATACTATTTCATAGTACATCATCTTCATAGCATCAAGCTATAGTTATTCAAACATTACAGACCATCTTTCTTTTGTAACTTAAACAGATCACGTCGTGATCTTATTCTATAATCACCTCCCTTAAAATTATTTTCTTAATTCGTGATCGTTTTGTTTTACGATCCTCTTTCTTTCCTTTTTCATCATTTATGGCATTATTCATTATCTTGGCTATTACCATTTCTTATCTTTATATCTCTTCAAGATTCTTCTTTGAATTTTCTTGTTTATATAACAATTCTTACTTTAAAAATTTCTAACTTCATTTACATTGCTCAACATTTCATTTGAGTTCCACATTTTCGCCATATGTATCCACTTTCTATACTTGGTACACATCGAGTCTCTAATAGTTTTAATATGGTACGCTGAGTGGTTTCTCACAAACAACCAACAAACTAGGTTCTGAGTTGCTAGTTCGTATATACCTCCGCTCTATGAAGGAATCATTTAGCCCAGATACCATACATAAACCATTAAAGAGTACAACTGTACCATACTTGACAATAACTTTTTATTCTTAACTTCTTTATCATTCTCTTCTTATAGACATTATCTAATTATTATCACCTTACATCCTTATTATTGGAGTTGGGTAACCCCACATTCATACTCCTTATAACTCTACGAGATTCTTCTTTGAATCCTCTCACGCATGTTTCAATCCCTTCTTTATAAATTACTTCTTATTATACAAACTCTATCTGAGCTTATTCTTTCATTATCTTCACATATCTTCTCTAAGGTTATAGCCTAAGGTACTCTTACATAAGGTTTCTAACCTATCGACTTTGATACCAACTGTAACGACCCCAAAATTCATACAATTTAATTCTCAACTTCGGTCGTTAATAACACGTCTACCTTCTGATTTTACATCATTATTCGATGTTAAACTTTATAAAATTCAGAATAATTTAAACTTTTATGTCTTTTTACTTTAATTTCCTGAATCAAAACTTTTATCATCTACATGTCTTTGAATCAATCTTATTTTATGATTCACTATATCATTGTTGTTATATAAAATTTTACATTTCAATCCGATAACCTTTACATATCAGATAACTCTAACTTTAGCTTTACAACTCAATATAAAACTATACATCATAAAACATTTGATACATCTCATGAATTTTAATCATGGTATAAGGAAATAACAACTTTAGCTAAAATATTAATCTTCGTGTATTATTTTGGATCCACGTCATTCAAGTAGCACATAGTGTTACCTTCAATCCTTAACCTGTAAAAATGGTTATTTGCAAGGTTGAGCTCGACAGCCCAACAAAATCTAACAGTTTTCATGCATCACGTAGCACATAATAGCATGCTCAACATATGTCTCATAAACATTGGACTAACATAACATACATGTTACAGTTCATATAACAAGTATAAAGATTGAGTTCCTTACTCAATCAGCATGCTTTACTCAATCAACGTAGTCATAAGTTGACTTTAACATTTCATACATTCAACATATATATAACACATCATGCTCTTTGCAATAAAGATTTAAAACAATCAAATTCACATAGCAAATAGGAGCGAAAAGACTTGCCTTGATCAATTTGTTTACCAATAACAGCTTTAACGACTTACGATTATCTCGCATCACGTGCCCTACACAATTATATAATCATGCACATCAACTATTAGTCACATAGCAATGCATAGTATTTGTAATGTAAACTTTACTCTACCTCTCATAACCCTTCTTTTTAATTAATACACAATGTTCAATTTGATTGTGTTAACTTTCAACTTATATCTCACTGTACTTCGTATTTGAAGTTCATTCAAGTGTTTAAGTCTTGCTAGGACTACTTATTCGTTTTATATTAACACTATTCGATATCTTATTATATTCATTTCATTTGATTTAAAACACTTTTTACGTTCATTATCACTTATCACGGTGTTTCGACATTTATTCGTCTCCCGCCCAATTTGTCTTTCTTGTGTGTGCTTAGTATATGTATTCAACTTATCTAATATATCATTTATTAATGTTAAGCATCATTATACTTCATAATATTCATGTTCTATAACTTAGAACAACATCTATTATCGTCGACATCACTATACTTGTGTATGTGCATGACCGACGCCCTCTGATTTCCTCTGAATACGCATCAGTCACAAAGATGACCATTGTGACTACTGTTCCTGACCTCAAATTGAAAACCTTAAAGAATAAAATTTGTAGGTCTATTCTTCCTCGTTCTGGATCATCTTGAATCACCTCAATCGGAGTTCGTATGAAAACGTTATGCCTATTTTACTAAACCAGGTCAAAGCAGTCACACCTGACATACTTTGGGCCCAGCTGCGCCCAATTAAGCCTTGGGTATAGTGCAACTATGCCTACAAAGACAGTGTTGCACCCCAAATGGCTTAGGAACGCAGAATGGTGCATGAAGCGCGTAAACAGGACACAAGCTCTTTTTTCATGATTTTGACCTTACCTTAGAAGAAACTAGATATAGGAGTAGTGAAGTAGCAGAATACTTTTCTTCCTTCTCTCTATAGTTTCTCTCTCTAGAGTTTCAGTGAGTTCGTCAGAAATAATGAAGGAATGAGCTTCTATTTATAGGAGAATGGTCTGAATAGTAACTAATTCATGAACGGTCTAGATTGATTTACTTTTAAACGGGCGGTTCATATTGATTTACTATTCAGTATAAATAAAATATTCTAATAAAACAAAATCTTTTAAATAAAATATAATATATTCTATTTATAATCTAATAAAACGAATAACTTTATAAAAGTATTATGTTTTATATAAAAAGCTTTTCTATTTTATTACATTAATAATACTAATAAAACAAAATTTATATATATATATATATATATATATATACTTTGTTAATTCATAATAAGACACCTCAATATATTTAACAACATTTATCATCATTATTATAATTCACAATATTAATCGACCAGTTCATTCTCAGGAAAGAGGGGGGCTTTCCAATAAGAATTTCTCCCTATCAAGCGCCAGTTGATTAAATGACCAAACCTCTCCTCGGCGTAACTTCTAGACATCGTTAATATTGCAAATAATAATATTAATAACTTTGTCATCTCAATTATTGATTTAATAATATATAAAATATCGACAATAATTGAATCAAATAACATGAGATACTATGCAACAATTACTCAGTAGCAATAATTGAACAAAACCGAGTGACTTCTCACGTAAGCATCAATAATCAATCTTGTGTACTACTATGCAACCACAGCGTATTCATCGTACTTTTTTAACACCGGGTGTTTCAACAGTTAACGGTACAACTTCCGCCGTTATTTTCATAAAATATTTTTGTCATTTTCTCAATCCCAACAATAATTCCATTACGGGGTCCACCAATGATTGTCTCGTTGTACTAATATTCCCTGCTAAAATGAATATTCCCCGACCAATCGAATATTATATAACAACTTGTGTACTTTGAAAAATTTATAAATATTACCCCCAACTATAACATCATATCAAATTCATTCCATAATATTCAAAAATGATATTTATAGAAAAATTAACTTTATTCATAAAAGTTGGGGTCTTACAACCTCCCCTACTTAAGAAATTTCGCCCTCGAAATTAGGGTACGTACCTGGTATGTTGAAGAGGTAAGGATACCTTGATTTCTTTTTAGATTCTAACTCCCAGGTCATTTCCTCAACATCGTGGTTTCTCCACAAAACTTTAACTTGAGCTATAACCTTGGAGCGTAGAATATGTTCCTTCTTATCCAAGATTTGAATAAGAACCTCTTTATACGTTAAATCTTCTGCTATTTCGTTCGGTTCTACTTCAATAATGTGTTTCAGGTCTTCCACATATTTACGTAACATGGATATGTGAAAGAAATACTACCCCTTACCTTACAAAGAAACTAGATACTGAAGTAGAGAGGTAGCAAACTTCTCTTCTTCTTTCTCTCTATAATTTCTTTCTATAATAATTGCTCTAAATCTTTAGTGAATTGGTGAGAAATGAAGGAAGAATGAGCTTCTATTTATAGGAAAATATAGTTTCGATAATTGCACATTTTGGGGCTCAAAGTATTACAGTACAATACCTCCAACTTTTAATTCATTTTTAATTTAGTCCTGCAAGTATTATCAAACTTGCACCACCTCCCCTAATAGTAAATAATGTGAATCAATAGTTCAATTATGTGAATCAATAGTTATAATCATGTGAAAATATGAATTACGTTTATAGTACCTCCATCTATACCTCCATTTTAACTTAGTCATTACAAGTATTATCAATCTTGCACCAACTCCCCCTAATAGTACAAGAATGTGATTCAATAGTACACACATGTGAACAAATAGCTATATAAGCATGTGAACTAGTAGCAATTAATTGCTCATTTATCCGATTAATTACCCGATTTATCAATATAACCCCGCACATCAATTAATATCGAAATAAATGTAGATTTCCACTAACACTAATAATTCCAACACAATGGAACTATCAATTTCATCTTTAAGCAACACGAACTTATTCATCATTAATATTATAACTCACAATATTTAACAACCGTGTCATTCCCGGAAAAGAGGGGCTTTTCGATAAGGATATCTCCTTATTGCACGCAATTAGATGACCAAACCTCTCCTTGATGTAACTTCTAGACATTGTAAATATTGCAATTTAATAATATGAATAACTTTGTCGTCTCAATTATTGATTTAATAATATATCATATTATGCAGATGATACTGTGACAATAATCAAATCAATAATTTGAGAGATATGATGTAGCAATTACTGTAGCAATAATTGAGTATAACTGAGTGACTTCTCACGTAAGCATCAATAATCAATATCGTGTGCTACTATGCAACCACGCCAGACATCGCATACTTTTACTACCGGGTAGTTCAACAGTTTAACGGTAAAACTTCGGCCGTTATTTTTATAAAAAGATAATTATGTCATTTTCTAACTACGACAATAATTCTGTTGTGGGGTCCACCAATGATTTTGTCGTCGTACGAATATTCCCTGTTAAAACGAATATTCCCCAACCAATCGAATATTATATAACCACTTGCTTACTTTGAAAATTTTGTAAATATTACCCACAACTATAACATTATATTATATCCACACCATAATATTCAAAAATATATTTCGAGAGAAATTAATCTTTATTTAAAAAATTTGGGGTCTTACAACCTCCCCTTCTTATGAAATTTCATCCTCGAAATTAGGGTACGTACCTGGTCTATCGAAGAGGTGAGGATATTTTGACTTCATCTCAGATTCTAATTCCCAGGTTATTTCTTCTACATCGTGGTTTCTCCACAAAACTTTGACTTGAGGTATAACCTTGGAGCGTAGAATATGATCCTTCTTATCCAAGATTTTAACAAGTAACTCTTCATACGTTAAATCTTCCTCTGTCTCGTTTGGTTCTAATTCAATAATGTGGTTCGGGTCTTTCACATATTTAAGTAACATAGATATGTGAAAAATGTTATGAACACGAGACATACTTGGCGGTAAAGCGAGTCTATAGGCCACAGTTCCTACTCGATCGAGGATTAAAAATGGGCCAATGAATCGAGGATTGAGCTTTGCTCTCTTTCCAAATCTCGTAACTCCTTTCCATGGAGCAACACGTAACAACACATGATCTCCAATATTGAATTCCACGTCCTTTCGATGAAGATCAGCATAACTCTTTTGTCGATCTTGTGAGGTTTTTATATGTTTCCATATCGTTTGAATCTTTTCCATAGTCATGCGTACCAACACTGGTCCCAACAACGTTGCTTCACCCACCTCATCCCAGCATACTGGAGAACGACACTTTCTTCCATACAATGCCTCAAATAGAGCCATGTCAATACTTGCTTGATAACTGTTGTTATAGGAAAACTCCACCAATTATAAGAACTTATCCCAACTTCCCTTGAAGTCAAGGACACAGAGTCTTAATAAATCTTCCAGAGTTTGAATAGTCCTCTCTGATTGTCCGTCCGTCTGAGGATGATATGCCGAACTAAATTGTAAATCCGTGCCCATAGCTTTTTGCAAACTAACCCAAAATCATGAAGTGAATCTTGGGTCTCGATTAGAAACTATGGATACTGGCATACCATGCAGTCTTACAATATCGTTTATGTACATACGAACAAGACGTTCAAGTGTATAAGTTTCTCGTATTAGTTAGAAATGAGCAGACTTGGTCAATCTATTAATAATGACCCAAATTGCATATATGCCTTGAGAAACCTTGGGAAGACCAGTAACGAAATCTATGTTAATGTGCTCCCACTTCCATTCTGTAATTTCAAGTGGTTGCAATGGACCTTTTGGTACTTGATGCTCCGCCTTGACTCGTTGACAGATAACACACCTTGAGATAAACAGCGCTATCTCTCTCTTCATATTGCTCCAGCAAAATGTATGACGAAGATCACGATACATTTTGGTACTCCCAGGATGGATTGCAAACGGTGTGTTGTGTGCCTCCAACATGATTTTATACTTAAATCAGGGTCGTTAGGAACACAAAGTCTGGAGTTAACTTGAAGTATTCCTTCTTCATCGATTCTTGCTTCCTAAGATAGCACCTTCTTGCGCTTTCTTCCTCATACGCATCAAACACCAGTCCAGTAGTTTGAGCAGCTTTAACTTTATCGATTAAAGTCGGTTCTACTCGTATATTCGCCATCATCACATGGGTCCCTGTAGTCTTTAACTCTATCTCCATCCTTTGCAAGTCACACAAAATGGGCCTTTGCGTTGACAATGTCGCATCGCACCCGCATATGATCTTCTACTCAATGCGTTAGCTACCACGTTCGCTTTTCCAGGATGGTATTGGATGGTATGATCATAATCTTTCAACAGTTCAAGCCAACGTCGTTGTCACATGTTAAGTTCCTTTTGAGTGAAGAAATATTTGAGGCTTTTATGATCTGTAAAGATCTCCACTTTCTCCCCATACAAGTAATGCCTCCAAATTTTAAGTGCGAAGACAACAGCTGCCAACTCTAGATCTTGAGTGAGATAATTCCTCTCATATTCTTTGAGTTGTCGAGAGTTATAGGCTATGACTTTCCCATGTTGCATGAAAACACATCCCAACCCTTTACCCGAAGCATCACTGTAGATGACAAATCCCTCCGAGCCAGATGGTATTGTTAGAACAGGTGCTGAAATGAGTCTCCTCTTGAGTTCTTGAAAACTCTTCTTACATTCCTCGCTCCAATCGAATTTTGTATCTTTTTGAGTCAGCTGAGTTAATGGAGTAGCGATTCGAGAAAACCCTTCTACGAATCTCCGATAATAACCAGCTAAACCGAGAAAGCTACGTACTTCGGTCACTGATTTAGGTTGCTCCCAGCTTTGAATTGATTCAATCTTTGTTGGGTCAACAGATATTCCCTGACTTGATACTACGTGCCCAAGGAATGCTACTTCCTCAAGCCAGAACTCGCATTTCTTAAACTTAGCATAAAGCTTATTTTCACGAAGCTTTTGGAGTATCAGTCTCAAGTGTTGCTCATGATCTTCACGGGTTTTGGAATAAATAAGGATGTCATCAATAAAGACGACCACAAAGTGATCCAAATATTCCTTGAATACTCGATTCATCATATCCATGAAGGCAGCAGGAGCATTAGTCAATCCAAAAGACATGACTAGGAATTCATAATGCTCATACCGAGTTCTGAAAGCCGTCTTTGGAATGTCATCGGTTCAAATCTTCAATTGGTGATATGCAGAACGAAGATCAATCTTTAAAAAGAATTTGGCTCCTTGTAACTGGTCAAACAAGTCATCAATACGTGGCAATGGGTACATATTTTTTATGGTGACATGATTCAACTCCCGATAATCAATTCAAAATCGCATACTCCCGTCTTTCTTTTTCACGAATAGAACAGCAGCACCCCAAGGAGAAGTACTAGGACGAATAAAGCCAATGTCTAACAATTCCTGTAATTGGGTCTTTAACTCCTGAAGTTCAATAGGAGCCATTCGATATGGGGCTTTGGAAATGGTTTTTGTACCGGGTTCAAGGTCGATACAAAATTCAATTTCACTCTCTGGGGGTAGGCCAGGAAGTTCTTCAGGGAATACGTCAGAAAATCTATTAACAATAGAAATATCATTCAAAACTAACGTATTTTTGTTTAGATCCGTGATATGAGCTAAGAAAGCTTGACATCCATTTTTAATAAACGAATAACTTTATGGCTTGAGATAGCGTTGATTGATTTTAATGGTTTGGTTGCTTGAATTCGCATAATAGGTTGGTTAGAATATGAAAGCTAATAACCTTACAAAAATAATCAATTTTTGCATGATGAGTAGTTAACCAATCAATCCTAGAATCACATCAAATACAAGTATTTTTAATGAAATAAGATCGACCGGTAATGTGAGGTGCTTAGGTTTGAACCAAACAAGACTTATAAACATTGGATGTATTGAAGGTTTCTCCCAATGGAGTTTCAACAGATAAGTCAAAGTCTAATTTCTCCGAAGTCAAATTTAAACGTTAAGCGCAAGTAGGAAAATAAAAGAATGGGTAGAACCGAGTATCAAATAAGGTATAAACTTCCCTAGAGTTTATGATAAGCTTACCTGTGATGACCTCGTTTGAGTTCTTTGCTTTCTGGGAGGTCACAAAAAATGTCGTCCCTTGCACTGCCGGCTTTGACTTTTCTGGGACGGCCTTTGGTGCCTCCATCCTAGCTGAACTTGTCTTCAGTGAATGATAAAATCGGGCTAGGTGACCTTCTCATCCACAATTATACCATGCTTTGGACGGCATCGCGCAGTTTGGACTGATGTGTCCCCTCCCCTCCACATTTGAAGCATATGATAGGTGGTCATTCTCCTTCCTTAACAACGGGTGCTGGTGCTAACGTCTTTCCATCATTGTTGAATCTTCTATTCTTGAAATGTCCATTTTATTGTTTTGGCCTCGATTACCACCAAGTGGTTACCATTTCGCCCATTGATTCCCTCCACGCTTGTTGTCACCGCTTCGATGATCGCTTTCACTTTAGTATTATCATTTTTGCGTTTCTTCTTTTTTGGTTGGGTTGACTCATTATCGCACTCCAATAACTGAGCCCTATTAACAACATCTAAATATAAACACAGTTTATGAGAGATAAGATATTGACGTATCTCGGGTTTCAAACCTCTTAGAAACATTCGTGTCATTTTTCCTCATTATCAACTAAATGGGACGCAAACCGGGATAACTCGGCAAACTTGGCTTCGTACTGCGACACGGTCATGTTAATTTGCTCCAGCTTGATGAACTCTACCTCTTTCATGTGACGAATACTTTCAGGAAAGTACTTATCGTTGAACAATTCTTGGAACTTCTGCCAAGTCATCTTCGGTCTGGCGGCGGGTTGAGTATGTTTTGATTCCCACCAATGAATCATCAGACGCAATACATGAAGGTGGCAAGGAACCTTTTGCTCCTCGAGCATCGCAAGACATCAAATATCTTGCGGATATGCTTTATCCACATCTCGACCTTAAGTGGATCTTGCGACACCCCCAAAATAGGTATACATCACCTATTCCGAGTTGTCAATACATGGTATGTAAACAACTACAACTTTATTATTACAACAAGAAAAGCGTGAGTTTGAATACAAATATTATCTTCTGTACAATATCTATACTCAAATAAATCCTCATCACATTTATTGATACATTATTTTACAAAATGGTGAGGACTACTAAACAATTCTTTCTAAAACCTTCATTCCATACCCCACTGTACTACTCTTATATTCTTCGCCTCCGAGAAGAAAAATGGAACAAAAAGGAAAAGGGTGAGCTCAACTAGCCCAATAAAGAATATTATGACTAAGATAATATACAACAAATTACCGTTAGTCTTCAACAGGAAAAATCTAATAGAATACAATAGACAACAAATTTTAAATCAATATTCGCAATGAAATAATAATTCATTAGAAGAGTTAAGTAGAGAATGCAAACTACTATCTTCTATGTATGAATTTAAAAGTTCATCGCTCATCTTTTATCCACTGTAACATCAATCAATATACATCCGAATCAAATATTCATCTTTGCACTACAGCCAAAGATATTCATCGATTAGTCATGTTCATCTAAACACTGCTCATCTTTTGCACTACTACCAAAGATATTCTTGAAAATCATTCATCTTTTACTACAAAGGCAAAGATATTCAATAATATCATCATTTAAGACCGAGGATGATGAAAATATTTTTAAAGAAACGAATCCAAAGAAAACAAAATGACAAGGATTAAGGATTAAGGATTAGTCGTACTTTGTTTATCCACGTCCAAAATACCTCAAAAATAATCATAGTGGTGTAAAATTCAAGAATGATCAAAACATGGATACAATCAAAGCTAGTATCCGTATAGATATTTTGGACGAAAAGAAAATTTTTCATTTTTCGATGAATAGTGCCGATTATTCGTGAATAGTCTTGAGTATACGTGAATAAGAACTCTCAGACACCAAAAGATAGAAATTCCACAAAAACATCTTCACGCTTTCATGAATAGTACTACGTGAATAGTAACTCAGTAAATAGTAACTCATGAATAGTAACTCGTGAATAGTAACTCATGAATAGTAACCCAGACATGAAAAAGTTCCAAATTTGATAAAAAGTTCCAACCAATATTTCAAAGATAATGATATTGAAGAAATAATATCATTTGAGAAGAAAATAACATCCCTTACCTCGAAAGATTAGTACTTCTAATTTGGAATACCGGGTATAGTCTTTGAAGGAACTTGCACTCGCCTAACAATACTCAAAGTATACTCAAAATACTCACAAGAATACGCCGATAATATAGAGAGAAAAACTTGATTTACGGTGTGATTTTTAATTCTAACCTAAGCACCTATTTATAGGAAAATGCTTAGAACACCAAAGCGAAAATTTAATATAATATTATTATTTATAATAAAATTTCCTACGCCAACCTTCTAAGAACTGAATTCAGCTCATTCAACCCATATGTGTAACACACCATAATGAAAAAAAGCGTTTTTCTAATTTTAAATATTTTAAACTTCCAAAATCAATTATTTGAACTTCAATAATTCATAATAAATAGCCTTTTATCGAGAAAATTGAATCTCGCGATTTTTTATAGAAAATTCCATTATCTACAACTTTGCGTAAGGAAGTTTTTCCAAATTCCAAATGAAATTAACCAAAATCCACAAACGAACGATTTTATAAAGTTATAATCAAATTTCACCAATAAATGGGGTCCACCGACACACAAAACATGTGTTAATCATTTAATGCCACAAAATACTCTTCCTCCTCATATACTCATATATCCCACATTCATTATAAAAATATCACCGCTAATATATTATTAAAATAATATATTTAAATGAATTATTTTATCGTAAAAAGATAAAATATTAATTTTCAACAATTGTCACATTAAAAATTTTCTCCATCTATATCCACATAAAATCAATATTTTCCTCATCATATAAATCAATAATTAATTATTCACAAATAATATTACGAGAATCACAATATTGACAACCGTGCAGCTTCCGAGAGAGGGGCTTTCAATAAGAATTTCTTCTTCTTCAAGGCAGCAATTAGGTGACCAAACCTCTCCTTAGATGAACTTTCTAGACATTGCCAATAATGTTATCTAATAATATTATTCGGATAATATGAATTATTGCTTCGATAATGGAAAATACTTGTGATGACAATTTATTGAAACAACAAAATAATATAAAATATCAATGCAAAGAATTATTGAATCAATAAAATAAAATCTTTGAATAAGAATTCTCGTAACAATTATTGAGTAGTGCCTTCTTACGTAAGAATCAATAATTGGTGCAATACTGCAAATCTTCTTTTATCAACAACGCGTATTAGTGTGTTTTAACCATCGGGTATTCCAACAAATTAATTAGCAATAACTACTACTGTTATTTAAAAACAACTTATATTTGTCGTTTTTTCATCCAATCGCTTTCCGTTATGGGGCCCACAAATGATCTACTGGCAGTAAATGCGAATATTCCCGACAAAGCGATTTAATATTCCACGACCAAACGAATATTCCCGAATAATAATGAATATTTTATAACCACTTGCTTATTCAAAATATTTGCGTATTTTACCCATAACTATCCACATTAATCAAATCGACCCTTACTATTTCAAAATAATAAATAGAGGAAAATAAATTTCATTTATTAATAATTTGGGGTCTTACAGATTTGGCTCTCCAAAAAACTTCGGTGGTCCCAGTTCCTTGAACTGCTTAGCGGTGACCGTCCGAGAGTTATCAGTGTTTCTACCTGCATTTTGTACAGGAGCCGCTCTTGCCGGATGTTGTATGAATTGAATAAAGCCTTTGAACATTCCATCGTTCATCATCTGGTAAGTGTTGTTGTTTGCCTGAGGATTGTCGCCTTCCTGATGCACATTATCTTGATTATTGATCTGTGGAGACTCAACGGTCTCCTGTGCTCCATTGATGTTCTCAACAATCTCGGATGTCCTTTTCAAATACTGCCACAAAACAAGGGTTAATTAACATATCACATATTATCCATATACTCTGACCGACCAATTAAATACCAAATAAACTTAGGTAAGTTATACTAGCGAAAGAATTCCCCGTCTCTCCCCTCCTAGTTCTTATCTCATATCTCAGCCAAGGATCATATCCCTAAGCTTTGATACCAATAATCATGACGCCCCAAAATAGGTATACATCACCTATTACGAGTCGCCAAATACATGGTACGTAATACAAATATAACTTAATTATACAACAGTCGTATAAAATACGACATAACATAATCTAAGAGTTTTAATAAGAATATTGTCATCTAGAAAATATCCACACTCAATGGAGTCCTCATTACATTTATTATCACACTATTTAACAGAATAGTGAGGACTACTAATGCTATCATCCTGACCAGTTACTCGCTCCCTATTAGTCCCGACTACGTTCTCATTTCCTGAAGAGAACAGTGAAAGAAAGGGTGAGCTCAACAAGCCCATTAAGAAATATTATGACTAAGATAATGCAGAATAAATTATTGTTAGTCTTCAATAGTGTTAAACTGATACAATATAACAAACATCAATTTTATATATAGCGGAACAAGTAATCCATTAAAAGAGTCAAGTAGAGAATAAAATCTACTATCTTTTATGATTTAAAAAGTTTTTCATCACTTTTATCGCTGGGACTCAGCTTAATAAATAATCCACATCATCCGTACACTACGGCCAAGGATATTTATTAGTATCACAACCATAAATTATCCATGCACTACGGGCCAAGGATATTCGCGTATTCATCAATGGTCATGATCATGCCAACAACTGTCCATCAATGCACTACGGGCCAATGAGGACTTTTACCACATCATTTGTAACATTACGGTCATGATTATACCGATTAATCCCTGGTCATAATCATACCAAGTCCATCTATGCACTACAGGCCACATATGACTTTCAACATAAAATAAACATGAGGATGATGACAATGATGTAAGAATTCAATAAAACAAGTTCAAGAATTAATTTATCCAGGAACTAATAACGTCCAAATTGTCAACATGATACTTCTTTGTAGAGTAAAATTCAAGAATGCTCAGAAGAATATTTCCATGAAAAGATACTGGATGAAGCGCAAATATCAAGGATATTCCACCAATTTCATGGAGTATAGAAGTCAAAACTTTAATCAACTGAGTATAATAAAGAATGAAATAACAAAAGAAATCTCAGGCATGCGATAGACCGCACAGACAGGTTATTCCAACAGAATAATAAATAATGGAACCGTGTCAAAGTAAATTCACAAGCGGCGTGGATATTCAAATGAATAATAAAAATGGAATAACAACGAAATCACCATGCATGCGATAGGTATGCAGACGGAGTTATTCCAATAGAATAATAATTAATGGAACCAGTCAAGCGTAATGTCTTGCGGCAAGGGGATATTCCAACAAAATAATAAATAATGGAACCAGGTCATGTGTAAACGCACAGACATGATGTTCCAACATAATAATAAAGAATGGAATAACAGAAGAATTTCACCATGTATGCGGTATCAGATATAAGGCAGTTATTCCAACATAATGATAAAGAATGGAATAACGGAAGAATTTCACCAAGTATAGGGTAGCTCACGTGTATCTGAGTTATTCAGCGAGAATAATAAAAAATGGAATAACGGAAGTTCTCTTCATGAATACGAAAGAAATAATAACCCTTACCTAAGAAGAAACTGGATATAGGAGTAGTGAAGTAGCAAAATACTTTTCTTCTTTCTCTCTATAGTTTCTCTCTCTAGAGTTTCAGTGAATTTATAAGAAATAATGAAGGAATGAGCTTCTATTTATAGGAGAATGGACCTGAATAAGTAACTAATTCATGAAATCGGTCCAGATTGATTTACTTTTAAGCAGACGGTCCATATTGATTTACTATGCAATTATAAATAAAATATTCTAATAAAACAAAATCTTTTAAATAAAATATAATATATTCTTTTTATAATCTAATAAAACGAATAACTTTATAAAAGTATTCTATTTTATATAAAAAGATTTTACTATACAAATACTATCACGAGCCTTTATGCAAATACTATGCATAATAAAATATAATATATTCTAATTATTGTCTAATAAAACAAATAACTTTATAAAAGTATTACATTTTATATAAAAAGCTTTTCTGTTTTATTACATTAATAATACTAATAAAACAAAATTTATATATATATATATATATATATAAACATCCGTGACTTCATAAAAAGATACCTTAATATATTTAACAACATTTATCATCATTATTATAATTCACAATATTAATCGACCAGGTCGTTCCCAGGAAAGAGGGGGCTTTCCAATAAGGATTTCTCTCAATTAGCGCGCAATTAGATGACCAAACCTCCCCTTGGCAGAACTTCTAGACATCGTTAATATTACAAATAATAATATTAATAACTTTGTCATCTCAATTATTGATTTAATAATATATAAAATATCGACAATAATTGAATCAAATAACATGAGATACTATGCAAAAATTACTGTAGCAATAATTGAACAAAACCGAGTGACTTCTCACGTAAGCATCAATAATCAATACTGTAGTGCTCTTATACTATGCAACCACGCCAGTATTACTATACTTTTAACAAGATGTTTCAATAGTTAATCAGTACAACTTCCGCCGTTATTTTCATAAAATATTTTTTGTCGTTTTCTCAATCCGACAATAATTCCATTAATGGGGTCCACCAATGATTGTGTAGTTATCTAATATTCCTGTTAAAAAAGCGAATATTCCCCACCAATCGAATATTATATAACAACTTGCGTATTTTGCAAAATTTATAAATATTACCCCCAACTATAACATCATATCAAATTCATTTCATAATATTCAAAAATAATATTTATAGAAAAATCATCTTTATTCATAAAAGTTGGGGTTTTACAGAAGCTCTCTTCATGAATACGAAAGAAATAATACCCCTTACCTTACAAAGAAACTAGATACTGAAGTAGAGAGGTAGCAAACTTCTCTTCTTCTTTCTCTCTATAATTTCTTTCTATAATAATTGCTCTAAATCTTTAGTGAATTGGTGAGAAATGAAGGAAGAATGAGCTTCTATTTATAGGAAAATATAGTTTCGATAATTGCACATTTTGGGGCTCAAAGTATTACAGTACAATACCTCCAACTTTTAATTCATTTTTAATTTAGTCCTGCAAGTATTATCAAACTTGCACCACCTCCCCTAATAGTAAATAATGTGAATCAATAGTTCAATTATGTGAATCAATAGTTATAATCATGTGAAAATATGAATTACAGTATAGTACCTCCATCTATACCTCCATTTTTAACTTAGTCATGCAAGTATTATCAATCTTGCACCAACTCCCCTAATAGTACAAGAATGTGATTCAATAGTACACACATGTGAACAAATAGCTATATAAGCATGTGAACTAGTAGCAATTAATTGCTCATTTATCCGATTAATTACCCGATTTATCAATATAACCCCAGACATCAATTAATATCGAAATAAATGTAGATTTCCACTAACACTAATAATTCCAACACAATGGAACTATCAATTTCATCTTTAAGCAACACGAACTTATTTATCATTAATATTATAACTCACAATATTTAACAACCAGGTCATTCCCAGAAAAGAGGGGGCTTTTCGATAAGGATATCTCCTTATTGGCACGCAATTAGATGACCAAACCTCTCCTTGACAGAACTTCTAGACATTGTAAATATTGCAATTTAATAATATGAATAACTTTGTCGTCTCAATTATTGATTTAATAATATATCATATTATGCAGATGATACTTTGACAATAATCAAATCAATAATTTGAGAGATATGATGTAGCAATTACTGTAGCAATAATTGAGTATAACTGAGTGACTTCTCACGTAAGCATCAATAATCAATATCGTGTGCTACTTATACAACCACGCGCCATTCTTCGTACTTTTACTACCGGGTAGTTCAACGGTTTAACGGTAAAACTTTGGTAGTTATTTTTATAAAAAGATAATTATGTCATTTTCTAACTACGACAAAATTACATTTGTGGGGTCCACCAATGATTTTGTCGTCGCGTCTAATATTCCTGTTAAAACGAATATTCCCAAACCAATCGAATATTATATAACCACTTGCTTACTTTGAAAATTTTGTAAATATTACCCACAACTATAACATTATATTATATCCACACCATAATATTCAAAAATATATTTCGAGAGAAATTAATCTTTATTTAAAAAATTTGGGGTCTTACAACCTCCCTTCTTATGAAATTTCATCCTCGAAATTAGAAGTGCGTGCACAATCTATCGAAGAGGTGAGGATATTTTGACTTCATCTCAGATTCTAATTCCCAGGTTATTTCTTCTACATCATGGTTTCTCCACAAAACTTTGACTTGAGGTATAACCTTGGAGCGTAGAATATGATCCTTCTTATCCAAGATTTTAACAGGTAACTCTTCATACGTTAAATCTTCCTCTGTCTCGTTTGGTTCTAATTCAATAATGTGGTTCGGGACTTTCACATATTTAAGTAACATAGATATGTGAAAAATGTTATGAACACGAGACATACTTGGCGGTAAAGCAAGTCTATAGGCCACGCCCCTACTCGATCGAGGATTAAAAATGGGCCAATGAATCGAGGATTGAGCTTTGCTCTCTTTCCAAATCTCGTAACTCCTTTCCATGGAGCAACACGTAACAACACATGATCTCCAATATTGAATTCCACGTCCTTTCGATGAAGATCAGCATAACTCTTTTGTCGATCTTGTGAGGTTTTTATATGTTTCCATATCGTTTGAATCTTTTCCATAGTCATGCGTACCAACACTGGTCCCAACAACGTTGCTTCACCCACCTCATCCCAGCATACTGGAGAATGACACTTTCTTCCATACAATGCCTCAAATGGAGCTATGATAATACTTGCTTGATAACTATTATTGTAGGAAACCTCCACCAATGGTAAGAACTTATCCCAACTTCCCTTGAAGTCAAGAACATAGAGTCTTAATAAATCTTCAAGAGTTTGAATAGTCCTTTCCAACTGCCCATCCATTTGAGGATGATATACCGAACAAAATCGTACATCTGTGCCCATAGCTTTTTGCAAACTAACCCAAAATCTTGAAGTGAATCTTGGGTCTTGATCAGGAACTATGGATACTGGTATACCATGCAATCTTACGATCTCGTTTATGTACATACTAGCAATACGTTCAAGTGTAAAAGTTTCTCGTATCGGTAAGAAATGAGCAGACTTGGTCAATCTATCAATAATGACCCAAATCGCATCTATGTCTTAAGAAACCTTGGGAAGACCAGTAACAAAATCCATGGTAATGTGATCCCACTTCCATTCTAGAATTTTAAGTGGTTGCAATGGACCTTTTGGCACTTGATGCTCCGCCTTGACTCGTTGACAAGTTAGACACCTTGAAATAAACTCCGCTACCTCTCTCTTCATATTGCTCCACCAAAATGTATGTCGAAGATCACGATACATTTTGGTACTCCCAGATGGATTGCAAACGGTTTGTTGTGCGCCTCCATCATGATTTTATACTTCAAGTCAAAATTGTTAGGAACACAAAGTCTAGAGTTGACTCAAAGTATTCCTTCTTCATCGATTCTTGCTTCCGGAATAGCACCTCCTTGCACTTTCTTCTTCATACGCATCAGCTCCAGGTCTGTAGTTTGAGCAGCTTTAACTTTATTGATTAAAGTCGGTTCTACTCGTATATTCATTATCTTCACGTGGGTCCCTAGAGTCTTTAACTCTATCTTCATCATTTGTAAGTTATACAAAATGGGTTTTTGTGTTAACAACATCGCTTTTCAAAAGCGCATACGATCTTCTACTCAACGCCGCGTCGGCTACCGTTCGTTCTTCCACGATGATATTGAGTGGTATAGTCGTAATCTTCAACGGCTTCGAGCCAACGCGTCTTTTCGCACATAATCGTTTGTTCTAGGTGAAAAAAAATATTTAAGGGTTTTAGAAATGGGTTTTTATCTTTGAGGTCAATACAAAATTTGATTTCACGCTCTAGGGGTAGAAGCTAGGAAGTTCTTCAGAATCGTCGGAAATTTATTAACGATAGAAAAAAATTGTGACTCTCATCCAAGACTTGGATAGCACGTCACATTGATACCTATCAACTTGCCACCGTTATTCATGATGTTCCCTACGGATATTCTGGCTTCGGTGTATTCCAAGACTTGGAAGTCACCAGCGAAAGGCTCGGGGCTCTTTACTTGTGGCTTGATATGATAATGATTGACTTTAGTGGTTTGGTTGCTTGAATTCACATAACAGGTTGGTTAAGAATATAAAAGCTAATAACCTTACAAAAAACATAATGAGTACTTAATCAATTGATTCATAAAATCACATCAAAGGCAAGTATTTTCAAAGAGATAAGATCGATAGGTAACGTGAAAGTATCGATTTGAATCAAACAAGACTTATAAACCGTGGATGTAATGAAGGTTTCTCCCAATGGAGTTTCAATAGATAAGTCAAAGTCAAATTTCTCCGGAGTCAAATTTAAACGTTGAGCGCAAGTAGGAGAAATAAAGGAATGGGTAGAACCGGTATCAAATAAAGTATAAACTTCGCTAAAGTTTATGATTAGCTTACCCGTGATCACCTCGTTTGGATTCCTCGCTTTTTGGGAGGTTACGACAAACGCTCTCCCTTGAACTACCGATTTTTTCTTGTCTAAGACACCGTTTGATGCCTCCATCCCAGCTGGACTTGACTTAGGTGCACGACAAAATCGGGATAGGTGACCTTCTTTCCACAATTATAACACGCTTTGGACTGCATCGTGCAGTTTGGACTTATGTGACCTTCCTCTCCACATTTGTAACATACGACCGGTGGTCGTTTTCCTTCCTTAACAACAGGTGCTGGTGATGACGTCTTTCCATCCTTGTTGAATCTCCTCTTCTTGAAATGTCCACTCTTATTGTCATGGCCATGATTACCACCGAAATGATTATCATTTCTGGCATGTTGATTCCCTCCACGTTTGTTGTCACCGCTTCGATGACTATGACCACTGGTATTATCGACTTGTCGGTTGCTCTCTCTTGGTTGGGTTGACTCATTATCGCGCTCCAATAATTGAGCCCTATTCACAACATCTGAATACAAACACAGTTTGTGAGAAATTAGGTATTGACGTATCTCGGGTTCCAAACCTCTTAGAAATATCTGCGTCATTCTCTCCTCATTATCAACCAATTGGGACGCAAACTGAGACAACTCGGCAAACTTAGCTTCGTACTGCACCACTGTCATATTGTTTTGCTTAAGTTTGATGAACTCTACCTCCTTCATGTGACGAATACTTTCAGGAAAGTACTTGTCGTTGAACAACTCTTGGAACTTCTCCCAAGACATTTTGAGTGCGGCAGGTTGAGTACGCTTTACAGATTCCCACTAGTAATCTGCCTCTGCTCGCAACATGAAAGTGGCAAAGGGAACCTTTTGCTCCTCAGAGCATCCCAAGACATCAAATATCTTGTTGATCTGCTTTATCCACGTCTCCGCCTTAAGTGGTTTTGGCTCTCCAAAAAACTCCGGTGGTCCCAGCTCCTTGAACTGCTTAGCGGTGACCGTCCGAGAGTTGTCAGTGTTTCTACCTACATTTTGGACAGGAGCCACTTTCTCCTGATGTTGCATGAATTGCATAAAGCCTCTGAACATCCCATCATTCACCATTTCATCGATGTTATTGTTTACATGAGGATTATTGTCTTCTTGTTGCACATTATCCTGGGCATTAATCTGTGGTGACTCAACGGTCTCATGTGCTTCATTGTTTATCTCAACATTATCGTATGCCATTTTCAAATTCTGCCACAAAACAAGGGTTAATTAACATATCACATATTATCCATATACTCTGACCGACCAATTAAATACCAAATAAACTTAAGTAGGTCATACTAGCAAAAGAATTCCCGTCTCGCCCTCCTAGTTCTTGTCTCACATCTCGGCCGGGATCATATCCTAAGCTTTGATACCAACCGTGGCGCCCCCAAAATAGGTACACATCACCCATCTTGAGTCGCCAAATACATGGTACAAAATTCAAATACAACTTAATTATACAACAGTCGTGTAAAATACGACAAAACATAATCTAAGAGTTTTAATAAGAATATTGTCATCAAGATAATATCCACACTAAATGGAGTCCTCATTACATTTATTGTCACACTTTTTAATAGAATAGTGAGGACTAGTAATGCTATCATCTGGACCATCACTCCATTCCCTGACTAGTCCTGGCTACGTTATCATTTCCTGAAGAGAACAGTGAAAGAAAGGGTGAGCTCAACTAGCCCAGTAAGAAATATTATGACTGAGATAATGCAAAATAAATTATCATTAGTCTTCAACAATGTTAAACCGATAAAATACAATAGACATCAAGTTTAAGCTGCGGTGGAATAAGCAATCCATTAGAAGAGTCAAGTAGAGCATGATATCTACTATCTTCTATGATTTAAAATGTTTTCATCAATTTTTATTCTTTGAGACTCGACAATAAATAAACATCATCATCGAGTCATCCCTCGCACTACTGGGCCAAGGATATTCATTAAATCATCAATGGTCGTGACTATACCGAATAATCCTCCGCTCATAATCATACCAAAAGCGTCCATCAATGCACTACTGACCTTGAGGACCTTTACCACATCATTTATAACATTACAGTCATGATTATACCGAATAATCCACAGTCATAATCATACCAAGTCCATCTATGCATCGTAAGCCAAAAATGACTTTCATCACAATATAAGCATGAGGATGATGACAATGACATAATAATTCAATAAAACAAGTTCAAGAATAAATTTTAAAGATTTATAAGTTAATTTATCTTGAAATCAATTACATCTAAATTGTCAACATGATACTGCTTTGTGGAGTAAAATTCAAGAATGCTCAGAAGAATATTTTAATGGAAAGATACCGGATGAAGCGCAAATATCCAGGATATTCCACTAATTTCATGGAGTATAGAAGCCAAAACATTAACCAACTTAGTATAATAGAATATATGAAACTGCAAATGGATTTTTGCCGCCACGCCACGAATCCATGTAGCGGATCATTTCCATATTTTAATAAGGAATGAATCTGAAGGATCATTCACCATGCATACTGAATCCACATGATGCGAGTTATTCCAATGTAATAATAAAGAATGGAATAACGAAGAATTCATCATGCATGCGATAGATCGCGACATACGGTATTCTCAATGAATAATAAAAAGAATGGAACCGTCGTCAATGTAGAAACCACACAGAGAGGATATTCCAACAGAATAATAAAGAATGGAACCAGGTCATGCGTAAACCGCACAGATAGGATATTCCAGCAAAATAATAAAGAATGGATAACAACGGAATTCACAGGCATTCGATAGACCGCAAAGACAGGTTATTCCAACAGAATAATAAAGAATGGAACCAGGTCTAGCGTAATCCGCCTAGATAGGATATTCCAATAGAATAATAAAAAATGGAATAACAGAAGAATTTCACCATGTATGCGATACTTCGCATAGATAAGTTATTCCAACATAATAATAAAGAATGCAAGTATTATCAATCTTGCACCAACTCACCTAATAGTACAAGAATGTGATTCAATAGTACACACATGTGAACAAATAGTTATATAAACATGTGAACTAGTAGCAATTAATTGCTCATTTATCCGATTAATTACCCGATTTATCAATATAACCCCCAGACATCAATTAATATCGAAATAAATGTAGATTTCCACTAACACTAATAATTCCAACACAATGGAACTATCAATTTCATCTTTAATCAACACGAACTTATTCATCATTAATATTATAACTCGAGAATATTTAACAACGAATGTCGTTCCCGAGAAAGAGGGCTTTACGATAAGGATTTCTCCTTATTGGCGCGCAATTAGATGACCAAACCTCGCCTTGACAGAACTTCTAGACATTGTAAATATTGTAATTTAATAATATGAATAACTTTGTCGTCTCAATTATTAATTTAATAATATATCATATTATGCAGATGATACTGTGACAATAATTGAATCAATAATATGAGAGATATGATGCAGCAATTACTGTAGTAATAATTAAGTATAATTGAGTGACTTCTCACGTAAGCATCAATAATCAATATCGTGTGCTAATATACAACCACGCGTATTACTATACTTTTACTACGGGGTAGTTCAACAGTTTAACGGTAAAACTTCCGCTGTTATTTTTATAAAAAGATAATTATGTCATTTTCTAACTACGACAATAATTCCGTTGTGGGGTCCACTAATGATTATGCCGTCGTACAAATATTCCCTATTAAAACGAATATTCCTCGACCAATCGAATATTATATAACCACTTGCTTACTTTGCAAAATTTATAAATATTACCCACAACTATAACATTATATTATATCCACACCATAATATTTAAAAATATATTTCGAGAGAAATTAATCTTTATTTATAAAATTTGGGGTCTTACATTTAGTCCATTGGGTGAATTTATCTTACACCCATAAAGGAATAGTTATCAAATATAAGCAATTTGGCACCATAGTATCTAGCAAGCGCCTTTGCTAATATCTCCTGATATATCTCTAATCGTGAAAACAAAGTATAAAAATAAAGAATGAAAGCATTAGTCAAGCAAATGGAGATGCAGTTTCTAATTAACAACAGTAGTAATGAACCACATACCTGCAGGACCAGAAAGTTAAATTCTCGGATTAAGTATAGGAAGTTCAGCTGTAAATTTAATTTGTTCTCTATGCTTCAGGTGTATATAAGAAGCTGCAATCAGCACATTTTTTGTTTTTTCACTGCAAGTAAATGGAGAGGGAATTCGGTTCAAAAACTCTAATGGCTCATAACACATTTAATTCAACAATTAAAATATATTAAAATATCATCATAGGTTTACGCATTTATCCATTGAATATTGTCCTACAACTAAAACCATAGTAGTTGTACAGATACACTGAAACTACAAGTGAATTCAACTTAGGGTTTAAAATGAACACAATTCCAAATAGTGTCTATTTTTTACTCCTTTAATGCATTTGTCAAGTTCAAATTAAAATTTTCAACTCTGACAATAGTAAGCATCTCTGTGAGGGTAAAATTCTTTGTGAAATAAATCCACGAGACATAAACATACAACCACGAAATTCAAAACTTACGTTCACCGGCGCCTCCATAGTCTACGAAGAAATGGTGGCAAAAGGAAGCTCACAAATGGAGACCGGTTACTGAATTGGTGCAAAACGGAAGCCCTAACTGCCATTGCCGGTGCCAATTGTGAAGAGGTCAAAATCATCTTGGCGAGGCTCGGCGCCATTGTTGGACTCCTACTCGAGTATTGAAACAACGGGTGAAGCTACTAGAACTAGCACTAGAATCGTGGTGAAGTTTAGGGTTTTGGGGGAGTATCGTTCTGAAGTAGTGCCGTTAGAGATTGAGGAAGAAAAAGAGGCATGGGCGGTGTATTCATGGTGGTGGTGGCGGAGTTTGTTAGGGAAGATGTTGTCGTAGACGAAGCAAAGACGGTTAACGTATGAGTAAGTAGAGGAGGAGGTGATGGCAGATGGTGAGTGGGGAAATTATAGAGAGAATGAGGAGCCTCTCTCTCTAAACCCTCGAGAATGCACTCTCAGTCGCGTTTTTTTTTTATTTTAAGTCACTTGAGCGCTCCGTGTTTTTTATATACACAACTTTTTTTTAAAAAAAGCGTTATCTAATTAAAATCAAAAAAATGCCCTTTTAAATAGATAACGTTTTTGCATATATATCTACAGCGTTTTGTTTAAAAACGTTATGGAAAAAAATACCACAATGTTTTTATAAAAATGTTGTCTTTTAAGCGTTGTCTATTTAGTACTTTGTACTGGTGCGACCACCATAAAACAGAACAAAGCAAAATTTTTGACTGTTTAACGCTGCTAACACCTAAATTAACATATATAACTTACATAAATTACTGATTTCAAAATATTACCCATCATATATACTGATTTCAAAGTAACTAAACAACAACTTCAGAACAATTAAATCCTTGAACGCTATGTTTAAAACCAAAAACTCCATTTTTGATATTGTTTGACAAAAAATAACACTGTAATCCCAATTATACACCAAATTGATTCATTTTAACTATATTCTCTTCGTTTCTTACCAAATTAATACAATCCATGCTTAATTAATCCATTAATAAAAATCATATATCAATTTTGGTAGTCTTACAAACCATGTCCATACATATATTCACTGCAAAACCAATTTCTTTCTTTTAAACGAATTTAGCACACAATCACACACACACACACACACACACACACACACACACACACACATATATATATATATATATATGCTAAGTATGTCATCACAATTGCATATACATAAAATTTATTAACCAATCATAAAGAAGCTTGGATTACAAACAATTTTTGTAAAAAAATTTATACTACAGTCAAGAACACAGAGACTCTAGGAACTATGCCATATAAACATATATATGTACATATAGACATATATATAATATGGAGGTTATGAATAATACCTTCTTTTGCTTGCTTGCTTAATCCTTCTTAACCACAACAATCTCTCACCAGTCTCTCTCAAACTCTGACAAGTCTCTCTCAAAGCTCTCTGTAACTTTTCTTTCTTCTCTCAGTATTAGACTAGGCTTCTAACAACAGTAAGCGTAAACTAAAATGATAGGCTAGCCAACGTAAAATAAAACCGATAGGTAATAATACGCCTACTAAATAATATCAGTTACAAAAATATAACGTATATGTTATAAATATATTTATATTTTATTTGTTTTATTTTATTTATTATAATAAAATTTAAAATTTAAAATTCAAAAGCCATAAGGCTTTGTTTGGCAAAACCTCTTTAAAATTTAATGACTTAATATCTTTAAGCCTTGTTTGGCAAAACTAATTTAAACTCCTTTAATTTATTTTAATAACCCATTCATAACATAGTTATTTGTCACCCTTTTATTACCAAATTAAATTAAAAACCTTATAATAATCCATTTAATTCCTATTAACTCTCTAATTTAATTATTAAATTAAATTAGACTATAATCTCATAATAATTAATTTCCTTCACTCATTAATTATTTATTTAACAAGTAAATAATAAAATCAAATCAAATTTAAACAAATATTTATTTAACAATAAACACATTAATTAAATATTTATATAATTCAATAAATATTTAAAATTATAATTTAAATTTTTGGATTGTTACATCCTTCCCTCCTTACAAGGATTCTGTCCCCAGAATCATAACTCAAACAAATCATTCGTCACAAAATTCTTAGATAGCTTAAAACTAAAATGTTCTTAATCAATGGATTACTAAAAAGGGGGATTAGTGAATCCGGATAGATTGGTACATACGTTGCTTACTCATTGGATGAGAATGATTGATCTCAAGATCATTTGTGTGGAGACACTAAAGAAAGTATGTAGGTGCTTATTAGAATAATCTCACTAAATGTGACTCGCTAAGGTATACCTAATGGAGTTTTACTTCCTTGTCAATAGGAATTCCTGTAGTGATAGTAGTACAAATGATCCTTAGATTTGAGATCATCATAGTATCTTATATATAATGAATTACACTTTGACTTATTCCTTAAGACTCTTTGGGTATAACAAATTAAGTGTATGCTTGGGTGTAATAAGTTATATATGGAGATAATGAATGATCAATAAAGAATCTATCACTTCTAGTAAAAGAAAAGAAATGTCATATGTGATTCAATAAATGACAACCTAGGAATTCTTAGCCAAGGTGGAATGAAATTAGAAAGTAGTTTCTAATTTGCATTCATTAGGAGTTGTGTATTTAGGAATCGAAATACATATAATTAAATAAAATAAGACTTGATAGTAATTTCATGTCTTATATTTAATTGTGACATTATTGTTAGGTTTGTAATATTCAAGAACGCAATCAAATTGCATAAAAGTGCGGAAACGTGTAAAAATCAGAGTTTAAATTTTACAAACCATATACCCGGATCACCCTTTATGCACAATTATTAATTAAACGAAAAAGATGAATAAGAAACATACCCTTGAAGATCCGAGCTTCCTCAGGTACGAGTTCACCTCCAATCCTTTTCGCGTTCAACTTGAATCCACCGGGTTTGGTTCCTTCCTTTGATCAACGTTAGCCACCCAAGTGTTTGGCCTCTAGAGGTGATCCACCAAGGAATAATAAGAATTCAAGAAGATGGGTATTTGGCTCAAACCCTAGTTTTCTATCTCTATAGAAAAGAACGTACTCTCCAACAAATTGGAATTATTACGTATATTAGATATCTGATATAAGACTCCTCTTATAAAGATATCAAGTAACCCTATTAAAATAAGGTATTTTTAATTAAACTCTTTTAATTAAATGGGCTCCCTAATCTTATTAGGGATAATTAATTAAACTCCTTTAATTAATTTTCCCTCCTAATCCTATTAGGAATAAATGAGAGTACTTATATTAAATTAATTCCTAAACTCTTTTAGAAATTAAAATAATAATAATTGTAATAATATTAATAAGACTCCTCTTATTAATTTATATTTAATATTTCTAAAATATTAAATAATAAATATTAAGCTATTTAATTTATTCTATCACCATAGATTAAATTAAATATACTTAACATATTATTACGATTATGCCATTAACTTCTTAAATAATTATTCTTCCTTTTATGGTGTGACCCTTTAGGTTCTCCATATTAAACCTATTGTGAATAAATCAATTAGAACAATTCTAATCTTATTTAAATAAATAAATTAAACAATTAATTTATTTAAATAAATAATATTTATTCTACAATAGGATAAGCCTCCCTAGCGATCAACGACTTTTCCGTAATATAGATTTCAACATTAATCATAAAAGAACCTTTGAGTAAATAGTTACCGACAATTCAATCCTTCCACCATACAATGTCCCAATTAAATATAAGACATGGAATTATTGTCAAGTCTTATTTTATTTAATTATATGTATTTCGATCCTTAAATGCACAACTCAGATAATGCAAATTAGAAACTCCTTTCTAATTTCATTACATTACGCCTTAACCAAGGACTCTTTGGGTTGTCATTTATCGAATCACATAGACATTTCTCTTCTTTTATTAGAAGTGGTAGATTCTTTATTGATCATACATTATCTCCATATACAACTTATTATACCCAAGCATGCCCTTTGATATACCCTAAGGGTCTTAAGGAATAAGTCAAAGTATAACTCATCATACACAAGATACTATGATGATCTCAAGTCCAAGGATTACTTGTACTACTATCACTATAGGAATTCCTATTGACAGCAAGTAAAACTCCATTAGGTATTCCTTAGGGAGCCAACGTTCGATGAACTTATTCTCTAATAAGCACCTACATACTTGCTTTAGTGTCTCCACACAAATGATCATGAGATCAATCATCCTCATCCAATGAGCAAGCAACGTATGTACCAATCTATCCGGATTTACTAATCCCCAATTTAGTAATTCAACGATTGGGAACTATTTTAGTTTTAAGCTTTCTAAGAATTTAGATCTCATTAGAATGATCATCATCATTATTCTAAAAGCATTGCTTAAAACTATGGGTTTATCACATATTATAAAACAAAGATCATGTAGATAATTAAAAGCCTTTAATAAATTAATACTTTTTATTAATAAATGAATAAGATTGTTACAAAGTATATGCTTTATCATCAAACATGATTGGCTTGTGTGCATACTACTTTCAATCTCCCACTTGCTACTAAAGCCAATCGTCATGGTATCTCATACTCTTCTTCTCTAAGTGACGATTATCCCGTTGTTGGATAAGCTTTAGTTAATGGATATGTAATGTTGTTCATGAGAGTCCACTATCTCTATAGTGATTTCCCATCTTTCAATGATTCTAATAATCAAATGAAAGTGCCACAACACATGTTTAGATCCAAGATGAGACTTAGAACTATTCCTAGTTCTCGTAATGAACTTTTAATCCAAACAATCAACTTGCAGCTTCATTTATAGCTATATACTTTGTCTTTATCACTAAACCAGCAACTCTTTGCTGTTTGGAACCTTTCCAATTCACTGCATCACTATTCAAGGTAACCCTTTATCTTAAAGTGGATTTTTCTGTCGTCTTGGTCTGTCTGAAAAATTTGAGTCTGTTAAGCCCTCTAGTTTTCATTTAGACCCACCATGAATATGATCACATCCTTAGTGCCGGTTAAGCACTTTAAGATGTTTTTCACTGACTCATAGTGAACTTCTCCATAATATGACTGATCAACATCAGGTCTCATATATTTCATTGCATACATGATAGTTACTCATGTGATCTCTCTTTTTTGAGTCTTTGGGGACTATTAAGAGATATACACCCATAGCTCATCAACATGAGATAACTCTTGAGTTTGCCATGCTAAACGACTTTAGCATCAAATGAATATACGTTCCTTGGGTTAAGTCGAGCATCCTGTTGTATGTATCTATATAGATTTACATCCCCAATAATGATACTCTTCCCAAATCATTCATAGAGGATTGTTTAGACAACTTTATCTTTACTAATTGTAGCATTGGTATGTAATTCCTTATCCGTAGTATATCAACATATAATACTAGAAATTTCACGACGCTCCCACTGACCATTTTGTACACACTAGAACTCTTACCTCATCGTATGTAACTGGATCATCATCTTCTATAATGTGTACCTCATCATCATCATCTATGATGAATCCATACCTCCTAGGTATCTTCGGTACTATTCCAGATTTATGATTCGGTTGTGGTACAATAGGTCTATCTATAGGTTCCTCTTATTTGACTTATAGTGTTTTTGTGGTTCTTGAACTCTTCAAGATCTATTATCCTCCCACTAGCCCCTTCAATAATAAACACATTTATCTTAGAAGGCAGCGTGTTTCGTAACAAACACCTTTTGCTAAGTAGGATTATAGAACATATACCCTAAACTTACTTTAGGATGTCCCACAAATTATACTTGTCAAATCTTGTCCCAAGCTTATCTTTTGAAACCTTTTCACATAAGTTGGACAACCCTTTATCTTAACATACTTAAGATTAGAATCCTCCCCGCCCATAACTTTTATGGAGTCTTGGGGTGGATTTTGAGGTTACCATTTTCGTTGATATGCAGCCATTTCTAGGACATTATCCCAGAAGGATCTTTGGAATGTCGGTAAAATCATTATGGACCGCACCATGTCCAACAAGGTATGATTTTTCATTCGGATACATCAATCAATTATTACGTGTCGTGATGTGTCCATTATGAGAAAACCATTTGAGATGATCTAGAAACTTATTGCACAAGTATTTATTCCTTGATCTAATCAAAGAATCTTAATACCTTGCCAATTTGTTTCACTTCTGAATTCTTTGAACCTTTCAAATAATTCACACTTGTATTTCTACAAATACATATATTCAACTCTTTGAATGATCATCTCCTTTTCTTATATTATTTTGTTCAATTTATAAAATAATTTTCCACGTAAGTCAAGTATAAAAATCTATTAAGTAATATTTCATTCTATACAAAACATTATTATTATAAATAGAACAACAATTGTTCTTAAATATAATACCAAAGATTTCATTTTCCAACAATAAAATGGAAATAATGTTTTCAACGAGAACTATAATACAATAACAACTTATCGACTTAATAGATTTGCTTTCAGCGAAAATGCTAAACTATAAGTTTCTATGGCTAATGTTGCAACCTTTGCTTCATTTCCCACACATAGGATTACTTATATTTGTTTAGCTTTCTACTGCTTTTGGTCCTTTCATAAATCTATATTTATGATAACCAAAGTTGGTATCCAATACCCAAGTAGAACATCGACTTAAAGAAAAATTTATTTTAAATCATGAACAAATTTGTATTTGTAAATCCAAACTTCACTAAGCTTCTTTGGTTAGCCTCTGCAAGATGCTTCTTGCGCTTCTTTCCAAAGTCCCAAGCTTATTGTAGTGGAAGCAAACTCCTTTGCTATCCGTATCGCTTTTGTTCTTATTATCCTTTGTTTTGCCTTTCTATATACCTTCTTTGAATCGCTCTTCTTTTCGTAAGATCCTTTGGCCCCTACCAAAGAAGACATGGTCTTTCTTGGTTGAAAGTGACTCTCATCATTTTTCAACATGTTAAGCAAATCAAATGAGGTCGGTATCTAGCTTGTTCATATGAAAATTCACAACAATTGTGAAAGGAGTCCGGGAGTGAGTGCAAGATCAAATCTTGGCTCAACTCTCCATCCATTACAAAACCAGTTGTCCTAATTGATCAATCAAATTGATTATGTTAAGAATTTTTTTTTTCGTTCTGCATTATATAGTGCCATTGGCCATTCTAGATCGGAAGAGCTCCTTAGATATCTCGATATCTATCGGTCCCACTTTCCTCACCATCAACTACTTGATGTGTAGGAATATAGTAGAAGCATCCATAGTTTCATCGTGACGCCAAGCTCGTTACTCATGGATGCGAGCATGATGCATCGAGCCAATCACAGCATCATCTTGCCACTTTCTAAAAGTAGCAATCTCTTCCTCGTAGGCATTATGCGCAACCATTCCGTGGATAGGCGTATTAAGGACATAAGATAGTTTTTCAAATATGAGAAATATTCTCAAATTCCTTAACCAATCCGCTTAATTCGGTTTGGTTAATTTAGCATCTAATATGCTTCGCGCAGGATAGTAATTTTAGACATTGTAAAATTACGTAAATGAATTTGTAATTAACAACATTTTAACATACATTCTTTTATTAATTACCAAAATAAATTAGGTCTTGTTTTAAATCCAGATCTCCCACTATTTTCTTCAAACTATATTACCCTCACTTATATAGTTCTAAAAAATCTAATTAAAGATTTGCTAGTGAGAATAAGGATCCCATTTCAAATGTATATAGCCTTGTGGTGACACAACAAACTATATATAAATAAATAGGTAGACAACTTTTGTCAATTACATCAACTATGCAACTCCTTTTCTTTTTGCCTCTTAGATTATTTTGATCAAGTGTGGTGGCACATCCGAATCAAAATTATCCAAGTTAAGTCCGACCTAGCACTCCATATATTCAAAAAGAAAAATATCATCCTTGTGGTGACACAACAAAACAATATTGTTCAATTTTCTTTATAAGCATCAAATGTGATAAATTAACATCTTAAATACTTAATACTTGCCTTGTGGTGACACAACAAACTCATATTAAATATTTAATACTCTATTAATTTTATCATGCTATAAGGCTTAATGCGTTCGATATTCCAAATATCTTTGAACGCTTAGGACTTAATATAAAAATTGAGGGTTTGTTATTAATTTGTCTCATCTTGTTTAGCGCCAGCATTTACATATATATATAAAATACGCGTCGTATTAATGAACATGCGAAGCATGTTTACATAATATATAATATATATAGTATAAGCATGCACATATAGAATACTATATTCTACCCAATTGATTATGGACTTTTTATTCTAGTTTGGTTCACTAGAGCCACCAAGTGAACCAAAAGGTCAAACCCTAGGGGTGCAAGAAATAATATTTAAATATAACTATTACATTTAAACCCGGCTCCATTACAAACGGGTCTTCAAGCTCTATTGCTCCTTGATCTCCAATTTTTCAAAATTAATTCTAACTATTCCTATTACAAAACTATTTAAAATAAATAGAAACCTTGATCAGCAGTCAAGAGGAAGTACATAGGAGGGAGATAGAATTTACATTCAGAAAAATTAGAGAAGACGAGGTACGCAGACCCCATTTAATAAAACCCATACATTCATGCATCCAACTAAAATAAAATCCAATCATATTGGTCAATAGTCCATAATCAATCTCATTTATTATCATACACATCATCATATGCATCAATAAATAACATTCATCTTATGAATAATAAACATTTAATATATATATTGATATCATTTAATGGGCAAATTTAGTTAGTATAAAATCTATTTTTGAATCAAAATAAACTCCTTTATTTTAATCCAAATTTAAATCAAAATAAAACTATTTTATTTTAATTTATCCAATTTTGAATAAAATAAACTATTTTATTTTAATCAAAATTTTAATCAAAATAAACTCCTTTATTTTAATTAATTATGGAATCCAATTCCATATATAAAAAAAAAAATATTAAAGGAAACACGAAATCTTTTCCTATTCACAAATAAACTCCTTTATTTTGAATAATATGAAATCTTATTTCATATTTAAATAAACTCCTTTATTTAAGGAAACATGGATTCTCTTTCCTATTCACAAATAAACTCTTTTATTTTGAATAATATGAAATCTTATTTCATATCTAAACAAACTCCTTTATTTAAGGAAAGATGGATTTACTTCCCTATTCATAAATAAACTCCTTTATTTTAGGAAAAATGAAATCCAATTTCAACTCCAATTAGTTATCATGGAATCCAATTCCAACTCTAATTAGTTATCATGGAATCTAATTCCAACTCTAATTAGTTAGCATGAAATTCTAATTTTAAAATTAAAATAAATCTTTTTATTTTAAGATTAAAATAAACTTTTTATTTTAAAATTAAAATAACTTTTTATTTTAATAATAAAATTATTAAAATATATATATATTATATATATATATATATATATTATATATATATATATATATATATATATATATATATATATATATAAAACCGTATCTTCCTTAAAAAAAAAAAAAGAGAAGCACGTGGCCATCCTTGAAAAAAACCAAACAGATTCCTTTTTAGTATCAAATATATATATAATATATAATTAACTTCACTTTCGCCAAGTCATACGCAGATCAAGACTCAGGTATCCAGTGGAGAAAAAAGATTTCCTTTTTTTTTTAAATCAGCCACATCCCCATGTATCCAAATGGAAAAGACTCAGTGCAGCAAAAAAAAAAATTCCAAAGACAATTGAATCTCAAACCTATATACGAAAAAAAGTTTTTCTGAAAAACTTTTCGGCAATAAATTTAATTTTTTTTTCATAAAATAATTATTTTATACAACATAATTATGCCCAATTAAATTATTCTAAACACATATCAATATATATATGAAATTAAATAATTAATAATTCACATAAAGGTTTGGCTCTGATACCACTGTTAGGTTTGTAATATTCAAGAACGTAATCAAATTGCATAAAAGTGCGGAAACGTGTAAAAATCAGAGTTTAAATTTTACAAACCATATACCCGGATCACCCTTTATGCACAATTATTAATTAAACGAAAAAGATGAATAAGAAACATACCCTTGAAGATCCAAGCTTCCTCAGGTACGAGTTCACCTCCAATCCTTTTCGCGTTCAACTTAAATCCACCGGGTTTGGTTCCCTCCTTTGATCAACGTTAGCCACCCAAGTGTTTGGCCTCTAGAGGTGATCCACCAAGGAATAATAAGAATTCAAGAAGATGGGTATTTGCTCAAACCCTAGTTTTCTATCTCTATAGAAAAGAACGTCTTTCCAACAAATCGGAATTATTACGATATTACATATCCGATATAAGACTCTCTTATAAAAATATCAAGTAACCATATTAAAATAAGGTATTTTTAATTAAACTCTTTTAATTAAATGGGCTCCCTAATCTTATTAGGGATAATTAATTAAACTCCTTTAATTAATTTTTCCTCCTAATCCTATTAGGAATAAATGAGAGTACTTATATTAAATTAATTCCTAAACTCTTTTAGAAATTAAAATAATAATAATTGTAATAATATTAATAAGACTCTCTTATTAATTTATATTTAATATTTCTAAAATATTAAATAATAAATATTAAGCTATTTAATTTATTCTATCACCATAGATTAAATTAAATATACTTAACATATTATTACGATTATGCCATTAACTTCTTAAATAATTATTCTTCCTTTTATGGTGTGACCCTTTAGGTTCTCCATATTAAACCTATTGTGAATAAATCAATTAGAACAATTTAATCTTATTTAAATAAATAAATTAAACAATTAATTTATTTAAATAAATAATATTTATTCTACAATAGGGATAAGTCTCCCCAAATGATCAACGACTTTCCGTATAATATAGATTTCAACATTAATCATAAAAGAACCTTTGAGTAAATAGTTACCGTGATAATTCAATCCTTCCACCATACAATGTCCCAATTAAATATAAGACATGGAATTACTTTATCGAAAGTCTTATTTTATTTAATTATATGTATTTCGATCCTTAAATGCACAACTCAAATAATGCAAATTAGAAACTCCTTTCTAATTTCATTCTCGCTTGGCCAAGGACTACTGGGTTGTCATTTATCGAATCACATAGACATTTCTCTTCTTTTATTAGAAGTGGTAGATTCTTTATCGATCATACATTATCTCCATATACAACTTATTATACCCAAGCATACCCTTTGATATACCCTAAGGGTCTTAAGGAATAAGTCAAAGTATAACTCATCATACACAAGATACTATGATGATCTCAAGTCCAAGGATTACTTGTACTACTATCACTATAGAAATTCCTATCGACAGCAAGTAAAACTCCATTAGGTATTCCTTAGCGAGCCACGCTCAAAGGAACTTATTCTCTAATACGCACCTACTTACTTGCTTTAGTGTCTCCACACAAATGATCATGAGATCAATCATCCTCATCCAATGAGCAAGTTAACGATGTACCAATCTATCCGGATTTACTAATCCCCAATTTAGTAATCCAACGATTGGGAACTATTTTAGTTTTAAGCTTTCTAAGAATTTAGATCTCATTAGAATGATCATCATCATTATTCTAAAAGCATTGCTTAAAACTATGGGTTTGTCACATATTATAAAACAGCATCATGTAGATAATTAAAAGCCTTTAATAAATTAATACTTTTTATTAATAAATGAATAAGATTGTTACAAAGTATATGCTTTATCATCAAACATGATTGGCTTGTGTGCATACTACTTTCAATTATATGGTGGAAGGATTTAATTGTACGATAACTATTTACTCAAAGGTTCTTTTATGATTAATGTTGAAATCTATATTATCTAGAAAGTTGTTGATCGCTAGGGAGGCTTATCCCTATTGTAGAATAAATACTATTTATTTAAATAAATTAATAGTTTAATTTATTTATTTAAATAAGATTAGAATTGTTTTAATTAATTTATCCATAACCGGTTTAATATGGAGAACCTAAAGGGTCACACCTGTGACAACCCGAGAATTTAGAAAATTTTTAAAATCATAATTGATTGATTTAAGGTTCAATATTAGAACCGAGACAGAAAATAAGTGAATGGATTTGACATTTTTGGGAAGAAATTTTGAGGATTTCAAAATTTTGTGAAGGATTTTGGTGAATTATTCAGAATTAAGTGTATATGTTCTGTGAATATGGTATTATATATGTACAGAATGTGGTTAAGGGTCAAGGGCTAATCAGATAAACTATGTTTGTGACAAACCCTAAGTATAAATTTAGAACATCAATGTTCAGTATACAAAATTCTTACGATTTATAAGCAACCCTAAAAAACTGGTTCTGGAAACCCTAATTTCAGTTCCGGGAATCTGAAACCCTAATTCGGAATATTAAACCCTAATTTGGGGATTTAAATACAAGGTATAAGGTTTTTGTGTATTAATCATAAATCTAATTAGGGGTAAGCTTATTTGATTAATTAGAAATTCTATTAATTAGAAAACCCTAATTAACTATTTAGAAAACCTTAATTCTTGGGTTATAAAACCTAATGCCCATTTTGGGGAAACCCCTAATTTTTATTTAAAAATTTTAATTAGGATATATTAATCCTAATTAATAAGATTGAATTATGATTAGGAAATTTTATTATAATTATAGAATCCTAATTATAATTTAGAAATATTAATTTTCTATTTTGGAAACCTAATTTAGAAATCTTAAAATTTTGATTTTTAAGAACCTTAGGTTTTAACCCTAAGGGTTGGATCAAATGACAACAATAGAATTAAAATTGTATGGAAAATGACTATTATACACTTTTCTCGCATTCTTTAATTGGTGGAGTGCAAATCTTGCCAAGAAATTAGGTTGTTGACCAACGACAACAACTTCATGTGACTAAAAACCACAACCTTCAGTCATTTATCTCAGCCAACTAACAACAATAGATTCAAAGTATCAAATATAAGGCATTAAAGTGAGAGAAAGCTCACTTGACTTTTCAAAATAGCCAAGACGATTCTCTTTTTAGATTTTCGAATTTGAGAGTGAAACTGTGTGATAATACAAGATAATATCCTACCTTAACACTCCATGATCATCAACAAAGGATCAGATTCAAGAATCAAAGCATAAGAAAGTATAAAACCCTAAATTTTAGAAAATCATGTGATCTTATGTTAATGTTGTAATTGGTTGTTTAAAGTTATGTATTAAGGTGTCTTTGAGTGATCTGGGTTGTAATAACTTAGATCCATAACATCTAGATTCACGAAATTAAAAATTTCAAAAATCTGGAAAAAGTTAAAAAAGATTGTCTGACAGTCAAATGTTAGGTCTCCTAGATCTGTCTCTGTTAATGTTTTTAGTGTTTTAAAGGTTTGTACTTGTTTTATGCCATGTATACTGTGATTTGGAACTGGAAACAGTATCAAATCATGTCTAGATCGTAATATATAATCAGTCAAACTACGTTGACCGAGCACGAAAATTAGAATCTAAACCTGAATTTCCCAGGTGACTCTAACAAGCTTTTCAAAGCTTCTGATCTTACTGATAATTGCTGTTTTGACCATGTTGTTGGTTAGATATTGTAGACCGGTATGTAGACTACACACTAAAGTCCTTAGAACAAACAGATTTTGCCCAGGATCAAAGATATAGGCGGTCAAACATAGGTTGACCAACTGCCTGGGTTCCATTTCTGGAAAACCCAGAAAGTTCAAGAACACAGCTTTGAATGTACTTTGACCAGACTTGATCTTGCACATGTGATGTCTTTTGGTTGATTTAGTGATACTAAGTTGTTCTATGACATACGTATTACAATCCGATATATTTAAACCACCTAAAACATAACCAGAGACCAAATTAATTATGTAACAACCCGATATTTTCTCTACAAATAAATCAGAAATTTTGCGTATAAATTTTTTATTTATTTATTAAAATAAATATAGGGAATATGTGCCAAGATAATGTGTATGTATTTATATAATTAATATGAAATATATTTATTACATGAATAATTACAAATGATTTTATTTTAGAATTATTGATCATTATAAATTATATTCTTATAATAATTAATATTATAGTAAAAATGTTTTTATTAATTATTTCCATGAAAATATAATTATATATTATTAAAATATATATAAAATGATTTTTAGAATTATTATAATAATTATTTTATTATAAGAATTTATGTTAGATTAATTAAGTTAATTATTTAACTTAATTAATAATGTTAAGTATGGCAGATAAATCAGATATGGAATCCAAACCCTAATTTTGGATTTTGATCAAGGAATGAGAATAATAATATAATATTAATTATATTTTGATTTTTCGATTATAAATATGTCTTGTATGTGTATGTGAACTGTCAATGATTGGTTAATTATGGTGCAGTATTTGAAAACCCTAGTTTTAATGTGGAAAACCCTAAATTGAAACTCAATTATGAGTTTAAGACTATTATATAACTGTGTTATATAATTTTATGGTTAACTAGGTCAACTCTAATTAACATTTAGATATACTAATTTCTAGAAACCCTAATGTTTGAATTATAAACCCTAATTATGATTTGGTAACCCTAATTACCAAAATTATAAACCCTAAATGCTAAAATTAGCAAGGTTAATTGTTATTAGTGTTATTAAACCCTAATGTTCCTATATAAAGTAATTTAAAAACTAACCTAATTAATAAAACCCTAATTACCAATTTTAGAAACTAAAATTTTTATGTTGTACAAACCCTAATTACTAGATATTACAAATACTATACGCTAAACCTTAGGGTTAAACCCTAAGGGTCAAACCCTAAGGGTTTGCTAAGTTTATATTTAAGCCATTAAAATTACAAAACAAATGACCATTATACACTTATTGTATAATTGAAGCTAACTTGTCAACTTAGATAATACTTTAGTTGGTGAACTACTTCAACCACTCCATGTGACTAGAATGTCAGCAATCAACCCTAAGCTCAGCCATACATGCATCATACACTTGTATATATAAGATTGGAGAGAGAAAAAAGTTCATTGTTAGCCTAAATTTTGCACAACACTTAAACTAACTCTCTCAAGCCCCACACATCCGAAAATATCAAGATATATCAGTCACAAAGCCCCACGATCACCCTTAGCAAATCATAAGCATAGAATCAAATATTGATCAAAGAAGGTATAAACCCTAGCCATGAAATCTGACTTTAATCTTGTGTTAGATGTTATGTTTGAGTGTTAGAATAAGTTGTTTGTAGTCGATATTGTTGATCTGGGTTGCTAGATGTTAGATACATAACATCTAGAGGCTCAGAATTGATTTTTTCAAAATCTAGAAAAAAATTGTTTTGTGGTCTGACAATGAATGTCAGTGGTTGTAGATCTCTGCATGTCTATGATTTTTGTTGTTTTTAAGTTGTAATGTGTAGTCTGCTATGTGCTCTCTAATCTGGATCAATCTAATCTGGATCAAGAATCAGGCTTGGATCTGGTCTAGACTGCAAGATATTCGAGGTCAAAAGTCGTTGACCGGGCCGATGATTATGCGCTTCGGGTAACCCGAAAACCGCCTGTAAACTACCTCGACAACTTATTTGCAACCTCGAATCTTGTAGGTTTTGTGTTGAAAACACATTGTAGTATGTTAAGTAAACTGTCGATATATGCTTTTAGTACATCTAGATATTAAGTAGGTTGGATTCAGTGGCCGGTCAAAGTAGGCCATCCGACCATATTCTCTGTTTCTGGGAATTTCCAGAAACTGGTCGCACCTTATTTCTTACATGAGTTGACCAGATTGTATCTTCTTGTTGTATTGTTGTTTTGATGATTTTATGTAATGAATCTGTAGTGCTACATGTTGGCTACAGACTGCAGCTTATAGATCACAAAAAAAAAATTTACAAGGATAGCATGTAGTGAAGGCTCAAAGTATGACCCATGATCTGTTCTTCATTTTTGGGTAACCCAGAAATGAAGAACAGTCCTGACAACACTTTTGGAGGCTCAGATCTCCTTGGTTATATGTTGTATGAACTTACTTGTTGTTGGATATTGTAGTCTTACATTAGCTTTATATGATCTGCTCAACAGCATGCCTAGAAACACAACACACACTAATTTACACTTGGTCAAAGGAGGCAAGTCAAAACTGCCTTATGAATTCTCAAGAACATGAAGAACACCTATAATACTTACATGTCGCTATAGGTGGTCTTTAATGATGATTATTTATAAAAATTATATTTTATTAAATAATTATAGAAAATTAGTTTTTAATTATGAAAATACATAATAAATTATTAAAATTATTTTAAAGTTCAAAAATTAGTTTTTAATATTTTAATATATTTCATAAATATTTAATATTTTTGAAATATTAAAGGTATTTAATTTATTTAATTATTATATTAAATAAATTATTTAAAAATGATTTTAATACATGAAAAATCATTTAAAATTATATTATGGTATAAGAAAATATTTTAAGTTATTTTTAATGACTTTTAATATTTTGTGATGAAATACATTAATAAATTAATATTAATGATAATTAAGTTATTTAATAAATGAATTAAATAAATAAATTAAAAATGTTTTTATTATATTAAAAATCATTTTAAATAATAATAAGGTATTTAAAAGGTTTTAAGTTATAAAATATAACTTTTAATATTTAAAGGTAAATTTCATTAATTAATTGTTAATAATGATATTAAAGTTATTTAATAATTATATTAAATAATTTAGTTTTAAAATGATTTTATTATTATAAAAATTATTTTAAATGAAAATAAAGTGTTTAAAGATATTTTAAGTTATAAAATATAACTTCTAATATTTAAAGGATAATTTCATTAATAATTTAATATTAATGATATTAATATAATATTAATGATATTAAATTTATTTAATAATTAAATTAAATAAATGGTTTAAAATGGTTTTATTAATTTAAAAATCATTTAAAAAGGATATAAATGAATTAAAATATTTTAAGTTATACTTCATGACTTTTAATATTTTGATAAAGGGTAAATTAATATTTAAATATTAATGGTAATTATTTATAAATGACTTTAAATGTTTTAAAAATCATTTAAGGGTAATATTAATACTTTAAAAATATTCTAAGTTATTATAAATAACTTTATTATTTTATAATGGTTTCATTAATAGTTTAATATTAATTAAATATTAATGATAATAGAATTTTTTACTATTTAAATCATTTGATAATGATTCTGGTGTTTGAAAATTTATGATAAATTATGATAAAGTTATTATAAGTCATTTAAAAATAATATGACTGACATTTACAGTTATTGAACTACATTTTAGAGTCTTAGACTCGATAATTACCCGATAAAGTTGTCCGTACACCGACATGTTTCAGAAATTGATCTGGACTTAGATAGGTTGACTTGATAAGTGTTTGTTTATGATGTAATGACTGTTGAACATGTGTGATAATGTGATTAGGTTATGTGCTGACTGCGAAATGCAGTACTATGTGTTATAGTATATTGTTCTAATCGAACGAATGATCTGATTAATGATAGGTCGTGATATAAAAGATAAAACTAAGTTGCATTACGTAAGCGGCAAATATCGTGCAAGTATCCTACCTTTGCATTTTCTTTATCTGAATGGACACGAGTAAGAATGTTTCGTAATTATATTATTACCGCATGCATTATTAACCCTATATTATATACGCCATTTATTATCAACATGTTAGTATATGGTAATTCAGATATATATTATGTTTGTTAATTTCTATAAATGGTTATACAAGTGTCCCCACTGGATAATCATCAGATTTAATCACACGTTGATACACCTTTATTAATTTACGTATATATATATATATATATATATATATATATATATATGTTGAATTATAGATTATTGTTGAACAAGATAAAACCTTATCATTATCCAACTGAATTGCTTTGGTTTGGAACCCCGACAAGTATGATCATCCCAAATATGGGAAAATTTTTATGTGCCCAAGGTAGCCAGAGTGAACGATAATATCATTCTTGTAATGTAGTATTGATCAATACAGGGTACAACAGGCTGATCACCCTTCGTGCCCCGTAAGTTATGACGGTTTGCAGATGAAGTTCTGCTAAACCTATTTGAAAACTGAAAATAATGTTCATAGTATATCACCTTAACCCTATTTATAGTCAGTATGTAGTTTTAAAATTTTAAAAGAGGGTTGTTATGTTATTATTATCGGTTCAGATTACTTCACAACTATTTATTGTAGAAGGGTAGTATAAAGAAAACATTTAAATTCTTTCAGCTTATATATATACATAATTGCAATTATTTGTTTGTGACGCCCCCAAAATAGGTTCAATCGATCCAACCTATTCTGAGTCGCCAAATACATGGTACAAAAAATAACTACAACTTTATTACTACAATTGTCATGCAAAATACAACAACACATATAATCTCATAATCTAATATTATTAATATTATCACAATATTTTAATCATTTCTTAAACTTATAAACAATTTATTTTAATTGTTTACACTTTACCAATTAATACATTTAATCATCCTAAAATGCCAAAATCATAAAATTTATCACCAATAATCAAAACCCTCATCAAAAATCTGCATATACCTTATATAGGATTCCCAAGCCATAAAATCCTATTTTACAATTTTCTTCCTTCACATAACATATTTAATTCATTTACTCATAACTAGTCCATTTTCATAAAAAATACCAAATCAATTCCAAAAATATTTCTTTTCTGGGATTTAGGAGAATATAGTCCCATATTGAACATATATTTTTCTCAGAATTTTTAAAATTCATTTACTATTTTTCATATAGCCAAAACTGCCAAATATTTAGATATTTATCATAAATTGTACTTTTATCCAAAAATTCTGAAATTTATAGGGTATACTGATATTATATAGATGTACTCCCAATAAAAATTTCATCAATTTTGGAGTTAACCACAAGGAGTTATAAGCATTTACTTTTAAAATAGTATTTTCTCATAAACTCCATAACTCCTAATCTATACATCCAAAAATCGTCATTTTTGAACACAATCAAGAAAACTCATCAAAATGTCATTTCAAATTTCACCATAATTTTTTAAGGTTAGAAAAATTACGAAACTGAAAAACATAATAACCCTTAAAATCCCTTACAATCCCTTACCTCGAAAGAGCAGTATTTCTGACCGGAATGTAAAGCCGAAGGAACCTTGCACTGAATAGAAACTCTCAAAGTATCTAAATAATCACAAAATATGCTCCATAATATAGAGAGAGAAAGAGAGAAAACTTATGTTTCTGGTGTGTTTTTTAATTCTAACTTTGCCCTCTATTTATAGGAAAATATTAGCACGTCGAAGCAGACTTGACCTGCTACCTGATGGCTTTACCTGCTACTATTGTCATCCACCACATTTGAATTAAAATTTCAGCACATTTCTTCACCAACCATAGGTGGGGCCCACACATTCTAGAATTTTTCACCAAAATGATAAATTTCGAAGCTTCAACAATTTCTGAACCAGTCACCTCTTAAAATTCATAACAATTTATACGTTTATTTTTAACGGTTCAAAATTTGTTGACATATACTCAACTTATATATGTATAACATATCCAAAAATCACAACGATCCAACGGTCGAATTAAAAATTATAACTCACGCAATATATCACAAGAACACTGGTTTGATTTTTAATACCTCCTTTCCGACAAAAATACTGATGAAACACCTCAACATTAATTCCTTCATTTATAACCACATAAATAAATCTATTATTTATATCCGGATCAAATAAATATTTCCTTATCATATAAATCAATAATTAATTATTCACAAATAATATTACAGAATCACAATTATGACAACCAGGCCATTCCCAGGAAAGAGGGGGCGTTCCGATAAGGATTTCTCCTTACTGGCGCGCAATTAGGTGACCAAACCTCTCCTTAGAAAGAACTTTCTAGACATTACCAATAATGCTATCTAATAATATATTCAAATAATATGAATTATTGATCTGATAATGGGAAATACTGTACAGTGACAATTATTAAAACAACAATAATATAAATTATCAACGCAGCAATTATTGAATCAATAAAATAAAATATTGAACAGTTATTACTGTAACAATTATTGAGTAGTGCCTTCATACGTAAGAATCAATAATTCAAAAATATCAGACAATACCGCAGTGCTACTATGCAACCACACGACATCGTATTTTAACCACCGAGAATTCCAACGATTGTTAATTGAGAAACGATTACGCCAATTATTTATAAAAACTTAAACTTGTTGTTTTCTTCATCCAACAGTTATTCTGTTATGGGGCCCACAAATGGCTGCGCCGTCGTACGAATATTCCTCGACAACAAGAATATTCCACGACTAAACGAATATTCCCCAACAGAAATGAGTATTTTATAATCACTTGCGTATTTTGAAAATTTTATATATATCACCCTTAACTTTAAACCTTTTTTTTTATCAATTTAACCATTTACTAAATAGGAAAATTAAATAATTTTATTTCATAAAATCTGGGGTCTTACAATCTCCCCTCCTTATGAAATTTCGTCCCCGAAATTTATGTACCTAATAATTCAAATAGTTGAGAATACATTGCTTTCATTTCAGATTCCATCTTCCTTGTCATCATGATTTCTCCATTGCTCATCTCATGTATTTCAGATATCATTCTAGAATACAGCTTCAAAACAAGGGTTAATTGAATAAATTAATATATCACATAATATCTCGATATTATGACTGACCAACAAATAAGCTTAGGTAGGACACACTAGCGAAGGATTTACTCATCTCTCCTCCTAGTTTTATTCCTCGATCTCCGCCAGAGATCATATCCCTAAGCTCTGATACCAAATGTGACGCCCCCAAAATACGTTCAATCCATCCAACCTATTCTGAGTCGCCAAATACATGGTACAGAAAACAACTACAACTTTATTACTACAATTGTCGTGTAAAATACAACAACACATATACTGTGAGTTTTAATACCAACTGTGACTCATGTCCCAACTGTGGACAGCACCTTACAGAGATACCTTACATAAAGGTACAGTCAATAACTGTTTTAGAAATTAAAATCATTGGAAAATGCTCAAGAAAACCTTCATACATGGGAGGCCATGAATCTAAGTTATGATAGATATCATATGTCCAGAGAATTATCCTTGGTTGATATAATAGACCCCAAAGAAAAACGAGAAGATTATTATCATGTTCTTTCCAATGGTGAGTCTTCTCTTGACATATAACTATCTCCACCGTCTGCAATTGAACATTATGTTTCAACCAAACTCCAAGATCATATAGGTAGTGCTTGTAGATATACTCAGCAAGTGGATATGCACAACCCTGTCTTATGATAACACGGGGTCGTATGTCATTAGACATCTTGTATGATAGTGGCAAAACACCCTTCCAAAGTTGGGTTCACCTCACCCTATTCGGTTCACCAAAATTAAATATCAAATGACGTATACAATACAACACACTTATCTAAATTTCTCAATAAATTATTTTCATACTATTTAGGGAGAACCTCAACAGATATAGACCACCGATCTATTCAACAACAGGTCATCTTTGCACTACGGTCCAAAGATATTCAACAACAGGTCATCTTTGCACTACACGCCAAAGATATTCATCAACAATTCATCTTTACACTACAGGCCAAAGATGTTAATATTTCAAAAAAATATATAATCATTTCAGAATTTATATAAATAATAATTATAACCATGTTGATCAATTCACCTTTGCTCTTAAGCTAAAAATATTCAATTGTAAATTCAATGGTCATGATCATACCAAATAACAATTCATCTTTGCACCATCGCCAAAGAGAACCCATAGTCACGATCATACCAATAATCTACCCATCTTTACACTTAAGTCAAAGAGAAATTTCATCACCGAGATTATAAAAATGTTATATATGATAATAAAACAATACGATCAACAATCGCATTTAATTTCAAGAGTAATATTCATGAATCAATGATTTCATAACACCTTAATCTAAATGTTATAAATCACTTAATAATCTCATAATCTAATATCATTAATATTACCACAATATTTTAATCATTTCTTAAACTTATAAACAATTTATTTTAATTGTTTACACTTTACCAATTAATACATTTAATCATCCTAAAATGCCAAAATCATAAAATTTCATCACCAATAACCAAAACCTTCATAAAAATCTGCATATACCTTATATAGGATTCCCAAGCCATAAAATCCTATTTTACAATTTTCTTCCTTCACATAACATATTTAATTCATTTACTCATAACTAGTCCATTTTCATGAAAAATACCAAATCAATTCTAAAAATATTTCTTTTCTGGGATTTAGCAGAATATAGTCCCATATTGAACATATATTTTTCTCAGAATTTTTAAAATTCATTTACTATTTTTCATATGGCCAAACTGCCAAATATTTAGATATTTATCAGAAATTGGACTTTTATCCAAAAATTTTGAAATTTACAAGGTATACTGATATTATATAGATGTACTCCCAATAAAAATTTCATCAATTTTAGAGTTAACCACAAGGAGTTATAGTCTTTTCTCATAAAATCCATAACTCCTAATCTATACATCCAAAAATCGCCATTTTTGAACAGAATCAAGAAAACTCATCAAAATAACATTTCAAATTTTTTCAGAATTTTTGAAGGTCAGAAAAATTACGAAACTGAAAAACATAATAACCCTTAAAAGCCCTTACAATCCCTTACCTCGAAAGAGCAGTATTTCTGACCGAAATGTAAAGCCGAAGGAACCTTGCGCTAAATAGCAACTCTCAAAGTATCTAAATACTCATAAAATACGCTCCATAATATAGAGAGAGAAAGAGAGAAAACTTATGTTTCTGGTGTGTTTTTCAATTCTAACTTAGCCATCTATTTATAGGAAAATGTTAGCACGTTGAAGCAAACTTGACCTGCAACCTGATGGCTTTACCTCCTATTATTGCCACCCACCACATTTGAATTAGAATTTCAGCACATTTCTTCACCAACCATAGGTGGGGCCCACACATTCTAGAATTTTCCACCAAAATGATAAATTCCGAAACTTCAACAATTTCTGAACCAGTCACCTCTTAAAATTCATAACAATTTATACATTTATTTTTAACGGTTCAAAATTTGTTGACATATACTCAACTTATATATGTATAACATATTCAAAAATCACAACGATCCAACGGTCGAATTAAAAATTATAACTCACGCAATATATCACAAGAACACTAGTTTGATTTTTAATACCTCCTTTCCGACAAAAATACTGATGAAACACCTCAACATTAATTCCTTCATTTATAACCACATAAATAAATCCATCATTTATATCTGCATCAAATAAATATTTTCTTATCATATAAATCAATAATTAATTATTCACTAATAATATTACAGAATCACAATTCTGACAACCAGGCCGTTCCAAGGAAAGAGGGGGCTTTTGTTAGGTTTGTAATATTCATGTGCGCAATCAAATTGCATAAATTAAGCGGAAGCGAGATAAAATCAAAGTTTAAAAAAAATTACAAACCATATACCCGGATCACCCTTTATGCACAATTATTAATTAAACGAAAAGATAAAGAATAAATCATACCCTTGAAGATCGAGCTTCCTCGTGTACAAGTTCACCTCCAAATCCTTTCGCGCTCAATCTTGAATCCACCGGGTTTGGTTCCTTCCTTCGATCAACGTTAGCCACCCAAATGTTTGGCCTCTGGAGGTGATCCACCAAGGAAGAAGAAAATTCAAGAAGAAGGGGTGGTTGGTTAAACCCTAGTTTTTCTATCTCTATAAAAGGGTGTACTCTCCCATAATTGAAATTATGTCGTATGTTGAAAAATTCAACAACCCCCACCACCCATAATAAGACTCCTCTTATTTATAGATGTGGGCAACCCATCTTAACAATTAAGAAATTGGGTTTTATTTAATTAATTAAATTATTTTAATTAATTAAGCTCCCTAATCTAATTAGGGATAATTAATTAAACTCCTTTAACTAATTTTCCTTCCTAATCCAATTAGAAATAAATGAGAGTACTTATATTAAATTAATTTCTAAACTCTTTTAGAAATTAAAATAATAATAATTGTAATAATATTAATAAGACTCCTCTTATTAATTTATATTTAATATTTCTAAAATATTAAATAATAAATATTAAGCTATTTAATTTATTCTATCACCATAGATTAAATTAAATATACTTAACATATTATTACGATTATGCCATTAACTTCTTAAATAATTATTCTTCCTTTTATGGTGTGACCCTTTAGGTTCTCCATATTAAACCTATTGTGAATAAATCAATTAAAACAATTCTAATCTTATTTAAATAAATAAATTAAACAATTAATTTATTTAAATAATATTTATTCTACAATAGGATAAGCCTCCCCTAAATGATCAACGACTTTCCGGATAATATAGATTTCAACATTAATCATTAAAGAACCTTTGAGTAAATAGTTACCGCATAATTCAATCCTTCCACCATACAATGTCCCAATTAAATATAAGACATGGAATTACCACAAGTCTTATTTTATTTAATTATATGTATTTCGATCCTTAAATGCATAACTCAAATAATGCAAATTAGAAACTCCTTTCTAATTTCATTCTCGCCGCCAAGGACTACTTGGGTTGTCATTTATCGAATCACATAGGACATTTCTCTTCTTTTATTAGAAGTGGTAGATTCTTTATCGATCATACATTATCTCCATGTATAACTTATTATACCCAAGCATACCCTTTGATATACCCTAAGGGTCTTAAGGAATAAGTCAAAGTATAACTCATCATACACAAGATACTATGATGATCTCAAGTCCAAGGATTACTTGTACTACTATCACTACAGGAATTCCTATTGACAGATAAATAAAACTCCATTAGGTATTCCTTAGCGAGCCACGTTCAGTGAACTTATTCTCTAATAAGCACCTACATACTTGCTTTAGTGTTCTCACACAAATGATCATGAGATCAATCATCCTCATCCAATGAGCAAGTTAACGTATGTACCAATCTATCCTGGATTCACTAATCCCCAATTTAGTAATCCAACGATTGGGAACTATTTTAGTTTTAAGCTTTCTAAGAATTTAGATCTCATTAGAATGATCATCATCATTATTCTAAAAGTATTGCTTAAAACTATGGGTTTATCACATATTATAAAACAAAGATCATGTAGATAATTAAAAGCCTTTAATAAATTAATACTTTTTATTAATAAATGAATAAGATTGTTGCAAAGTATATGCTTTATCATCAAACATGATCGGGCTTGTGTGCATACTACTTTCAATCTCCCACTTGCACTAAAGCCAATCGTCATGGTATCTCATACTCTTCTTCTCTAAGTGATGATTATCCCGTCATTAGATAAGCTTTAGTTAATGGATATGTAATGTTGTTCATGAGAGTCCACTATCTCTATAGTGATTTCCCATCTTTCAATGATTCTAATAATCAAATGAAAGTGCCACAACACATGTTTAGATCCAAGATGAGACTTAGGAACTATTCCTAGTTCTCAGAATGAACTTTTAATCTAAACAATCAACTTGCAGCCTTCATTTATAGCTATATACTTTGTCTTTATCACTAAACCAAAGAACTCTTTCATTGCTTTGGAACCTTTCCAATTCAACGCACCACCGCTCATGGTAACACTTTACCTTAAAGTGGATTTTCGTCGTCTTGGTCCGTCTCGAAAAACTTGAGTCTCATAAGCCCTCTAGTTTTAATTCGCACCCACCATGTATGATCACATCCTTAGTGCCAAGTTAAGAACTTTAAGATGTTTTTCACCGACTCACAAAGTGAACTTCTCCGATTATATGATCGATCAACATCGTGTCTCGTACATTTCATTGCATACATGATTGTCACTCATGCGACCTCTCTTTTTTCGTGAGTCTATGGGGGACTATTAAGAGATACACTCCATAGCTCATCGACATGAGACATCTCTTGAGTTTGCCATGCTAAACGACTTTATCATCAAATGAATATACGTTCCTTGGGTTAAGTCGAGCATCCTCTTAAATCTATCTATATAGATTTATATCCCCAATTAAGATACTCTTCCCAAATCATTCATGGAGGAATGTTTAGACAACTTTATCTTTACTGACTGTAGCATTAGTATGTCATTCCTTATCCGTAGTATATCACCATATAATACTAGGAATGTCACGACGCTCCCCCTTTTGTACACACTAAAAGTTTTACCTCATCGAATGTAACTCTGGATCATCATCTTCTATGATGCGTACCTCATCATCATCATCCATGATGAATCCATACCTCCTAGGTATCTTCTATGACTATTCCGATTTACGATTCTTGTTGTAATAATAGGTCTATCTACAGTTTCCTCTTATTCGACTTTATAGTGTTTTGTGGTTCTTAAACTTTTCAAGATCTATTATCCTCCCACTAGCCCCTTCAATGATAAACGCCTTTATCTTAGAAGGCAGCGTGTTTCGTAACAAACACCTTTTGCTAAGTAGAATTATAGAACATATACCCTAAACTTACTTTAGGATGTCCCACAAATCGACACTTGTCAAATCTTGTCCCAAGCTTATCCTTTTGAAACCTTTTCACATAAGTTGGACAACCCCTTATCTTAACATACTTAAGATTAGGAATCCTCCCTGTCCATAACTTTTATGGAGTCTTGGGGCCGAATTTTGAGGTTACCATTTCGTAGATATGCAGCCATTTCTAGGACATTATCCCAGAAGGATACTAGAATGTCAGTAAAATCATTATGGACCGCACCATGTCCAACAAGGTACGATTTTTCATTCAGATACATCAATCAATTATTGCATATCAGGATGTGTCCATTATGAGAAAACTATTTGAGATGATCTATAAACTTATCAGACAAGTATTTATTCCTCGATCTAATTCAAAGAATCTTAATACTTTGCCAATTTGTTTCACTTCTGAATTCTTTGAACCTTTCAAATAATTCACACTTGTATTTCTACAAATACATACATTCAACTCTTTGAATGATCATCTCCTTTTCTTATACTAGTTTGTTCAATTTACAAAATAATTTTTCACGTAAGTCAAGTATACAAAATCCATTAAGTAATATTCCAGTTCTATACAAAACATTATTATTATAAATAGAACAACAATTGTTCTTAATTATAATACCAAAGATTTCATTGTCCAACAATAAAATGGAAATAATATTTTTAACAAGAACTGGAATACAATAACAACTTATTGACTTAATAGATTTGCCCGTAGGCATCGCTAAACTATAAGTTTCTATGGCTAATATGGCAACCTTTGCTTCATTTTCCACACATAGGATTACTTATATTTGTTTAGCTTTCTACTTCTGTTTGGTCCTTTCATAAATCTATATTTATGATAACCAAAGTCGGTATCCAATACCCAAGTAGAACCTTGACTTAAAGAAAAATTTATTTCAATCATGAACAAAAACCAGATTATGTAGAAACTTCACTAAGCTTCTTTGGTTAGCCTCTGCAAGATACTTCTCAGCTTTTTTCCAAAGGTCTGTGCTTATTGTAGTGGAAGCAAACTCCTTTGCTATCCATATCGCTTTTGTTCTTATTATCCTTTGTTTACGCCTTTCTATTTACCTTCTTTGAATCGCTCTTCTTTTCAAAAGATCCTTTGGCCCTACCAAGAAGACTTGATCTTTCTTGGTTGGAAAGTGACTCTCAACATTTTTCAATATGTTAAGCAAATCAATGAGGTGATATCTAGCTTGTTTATATGAAAAATTCACAACAATTGTGAAAGGAGTCCGGAGTGAGTGCAAGATCAAATCTCGCTCAACTCCCCATCCATGACAAAACCCGTTGTCCTAATTGTTCAATCAAATTGATCATGTTTAGAACTTTTTATGTCTGCATTTATAGTGTCATTGGCCATTCTAGATCGGAAGAGCTCCTTAGATATCTCGATATCTATCACCCTACTTTTCTCTCACCATCAACTACTTAATGTGCGGAATATAGTAGGAGCATCCATAGTTTCATCGCCGACGCTGAAGCTCGTTACTCATGGATGCGAGCATGATGCATCGAAATAATCAGGCATCATCTTGCCACTTTCTAAAAGTAGCAATCTCTTCCTCGAGGCATTATTCGCAACCATTGCAGGGATAAGCGTATTATGGACATAAGATAGCTTTTCAACTATGAGAACTATTCTCAAATTCCTTAATCAATCCGCTTAATTCAAATTCCCATTAATTTAGCATCTAATATGCTTCGCAGTGATAGTAATTTTAGACATTGTAAAATTCTCAGAATGAATTTGTAATTAACAACATTTTAACATACATTCTATTATTAATTACCAAAATAAATTAGGTCTTGTTTTAAATTGGTATCTCCCACTATTTTCTTCAAACTATATTACCCTCACTTATATAGTTCTAAGAAAATCTAATTAAAGATTTGCTAGTGAGAATAAGGATCCCATTTCAAATGTATATAGCCTTGTGGTGACACAACAAACTATATATAAATAAATAGGTAGACAACTTTTGTCAATTACATCAACTATGCAACTCCTTTTATTTTGCCTCTTAGATTATTTTGATCAAGTGGTGGCACATCCGAATCAAAATTATCCAAGTTAAGTCCCACCTAGCACTCCATATATTCAAAAAGAAAAATATCATCCTTGTGGTGACACAACAAAACAATATTGTTCAATTTTCTTTATAAGTATCAAATGTGATAAATTAACATCTTAAATACTTAATACTTGCCTTGTGGTGACACAACAAACTCATATTAAATATTTAATACTCTATTAATTTTATCATGCTAGAAAGGCTGACGCTCGATATTCCAAATATCTTTGAGCAACTTAGGACTTAATATAAAAAAAATTGAGGGGTTTGTTATTAATTTATCTCATCTTGTTTAGCGCATGCATATATATATATATAAAATACGTATCATATTAATGAACATGCTGAAGCATGTTTGCATAATATATAATATATATAGTATAATGCATGCACATATAGAATACTATATTCTACCCTTGATTGATTATGGACTTTTATTCTAGTTTGGTTCACTAGAGCCACCAAGTGAACCAAAAGGTCAAACCCTAGGGTGCAAGAAATAATATTTAAATATAACTATTACATTTAAATCCGGCTCCATTACAAACTGGTCTTCAAGCGCCTCCTTTCCTTGATCTCTAATTCTTCAAAATTAATTCTAACTATTCCTATTACAAAACTATTTAAAATAAATAGAAACCTTGATCGCCAGCCAAGGAAAGTACATAGGAGAGAGATAGAATTTACATTAAGAAAAAATTAGAGAAGACGAGGTACTGCAGAATTCCCATTAATAAAACCCATACATTCATGCATCCAACTAAAATAAAATCCAATCGCATCGGTCAATAGTCCATAATCAATCCCATTTATTTTCATACACATCACCATACGCATCAATAAATAACATTCATCTCATGAATAATAAACATTTAATATATATATTGATATCATTTAATGGGCAAATTTAGTTAGTATAAAATCTATTTTGAATCAAAATAAACTCCTTTATTTTAATCCAAATTTAAATCAAAATAAAACTATTTTATTTTAATTTATCCAATTACAATAAAATAAACTATTTTATTTTAATCAAAATTTTTAATCAAAATAAACTCCTTTATTTTAATTAATTATGGAATCCAATTCCATATATATATATAAAAAAATCTTTAATTAAAATAAACTCTTTTATTTTAATTAATTATGGAATCCAATTCCATAAAAAAAATCTTTATTAAGGAAACACGGATATTCTTTCCTATTCACAAATAAACTCGCTTTATTTTGAATAATATGAAATCTTATTTCATATCTAAATAAACTCCTTTATTTAAGGAAATACGGATTTTTTTTTCTATTCACAAATAAACTCTTTTATTTTGAATAATATGAAATCTTATTTCATATCTAAATAAACTCCTTTATTTAAGGAAAAATAGATTTACTTCCTATTTTACAAATAAACTCCTTTATTTTAGGAAAAATAAAATCCAATTTCAACTCCAATTAGTTATCATGGAATCCAATTCCAACTCTAATTAGTTAGCATGAAATTTAATTTTAAAATTAAAATAAACTCTTTTATTTTAATATTAAAATAAACCTTTATTTTAAAATTAAAATAAACTTTTAATTTTAATTATAAAATTATTAAGATTAAAATAAAACTTTATATTTTAATATTAAAATAAACTTTTATTTTAAAATTAAAATAAACCTTTATTTTAAAATTATATATAATAATTAAGAATATATATATATATATATATATATTAATATTATATATATATATAATATTTCCGTGCAATCAAATTTTATGCATAATCCGTGAGTATCATATACGTTGTTGCAATTTTTATTTTAATTTCTGTGTCATGCTTGCCTTGATTTACGTGCCAATCATGGTATGTCCGGTTTTTTTTTTTTTTATTTCCGTGTACTATTATATTGCTGCCTTTTGGTTTTCACGTGCAACAGTTCCTCGATTTCCGTAAAGACATCAAAAAAAACTACCAATGACCTTTTTTTTTTTTTTTTTTTTTTTTTTATTATAAATTTTATACAATAAAATTATGCCCAATTAAATTGTTCTAAACACATATCAATATACATATCAAATTAAAACAATTAATAATTCGCATAAAGGTTTGGCTCTGATGCCACTGTTAGGTTTGTAATATTCATGTGCGCAATCAAATTGCATAAATTAAGCTTGAAGCGAGATAAAATCGAGTTTAAAAAAATTACAAACCATATACCCGGATCACCCTTTATGCACAATTATTAATTAAACGAAAAGATAAAGAATAAATCATACCCTCAAGATCGAGCTTCCTCGTACAAAGTTCACCTCCAAATCCTTTCGCGTTCAATCTTGAATCCACCGGGTTTGGTTCCTTCCTTTGATCAACGTTAGCCACCCAAATGTTTGGCCTCTGAGAGGTGATCCACCAAGGAAGAAGAAAATTCAAGAAGATGGGTGGTTGGCTAAACCCTAGTTTTTCTATCTCTATATAGAAAAGGTGTATACTCCCAACAATTGGAATTATTACGTGATTTTGTTAAAAAAATCAACAACCCCCACCACCCATAATAAGACTCCTCTTATTTATAGATGTGGGCAACCCATCTTAACAATTAAGGAATTGGATTTTATTTAATTAATTAAATTCTTTTAATTAATTAAGCTCCCTAATCTAATTAGGGATAATTAATTAAACTCCTTTAACTAATTTTCCTTCCTAATCCAATTAGGAATAAATGAGAGTACTTATATTAAATTAATTCCTAAACTCTTTTAGAAATTAAAATAATAATAATTGTAATAATATTAATAAGACTCCTCTTATTAATTTATATTTAATATTTCTAAAATATTAAATAATAATATTAAGCTATTTAATTTATTCTATCACCATAGATTAAATTAAATATACTTAACATATTATTACGATTATGCCATTAACTTCTTAAATAATTATTCTTCCTTTTATGGTGTGACCCTTTAGGTTCTCCATATTAAACCTATTGTGAATAAATCAATTAGAACAATTCTAATCTTATTTAAATAAATAAATTAAACAATTAATTTATTTAAATAAATAAATAATATTTATTCTACAATAGGGATAAGCCTCCCTAAATGATCAACGACTTTTTCGGATAATATAGATTTCAACATTAATCATTAAAGAACCTTTGAGTAAATAGTTACCGTATAATTCAATCCTTCCACCATACAATGTCCCAATTAAATATAAGACATGGAATTCTTCGTCAAGTCTTATTTTATTTAATTATATGTATTTCGATCCTTAAATGCACAACTCCAAATAATGCAAATTAGAAACTCCTTTCTAATTTCATTCTGCCTTGGCCAAGGACTATTGGGTTGTCATTTATCGAATCACATAGGACATTTCTCTTCTTTTATTAGAAGTGGTAGATTCTTTATTGATCATACATTATCTCCATGTACAACTTATTATACCCAAGCATACCCTTTGATATACCCTAAGGGTCTTAAGGAATAAGTCAAAGTATAACTTATCATACACAAGATACTATGATGATCTCAAGTCCAAGGATCACTTGACTACTACTATCACTACTGAGAATTCCTATTGACAGCAAAATAAACTCCATTAGGTATTCCTTAGCGAGCCAATGCTCATGAACTTATTCTCTAATAAGCACCTACATACTTGTTTTAGTGTCTCCACACAAATGATCATGAGATCAATCATCCTCATCCAACGAGCAAGCAACGTATGTACCAATCTATCCTGGATTCACTAATCCCCAATTTAGTAATCCAACGATTGGGAACTATTTTAGTTTTAAGCTTTCTAAGAATTTAGATCTCATTAGAATGATCATCATCATTATTCTAAAAGCATTGCTTAAAACTACGGGTTTATCACATATTATAAAACAAAGATCATGTAGATAATTAAAAGCCTTTAATAAATTAATACTTTTTATTAATAAATGAATAAGATTGTTACAAAGTATATGCTTTATCATCAAACATGATTGCTTATGTGCATATACTACTTTCAAATTTTCCCGATATAAGGATTTCTCCTTCTTGGCAATTAATTAGGTGACCACCTCTCCTTAGAAAGAACTTTCTAGACATTACCAATAATTCTATCTAATAATATAATCAAATAATATGAATTATTGATCCGATAATGGGAAATATCATGCGTTGACAATTATTGAAACAACAATAATATAAAATATCAACGCAAAGAATTATTGAATCAATAAAATAAAATATCGAATGTTATTATCGTAACAATTATTGAAAGAGTGCCTTCATAATGTAAGAATCAATAATTCAAAAATATCGCAATCACCGCATGCATCGCGCAACCACGCCAGTATTACGTAATTTAACCATCTGGTATTCTAACAAATGTTAACAGTAATTTTACGCTACGTCGTTATTTATAAAAACTCAAACTTTGTTTTCTTTTCATCCATCCGATATTATTCGGTATGGGGCCCATTAAATGGTTGCGCCTGCGCATTTAATATTCCCTCACAACAAGAATATTCCACGACTAAACGAATATTCCCAATGTAAATGAGTATTTTATAACCACTTGCTTTTGAAAATTTTATATATATCACCCTTAACTTTAAACCTTTTTTTTATCAATTTAACCATTTACTAAATAGGAAAATTAAATAATTTTATTTCATAAAATCTGGGGTCTTACAATCTCCCCTCCTTATGAAATTTCGTCCCCGAAATTTACGTACCTAATAATTCAAATAGTTGAGAATACCTTGATTTCATTTCAGATTCCATCTTCCTTGTCATCATGATTTCTCCATTGCTCTTCTCCTGTATTTCAGATATCATTCTAGAATACTGCTTCAAAAGAAGGGTTAATTGAACAAATTAACATATCACATAATATCCCGATATTATGACTGGCCAACAAATAAGCTTAGGTAGGACACACTAGCGAAGGATTTACTCATCTCTCTCCTCCTAGTTCTATTCCCCATCTCCGCCGTAGATCATATCCCTAAGCTCGATAATTAATGTGATGCTCCCAAAATAGGTTCAATCCATCCAACCTATTCTCGAGTCGCCAAATACATGGTACATAAAAAAACAACTACAACTTTATTACTACAATTGTCGTGCAAAAATACAACAACACATATATCGTGAGTTTTAATACCAATCATGACTCATGTCCCAACTGTGGAAAGCACCTCACAAAGATACCTTACATAAAGGTACAAATAATAACCTGCTTTTAGAAATTAAAATCTTTGGAAAATGCTCAAGAAAACCTTCGTATACGGGGAGGCCATGAATCTAAGTTATGATAGATATCATATGTCCGCAGAGAATTATCCTCGTCGATCTAATAGACCCCAAAGAAAAATGAGAAGATTACTATCATATTTTTCCAATGGTGAGTCTTCTCTCGACATATAATTATCTCCACCGCCCTCAATTGAACATTATGTTTCAACCAAACTCCAAGATCATATAGGTAGTGCTCGTAGATATACTCAAAGAAGTGGATATGCACAACCCCGTCTTATGATAACACGAGGTCAGTATGTCATTAGACATCTTGTATGATGATAGTGGCAAAACACCCTTCCAAAGTCAGGTTCACCTCACCCTATTCGGTTCACCAAAATTAAATATCAAATGACGATACAATATACGACACACTTATCTAAATTTCTCAATAAAACTATTTTCATACTATTTAGGGTGAACCTCAACAACAATATGACCACCGCTCTATTCCCCTCGTTATCCCCGCCAATCCTAAGAACACTCTTATTACCCCGAAAGGAATTGTGAAGCAAAAGGGTGAGCACAACTAGCTTAGTAAAGAATATTATGACTAAAGATAATTAAATTATCAATAGCCTTCATCAAGAAATAAATCGTAGATTTAGAATATATGGTAGATGATAAAACTTTTCAACCATAGTTGCAAAATGAACGAGCAATCCATTAGAAGAGTCAAATAGACCATAAAGTCTATTATCTTCTCCATGTTAAAAGTCCACCAACAATGCTTTAATCCAAGAACATTAATCAATGATCATGTTCACAATCATGTGAATAACTCATAATCATAATTGTAGTTCTAATTTTCTTCTCATCTAAGACAAAGATATTTTTCATCACATGTCTTTACCCGAAACATCAAAGATCATGGTTATACCAAATCACAGCCCTGCTCATAATCATACTAATAATTTCATCTTTGCACTACGGGCCAAAGATATTCATTAATACCCATCTTTGCACTATATGCCAAATATATTCAACAACAGTGTCTCTCTTTACTACTGCCAAAGATATTCAACAACAATTCATCTTTGCACTACACGCCAAAGATATTCATCAACAATTCATCTTTGCACTACGTGCCAAAGATATTAATATTCAAAAAAATATATAATCATTTCGTAATTTATATAAACAATAATTATAATCATGTCGATCAATTCACCTTTACTCTTAAGCTAAAATATTCAATTGTAAATTCAATGGTCATGATCATACCAAATAACAATTCATCTTTGCAACCATCGGCCAAAGAGAACCCATAGTCACGATCATACCAATAATCTACCCATCTTTACACTTAAGTCAAAGAGAAATTTCATCACCGAGATTATAAAAATGTTATATATGATAATAAAAAATAATACGATCAACAACTACATTTAATTTCAAGAGTAATATTCATAAATCAATGATTTCATAACACCTTAATCCAAATGTTATAAATCACTTAATAATCTCATAATCTAATATCATTAATATTACCACAATATTTTAATCATTTCTTAAACTTATAAATAATTTATTTTAATTGTTTACACTTTACTAATTAATGCATTTAATCATCCTAAAATGCCAAACTCATAAAATTTCATCACCAATAACCAAAACCCTCATCAAAAATCAGATATACCTTATATAGGATTCCCAAGCCATAAAAAATCCTATTTTCAATTTTCTTACTTCACATAACATATTTAATTCATTTACTCATAACTAGTCCATTTTCATGAAAAATACCAAATCAATTCTAAAAATATTTCTTTTCCGGATTTAGCAGAATATAGTCCCATATTGAATATATATTTTCTCTAATTTTTAAAATTCATTTACTATTTTTCATACGGCCAAAACCGCCAAATATTTAGATATTTATCATAAATTGTACTTTTATCCAAAAATTTTAAAATTTACAAGGTATACTTGATATTATATAGATGTACTCCCAATAAAAATTTCATCAATTTTGAGTTAACTCAAGGAGTTATAAGGGTTTACTTTTAAAATAGTCTTTTCTCATAAAATCCATAACTCCTAATCTATACATCCAAAATCGCCATTTTTGAACACAATCAAGAAAACTCATCAAATTATCATTTCAAATTTTTCCGTAATTTTTAAGGTCGAAAAATTACGAAAACCGAAAACATAATAACCCTTAAAATCCTCTTTACAATCCTTTACCTCGAAAGAGCAAGATTTTCGATCGAATGTAAAGTCAAGGAACCTCAAACCGAATAATAACTCTCAAAGTATTTAAATACTCACAAAATACGCTCATAATATAGAGAGAAAGAGAAAAAACTTATGTTTCGTGTGATTTTCAATTCTAACTTAGCCTCTATTTATAGAAAATGTTAAGACGTCAAGCAGACTTGACCAAAATGCATAATACGATGGCTTTACTCGCTACTATTTCCACCCACCACATTTGAATTATAATTTCAGCACATTTCTTCACCAACCATAGGTGGGGCCCACATTCTAGAATTTTTCACCAAAATGATAAATTCAAAACTTCAACAATTTCTCGAACCAAGCCACCTCTTAAAATTCATAACAATTTATACGCTTATTTTAACGGTTCAAAATTTGTTGACATATACTCAACTTATATATGTATAACATATTCAAAAATCACAACGATCCAACTATTTGATTAAAAATATAACTCACGAATATATCACAAGAACACCGGGTTTGATTTTTAATACCTCCTTTCCGACAAAAATATCGATAAAACACCTCAACATTAATTCCTTCATTTATAACCAAATAAATAAATCCATCATTTATATCCGCATCAAATTAATATTTCCTTATCATAGAAATCAATAATTAATTATTCACAAATCATATTACGAGTAATCACAATTATGACAACCAAAGTGTGCTCCTGTGAAAGAGGGGGCTTTCCGATAAGGATTTCTCCTCATCGGCGCAAGAATTAGGTGACCAAACCTCTCCTTAGATGTAACTTTCTAGACATTACCAATAATGCTATCTAATAATATATTCAAATAATATGAATTATTGATCCGATAATGGGAAATATTATGCAAAGAATAATTATCAAATAATAATAATATAAAATATCAACGCAAAGAATTATCAATCAATAAAATAAAATATTGAATAAAGAATTACCGTAACAATTATTGAGTAGTGCCTTCATACGTAAGAATCAATAATTCAAAAATATCGTAAAATACCGCTGGTACTTCATGTGCAACCACGCCAGACATCAGTATTTTTAACCATCGGGTATTCTAACAAAGTGTTAATCCAGTAACGAATACGCTGTTATTTATAAAACTCAAACTTGTTGCTTTTCTTCATCCGACAGCTTATTCTCATTATGGGGGCCCACAAAATGGTCGCTACTGTCAGTCATTTAAATATTCCCGACAACAAGAATATTCCACGACTAAACGAATATTCCCCAACAGAAATGAGTATTTTATAACCACTTGCGTATTTTGAAAATTTTATATATATCACCCTTAACTTTAAACCTTTTTTTTATCAATTTAACCATTTACTAAATAGGAAAATTAAATAATTTTATTTCATAAAATCTGGGGTCTTACAATCTCCCCTCCTTATGAAATTTCATCCCCGAAATTTACGTACCTAATAATTCAAATAGTTGAGAATACCTTGATTTCATTTCAGATTCCATCTTCCTTGTCATCATGATTTCTCCATTGCTCTTCTCCTGTATTTCAGATATCATTCTAGAATACAGCTTCAAAAGAAGGGTTAATTGAACAAATTAACATATCACATAATATCCCGATATTATGACTGTCCAACAAATAAGCTTAGGTAGGACACACTAGCGAAGGATTTACTCATCTCTCTCCTCCTAGTTCTATTCCCCGATCTCCGTCAGAGATCATATCCCTAAGCTCTGATACCAAATGTGATGCTCCCAAAATAGGTTCAATCCATCCAACCTATTCTGAGTCGCCAAATACATGGTACAGAAAACAACTACAACTTTATTACTACAATTATCGTGCAAAATACAACAACACATATACTGTGAGTTTTAATACCAATCGCGACTCATGTCCCAACTCATGGACAACACCTCACAAAGATACCTTACATAAAGGTACAATCAATAACCTGCTTTTAGAAATTAAAATCTTTGGAAAATGCTCAAGAAAACCTTCGTATATGGGAGGCCATGAATCTAAGTTATGATAGATATCATATGTCCGGAGAATTATCCTCGGTTGATCTAATAGACCCCAAAGAAAAAACGAGAAGATTAGTATCATATTTTTTCCAATGGTGAGTCTTCTCTTGACATATAATTATCTCCACCGTCTCGCAATTGAACATTATGTTTCAAACCAAACTCCAAGATCATATAGTAGTGCTCGTAGATATACTCAAAGTGGATGGATGCACAAACCCTGTCTTATGATAACACGAGGTCGTATGTCATTAGACATCTTGTATGATAGTGGCAAAACACCTTCCAAAGTCAGGTTCACCTCACCCTATTCGGTTCACCAAAATTAAATATCAAATGACGTATACAATACGACACACTTATCTAAATTTCTCAATAAAACTATTTTCATACTATTTAGGGTGAACCTCAACAGATATAGACCACCGTTCTATTCCCCTGTTATCCCCGCCAATTCAAATAACACTCTTATTACCTGAAAGGAATTGTGAAGCAAAAGGGTGAGCACAACTAGCTTAGTAAAGAATATTATGACTAAAGATAATTAAATTATCAATAGCCTTCATCAGTAATAAATCAGAGATTTAGAATATATGGTAGATGATAAAACTTTTCAACCATAGTTGCAGCGGAATGAGCAATCCATTAGAAGAGTCAAATAGACCATAAAGTCTATTATCTTCTCCATGTTAAAAGTCCACCAACAATGCTTTAATCCAAAGAACATTAATCAATGTATCATGTTCTCACAATCATGTGAATAACTCATAATCATAATTGTAGTTCTAATTTTCTCTTCTCATCTAAGACAAAGATATTTTTCATCACATGTCTTTACCTCAACATCAAAGATCATGGTTATACCAAATCACAGCTCTTGCTCATAATCATACTAATAATTTCATCTTTGCACTACGGGCCAAAGATATTCATTAACAGCTCATCTTTGCACTACATGCCAAAGATATTCAACAACAGTCATCTTCAGCACTACGGCCAAAGATATTCAACAACAGTCATCTTTGCACTACACGCCAAAAGATATTCATCAACAATTCATCTTTAGCACTACTGTGCCAAAAGATAAAAGATGTTAATATTTCAAAAAATATATAATCATTTCGAATTTATATAAACAATAATTATAATCATGTTGATCAATTCACCTTTGCTCTTAAGCTAAAAAATATTCAATTAGAAATTCAATGGTCATGATCATACCAAATCAACAATTCATCTTTCAGACTTGGCCAAAGAGAACCCATAGTCAATCATATCATACCAATATCTACCCATCTTTACACTTAAGTCAAAGAGAAATTTCATCACCGAGATTATAAAAATGTTATGTATGATAATAAAAACAATACGATCAACAACTACATTTAATTTCAAGAGTAATATTCATGAATCAATGATTTCATAACACCTTAATCTAAATGTTATAAATCACTTAATAATCTCATAATCTAATATCATTAATATTACCACAATATTTTAATCATTTCTTAAACTTATAAATAATTTATTTTAATTGTTTACACTTTACCAATTAATACATTTAATCATCCTGAAATGCCAAAATCATAAAATTTCATCACCAATAACCAAAACCCTCATCAAAAATCTGCATATACCTTATATAGGATTCCCAAGCCATAAAATCCTATTTTACAATTTTCTTCCTTCACATAACATATTTAATTCATTTACTCATAACTAGTCCATTTTCATGAAAAATACCAAATCAATTCTAAAAATATTTCTTTTCTCGATTTAGCGTAATATAGTCCCATATTGAACATATATTTTTCTCTCGTAATTTTAAAATTCATTTACTATTTTTCATATGGCCAAACTGCCAAATATTTAGATATTTATCGAAAATTGTACTTTTATCCAAAAATTTTAAAATTTACAAGGTATACTGATATTATATAGATGTACTCCCAATAAAAATTTCATCACTTTTGGAGTTAACCACAAGGAGTTATAGTCTTTTCTCATAAAATCCATAACTCCTAATCTTTACATCCAAAAATCGCCATTTTTGAACACAATCAAGAAAACTCATCAAAATATCATTTCAAATTTTTTCGAATTTTTGAGGTCGGAAAAATTACTTAAACCGAAAAACATAATAACCCTTAAAATCCCTTACAATCCTTACCTCGAAAGAGCAAGATATTTCGACGAATCAAAATGTAAAGTCAAGGAACCTCAGACCTAATAAAGAACTCTCAAAGTATTTAAATACTCATAAAATACGCTCCATAATATAGAGAGAGAAGAGAAAACTTTATGTTTCGTGTGGTTTTCAATTCTAACTTAGCCCTCTATTTATAGGAAATGTTAAGACGTCAAGCGCACTTCGACCAAGCAACGATGGCTTTACTCGCTACTATTTCCACCCACCACATTTGAATTATAATTTCAAAGACATTTCTTCACCAACCATAGGTGGGGCCCACATTCTAGAATTTTCCACCAAAATGATAAATTCGAAAAATTCAACAATTTCTCTCACCAACCACCTCTTAAAATTCATAACAATTTATACGCTTATTTTAACGTTCAAAATTTGTTGACATATACTCAACTTATATATGTATAACATATTCAAAAATCACAACGATCCAACGGTCGGATTAAAAATTATAACTCACGCAATATATCACAAGAACACTGGTTTGATTTTTAATACCTCCTTTCCGACAAAAATACTGATAAAACACCTCAACATTAATTCCTTCATTTATAACCAAATAAATAAATCCATCATTTATATCCGCATCAAATTAATATTTCCTTATCATAGAAATCAATAATTAATTATTCACAAATCATATTACAGAATCACAATTATGACAACCAGGTCGTTCCCAGGAAAGAGGGGGCTTTCCGATAAGGATTTCTCCTTACTGGCGCGCAATTAGGTGACCAAACCTCTCCTTAGACAGAACTTTCTAGACATTACCAATAATGCTATCTAATAATATATTCAAATAATATGAATTATTGATCTGATAATGGGAAATATTATGCAGTAATAATTATTGAAACTATAATAATATAAAATATTAACGCAGCAATTATTGAATCAATAAAATAAAATATTGAATAAAGAATTATCGTAACAATTATTGAGTAAAGGCTTCATACGTAAGAATCAATAATTCAAAAATATCGCGTGTAATACCGTGTGCTACTTTGTGCAACCACGCCATTCATCGTAATTTAACCATCTGGTATTCTAACAAAGTTAATTCAGAATTACATTACGTCGTTATTTATAAAAACTCAAACTTGTTGTTTTCTTCATCCGACAGTTATTCTGTTATGCGGCCCACAAATGGATGTGCCATCGTCATTTAATATTCCCTGACAACAAGAATATTCCACGACTAAACGAATATTCTCCAACAGAGATGAGTATTTTATAACCACTTGCGTATTTTGAAAATTTTATATATATCACCCTTAACTTTAAACCTTTTTTTTTTATCAATTTAACCATTTACTAAATAGAAAAATTAAATAATTTTATTTCATAAAATCTGGGTCTTACAATCTCCCTCCTTATGAAATTTCGTCCCCAAATTTACGTACTCTAATAATTCAAATAGTTGAGAATACCTTGCTTTCATTTCAGATTCCATCTTTCTTGTCATCATGATTTCTCCATTGCTCATCTCCTGTATTTCAGATATCATTCTAGAATACAGCTTCAAAAGAAGGGTTAATTGAACAAATTAACATATCACATAATATCTCGATATTATGACTGACCAACAAATAAGCTTAGGTAGGACACACTAGCAAAGGATTTACTCATCTCTCTCCTCCTAGTTCTATACCCCGATCTCCGCCAGAGATCATATCCCTAAGCTCTGATACCAAATGTGATGCTCCCAAAATAGGTTCAATCCATCCAACCTATTCTGAGTCGCCAAATACATGGTACAGAAAACAACTACAACTTTATTACTACAATTGTCGTGCAAAATACAACAACACATATACTGTGAGTTTTAATACCAATTGTGACTCATGTCCCAACTGTGGACAGCACCTCACAGTGATACCTTACATAAAGGTACAGTCAATAACTGTTTTAGAAATTAAAATCTTTGGAAAATGCTCAAAAAAACCTTCGTACATGGGAGGCCATGAATCTAAGTTAAGATAGATATCATATGTCCAGAGAATTATCCTTGGTTGATCTAATAGAACCCAAAGAAAAATGAGAAGATTAGTATCATATTCTTTCCAATGGTGAGTCTTCTCTTGACATATAATTATCTCCACCGTCTGCAATTGAACATTATGTTTCAACCAAACTCCAAGATCATATAGGTAGTGCTCGTAGATATACTCAGCAAGTGGATATGCACAACCCTGTCTTATGATAACAGGAGGTCGTATGTCATTAGACATCTTGTATGATAGTGGCAAAACACCCTTCCAAAGTTGGGTTCACCTCACCCTATTGGGTTCACCTCACCCTATTCGGTTCAATATGACACACTTATCTAAATTTCTCAATAAATTATTTTCATACTATTTAGGGAGAACCTCAACAGATATAGACCACTTTTCTATTTCCCTTTTATCCCCGCTCGACCCGGCAACACTCTTATTACTTGAAAGGAATTGTGAAGCAAAAGGGTGAGCACAACTAGCTTAGAAAGAATATTATGACTAAAGATAATTAAATTATCAATAACCTTCATCAGTAATAAATTAGAGATTTAGAACATATGGTAGATGATATAACTTTTCAACCATAGTTGCAGCGGAATGAGCAATCCATTAGAAGAGTCAAATAGACCATAAAGTCTATTATCTTCTCCATGTTAAAAGTCCACCAACAATGCTTTAATCATGTAACATTAATCAACAGATCCTGTTCACAGTCATGTGAATAACTCATAATCATAATTGTAGTTCTAATTTTCTCTTCTCATCCAAGACAAAGATATTTTTCATCACATGTCTTTACCTGAAACATCAAAGATCATGGTTATACCAAATCACAGTTCTTGTTCATAATCATACTAATAATTTCATCTTTGCACTACGGGCCAATGATATTCATTAACAGTTCATCTTTGCACTACATGTCAAAGATATTCAACAACAGGTCATCTTTGCACTACGGTCCAAAGATATTCAACAACAGGTCATCTTTGCACTACACGCCAAAGATATTCATCAACAATTCATCTTTGCACTACAGGCCAAAGATGTTAATATTTCAAAAAAATATATAATCATTTCAGAATTTATATAAACAATAATTATAACCATGTTGATCAATTCACCTTTGCTCTTAAGCTAAAAATATTCAATTGTAAATTCAATGGTCATGATCATACCAGTCAACAATTCATCTTTGCACTACTGGCCAAAGAGAACCCATAGTCACGATCATACCAATAATCTACCCATCTTTACACTTAAGTCAAAGAGAAATTTCATCACCGAGATTATAAAAATGTTATATATGATAATAAAAACAATACGATCAACAACTGCATTTAATTTCAAGAGTAATATTCATGAATCAATGATTTCATAACACCTTAATCTAAATGTTATAAATCACTTAATAATCTCATTATCTAATATTATTAATATTATCACAATATTTTAATCATTTCTTAAACTTATAAACAATTTATTTTAATTGTTTACACTTTACCAATTAATGCATTTAATCATCCTAAAATGCCAAAATCATAAAATTTCATCACCAATAACCAAAACCCTCATCAAAAATCTGCATATATCTTATATAGGATTCCCAAGCCATAAAATCCTATTTTACAATTTTCTTCCTTTACATAACATATTTAATTCATTTACTCATAACTAGTCCATTTTCATGAAAAATACCAAATCACCAAATCAATTCCAAAAATATTTCTTTTCTGGGATTTAGCAGAATATAGTCCCATATTGAACATATATTTTTCTCAGAATTTTTAAAATTCATTTACTATTTTTCATATGGCCAAAATCACAAATATTTAGATATTTATCAAAAATTGTACTTTTATCCAAAAAATTTAAAATTTACAGGTATACTGATATTATATAGATGTACTCCCAATAAAAATTTTATCAATTTTGGAGTTAACCACAAGGAGTTATAAACATTTACTTTTAAAATAGTCTTTTCTCATAAAATCCATAACTCCTAATCTATACATCCAAAAATCGCCATTTTTGAACACAATCAAGAAAACTCATCAAAATATCATTTCAAATTTTTCCAGAATTTTTGAAGGTCAGAAAAATTACGAAACTGAAAAACATAATAACCCTTAAAATTCCTTACAATCCCTTACCTCGAAAGAGCAGTATTTCTGACCGGAATGTAAAGCCGAAGGAACCTCTCACTGAATAGAAACTCTCAAAGTATCTAAATACTCACAAAATACGCTCCATAATATAGAGAGGGAAAGAGAGAAAACTTATGTTTCTGGTGTGTTTTTCAATTCTAACTTAGCCCTCTATTTATAGGAAAATGTTAGCACGTCGAAGCACACTTGACCTGCTACCTGATGGCTTTACCTGCTACTATTGCCGCCTACCACATTTGAATTAGAATTTCAAAACATTTCTTCACCAACCATAGGTGGGGCCCACACATTCTAGAATTTTCCACCAAAATGATAAATTTCGAAACTTCAACAATTTCTGAACCAGTCACCTCTTAAAATTCATAACAATTTATACGTTTATTTTTAACGGTTCAAAATTTGTTGACATATACTCAACTTATATATGTATAACATATCCAAAAATCACAACAATCCAACGGTCGGATTAAAAATTATAACTCACGCAATATATCACAAGAACACTGGGTTTGATTTTTAATACCTCCTTTCCGGCAAAAAAATACTGATAAAACACCTCAACATTAATTCCTTCATTTATAACCACATAAATAAATCCATCATTTATATCCGCATCAAATAAATATTTTCTTATCATATAAATCAATAATTAATTATTCACAAATAATATTACAGAATCACAATTATGACAACCAGTGCCGCTCCTCAGAAAGAGGGGCTTTCCGATAAGGATTTCTCCTTCTTCGGCGCGCAATTAGGTGACCAAACCTCTCCTTAGATAGAACTTTCTAGACATTACCAATAATGCTATCTAATAATATTATTCAAATAATATGAATTATTGATCTGATAATGAGAAATACTGTGCAGTGACAATTATTGAAACAACAATAATATAAAATATCAACGCAATCAATTATTGAATCAATAAAATAAAATATTGAATAAAGAATTACCGTAACAATTATTGAGTAGTGCCTTCATACGTAAGAATCAATAATTCAAAATATCGCGCAATACCGTGTGCTATCTTTATGCAACCACGCCAGACATCGTATTTTAACCACCGGGTATTCCAACACAAAGGTTAATTCAGAATTGATTACGCCGTTATTTATAAAAACTCAAACTTGTTATTTTTTTCATCTAACAGTTATTCTGTTATGGGGCCCACAAATGGTTGCGCCATTGTACGAATATTCCCCGACAACAAGAATATTCCATGACTAAATGAATATTCCCCAACAGAAATTAGTATTTTATAACCACTTGCGTATTTTGAAAATTTTATATATATCACTCTTAACTTTAAACTTTTTTTTTAATCAATTTAACCATTTACTAAATAGGAAAATTAAATACTTTTATTTCATAAAATCTGGGGTCTTACATTGTTGGGCACTCAAATGCTCATCCTTGCTTAATTTAAATGTTTTCAGTTAAGTGTGAACAAGAAGAAGTCTCGGCTAAGAATAAAGGAAAAGAGAAGGTTGCTAAATGAGTTTTTATGATATGTTATGTAATAGTTTACTTTAATTTGATAAGGATGATATATATTTTTATTATCATGTAATGAATATATTAAAGGTTACGTACTTTGGAATAGACTCTGATAACTATGTAATGTAAGTTTAATAATTATATCCTTGTTATTATTATTAGTATTATTCTGCTCATAGAAATAGTATCGTGAAGCACCGAGTTCGGGTTTCAAGTACTTGGATTTGGGGGTTTTACAATATGGTATCAGAGCTTTAGGGTTAAAAACCTTAGGTGGGATAGACCTTAGGCTATAACCTTAGAACAGAGGGAATGTTGAAAATACAAATAACTCATATAGAGTTTAAAAATTAGATGAATTGAATAAGTTCATCGTCAAATCAAATAAAAGATAACTTATATAAAACTATTATTTGTTGTGTGTATATATCCTTTGTTAATCAAGATAGTTTGTGTGTAGATGTTATGTGGGATAAGGATTAGGATACCCTCAGGTCGTAAAGAAAGAGTCAACCTCTATACACCCGAGCTAATATCGCAGCCAATAGCTGAAATAAAGGCTCATAATGAAAGCGACCATGATAAGGTGGTTAGTATGGAAAAGTATAGTACCAGACCCAGAAAAAAAAATGATATAACGATACGTAGAGTATAGTTAAAGAATATGTGGTCAATGTCGAGTTCTTAAACTCATATGTTTGTGGTGAGTTCTTAAACTCATAATGTGTTGTAAGTTGGACGAACTAGGTATAGTTTAGTGTGAATGGATTATTGAGGATGATGGTAATAGATAGATTACTAGGCAATTGATCTTTAGTGAAGGCGTAAGAAATAAGTGGTATTAGTATTAGTTGAATATGTATAATTCTATGTTGTGTATATGATAAGTATGTCTGTATAAGGTAATATTCTCAACTTCTATAATAGTTATGGCAGCGATTCCCGACTTTTAAGTCACAAAGGGATAGCGGATGTTTAAAGCAGTATGTGTTATAGAAGGTCAAGTGTTATGAATATAAATGTATGATAGATTAATGAAATAAGTTGGTATAAAGATAGTAATCAATTATTTGAGCACTGGTTAATACAGTAAACCAAAGTTTTTGAAATCTAATATTTTGAATACATGATTATTTGAGTAGAAATTTTCACGTTATGTATATACCCTAAGACATAGAAGGTAAGTTGATGAAAGATAAATTATGATTAATCAGATAATGTCGCCAAGACGAAAACAAAATCAACGAACCGAAGAACCTGTTGATAAAGCTGGAGAACAACCTGACCCAATACATAATTTTGCGAATATGGTCGTTCAAGATATGCAGAATGGAATACTAGCCATGGGAAATCAGCTAGAAAATCGATTAGCGAACTTCAAAGACTTCAAGGAAGTCGGAACGCCAGGATTTAGAGGATCAACTGACCCTGTGGAAGCATTTGTGATAGCTAGGGTAACAGAGTGACAAAAGACAACTTTTGCCACCTATACAATGAAAGGGGGACAAATTTTTGGTGGGAGGCAAATCAAACTAGAGCCGAAAAAGGGAGTAGTGGTAGTAGGACTGGAAAAAAGAAATGAGATAATTTCGGGAATACCAAAATTAGGCTAGGAGGTGGAAAGAAACAGGCTATGCAATGTAGAAATTGCGGAAAGAATCACTCGAAAAAGTGTCTTAAAGGTAAGTTTGCATGTTATAAGTGTGGGCAGAAGGGACATATTTCTCCCAACTGCCCCAATCCGAGAATGTATAGTGGATGTTTTATTTGTGAATCAATGGAGCATAAGGTGAAAGATTGTCCAAGAAGGATAAGGGAGGCAAGAAACGTGAATAAGGGAAAAGGCAGTAGGACATTGGCAACAACGAAACCAACTTCAACAAACGAAACAATAGAACCAACCACAGGAGTCTTCAGTATGACAGCTCAAGATACGGTGGCAGCGAAGGATGCAACTCCAGGTATTATTCTAATCAAATTTTATTTTCTTATATATATAATAAATTATTTTATAAAGAAATTTTGATGGAAAAATTTGAGTTCTATTACAAATCAAATTTTCGTTTAATCAGATAGACAAGTTTTACGTGAATAGTTAAAGATCAGTATGATCATTTATGATCAAGATCTACTTGCAATGACTATGTAGGCTATGTACCCTTGTATGTATAGGTTTTAAAATGGTGATTCCGGGGACAGAATCTTTATAAGGGAGGGTGAATGTAACAACCCGATATTTTCTATACAAATAAATCAGAAATTTTGCGTATAGATTTTTTTATTATTATTTATTAAAATAAATATGGGGAATATGTGCCAAGATAATGTGTATGTATTTATATAATGAATATGAAATATATTTATTACATGAATAATTACAAATAATTTTATTTTAGAATTCTTGATCATTATAAACTATATTCTTATAATAATTAATTTTATAGTAGAAATATTTTTATTAATTATTTCTATGAAAATATAATTATATATTATTTAAATATATATAAAATGATTTTTAGAATTATTATAATAATTATTTTATTATAAGAATTTATGTTAGATTAATTAAGTTAATTATTTAACTTAATTAATAATGTTAAGTATATACGATAAATCAAATATGGAATCCAAACCCTAATTTTAGATTTTGATCAAGGAATGAGAATAATAATATAATATTAATTATATTTTGATTTTTCAGTGCTATAAATATGTACTGTATGTATGTGAACTGTCAATGATTGGTCAATTATGGTGAAATTTTTGAAAACCCTAGTTTTATTGTGGAAAACCATAAATTGAAACTCAATTGTGAGTTTAAGACTATTATATAACCGTGTTATATAATTTTGTGGTTAATTAGGTCAACTCTAATTAACATTTAGATATATTAATTTCTAGAAACCCTAATATTTGAATTATAAACCCTAATTGTGATTTGATAACCCTAATTATCAAAATTATAAACCCTAAATACTAAAATTAGCAAGGTTAATTGTTATTAGTGTTATTAAACCCTAATGTTCCTGTATAAAGTAATTTGAAAACTAACCTAATTAAGAAAACCCTAATTACCAATTTTAGAAACTAAAAGTTTTATGTTGTACAAACCCTAATTGCTAGATATTACAAATGTTATGTGCTAAATCTTAGGGTTAAAACCTAAGGGTCAAAATCTAAGGGTTTGCTAAGTTTACATTTATGCCATTAAAATTACAAATCAAATGACCATTATACCCTTATTGTATAATTGAAGCTAACTTGTCAACTTAGATAATACTTTAGTTGGTGAACTACTTCAACCACTCCATGTGACTAGAATGCCAGCAATCAACCCTAAGCTCAGCCATACATGCATCGTACACTTGTATATATGAGATTGGAGAGAGAAAAAAGTTCATTGTTAGCCTAAATTTTGCACAACACTTAAACTAACTCTCTCAAGCCCCACACCTCCGAAAATATCAAGATATATCAGTCACAAACAAAGCCCCACGATCACCCTTAGAAAATCATAAGCATAGAATCAAAGATTGATCAAAAAAGGTATAAACCCTAGCCATGAAATCTGACTTTAATCTTGTGTTAGATGTTATGTTTGAGTGTTAGAATAAGTTGTTTGTAGTCGATATTGTTGATCTGGGTTGCTAGATGTTAGATCCATAACATCTAGAGGCTCAGATTTGATGTTCTTCAAAATCTGGAAAAAAATTGTTTTGTGGTCTGACAATGAATGTCAGTGGCTGTAGATCTCTGCATGTCTATGATTTTTGTTGTTTTTAAGTTGTAATGTGTAGTCTGTTATGTGCTCTTTAATCTAGATCAAGAATCAGACTTGGATCTGGTCTAGACTGCAAGATATTCGAGGTCAATGTATTGGCCGACCGGCCATACGATCGGCATTTCGGGTAACCCGAAACTACCGACAACTTATTTGACCCTACCGGATCTTGCAGGTTTTGTATGTTATGAGTTTTTTTGTTGAAAATATGTTGTAGTATGTTATGTAAACTGTCGATATATGCTTTTAGTACATCTAGATATCAAGTAGGTTGGATACGTTGGTTTGTCAAAAGTAGGCCATCCTACCATATTCTCTGCTTTCTCGAATTTCCGTAAACCGGGTCGCACTTTATTTCTATATGAGTTGACCAGATTGTATCTTCTTGTTGTATTGTTGTTTTGATGATTTTATGTAATGAATCTATAGTGCTACATGTTGGCTATAGACTGTAGCTTATAGATCACAAAAAAAAAATTTACAAGGATAGCATGTAGTGAAGGTTCAAAGTATGACCCATGATCTGTTCTTCATTTTTGGGTAACCCAGAAATGAAGAACAGTCCTGACAACATTTTTGGAGGCTCAGATCTCCTTGGTTATATGTTGTATGAACTTACTTGTTATTGGATATTTTAGTCTTGCATTAGCTTTACATGATCTGCTCAACAGCATGCCTAGAAACACAACACACACTGATTTACACTTGGTCAAATGAGACAAGTCGAAACTGCCTTATGAATGCTCAAGAACATGAAGAACACCTATAGCGACGGTTCTGTCGCTATAGGTGGTCTTTAGCGATAGATTATTTATAAAAATTATATTTTTATTAAATAATTATAGAAAATTAGTTTTTAATTATGAAAAATACATAATAAATTATTAAAAAATATTTTAAAGTTCAAAAAATTAGTTTTTAATTATTTTTAATATATTTCATAAATATTTAATATTTTTGAAATATTAAAGGTATTTAATTTATTTAATTATTATATTAAATAAATTATTTAAAAATAATTTTAATACTTGAAAAATCATTTAAAATTATATTATAGTATAAGAAAATAATTTAAGTTATTTTTAATGACTTTTAATATTTTGTGATGAAATTCATTAATAAATTAATATTAATGATAATTAAGTTATTTAATAAATAAATTAAATAAATAAATTAAAAATAATTTTATTATATTAAAAATAATTTTAAATAATAATAAGGTATTTAAAAGGTTTTAAGTTATAAAATATAACTTTCAATATTTAAAGGTGACATTAATTAATTGTTATTAATGATATTAAAGATATTTAATAATTATATTAAATAATTTAGTTTTAAAATTATTTTTATTATTATAAAAATCATTTTAAATAAAAATAAAGTGTTTAAAATATTTTAAGTTATAAAATATAACTTTTAATATTTAAAGGATAATTTCATTAATAATTTAATATTAATGATATTAATTTAATATTAATGATATTAAATTTATTTAATAATTAAATTAAATAAATGGTTTAAAAATGGTTTTATTAATTTAAAAATAATTTAAAAAGGATATAAATGAATTAAAAATATTTTAAGTTATACTTAATGACTTTTAATATTTTGATAAAGGGTACATTAATATTTAAATATTAATGGTAATTATTTATAAATGATTTTAAATGTTTTAAAAATTATTTAAGGGTAATATTAATACTTTAAAAATATTCTAAGTTATTATAAATAAATTTAATATTTTGGCAATGGTTTCATTAATAGTTTAATATTAATTAAATATTAATGATAATAGAATTGTTTAATATTTAAATCATTTGATAATGATTCTGGTGTTTGAAAATTTATGATAAATTATGATAAAGTTATTATAAGTCATTTAAAAATAATATGACTGACATTTACAGTTACTGAACTACATTTTAGAGTCTTAGACTCGATAATTACCCGGCAAAGCTGTAAGTACACCGACATGTTTCAGAAATTGATCTCGACTTAGATAGGTTGACTTGATAAGTGTTTTTTTGTGATGCAATGACTGTTGAACATGTGTGATAATGTGATTAGGTTATGTGATGACTACGAAATGCAGTACTATATGTTATAGTATATTGTTCTAATCGAACGAATGATCTGATTAATGATAGGTCGTGATATAAAAGATAAAACTAAGTTACATTCTGTAAGCAGCGTATCAGGCAAGTATCCAGCCTTTGCATTTTCTTTATGCAATGGACATGAGTAAGAATGTTTCAGAATTATATTATTACTGTACAGATTATTAACCCTATATTATATACGCTCATTTATTATCAACATGTTAGTATATGGTAATTCAGATATATATTTTGTTCGTTAATTTCTATAAATGGTTATACAAGTGTCCCCACTTGGATAATTATTGTATTAAATCACATGTTGATACACCTTTTGTAAGACCCCAAATTTTATAAAATAAAAGTATTCAATTTTTCTTATAATTATTATTCAGTAAATGGTTAAATTGATAAAAGTTTAAAGTTAAGGGTGATATATAAGTTGAGTATATTTCCACAAATTTTGAACCGTTAAAAAGGAACGTATAAATTGTTATGAATTTTAAGAGGTGACTGGTTCATAAATTGTTGAAGTTTCAGAATTTATCATTTTGGTGAAAAATTCTAGAATGCGTGGGCCCAACCTATGGTTGGTGAAGATATGTGCTAAAATTCTAATTCAAATATGGTGGGTGGCAATAGTAGCAGGTAAAGCCATCAGGTAGCAGGTCAAGTCTGCTTCGGCGTGCTAACATTTTCCTATAAATAGAAGGCTAAGTTAGAATTGAAAATCACACCGAAACATAAGCTTTCTCTTTTCTCTCTATATTTTCGAGTATATTTGTGAGTATTTTGATACTTTGAGAGTTGCTAATGAGTGCAAGTTTCCTTCAAATATCATATCCAGATATTCCATCGTAAATACTTTGCTCTTTTTGAGGTGCACGGATTTTAAGGGTTATTATGTTTTTCAGGTTTAAGTATTTTTTCTTGACCTTCAAAATTCTGGAAAATTTTGAAATAATAATTTGATGAGTTTTCTAGATTGTGTCCAAAAAATGACGATTTTTGGATATATAGATTAAGAGTTATAAATTTTATGAGAAAAGGCTATTTTAAAAGTAAACCCTTATAACTCCTTGTGGTTAACTCCAAAATTGGTGAAATTTTTATTGAGAGTACATGTATATATGAAGTATACTACTCGTAAATTTCGAATTTTTGGACAAAAGTACAATTTATGATAAATGTCTAAATATTCTAGCTTTTGGCCATATGAAAAATAATAAATGAATTTTAAAAATTCTGAGAAAAATATATGTTCAATATGGAACTATATTCTACTAAATCTCAGAAAGAAAAAAATTTCTACTGATTTGGTATTTTTCATGAAAATGGACTAGTTATGAGTAAATGAATTAAATATGTTATGTGAAGTAAAAAAATTGGAAAATATGATTTTATGGCTTGGGAATCCTATATAAGGTATATGTAGATTTTTGATGAGGGTTTTGGTTATTGGTGATGAAATTTTATGAATTTGGCATTTTAGGATGATTAAATGTATTAATTAGTAAAGTGTAAACAATTAAAATAAATTATTTATAAGTTTAAGAAATGATTGAAATATTGTGGTAATATTAATAATATTAGATTATGAGATTATTAAGTGATTTATAACATTTGGATTAAGGTGTTATGAAATCATTGATTCATGAATATTACTCTTGAAATTAAATCTGTGTTTTGATCATATTGTTTTTATTATCCTATATAACATTTTTATAATCCTGGTGAAGAAATTTCTCTTCGACTTGAGTGTAAAGATGGGTAGATTATTGGTATGATCGTGACTATGAGTTCTCTTTGGCCAGTAGTGCAAAGTTGACTCGTTGATTGGTATGATCATGACCATTGAATTTATAATTGAATATTTTTAGCTTAAGTGCAAAGGTGAATTGATCAACATGGTTATAATTATGGTTTATATAAATTCTGAAATGATTATGTACTTCTTTGAGATATGAATATCTTTGGCCCGTAGTGCAAAGATGACCTGTTTTTGAATATCTTTGGCCTGTAGTGAAAAGATGATTTGTTGTTGAATATCTTTGGCTTGTAGTGCAAAGATGACCTGTTTTTGAATATCTTTGGCCCGTAGTGCAAAGATGACCTGTTTTTGAATATCTTTGGCCTGTAGTGCAAAGATGATCTGTTGAATATCTTTGGCCTGTAGTGCAAAGATGACCTGTTTTTGAATATCTTTGGCCCGTAGTGCAAAGATGACTTGTTGATGAATATCTTTGGCCCATAGTGCAAAGATGAATTTATTAGTATGATTATGAACCGGAACTGTGATTTGGTATAACCATGATCTTTGATGTTTCAGGTAAAGACAAGTGATAAAAATTATCTTTGTCCTGGATGAGAAGTGGAATTTAGAACCCCAAATATGATTATGAGTTATTCACATGAATGTGGACAGGAACTGTTGATTTATGTTACAGGGATAAAAAATTGTTGGTGGACTTTTAACATAGAGAATATAATAGACATTATGGTCTATTTGACTCTTTTAATGGATTGCTCATTCCGCTGCAACTATGGTTGAAAAGTTTTATCATCTACCATATGTTCTAAATCTACGATTTATTACCGATGAAGGCTATTGATAATTTAATTATCTTTAGTCATAATATTCTTTATCGAAGCTAGTTGTGCTCACCCTTTTGCTTCACAATTCCTTTTAGGTAATAAGAGTGTTCTTGGATTGACGGTGGATAACAGGGGAATAGAATCGGTGGTCTATAGTCGCTGAGGTTCTCCTAAATAGTATGGAAATAATTTTATTGAGAACTTTAGATAAGTGGGTCGATATTATACGCTATTTGATATTTAATTTTAGTGAACCGAATAGGGTAAGGTGAACCCAACTTTGGAAGAGTGTTTTGCCACTATCATACAAGATGTCTAATGACCTACGAGTTATCATAAGACAGAGTTGTGCACATCCACTTGCTGAGTATATCTACGAGCACTGCCTATATGATCTTGGAGTTTATTGGAAATATAATTTTCAACTGGAGACAGTGGAGATAGTTATATGTCAAGAGAAGACTCACCATTAGAAGGAACATGATAGTAATCTTCTCATTTTTCTTTGGGGTCTATTGGATCAACCAAATATAATTCTCTGGACATATGATATCTATCATAACTTAGATTCATGGCCTCCTATGTACGAAGGTTTCCTTGATCACTTCCCAAAGATTTTAATTTCTAAAACAGTTATTGACTGTACCTTTATGTTATATATAAATGTGAGGTGTTGTCCATAGTTGGGACATGAGTCACAGTTGGTATTAAAACTCACAGTATATGTGTTGTTGTATTTTGCACGACAATTGTAGTAATAAAGTTGTAGTATTTTTTCATACCATGTATTTGGCGACTTCGTAATAGGTTGGATGAATTGGACCTATTTTGTGGGCGCACATTTGGTATCGAGCTTAGGATATGATCTCTGGCGGAGATCCGGGATTAGAACTAGGAAGGAAAGACGAGTAATATCTTTCGCTAGTGTGTGTCCTACCTAAGTGAATTTTTCTTACTTAAGTTGACAAATTGTGATATGTCAATTAACCTTTGTTTTGAAGTCGTATTCTAGAATGATATCCTCAAATACGTAAGATGAAGCAATGGAGAAATCATGAGGACGAGGGAAGATGAAATCTGAGATGAAAGCAAGGTATTCTCAACTCTTTGAAATACCAGGTACGTAAATTTGGGGGACGAAATTTCATAAGGAGGGGAGATTGTAAGACCCCGGATTTTATGAAATAAAAGTATTTAATTTTTTTTTATAATTATTATTCAGTAAATGGTTAAATTGATAAAAGTTTAAAGTTAAGGGTGATATATGTAAAAATTTTAAAATACGCAAGTAGTTATAAAATACTCATTTCTGTCAGGGAATATTCGTTTGGTCGTGGAATATTCTTGTTGTCGGGGAATATTCGTACGATGGCGCAGTCAATTGTGGGCCCCATAACAGAATAACTATCGGATTAAGAAAATGACAAGTTTAAGTTTTTAAAAATAACGATGTAGTTGTTACTGTTAACACTATTTAAATACTTCATTGGTTAAAATACGAATAATGGCGTGGTTTTGCGACAGACACCAGTATTGCATAGTATTTTAAATTATTGATTCTTACGTAAGGCATTACTCAATAATTGTTACAGAATTATCGCTTCAATATTTTATTTTATTGATTCAATAATTGCTTTGCGTTGATATTTTATATTATTGTTATTTCAATATTTGTCACTGCATAGTATTTTCCATTATCAGATCAATAATTCATATTATTTGAATAATATTATTAAATAACATTATTAGCAATGTCTAGAAAGTTCTATCGAGAAGAGGTTTGGTCACCTAATTGCGCGCCAGTAAGGAGAAATCCTTATCGGAAAGCCCTCTCTTTCCTGGGAACGGCTTGGTTGTCATAATTATGATTCTGTAATATTATTTGTGAATAATTAATTATTGATTTATATGATAAGAAAATAATTATTTGATGCGGATATAAATGATGGATTTATTTATGTGGTTATAAATGAAGAAATTAATGTTGAGGTATTTTATCAGTATTTTTGTTAGAAATGAGGTATTAAAAATCAAACCAGTGGTCTTGTGATATACTGTGTGAGTTATAATTTTTACTCCGACCGTTGGATCGTTATGATTTTTGGATATGTTATACATATATAAGTTGAGTATATGTCTACAAATTTTGAACCGTTAAAAATGAACGTATAAATTGTTATGAATTTTAAGAGGTGACTAGTTCAGAAATTGTTGAAGTTTCGGAATTTATCATTTTGGTAAAAAATTCTAGAATGCGTGGGCCCAACCTATGGTTGGTGAAGAAATGTGCTGAAATTCTAATTCAAATGTGGTGGGTAGCAATAATAGCAGGTAAAGCCATCAGGTAGCAGGTCAAGTCTGCTTCGGCGTGCTAACATTTTCCTATAAATAGAGGGCTAAGTTAGAATTGAAAATCACACCAGAAACATAAGCTTTCTCTCTTTCTCTCTCTATATTTTCGAGCGTATTTTGTGAGTATTTTGATACTTTGAGAGTTGCTAATGAGTGCAAGTTTCCTTCAGCGTCATATCCGATATTCCAGTCAGAAATACTGCTCTTTTGAGGTAAGGGATTTTAAGGGTTATTATGTTTTTCAGTTTCGTAATTTTTCCGGACCTTCAAAAATTCTGAAAAAATTTGAAATAATAATTTGACGAGTTTTCTAGATTGTGTCCAAAAATTGGCGATTTTTGGATATATAGATTAAGAGTTATAAATTTTATGAGAAAAGACTATTTTAAAAGTAAACCCTTATAACTCTTTGTGGTTTTATGGCTTGGGAATCCTATATAAGGTATATGTAGATTTTTTATGAGGGTTTTGGTTATTGGTGATGAAATTTTATGAATTTAGTATTTTAGGATGATTAAATACATTAATTAGTAAAGTGTAAATAATTAAAATAAATTATTTATAAGTTTAAGAAATGATTGAAATATTGTGGTAATATTAATAATATTAGATTATGAGATTATTAAGTGATTTATAACATTTGGATTAAGGTGTTATGAAATCATTGATTCATGAATATTACTCTTGAAATTAAATCTATGTTTTGATCATATTGTTTTTATTATCCTATATAACATTTTTATAATCCTGGTGAAGAAATTTCTCTTAATTTTGAGTGTAAAGATGGGTAGATTATTGGTATGATCGTGACTATGAGTTCTCTTTGGCCAGTAGTGCAAAGTTGAATCGTTGATTGGTATGATCATGACCATTGAATTTATAATTGAATATTTTTAGCTTAAGTGCAAAGGTGAATTGATCAACATGGTTATAATTATGGTTTATATAAATTCTGAAATGATTATGTACTTCTTTGAGATATGAATATCTTTGGCCTGTAATGCAAAGATGACCTGTTTTTGAATATATTTGGCCTGTAGTGCAAAGATGATTTGTTGTTGAATATCTTTGGCTTGTAGTGCAAAGATGACCTGTTTTTGAATATCTTTGGCCCGTAGTGCAAAGATGACCTATTTTTGAATATCTTTGGCCTGTAGTGCAAAGATGATCTGTTGAATATCTTTGGCCTGTAGTGCAAAGATGACCTGTTTTTGAATATCTTTGGCCCGTAGTGCAAAGATGACTTGTTGATGAATATCTTTGGCCCATAGTGCAAAGATGAATTTATTAGTATGATTATGAACCAGAACTGTGATTTGGTATAACTATGATCTTTGATGTTTCAGGTAAAGACAAGTGATAAAAATTATCTTTGTCCTGGATAGGAAGTAGAATTTAGAACCCCAAATATGATTATGAGTTATTCACATGAATGTGGACAGGAACTGTTGATTTATGTTATAGGGATAAAACATTGTTGGTGGACTTTTAACATAGAGAATATAATAGACATTATGGTCTATTTGACTCTTTTAATGGATTGCTCATTCCGCTGCAACTATGGTTGAAAAGTTTTATCATCTACCATATGTTCTAAATCTCTGATTTATTACTGATGAAGGCTATTGATAATTTAATTATCTTTAGTCATAATATTCTTTACTGAGCTAGTTGTGCTCACCCTTTTGCTTCACAATTCCTTTCAGGTTATAAGAGTGTTCTTGGGAATTCGAGCGGGGATAACAGGGAATAGAATCGGTGGTCTATAGTCGCTGAGGTTCTCCTAAATATTATGAAAATAATTTTATTGAGAACTTTAGATAAGTGGGTCGTATTGTATACGTCATTTGATATTTAATTTTAGTGAACCGAATAGGGTAAGGTGAACCCAACTTTGGAAGAGGGTAAGATGTCTAATGACCTACGAGTTATCATAAGACAGGGTTGTGCACATCCACTTGCTAAGTATATCTACGAGCACAACCTATATGATCTTGGAGTTTATTTGAAATATAATTTTCAACTGGAGACAGTGGAGATAGTTATATGTCAAGAGAAGACTCACCATTGGAAGGAACATGATAGTAATCTTCTCGTTTTTCTTTGGGGTCTATTGGATCAACCAAGAATAATTCTCTGGACATATGATATCTATCATAACTTAGATTAATGGCTTCCTATGTACGAAGATTTTCTTGAGCACTTCCCAAAGATTTTAATTTCTAAAACAGTTATTGACTGTACATTTATGTAATATATCAATGTGAGGTGTTGTCCATAGTTGGGACACGAGTCACAGTTGGTATTAAAACTCATAGTATATGTGTTGTTGTATTTTGCACGACAATTGTAGTAATAAAGTTATAGTTATTTTCTGTACCATGTATTTGGCGACTCAGAATAGGTTGGATGAATTGGACCTATTTTGGGGGCGTCACACCTTTGTTAATTACTTGTGTATATATATATATATATATATATATATATATATATATATATATGTTGAATTATAGATTATTGTTGAACAAGATAAAACCTTACCATTATCCAACCGAATTGCTTTGGTTTGGAACGCCGACAAGTATGCAAATCCCAAATATGGGATAAAATTTATGTGCCTAAGGCAGCTAGAGTGAACGATAATATCGTTCTTGTAATGTAGTATTGATCAATACAGGGTACAACGGGCTGATCACCCTCCGTGCCCTTAAGTAATAACGGTTGGCGGATGAAGTTCTGCTAAACCTATTCAAAAACTGAAAACAATGTTCATAGTATGTCACCTTAACCATATTTATAGTCAGTATGTAGTTTTAAAAATTTGAAAGAGGGTTGTTATGTTATTATTATCGGTTCAGATTACTTCACAACTATTGATTTGTTTTACAAGGGTAGTATAAAGAAAACATTTAAATTCTTTCAGCTTATATATATAATTGTTATTACTTGCTGGGCACCACTACTACAAAATAGTAAATAGATAACGCGAAAAAACGTTATGGTTTCAGTCAGAAAAACATCGCGGTTAAGGGTTTTGTCTATTTGACACCCTTAACAACGTTTTTTAGGAATAAAACGTTATAAATTTGTTTTCCAAAAATTAACAGATGGATAAAAACGTTGTAGAAGGTATGATTCCACAACGTTTTTTGGATAAAAACGTTGTAGAAAGTATGATTCCACAACGTTTTTAAAATGTTGTAGATTAAAAAAAAGAAAAAAAATATTATGATTCACCTACATAACCAATGCACCTGCAATATGCTAATGCCATGATATATAGCTAAAAGGTCTAAATTCTCAATTAAATTTAAAGCCAAAATGTATCAACCATTCAAAATACATCCCAATAAATACCATTCGTTTACAGTTTCACATTACTACATCCACAAAATATTACATTGTATTTTTTTGTTCGTTCTTGTTTAGTGTAAGAGATCAGTCTTCAAATTCATACTCACCATTGTGCATATGGCAGTTTCCACATATAAGTGCATAAGATTGTGTTGGATCCTCTCCCACAAGCAATGCTGCAATTCGAGCAATCCATCCCCCATCCTGTGTATGCAAACTTGTAGGATTTTGATGCTCAACAATCAGCTGATTATGCTTAGACATCTCAGGACCCTCAGGCCCAGCATATTGCATCATTTCTTCTTCCAACTGATGCAATACAGCACTCTCTGCACTACTAAATCTGGAGACTGACTGCTTGCATTTTCGGAGACCACTAGATTGCAGATGCTCAACATCACTGCTCATCCTTGTAGGGGGATTGAACTTTGTGTCATCTCCCATAACACTTTTAAGCCAGAATCTGCACCCAACTTGGATGCAAGGACTGTTGCAGCAGCTGCTTTTGCCGCTGGGTCAGGGTCATATCTCTGCAGAAGAAGAGTAGGCACATTATACAGTTCCAGATAAAAAAGTAATGCATTAGCAGAAATAAATGTGCATGAAAGTTCAGATGTTACAGTCGGATCAGGTTTAAAAGGATTAACTAGTACAACTTTATGTTTGAAACACCAGCTATGCACGAATCTATGAAGCATAGGTCCAGATATGATAAACGAATGAGACACAATAAAGATATGTTGACAGGCATATTTCTTCATAATAAAAAAGATAGGGATATGCTGAAGATAATGCAACAAATTGTATATTTCTTTTTATAAATTAGTAATGTTCACATATACAGGTGAGGCATACAATTTGCAATGATTTAGTAATCAAATCTACAAAATGGAGGTTGGGAGTAACACATACAAGATAATAAAACACTTAAACCTTAATTGTGACAGGTCTTGCAGCTCCAGAACAAGTGTCTTCCTTTAATCGCACACTATTATAGTGCTCCTCGTCATGATAAGACCTGCAAAACTAACCAGCAAGTTATATTCAGAATATAAAGCTTCCCAAATCGCAGAAAGTAAGAAACTAATATAATAATCAGGTTATACAAGTAAAATAGTTATCAACAAATAGAAATGGAACCAAATACAACAATGATAAAACTAGAAGCTTGATTCCAGCTGAAAAGACAGATATAAGTGGTGAATATATTTTGAATAAGCAAGTACAGTTTATGAATGATATACAAGCCTCATCTGCACCCATGAAAACAGGGCCAAATAAACTTTGAGGCAGACCACAATTTACTTTGCATATTCTATCCCCATTTTTGTTATTCTCACATAATAATGCATTAACTGCACTATAATATACCTTTTGTGTCATTTTCTTGGAAATTTATTTCTCAAAAGTTCCACATCAATGCCATAATAAACTACTGGTCCAAATGAAAATCTTAGTGTACTTACAAATGAATCATCTGAGCTTCACGGTTATCAAAATTTTATATGTACCAGCGAGGTGACATTTTCTGTTAGATAAGAATAAAATGTAAATATAATGTCTAGAAAACAAACCATAGAGCATAAAACAAAATTTTCATATTGCAAAACTAATTGCGGTTCTTTCAGAACCTCACATTGTGAATAGCAATTGCAATCATGGAATTATGGTCAAAGTGCTGAAATGAGGAACACTTGAATGGAGGCGGGATAAAAGGACTTACTTGGTGTATGTATATATTACTATGAGTAACAAGAGAAACAGCTTGTATCTCCATATGTCCCTGCCCATGTGCCATCCTTTTCCATGGATTGACAGTACTCATCAAATATATTGTAGGATATAACATACAAGCAGGATCAAATACTTAATGAATATAACATACTAAAATACATACCCGAATAAAGTCTACCACCATAATCTGGTACTTCATATGCTCATCCTCATTGCCTTCTAACTGATCTGCTAGAGCTCTACAATAACAATAATTATTAGGTTGAATTACACTACAGCTTCCAAAAAAAGTGTAATTCAAATTACCATACAATTTAACATAATAGTTGACAAAAAAGGAAATCTAAGACATAAACTGATACCATAGGCCATACGGTGTACAATACTACAAAAACAAGATGCATGAATGCATAATAAGGTGACCATCGACAAACCTGAAGAAACAATTACCATCTGCAGTTACTTGGATTATTTTTAAACCCAATGCATCAAGTTGAACCAAAATATCAGCTTGCTTTCCATGCTTTTTTATCTGTCCAACCCATAAAAAATCAAATCCAGAGCTCTGAATATCTTTAGCAAAACCAAAGAGACCAATAAGATGATAAAATAAAATGTGTACTAAAATGAAGTTCTTGTTACCTTGATTGCATTTTGAACTCCAGCAATATCTTCAAATTCAACAAATGCGTAACAGACATCAATATCCTTCATCAATAAATGCATAGTAAAATATTAGTTTTATTTCCATGAGGCAGAATTCAGGGGAACATCCAAAAGAACAATCTGAAAGAACATCCAAAAGAACGATCTAAGAGAATAAAATCTTATATCACTAAACTTCAGCCACTAGATTAGATGGCAGAAACATATTTATCATAAGCTATCAACTAGAACAGCTACCATGCATTTTTTGTGCAAATGTGTTGGTATGGTGTTTGATTGCCACAAGTACTAATGGAAATAAATGATCCATAACAAATCAAAGTAAAATTCTATCTATAACCTGGAGCTTCTTCGCAAGATCCTCATGACTTTCCAATGCAGCTGATCTGCTATCTGCTTCCTTGGCATTACTCAACCTGTGAGTAACTTCAGCCTGAAAAAGAACATTAATCAATAAATCTGGCATAGACAATGGAATGCCAATAATTTCATAATGGCATGTGTAACGAGTACAAATAGGAGTGCAATATACACATCTGTATATCTATCACAAGCTTTAGACTAAGGTAAGGCCAAGTTAATTTAACTTGATCTCTACAGACTTTGGAGGCAAGAAAACAAAAAATCAGACATCCCTTCTAATGTTTAGTACATAAAGCTAAGGCAGAACTAACCAGTGAATTATAGAAGTTCTGAGTTAAACAACTGAGCTATAAAATAATAAACTTATGAACTCTGCTATCATCAACTGTGCAGATCAAGTATCTTGCCTAAACACTACCAAGGTCAACAAGCTTAGCGATTATATAAACCATCGCTCACCGCCCATCCACTCATCCAAACAAGCGTCAAACCAATTCCCCTTCACTAGAGCCCAGAGTTGAGCAATTGTATTGAACCATAACAAATGAAACCTTGACTGCAGTTTTATACTTTGCAATCAAATGTTCTGGATTTTGTCTAAATACTAAGGTCACCAAGTTCACTAATTATATAAATCAACAGCAAAACACCACGAAAACTCAACTAAGCGGTCAAACCAATTACCCTCCACCAAAGCCCATAGTCAAGCAATAAGCCATAACAAATAAAACCTTAAATACAGCTTTATCGTTGGAAAAAACTCCCAAGGTCAACAAGTTCATCAATTACACAAACCATCACTTGAGCCCACCCCTAGCCCCTCTTTTTCTTTTTCCACTCCAATCTCCCAATACTCAAGGCAAAAGAAGGAAAATAATCTCTAGAATAATGAGAAAATAATAAAATGTCTTGAAGAGAGGGAGATGTAAACAAGTTAACCATAAATACCATGCAACGATCACAAACTCGAACTTGTGGAGCATTCTCGTCAGTAGTCAGTGCAATTCTACCATGGGTACACTTGTCGCAGAAAATGTCTCCACAATTTCTCCAGTGATGCTGAAAATTGGTGAAAAAAACCATGGTTTATTGCTCGCCCAAAAGAAAATGATAGAGGTGCTAATTGCTCCATAAAACATTTATATAACCACCAAATAAAATTACAAACTATGCAGACGAGACATGCCTTCCTCACAAAAGCACTAAAATCAGTCCCACAAGATGTACACTTGGTCACCGCTTCATCTGGAACCTATAAAAATAAGCAAAATGCCAAAGAACGTATTCAGCACAAGACGTCCACAACAAAAGCTACACAAACAAATTGTCGGTATTGCAAGCAAAGAAAATGCAATTGAAACTAAACAATATATATGAAGAGCTAGATAAGTAAATCAGAACTCAGTGAGGACATAATTTATTAATGGGGAGAAACTCAATCAATCACCAACAAGAGAGAGAACCTGTAATCGGTGTTATTGAGCTGTAGAAAATCGATTATAGGGTTTGGAAGCTTGAATGTGAGCTTTTTGTCCTCCCCAAATGGTCAAATACCAGCCAAATGAGACTGCAACGAAACCCTAGCTAGACAGCCTCGCTCTCCTTTTTTCAAACACGGTTTTAATTTCAAGTTTTTAACCTCCGTGCTTTTTGACATAGACAACGTTTTTTAAAAAACATTATCTAGTTAAAATAAAAAAAAATACCTTTTTTAAATAGATAACGTTTTTGCATATATATTTACAATATTTTTTTTAAAAACGTTGTGAAAAAATACCATAACGTTTTTATAAAAAACGTTGTGATTTAAGTGTTGTCTATTTGGTATTTTGTATTGGTGCACTCAAATACTCATCATTACTTAATTTAAATATTTTTAGTTAAGTGTGAACAAGTAGAAGTCTCGACTAAGAATAAAGGAAAAGAGAAGGTTGCTGAATGAGTTTTTATGATATGTTATGTAATAGTTTACTTTAATCTGATAAGGATGATATATATTATTATTATCATGTAATGAATGTATTAAAGGTTACGTACTTGGGAATAGACTCTGACAACTATGTAATGTAAGTTTAATAATTATATTATTGTTATTATTATTAGTATTATTCCGCTCATAGAAATGGTATCGTGAAGCATCGAGTTCGGGTTTCAAGTACTTGAATTTGGGTGCTTTACAAATTAAGGCTCCAAAAGAGACCCTAGACAACTGCTTGAGTTTCTGGAAAATCCAGAAACTCAAGAACACGTCTGACAGGTATTTCTGGAGCATAGATCTTGCTGTGGTATTATTGTATGACCATGAACTTGAGTTGAAATTGTATTGTTACACATATACTACAAGATTAACTCAGATGAAAGCCCATATATCTTATGATCAGAAATAAAATCATGGTCAAACCTAGCACCTTCAACACTAACATGAGTTCTGGGTTTAGGCTCAAGAACACCTATAGCGACGGTTCTATCGCTATAGGGCCCTTTAGTGACAGTTATTTTCGGAAAATTAATTATCTTATTAAATAATTAGAGAAAATTAGTTTTAAATTATTAAAAATACAAAATAAATTCCTAAAAATTATTTTTAAGCCTGAAAATAAGTTTTTAATTATTTTAAGTATATTTCATAAATATTTAATATTTTTAGAATATAAATGGTATTTAATTTATTTAATTATAATATTATATAAATTATTAAAAATTATTTTAATATTTGAAAAATCATAAAAATTATATTATGGTGTTAGAAAATATTTTAAGTTATTTCTAATAACTTTTGATATTTTATGATGAAATTCATTAATAAATTAATATTAATGGTAATAGATTTATTTAATGAATATATTAAATAAATTATGGAAAATAGAATTAAGGTTTTAAAAATCATATAAAAATGATTTAAGTGTTCTAAAAATATTTTAAGTTATAAAATATAACTTTTGATATTTTGTCATGAAAATATTAATATTTTAATATTAATAGCAATTATCGGATAATGAATTTAATTGTTTAAAAATCATATAAATATGATTTTAAGGTATTAAAATACTTTGATATATTATAAATATATTATAATATTATGTTAGGAATTTTATTAATATTTAATATTAAATAAATATTAATGATGAGAGAATAATGTGGTATTTATATTATATAAAATACGATATACGTGATTGAAAAATTATGATAAATGGTAATAATTACTTGAAAATTATTACGAGCTTATGAAAAATATTTTGACTGACAATAAATTATCTAAAATATCTGTGAACCAGTTTAGACCGAGTCTTAGTGATTTTAAACTCGATAATTGTCCGACTAGGCCGTCAGGATGTTAGAATTGTGCCAGATTCAACTCAGACTGCAATAGTTTGACTTGATACTAGGTCTTATGTGTTGTATAGACTGATAGGATTATGTGGTAATGTGTTTAGGATATTTTAAAATTTTGATGATATTATTCTAATATTTGAAGATCGGTATTTATATATTAGGTCTTCAGACAAAGCTAAATAGGTTGCGTAACGATAATCAATGGATCAGGCAAGTTCTTCCTTAACTCAACTTTGAGTTGTTTCATTCAAATATACTAGTGGTTAATCATTGCTGATTGTCATGTTTATGAATTGTTTAATTGCACTATGTGCGTATTGCATGTATTCATCAAGTATGAAAGACTAATCACCTTCATTACCATTCGGTCCAGATATAATTACTATGTTCATGTTCAATGTTCATTTAGCTATGAAAGTTTGTTCATGCTAGTTCTCAACTATATTGAAGAATTATAGCCAGTTTATTATTCAAATTCTTTCAATCATGATATATCCTTAAATAAACTTATACTTGCTAGGCAAACTTATGCTCACCCTTGCTATATCATGATAAAACATTGCAGATTAAGACGAATACGTTGGATATAGGAAAAGACAAAGCCAAGTTCAGCTTCGGACTATGTGTGCAGCTAGATTTGTAACAAAAATGTATTATAATAACAATGTTTGTTAGGATATGATATTGATTCAGGTTTTCTGTGAAGGTTCTCGACCTTGGGGATAGTGTGTAATGTTTAATGTATAAACAATTTATGTTTATATCTTCTACATTAGTTATAGAATTCATATACCAGATCCGTGGTGATTTGGGACCCGGATTTGGGGATGTTACAGTTGGTATCAAAGCTGTTGGTTATGAATCTTAGGTAGGAATACCTGAGACCAATAACCGCAGTGATTAGGATAAGATCTAACTCACATAGAGTTAGTTAGCCGGTAAGATTCAAAGACGAATCTCGGTAAGTTGTAAAGATACGGAGTTCCCTAACTCTGAAAATAAAGTTGAACAGTAGTGATGAATAGATAGAGTCTAAAAGACTAATAGTACATGGATAAGAGATCGTAAAATAAAACGATCATCGCATAGAAATAAATCGTAATATATACGATGAGATCACCCCATGATCGGATAAGGTTTTAGTAGTGTGAAGGATTAAGTGAATGATTTAACAGATTTACAGCAAGATTGTTGTGTGTCAGTTGTACTATGAATTGGTATAGATTTAGAAAAGGATTATGAATACGAGTTGAATGAAATTCAAATTGAGAAGGGAATTAGGATTAAGTGGGGATTATGAAATGTTTGTGTCGCGCTATTTGTGACGCCCCCAAAATAGGTATACATCACCCATCTTGAGTCGCCAAAAACATGGTAAAAAATTTAAATACAACTTAATTATACAACTGTCGTGTAAGATACGACAAAATATAAGTTGTGAGTTTTAATACAAATATTGTCATCTAGACAATATCCATACTCAATGGAGTCCTCATTTCATTTATTGTCACACTATTATATAGAATAGTGAGGACTACTATGACACCATCTCGGACCATCACTCTATTCCCCAACTAGTCCCGGCTACGTTCTCATTTCTTGAAGAGAACAATGAAAGCAAAAGGGTGAGCTCAACTAGCCCAGTAAAAATATTATGACTAAGATAATGCAGAATAAATTATCATTAGCCTTCAACAATGTTAAACTGATAGAATATAATAGACAACAAGTTTAACTACAACGGAACAAGCAATCCATTAGAAGAGTCAAGTAGAGCATAAAATCTACTATCTTCTATGATTTAAAAAGTTTTTCATCAACTTTATCGCTGAGACTCAGCTTAATAAATAAACCACATCATCGAATCATCCATGCACCACGGCCAAGGATATTCATGTAATCATCAATGGTCATGATTATACCGAATAATCCTTGGTCATAATCATACCAACAACTATCCATCAATGAACTACAGGCCAATGTGGACTTTTATCACATCATTTGTTACATTACGGTCATGATTATAACGAATAATCCCTGGTCATAATCATACCAAGTCCATTTATGCACGTAAGCCAAAAATGACTTTTATCACAATATAAGCACGAGAATGATGACAATGATATAAGCATTAATCAAACGAAATCAAGAATAAATATTAATGACTTTAAATTTATCCAGAGTTTAAAAATATCCAAATTATCAACATGATACTGCTTTGTGGAGTAAAATTCCAGAATAATATTCATGTATCAAAAATAATTTGGACAGAAAAGAATTATATTTTTCGGGTGAATAGAACCCCGTGAATAATACCCTGTGAATAGTATTTCAGGAATAGTACCTCGTAAATAGTACTCCGACATGAAAAGTACCCCAAATACACGAGTGAATAATATTCGTGTGAATAGTAACTCGTGAATAGTAAATCGTGAATAGTACTCCGATATGAAAAGTGCCCCAAATACCCGAGTGAATAATATTTGAGTGAATAGTAATGGGGTGAATAGTACCCATAAATAGTAACTCATGAATAGTACTCCGGCATGAAAAGATCAATAATTATCAAGAAAGCTCAGAATAATATCTTCATGAAAAGATATTGGATGAAGTGCAAATATCAAGGATATTCTACTAATTTCACGGAGTATAGAAGCAATACTTTAACAGAATGAGTGTATAATCAGGAATACGAGACGAAATAATATTACTCACATACTATAGAGTATGGAGGAAAATATTATTCCTTATGAATACTGAACAAAAACAATATCCCTTACAACTGTTGAACAAAAATAATATTCCAACGAATATTTAACGAAGATAATATTCCTACGAATATTAAACGAAGATAATATTCTTTATTAATATTGAACGAAAATAATATTCATAAGAATACGAAAAATAATATCTCTTCAGAATATGAAATAAATAATACCCCTTACCTCAGAAGAAGACTGGATACTAGAATAGTGAGGTAGCAAACTTCTCTTCTTCTTTCTCTCTATAGCTTCTCTCTCTATAGCTTCTCTCTTTATAATTGCTCTTATGAGACTTAGTGAATTGGTGAGAATGAAGGAAGAATGAGCTTCTATTTATAGGAAAATATAGTTTCGATAATTGCACGTTTTGGGGCCTCAAAATATTACAGTATAATACCTTCCTCTTTTCTTCATTTTTAATTTAGTCCTGCAAGTATTATCAAACTTGCACCACCTCCCCTAATAGTAAATCATGTGAATTAATAGTTCATTCATGTGACTCAATAGTATAATCATGTGAAAAAACTAATTACAAAGATATAGTACCTTCATACTATACCTCTATTTTAATTTAGTCATGCAAGTATTATCAATCTTTTTGCAACTCCCCTAATAGTACATGCGTGTGAATCAATAGTAAACACATGTGAATAAATAGTTATAAACATGTGAATTAATAGCAATTCATTGCTCATTTATCCGATTAATTACCCGATTAGTTAATATAACTTCCGGACATCAATTATTATCGAAATAAATATCAATTTCCACTAATACTAATAATCCCAACACAATGGAACTATTAATTTTATCTTTAATCAACACAAACTTATTCATCATTAATATTATAACTCATAATATTTAACAACCAGGTCGTTCCCAAGAAAGATGGGGCTTTCTGATAAGGATTTTTTCCTATTGGTGCGCAATTAAATTATCTAACCTCTCTTTGAAAAAACTTCTAGACATTGTCAATATTGCAAATAATAATATGAATAACTTTGTCATCTCATTTATTGATTTAATAATATAACATATTATACAGATGATATTGTGACAATAATTAAATCAATAATATGAGAGATATGATGTAGCAATTACTGTAGCAATAATTGAGTATAACTGAGTGACTTCTTACGTAAGCATCAATAATCAATATCGTGTGCTACTATGCAACCACATGCAGACATCAGATTTTTTTACTACCGGTAGTTCAATGCTTTAACGGTAACACTTTTGTTATTTTTATAAAAAGATAATTCTGTCATTTTCTAACTACGACAATACCTCCATTGTGGGGTCCACCAATGATTGTTCCGTCGTACGGATATTCCCAACAAAAAGAATATTCCCCGACCAAACGAATATTTTATAACAACTTGGTTACTTTGTAAATTTTTTCACATATCACCCTTAACTTTAACCTTTTATCAATTTAACTATTTACGAAATAAAATAATAATTATAAGAAAATTGAATACTTTCCTTTCATAAAATTCAGGGTCTTACAATCTCCCCTCCTTATGAAATTTCGCCCTCAAAATTTACGTACGTACCTGGTATGCCGAAGAGGTGAGGATACCTCGTTTAGATTCTAACTCTTGAGGTATAACCTTTGAGTGTCGAATATGATCCTTCTTATCCAAGATTTTAACATGTATCTCCTCATACGTTAAATCTTCTGCTATCTCGTCTAGTTCTAATTCAATAATGTGGTTCGGATCGTCCACATATTTACGTAACACCGATACGTGAAAAATGTTACAAACATGTGACATACTTAGCGGTAAAGCGAGTCTATAGGCCACAATTCCTACTCGATCGAGGATTTTAAATAGGCCAATTAAATTGAGGGTTTAGATTTCCTCTCTTCATCGACTCTTGCTTCTAGAATAACGCCTTCTTGAACCTTATTCTTCGTATTTATCAGCTCCGGGTCTGTAGCTTGAGCGGCTTTAACATTATCGACTAAAGTCGATTCTACTCATATATTCGCTATCTTCACATGGGTCCCTAGAGTCTTTAACTCTATCTCCATCATTTTTAAGTATATGAAATGGTTTTTGTACTGGGGTAAATACAAAATTCGATTTCAACTCTAGGGGTAGGCTAAGAAGTTCTTCATGAATACGTCAGGAAATTTATTAACAATAAAAATATCATTCAAAACTGTGACTCTGATCCCAAGACTTGGATATCACGTTACATTGATACCCATCAACTTGCCATCGTCATTCACAAATACGCCTATGGGAAAGTCCGGCTTTTGCTTTTAACACACCTGAAAGTCACCAACGAAAAGGCTCCGGGCTCTTTACTTATGGCTTGATATGACAGTGATTGACTTTAGTGGTTTGGTTGCTTGAATTCGCATAACAGGTTGGTTAGGAATATGAAAGCTAACAACCTTACGAAAAACATGATGAGTAGTTAACTAGTCGATTCCTAAAATCACATCAAAGGCAAGTATTTTCAAAGATATAAGATCGACAGGTAACATGAGGGTATCGATTTGAATCAAATAAGATTTATAAATAGTGGAGGTAACGAAGATTTCTCATAACGGAGTTTCAACAGATAAGTCAAAGTTTAATTTCTCCAGAGTCAAATTTAAACGTTGAGCGCAAGCAAGAGAGATAAAAGAATGGGTAGAACCGTATCGGATAAGGTATAAACTTCGCAAGAGTTTATGATTAACTAACTCGTGCTAACTTCGTTCGGGTTACTAGCTTTTTGAGAAGTCACAAAAAACGCTCTTCCTGAAACCACCGACTTTGTTTTGTCCGTATCCGCCTTTGGTGCCTCCGTCCCAGCTGGACTTAATTTCGCTATAGGACAAAATCGAGCTATTTGGCCGTCTTTTCCACAACTAAAACATACCTTGGAAGGCTGTGAACAGTTTGGACTTATGTGTCCCTCATCTCCGCATCTGTAGCATCTAAATGGCGACCGTTCTCATCCCCTAGAATTTGTTGCTGGTGTTGGTCCTTCTGCCGACGTCTTCCCATCATCGTTAAATCTTCTTTTTTTGAATTTTCCACTTGAATCATTTCTTCTATTATCTTGGCCATGATTACCATTGAAGTGGTTACCATTTCTGGCATGATAATTTTCTCCACGATGGTTATCATTGTTCTGATGACCGTTGCCACCGGTATGATTATTATCGTGTTGTTGCTCGTTATCCTTTGGTTGGGCCCACTCATTATCGCGCTCCAATAACTGAGCCCTATTCACAACATCTTAATATAAACAAAGTTTATGAGAAATGAGGTATTGATATATTTTGGGTTTTAAATCTCGCAGAAACATTCGCGACATTCGCTCCTCATTATCAACCAAATGGGATGCAAACCGGGATAACTCGGCAAACTTAGCCTCGTACTGCGACACGGTCATATTTTTTTGCTCCAGCTTGATGAATTCCACTTCCTTCATATGACGAATACTTTCAGGAAAGTACTTGTCGTTGACCAACTCTTGGTACTTCTCCCAAGACATCTTGAATGCGTTAGGCTGGGTATGTTTTACAGATTCCCACCAATGATCTACTTCTTCACGTAACATAAAGGTGGCGAAGGGAACCTTTTGCTCCTCGGAGCTTCCCAAGACATCAAATATCTTGGTGATTTACTTTATCCACGTCTCTGCCTTAAGTGGTTCTGGCTTTCCCAAAAACTCCGGTGGTCCCAGCTCCTTGAACTGCTTAGCGGTGACCAACCGTGGGTTGCCATTGTTTCCACCTGTATTATAAACAGGAGTCTCTCTCGTTTGGTTTTGCATAAATTCTAGAAAACTCCTAAACGTACTCATCACTCGTCATTTGATCAGTGTTGTTGTTTACACGAGGATTATTGCCTTCCTGATGCACATTATCCTAGTTATTGATCGTCGGTGACTCAACGGTCTCATGTGCTTCATTGCTTATCTCAACATTTTCAGATGCCATTCTCAAACACTGTCACAAAACAAGGGTTAATTGACATGTCACATATTATCCCTATACTCTGACCGACCAATTAAATACCAAATAAACTTAGGTAGGTCATACTAGCGAAGGAATTCCCCGTCTCTCCCCTCCTAGTTCTTGTCTCATATCTCAGCCAAAGATCATATCCCTAAGCTTTGATACCAACTGTGACGCCCCCAAAATACATATATATCACCCATCTTAAGTCGCTAAATACATGGTACAAAATTTAAATACAACTTAATTATACAACTGTCGTGTAAGATACGACAAAACATAAACTGTGAATTTTAATACAAATATTATCATCTAGACAATATCCATACTCAATGGAGTCCTCATTTCATTTATTGTCACACTATTATATAGAATAGTGAGGACTACTATGACACCATCTCGGACTATCACTCTATTCTCCGACTAGTCCCGGCTACGTTCTCATTTCCTGAAGAGAATAATGAAAGCAAAAGGGCGAGCTCAACTAGCCCAGTAAGAAATATTATGACTAAGATAATGCGAAATAAATTATCATTAGCCTTCAACAATGTTAAATTGGTAGAATATAATAGTATAACAAGTTTAATCTGCAAATGGAACAAGCAATCCATTGAAGAGTCAAGTAGAGCATAAAATCTACTATCTTCTATGATTTAAAAAGTTTTCATCAACTTTATCACGAGACTCGAACTTAATAAATAAACCACATCATCGAATCATCCCTGCACCACGGCCAAGGATATTAATGTAATCATCAATGCTCATGATTATACCGAATAATCCCTGGTAGTAATCATACCAACAACTGTCCATTAATGAACTACAGGCCAATGAGGAATTTTATCACATCATTTGTTACATTATGGTTATGATTATAACGAATAATCCCTGGTCATAATCATACGAAGTCCATCTATGCACGTAAGCCAAAGATGACTTTCATCACAATAAAACATGAGGATGATGACAATGATATATGCATTAATCAAACGAAATCAAGGATAAATATTAAAGACTTTAAATTTATCCAGAGTTTAAAAATATCCAAATTGTCAACATGATACTGCTTTGTGGAGTAAAATTCAAGAATAATATTCATGTATCAAAAATAATTTGGATAGAAAAGAATTATATTTTTTGGGTGAACAGTACCCCGTGAATAGTACCCTGTGAATAGTACTTCGGGAATAGTACCTCATGAATAGTACCCCGACATGAAAAGTACCCCAAATACCCGAGTCAATAATATTCGTGTGAATAGTAACTGGGTGAATAGTAACTCGTGAATAGTACTCCGGCATGAAAAGTGCCCCGAATACCCGAGTGAATAATATTTGAGTGAATAGTAACAGGGTGAATAATACTCGTAAATAGTAACTCATGAATAGTACTCCGGCATGAAATATCAATAATTATCAAGAAAGCTTAGAATAATATCTTCATGAAAAGATACTAGATGAAACGCAAATATCAAGGATATTCTACTAATTTCACGGAGTGTAGAAGCAATACTTTAACAGAATGAGTGTATAATCAGGAATATGAGACGAAATAATATTACTCACATACTACAGAGTATGAAAAAAAATATTATTTGTGACGCCCCCAAAATAGGTCCACACGACCCATTCTGAGTCGCTAGATATCACACTACAGAAATCAAATATAAACTTCATTTATATGAATTGTTGAATCGTAGTGCGAGTACGACAATGTATAAGTATGTGAGTTTTAATACAAATATATGTAACTCTCATGGTGCCTCGACCACAACACCTTCTGATGGTACTTTACATAAAAAGTACAATCAATAACTGCTTTTAGAAATTAAAATCTTTGGAAAATACTCAAGAAACCTTCGTATACGGGGAGACCACGCGTCTAGGTTATGATAGATATCATATGTCCACAGAATTATCCTTGGTTGACCCAATGGTCCCCAAAGAAAAACAAGAAGATTGTTATCATCTTCTTTCCAATGGTGAGTCTTCTCTTGACTTATAATTATCTCCATTGTCTCCAATTGAGAATCATATTTCAAACAAACTCCAAGATTATATAGGTTGTGCTCGTAGATATACTCAGCAAGTGGATGTGCATAACCTCGTCTTTATGATAACACGAAGTCGTCTCATCATTAGACATCTTGTATGATAATTAAGCAAAACGACCTTCCAAAGTTGGGTTCACCTCATCCTATTTGGTTCACCAAAATCAATTAGTTAAAATAGCGTGTACAATAATACACACACTTATCTATAATTCTTAATAAAATTACTTCCATACTTGCTTTTAAGGAAACCTCAACAAATATGAGACCATCGCTCTAATCCCCTATTACCCCCGCTCAAACCCAACTACACTCTTAATACACGAAAGAAATTGTGAAGCAAAAAGGTGAGCACAAATAGCCCAAGAAAGAATATCATGACTAAAGATAATTAAATTATCAATAGCCTTCGTCGATAATAAATCGAGATTTAGAACATATGGTAGATGATAAAACTTTTCAACCATAGTTACTTCTTGAACGAGCAATCCATTAGAAGAGTCGAATAGACCATAAGATCTATTATCTTCTCCATGTTAAAAGTCCACCAACAATGTTTTATCTACGTAAACATCAATCAACAATTACTGTCCACAATCATGTGAATAACTCATAATCATAATTGTGATTCTAAATTCCTCTTCGTACCTAGGACGAAGATAATTTTCATCACATGTCTTTACCTAAAACATCAAAAATCATGGTTATACCAAATCACAATTCTTGTTCATAATCATACTAATAAATTCATCTTTGCACTACAGGCCAAAGATATTCATTAACAATTCATCTTTGCACTACAGGCCAAAGACATACAACTGAATTTTAGAAGAGTCAAGTAGAGCATGATATCTACGAATTAAAAGTGTATAATCAATATTTTATCGCTGAGACTCAGCTTAATAAATAATTCACATCATCGAATCATCCGTGCACTACAGCCAAGGATATTCATTAGTATTATGACCACGAATTATCCATACACTATGGGCCAATGATATTCGTGTTTTCAACAATGGTCATGATTATACCGAATAATCCCTATTTATAATCATACCAACAACTGTCCATCAATGCACTACGGGCCAATGAGGACTTTTACCACATCATTTGTAACATTACGGGTTATAATTATACCGAATGATCCCTGGTCATAATCGTACCAATCAACAGTTCATCTATGCACATAAGCCAAAGATACTCATCAATCAATAGTTCATCTTTGCACGTAAGCCAAAGATATACAACTATAAAATCAGTAATCAACAGTTCATCTTTGCACGTAAGCCAAAGATATATACAATCAAAAACTAATAATGAATAATCCCATCTTTGCACGTAAGCGAAAGATATACAACTGAAAACCAATAATCAACAAATCCATCTATGCACGTAAGCCAAAAATATACAACTCAGAAAAACCAATAATCAATAGTCCATCTATGCACGTAAGCCAAAGATGACTTTTATCACAATATAAGCATGAGGATGATGACAATGATATAAACATTAATCAAACGAAATCAAAGATAAATATTAAAGACTTTAAATTTATATAGAGTTTAAAAATATCCAAATTATCGACAACAATCTTTGCTTTGTGGAGTAAAATTCAAGAATAATATTCATGTACCAAAAATAATTTGGACAGAAAAGAAATATATTTTTCGGATAAATAGTACCCCATGAATAGTACCCTGTGATTAGTACTTCGGGACTAGTTCCTCGTGAATAGTACCCTGACATGAAAAGTATCCCAAATACCCGAGTGAATGATACTAGAGTGAATAGTAATCGGGTGAATAGTAACCCGTGAATAGTAACTCGTGAATAGTACTCCAGCACAAAAAGTGCCCCGAATACCCGAGTGAATAATACTAGAGTGAATAGTAACTGGGTGAATAGTAACTCGTGAATAGTAACTCGTAAAAGAAAAATACCAAAGAAAATGATATTCCATGACGAGTACAAAAGAAATGATATCTCATACGAGTATAATAGAATATACGAAGCTGGCTATGAAATGGATTTTCACTCGCCATGCGGTAATCCACGTAAATGGATCATTTCCATAATTTAATAAAGAATGAATCTGAAGGATCATTCACCACGCATATGGTAGTCCACATGTATGTGTTATTCAACGTAATAATAAAGAATGGAATAATGTAATAATTCACCATACATGCGGTGGTCCGTGATACATATTATTCAACAGAATAATAAAAAATGGAATAACATAAGAATTCACCATGCATGCGGTAGTCCGAGTAGACAGGTTATTCCAACAGAATAAAAAAGAATGGAATAACAAAAGAATTCACCATGCATGCGATAGACCGCACAGACATGTTATTCCAACAGAATAATAAAGAATGGTATAATAACCCTTAGGAATATTGTAAGAAATAACTCTCTTCATGAATACAAAAGAAATAATACCCCCTTACGAATAAGAAATAACTAACATCCCTTACGGATATTGAACGAAAATAATATTCCTACGAATACAAAAAATAATATCTCTTCAGAATATGAAATAAATAATACCCCTTACCTTAGAAGAAAACTGGATACTGGAATAGTGAGGTAGCAGACTTCTCTTCTTCTTTCTCTCTATAATTTCTCTATAATAATTGCTCTTGTGAGACTTAGTGAATTGGTGAGAAATGAAGGAAGAATGAGCTTCTATTTATAGAAAAATATAGTTTCGATAATTGCACGTTTTGGGGCTCGAAATATTACAGTATAATACCTTTCTCTTTTTCTTCATTTTTAATTTAGTCCTGCAAGTATTATCAAACTTGCACCACCTCCCCTAATAGTAAATCATGTGAATCAATAGTAAATCATGTGACTCAATAGTTCTAAACATGTGAAAAAATAATTACAGTATAGTACCTTCATATATACCTTCATTTTTAATTTAGTTATGCAAGTATTATCAATCTTGCACCACCTCCCCTAATAGTACATGAATGTGAATCAATAGTACACACATGTGAACAAATAGTTATAAGCATGTGAATTAATAGCAATTAATTCATTTATCCTAAACAATTAATTACCAGATTGGTCATATAACCTCCAGGACATCAATTATTATCAAAATAAATGTCGATTTCTACTAACACTAATAATTCTCACACAATGGAACTATCAATTTCATCTTTAATTAACACGAACTTATTCATCATTAATATTATAATGCACAATATTTAACAACCAGGTCATTCCCAGGAAAGAGGGGGCTTTCCAATAAGGATTTTTCCTTATTGGCGCGTAATTAGGTGACCAACCCTCTCCTTGGCAGAACTTCTAGACATCGTCAATATTGCAAATAATAATATGAATAACTTTGTCATCTCAATTATTGATTTAATAATATAACATACTATCTGATGATGATCTTTGTGACAATAATTGAATCGATAATATGAGAGATATGATGCAACAATTATTGTAGCAATAATTGAGTATAAGCGAGTGACTTCTTACGTAAGCATCAATAATCAATACTGGTATTGCTACTATGCAACCACACCAGTATTCTTTGTACTTTACTACCGTAGTTCAACAGTTTTAACGGTAACACTTTCGCCGTTATTTTTATAAAAAGACATTTCTATCATTTTCTAACTACGACAATACTTCCGTTGGGGGGTTCACCGATGATTGTGCCGTCGTACGAATATTCCCTGTTAAAACGAATATTCCCCGACACAACTAATATTTTATATAAACTTGCTTACTTTGCAAAATTTTCACTTATCACCCTTAACTTTAACCTTTTCTCAATTTAACCATTTACTAAAAATAATAATTATAAAAAATTTGAATACTTTAATTTTAGGATCTCACAATCTCCCCTCCTTATGAAATTTTGCCCTCGAAATTTACATACGTACCTGGTATTCGAAGAGATAAGAATACCTTGCTTTCTTTTCGGATTGTACCTTCCCGGTTATTTCCTCTGTATCATGATTTTCCCATTGCTCATCTCCTGTATTTCAGATATCATTTTGGAATATATCTTTAAAACAAAGGTTAATTGACATATCACAATTTGTCAACTTATCAAGTAAAAATTTCATCTTAGGTAAGTCACACACTAGCGAAGTATATTACTCATCTCTCCCCTCCTAGTTCTAGACTCATATCTCCGCCAGCGACCATATCCCTAAGCTCTGATACCATTTATGACACCCCCAAAATAGGTCCATACGACCCATTCAGATATCACACTACAGATATCAAATATAAACTTCATTTATATAACTGTTGAACTGTCGTGTAGAGTACGACAACAGATAAGTTGTGGGTTTTAATACAAATATATGTAACTCTCATGGTGCCTCGACCACAACACCTTACAATGGTACTTTACATAAAAGTACGATCGATAAATCTGCTTTTAGAAATTAAAATCTTTGGAAAATACTCAAGAAACCTTCGTGCATGGGAGGCTACGTCTAGGTTATGATAAATATATCATATGTCCACAGAATTATCCTTGGTTGACCCAATAGTCCCCAAAGAAAAATAAGAAGATTGCTATCATCTTCTTTCCAGTGGTGAGTCTTTTCCTGACTTATAATTATCTCTATTGTCTCCAATTGAGAATCATATTTCAAACAAACTCCAAGATTATATATGTAGTACTCGTAGATATACTAAGCAAGTGGATGTGCACAACCCTGTCTTTTGATAACACGAAGTCGTCTGTCATTATACATCTTGTATGATAGTGGCAAAAACGCCCTTCCAAAGTTGGGTTCACCCCACCCTATTTGGTTCACCAAAATCAATGGTTAAAATGACGTATACAATTGATAAGTCGGTTTTATACCTACTTATCCGGTATCTTTTACTTGAATTAGTTGCTTATATTCATGTGTTTTAGTTACTTTTCATGCATTTTGTGTTCATTTTATAGGTTATATGTTTGGGAGCGGTGTGAGCAACTATTGGTAAAGAAAAGTAAGAAAAATGCAAAGAAAAGCAATCCGGACATAATTTGGGCTTTCATGTTCATTTCATGTTCTTGGCGTGGAACTTGAATTATGTTGAGGAAATCTTTCTTGGCGTTCCGGAACGTCTTGCATCATTCTAATCGGAAGTTCGGATGCGAGAGTATGGTCTTCTAGCATCAAAGACAAAGTTAAGAGTTGTTTCGGTTGTCATTACACAGCAGCAGCTGCTTCCGATGCAATTTCGACCTTCATCCGGTTGTTATTTCTGAAAACTCAAAGAATGAAAGTTGTAGAGCTCGTCAATAGCTTCGATTTGATATGTCGCGGGCCCCGTAACTCCTCTCGTTTTAAAAGGTATGGCAGTTTTAGAAGAGGAGGTTTCAACAGACAAATAATTGGCAGTTTCATAGCAAGCCAGGGCTTGCCCTTTTGTGCCTTGGGAGCAAGCCGGGGCTTGGGGTCTGGGCAGATTAGCAGAAAGGGAGCAAGTCGGGGTTTGCTCTTACAAAGGGAAATAGCAAGATGGGGCTTGGGTACTCGAAATTTAAGTCTTCTAGTTGGTTTCTAATGCTTCAAACATGGAGTTTAAGTGATGGTGATGACTTGGGACTCATATATGCATGAAATTGTAATCAAAATACATGTTGAAGTATATAATTAACAACAAATACTGAGATTATAAGACACACAAGACAAATTACGAAGATTAATCTTAGTTTTTCTAAGCAAGCGTTGGAGGAGTATTTCTAGGAGATTTTCGAGACGATTGCGATTCTAGGCTACGTGAAGGGTGTTTTTCAATATTCTTCGTCTTAGACTATTATTTGTAATTGAAAGAATGATTTCCATGATTTATTCAGTGTTTATTTCGTTTATGATGAACTAATTCACTTTTTGGGCTTATGATGGATCTTTGAGTGAATCGATGGTTTTGTAAACTTTGATTTCCAATTTAATAAGTTATTTCAAGTTTCACTACTACAAAATACTAAATAGACAACGCTTAAAAAACAATATTTTTTATAAAAATATTGTGGTATTTTTTTCACAATATTTTTAAATAAAACATTATAAATATATATATAAAAATGTTATCTATTTAAAAAGATATTTTTTTTATTTTAACTGGATAACATTTTTTTTAGAAAACGTTGTCTATCTAAAAAAAACACGTAGAAAAAAAAAACACGTAAGTTAAAATTTGAAATTAAAACAAGGTTCCTCTGCTTTCTCGCTTTGCGATGTTGGTTTTATGCAGATGAATTCCTCTCTCCTTTTCCCTTCCATTTCTCCTCAAAACCTCGCCATTTTTGAAGCTTCAGAATCGTTGAGGAGCTTTGATTCGGTTTGCTTCACGGGTTTCAAGCATGGATTTCGAGGTTTTGGTTTGAGAAATTTGGATAAATCTAGGGCTTTTATGATCATCATCAGCCAAATCGGACAAAGTTAGGGCTTCTCAAATACTCGTAAAGCACCAAGGTTCTCGACGTAAGGCTTCCTGGAAGGATGCAGAAGGTCGAGTTATTAGCAACACCACCACTAGAGAAACTGCCGTCTCTCATCTCAAATCCCTTCGTGAAGACATCGTTTCTGGCAAGGCTAAGTTCAAGGACGTCGCATCTCGTTACTCTGATTGCAGCTCCGCCAAGCGCAACGGTGATCTCGGTCAGAATATTTACCTCCAGTTAGGGTTTCATTGATCTGTATTTGGCTTATTTTTTATATATGAATGCTTGCGTGAGGCTGAGTTCGGCTCCGAGTCTGTGTAGATCTAGAGAAAGACTCAGAAAATTAGCGTAGTTCGGCTTTCATATTTTCTGCAGTGGTAATCATGAGCGTGACTGGCCTGGGACAAGATCCTTCTATGATACTGTAGATTCAGGTGGGGAATGTGACGTGTTAGCTGAAACCATGTTCTATGTTCCTGCAGAAAACAGAGCAAAATTTTGGTAATGGGTCAGTTTTTGTTAAATAAATTTTACTCTAGATTTTTAGAAGAGGAATCAGTTGTAAGCTTTTTTCTTCTCATCTTCTGCATTGATCACTAAGAATGTTTTGCATTTGTGGTGGGAGTGCGTATCCGAGGGATTGGGATTACAAGAGGTTTAGGGCTGTTGCAGATAAATGTGGCGCTCTTTTGCTCTGTGATATGGCTCATATCAGTGGCCTTGTTGCTGCTCAGGTATAAGTTCAGTCTTTCTTATCTTGTTAATTATGTTTTTGGTTGGTTAATTAGGTGTAAACATGTGGAGTTTGGATCTGGGTTTTGTGTTAAATGTGGAGATCTGCATTTGGGTTTTAGAAGTTTTGTTCAATCTGGAAACCTCCATAGGATCTCTATATAAACTGAATTATATTATAGGATTTTTTAAATTTATTTTTTGCTAATCAAGCTGAATTCTGTGTGTTTAGATCTGGGTTTTGCATAATAGACTGTTTTGTATAGAACATGAAGATCTACATTTAGGTTTCAAAGGATTTTGTTTAATTGGATACCTCCAATTTGATCTCTATATAAATATGCAGATGTATGTCATTGTGTTGCTCTATTTTCTGCAAAGATTTTGACTTTGTTTCTTTGGAATAGTAATAGGTTAAATTGTGGGAGTTTGGATCTTGGGTAATTGCTGCAATTATTTCTTCCAGTGATGATGTATCATGAAGATCTACATTTGCATATTAAAAATATATAGTGTCTCAAATTCTGTTCCTTTTGCTCCAGATCCTGTAATTTAAAAATGTGCTTTTAGGAGAAATTTTATTTGCTGTCCTTTTTCTACTAAATGCACGTTTCAAAAAAAAAATAGTTCATCTTGATCGAATTATGTTAGTGAATTTAAATGATTCAATATCAGATTTTTGATATATAATTAATTGTTAAAATTATTGATGCCTTGAATATCGAGGTTGTTTAGCTTTGTCGGTGTAGATTCAGTTTTATAGAAAATTGTTCCTGATGGCATCTTTGCAGTTTATTTAGTATTATTGAATATTTGAATGCGACTCAGATATAAGCCTTATATTGTTTATACAACAGTAGTTCAGTTGAGATTGGCTGTTAGTGAATTGCCTAATCTATAGATGGGAAACTTTTAAATGTAGGGAAACATTTAGATGTACATGTATACCTTCCTGTGGTCCAGGTGATTTTTAGTTGTTATAAATTTTATATCAGGACATATATACTAAATTTGTCGTTTTAAACTTTTATTTTTAGACAAGAACCTTGAAAATTATAAAAGAAATGAGATATTTTACTTGAATCATACATGAGTGGCAGATATTAGTTTTGTTGCACGATTGTTATTTCAGAATTTCATGAAGGACTGCATGGGCGTGCCCTTACTGATGGAGCCAAACTTCAGTGATTATAGCTGCCAGGTATGTGGTTTGGTTGTCAAGCTAATGTGTTCCACTATTGTGACAGTGTTACTTGTTATCTTGATGGAGGAATTTGGAATTTGTCGTTTTATTCATCATATATGTCTGCTCTTTTATGTTTAAATGATAAACCCTTAGTATACTTGCAAGGTTCCGTCGAGAGGTAATCTGGATCTGGAGGAATTCAAAAACAAAGTTCCATTTCTTCTACATGGTTGTAGAAATTATTTAGGAATGGAACTGAAAAAGTTTCTACAGATTTGTAAGAGGAACTTATCCTTAGATCTCATCTGATATAAATGACTGTTGTATTTCATTTTTCAACAAGAAAATTAAGAATTAATGGATATACATTGATTTAAAGAAGATTTTAAACAGAGAAATTTTATCACCTTAATATTTTCGTGGACCACAATGAAGTATCACCATTGCGGCTGATTTCTAGCTGATGTAACTTGGATGTTAACCCCAGTACCGTTCCTAACAGTTGTCACACTGATAAATGTTATATAGCTCCTCCATGATTGAACCGTTCCTAACAGGTACTTGATGCAGGCTTATTTTCTGAAACTGCTTTGGACATGATAGAATTCTAGTACCATCGTCATTCTTATTTTCTACTTCTAGTTAACCTAGCTATTGAGCCAAATAATTAGGGGTTTCTAGATGATGATCAGTATACATGGGTTCGCAATATTTCTTACACTTTCACTTTAAAAGTGATTAGGGCGTGGATTGTAGGGAGTTTCTTTTGACTAGATTAATTTTGCATGTAATCAATTTGGTGGTGAAATTACATTTCAACTGATCACCTATCATGATTCTATAGGAAAATTTCTCTTGGTTTTATGAGTCCATGTTACAACTATATATATATATATATATATATATATATATATATATATATATATATATGGCCGTAACATGTTCCAACACTTCGTTGTACAAACGCATTGTTTTTCTGTGAAATTCATCAATACTCGATTGGAAATGTGCCTTTTTATTTGGACTGTAAAGCTTAGTTCATTTTGCTTCATGGATCTAATGTGTGTGTGTGCATATAATATATTCCACAATTTGCTATTATATTACAGACGGACAAGTCCAGCATAGTTGATGAAGCAATAAATTACACCCAAACCCTTGAACAAACTCTCAAGACACTACAAAAACAAAGGCTAGACAAAATCCGGAGTCCAACAATTGTAGACTTGGAGCTGCCGCCATTGACGATTGCATCTGATCAGCCACAATCATATTTGGCTAATCCAGCAGCATCATCAAGAAAATCGTCAATATCCTCAAATATGCCCCTTTCTGCTCCTACTAATTCTCAAGATTGTTTTCGGTCATGGTTTTTCCCAAATGTTGTGATGAACATGTGCGGTAATGATGGCCAAATCTGCGTTTGTTCTTCCAGGAAACCGGGTTTATTGGCCACCATTTGCTACATACTAGAGAGCCATAAAGTTGAGGTTGTATCTGCTAATATTTCTTCGGATCATCACCGTAGCATGTTCATGATTCATGTCCATGTAAGTCTATGAAACTTGAGCTAAGTTTTTGTTGGATAATGGTTAATTTATAGATTGAAGTTTGATCAGATTTCATTTTTAGAGACATGCATAATTCATGATTAATGTGGGTTAAGTTCTAGTACTATTGATACTTTAGGGTTATTGTTGTTGCCATGATTAGTCCGAATATGTTGATTTTCAGGTTTTGGATTTAACTTAAGCTTGCACGTACCGAGCACTGATAACTACTAAGCAATACCCTTGTTACATATATTCAAACAAACACATCTTTTGTTGTTTATATGGATAATGGGCGGTCCAAATTTAAGAAAGAAGGTTTGTTCCCTACTAATATATAGTAGGGGAAGGACTAAATATATTAAATTTGACCGACCGACGGTTATATCCAGATTTGTTTGCTCAAATAAATAAATTTATGACAAATATTTACTATGAATCACTCTCACGTATAGCTGAATTATGTATATCACATGATCTCTTCTTCTTCTTTGCATGTATATTAGTTTAATACTACTAATCTTCTTTGCATGTATGTTCCAATTCTTCTATGAATAAATTCCTCCCCTGGTAACTAAATTTTGGCTCTTGATGCAGATCTTAACATGCCTCCCAAGGTGCACTGCACATCTAAAAAGTAAGTCAAAGTGTTATCTCAAACAAAATGTCAATTTCTTTAAATTACACTTACAAACTATATATCAACTTTTTTTAAAAATGTCCAATAACCGGGTGTGTCTCTTCATCGGTTAAGCTATTGTTAGCTTTGGAAAGATTTCCAACCAGCAAAAGAAGGAAGCTGAGGAGCTCGGCATAGCTTGCTTCTCTTGGGAAGAATTTGCTCTTTTGGTAAGTTATACTGAATCAGCAATTCACTGTATGTTACACATTAAAAAAGGTATCGTAGTACGTAAAATCTTCACCATCTTGTTCATCTTTCCAGGGACATTTGGATCTTGAACTGCCTCCGAAACAGAGGACTGACATTTGCACAATAATGACTTTCCAGGGACATTTGAATATTTTCATGACATAATTTCATGACATAATTTCATCATCAACTGATATTTATTATACTGATCAACGCCTATAGATTCAATAAGCATGCATTCAAATGATACTTTATGCACTCCTTATTGGAACCAAGTGTTAAATGCTTAGTTATAAAACAAACAAGCGGAAGAAAATAATGTGAACCAAATCATCCAGATGGGTGCTAGACCTGATAATGAATGTTCTAAGTAAATGGAACACCATATTAAAATTGACTTGTGTTCTAGATTCGTCTCTCTCATCTGCAGCAGAAACTTGGAATCTAACGAAGTTGTTATCTGATACAGGGATCAGAAGAAGATACATACTTTTATTTCCTGCCTTTAGCTCATATCTTTGATCAGATTATGGAGATCTATTGCATCTACAAGGGTTCTTCAATAGGATTCTGGCAAGGGGTAGATTAGGAATGTTGGCTTTGATCCTGCAACTTTCTGGGTTGATCAATATGGCAATGTTCTGTATTATCATGCTGATCCAGCTTCACCTCTTGCTTGGAACATTGATAATTGGTTTCCTTGCTCAAGTAATACTCCAATCTGTCCACATCTAATTTATATCAATGGTAGTAGTAGTACTTAAATTCTAGTGATTTTTGATGCCTTACTCACAAAAGAACCTTGCTAAAAGTGTCAGATGTGGTGTAATATGTGCAAATTTATGGAAGATGTAAATATGTAACAACAATTATGGTCTTCGACTATTGTATGTGAAAGTAGTATGCACACAAGCCAATCATGTTTGATGATAAAGCATATACTTTGTAACAATTTTATTCATTTATTAATAAAAAGTATTAATTTATTAAAGGCTTTTAATTATCTACATGATCTTTGTTTTATAATATGTGATAAACCCATAGTTTTAAGCAATGCTTTTAGAATAATGATGATGATCATTCTAATGAGATCTAAATTCTTTGAAAGCTTAAAACTAAAATAGTTCCCAATCGTTGGATTACTAAATTGGGGATTAGTGAATCCGGATAGATTGGTGCATACGTTGTTTTGCTCATTGGATGAGGATGATTGATCTCACGATCATTTGTGTGGAAGACACTAAAGCAAGTATGTAGGTGCTTATTGAGAATAAGTTCAATTTGAACGTTGGCTCGGCTAAGGAATACCTAATGGAGTTTTATTTACTTTGTCAATAGGAATTCACTGTAGTGATAGTAGTAAAGTGATCCTTGGACTTGAGATCATCATAGTATCTTGTGTATGATGAGTTATACTTTGACTTATTCCTTAAGATCCTTAGGGTATATCAAAAGGTATGCTTGGGTATAATAAGTTGTATATGGAGATAATGTATGATCAATAAAGAATATACCACTTCTAATAAAAGAAGGAAATGTCCTATGTGATTCGATAAATGACAACCCAAGTAGTCCTTGGCAAAGCGAGAATGAAATTAGAAAGGAGTTTCTAATTTGCATTATTTGAGTTGTGCATTTAAGAGTCGAAATACATATAAATTAAATAAAATAAGACTTGTGATGAATTCCATGTCTTATATTTAATTGGGACATTGTATGGTGGAAGGATTGAATTATACGGTAACTATTTACTCAAAGGTTCTTTAATGATTAATGTTGAAATCTATATTATCCTGAAAGTCGCCGATCATTGGGGAGGCTTATCCCTATTGTAGAATAAATATTATTTAAATAAATTAATTGTTTAATTTATTTATTTAAATAAGATTAGAATTGTTCTAATTGATTTATTCACAACCGGTTTAATATGGAGAACCTAAAGGGTCACACCATAAAAGGAAGAATAATTATTTAAGTTAATGGCATAATCGTAATAATATATTATGTATATTTAATTTAATCTATGGTGATAGAATAAATTAAATAGTTTAATATTTATTATTTAATATTTTAGAAATATTAAATATAAATTAATAAGAGGAGTCTTATTAATATTATTACAATTATTATTATTTTAATTTCTAAAAAGAGTTTAGGAATTAATTTAATATAAGTACTCTCATTTATTCCTAATTGGATTAGGAAGGAAAATTAGTTAAAGGAGTTTAATTAATTATCCCTAATAAGATTAGGGAGCTTAATTAATTAAAACCCAATTCCTTAATTGTTAAGGTGGGTTGTCCACATCTATAAATAAGAGGAATGCTTATTATGGGTGATATGGGTTGTTGACTTTTTCAACATAATGTAATAATTCCAATTGTTGGGAGAGTACCCTTTTCTATAGAGATAGAAAAACTGGGGTTTAGCCAACCCACCCTTCTTCTTGAATTTTCTTCTTCCTCATGGATCACCCTCTGAGGCCAAACATATGGGTGGCTAACGTTGATCAAAGGAAGGAACCAAACCCGTGGATTCAAGATTGAACGCGAAAGGATTAGGAGGTGAACTTGTACTGAGGAAGCTCGATCTTCAAGGGTATGATTTATTCTTTATCTTTTTTCGTTTAATTAATAATTGTGCATAAAGGATGATCCGGGTATATGGTTTGTAAAAATTTTAAACTCGATTTTACACGCTTAGCACTTTTATGCAATTTGATTGCGTTATGAATATTACAAACCTAACGATGGCATCGAGCCAAACCTTTATGCTAATTATTAATTATTTTGATTTGATATGTATATTGATATGTGTTTAGAACAATTTAATTGGGCATATTTTTTGTTGATAAAATTTAAAATAAAAAAAAAAAAAGTTCACTGTTTTTTTGTTTTTTCCTAAGTATTTTACATTACATAAAGACGCATTTAATTAATTGACCACCAAATACATGCCTGAAATCGAGAGGCTTGAAATTATAGCTAATCATGCGATGATTGGGCGATAATTAGTGGACTTCTTATGCACTTTTAATTCAAGGCATCCCGGGAAAACAAAGGGCATGATTGATTAATGATTGGTATGCCAAATCCGGTTTTCTTTCTTGACACGGAAATCGACGACAACATTATTTTTTTTAAACCTCTTACGGCTTTTCAAGGCATGGCGTGACTTATTTTTTTAAACGAATACGCACGTTTTTGGTAAAAAAGGACTATATATATATATATATTATTTATATTATGAATATATATATAAATATATATATTCTTAATTATTATATAATTAAAATAAAAGTTTATTTTAATTTTAAATAATTTTATAATTAAAATAAAAGGTTTATTTTAATCTTAAAATAAAAGGTTTATTTTAATATTAAAATAAAAGATTTATTTTAATTTTAAAATTAAATTTCATGCTAACTAATTAGAGTTGGAATTGGATTCCATGATAACTAATTGGAGTTGAAATTGGATTACATGTTTCCATAAATAAAGGAGTTTATTTAGATATGAAATAAGATTTCATATTATTCAAAATAAAAGAGTTTATTTGTGAATAGGAAATAGAATCCTAATTTCCTTAAATAAAGGAGTTTATTTAGATATGAAATAAGATTTCATATTATTCAAAATAAAGGGAGTTTATTTGTGAATAGGAAAGAATATCCGTGTTTCCTTTAATAAAAGATTTTTTTATTACATGGAATTGGATTCCATAATTAATTAAAATAAAAGAGTTTATTTTGATTAAAGATTTTGATTAAAATAAAATAGTTTATTTTATTCAAAATAGGATAAATTAAAATAAAATAATTTTATTTTGATTTAAATTTGGATTAAAATAAAGGAGTTTATTTTGATTCAAAATAGATTTTATACTAACTAAATTTGCCCATTAAATGATATCAATATATATATTAAATATTTATTATTCATGAGATGAATGTTATTTATTGATGCATATATGGTGATGTGTATGATAATAAATGGGATTGATTATGGACTATCGACCAATATGATTGGATTTTATTTTAGTTGGATGTTTAATGTATGGGTTTTATTAAATGGGGTCTGCGTTACTGCCTTCTCTAATTTTTCTTAATGTAAATTCTATCTCCTCCTATGTACTTCCCTCGATCACGATCAAGGTTTCTATTTATTTTAAAATAGTTATGTAATAGAATAGTTAGAATTAAATTTTGAAATATTGGAGATCAAGGAGCAAAGAGCTTGAAGACCGTTTGTTATGAAGCTTAGGGTTTAAATGTAATAGTTATATTTAAATATTATTTCTTGCACCCCTAGGGTTTGACCTTTTGGTTCACTTGGTGGCTCTAAAGTAACCAAACTAGAATAAAAGTCCATAATCAATCCGGTAGAATATAGTATTCTATATGTGCATGCTTATACTATATATATTATATATTATGCAAACACATGCTTCGCATGTTAATTAATATGACGCGTATTTTATATATATATATAAATGCGTGCGCTAAACAAGATGAGACAAATTAATAACAAACCCTCAATTTTTATATTAAGTCCTAAGCGTTCAAAGATATTTGGAATATCGAACGTCGCCTTCTAGCATGATAAAATTAATAGAGTATTAAATATTTAATATGAGTTTGTTGTGTCACCACAAGGCAAGTATTAAGTATTTAAGATGTTAATTTATCACATTTGATGCTTATAAAGAAAATTGAACAATATTGTTTTGTTGTGTCACCACAAGGATGATATTTTTCTTTTTTGAATATATGGAGTGCTAGGTTGACTTAACTTGGATAATTTTGATTCTGGATGTGCCACCACTGATCAAAATAATCTAAGAGGCAAAATACAAGAGGTAGCATAGTTGATGTAATTGACAAAAGTTGTCTACCTATTTATTTATATATAGTTTGTTGTGTCACCACAAGGCTATATACATTTGAAATGTGATCCTTATTCTCACTAAAGAAATCTTTAATTAGATTTTGTTAAACTATATAAGTGAGGGTAATATAGTTTGAAAGAAAATAGTGGGAGATACCAATTTAAAACAAGACCTAATTTATTTTGGTAATTAATAATAGAATGTATGTTAAAATGTTGTTAATTACAAATTCATTTACGAGAATTTTACAATGTCTAAAATTACTATCATCAAAGCATATTAGATGCTAACTTAATCTGACCAAAATTAAATGGATTGGTTAAGGAATTGAGAAGCCTATCCTCGCAATGGTTGCGCATAATGCCTCCCGAGGAAGAGATTGCTACTTTTAGAAAGTGGCAAGATGATGCACATTGGCTTCGATGCATCATGCTCGCATCCACGAGTAACGAGCTTCAAATCAAGATGAAACTATGGATGCTCCTACTATATTCCCGCACATCAAGTAGTTGATGGTGAGGAAAGTGGGGCCGATAGATATCGACATATCTAAGGAGCTCTTCCGATCTAGAATGGCCAATGGCACTATAAATGCAGCATAAAAAGTTCTTAACAGAAATCAATTTGATTGATCAATTAGGACAAGTTTTGTCATGGATGGATAGTTGAGCCAAGATTTGATCTTGCACTCACCCCCGGACTCCTTTCACAATTGTTGTGAATTTTTCATATGAACAAGCTAGATATCGACTTTCTTTGATTTGCTTAACATGTTGAAAAATGTTGAGAGTCACTTTCCAACCAAGAAAGATCAAGTCTTACTGGTAGGGGCCAAAGGATCTTCTAAAAAGAAGAACGATTCAAAGAAGGTAAATAGAAAGGCATAAACAAAGGATAATAAGAACAAAACTGATACGGATAGCAAAAGAGTTTGCTTCCACTTTCTATAAGCCCGGACAATCGGAAAGAAATCTGCGAAGCATTCTTGCAGAGGCTAACCAAAGAAGCTTAGTGAAGTTTCTACACAATACGCTTTTGTTCATGATTGAAATAAATTTTTCTTTAAGTCAAGGTTCTACTTGGGTATTGGATACCAACTTTGGTTATCATAAATATAGATTTATGAAAGGACCAAATGTAGTAGAAAGCTAAACAAAGATAAGTAATCCTATGTGTGAAAAATGAAGCAAAGGTTCTTTGCATTAGCTATAGAAACTTATAGTTTAGCATCGCTTACTAGGCAAATCTATTAAGTCAATAAGTTGTTATTGTATTCCAATTCTTGTTAGAAACATTATTTCGCTTTGTTGTTGACAATAAAATTTTTGGTATTATAATTAAGAACAATTGTTGTTCTATTTATAATAATAATGTTTTGTATAGAACTGAATATTACTTAATAAATTTTGTATACTTGACTTACATGAAAATAATTTTGCATATCGAACAAATTAGTATAAGAAAAGGAGATGATCATTCAAAGAGTTGAATGTGTGTATTTGCTAAATACAAGTGTGAATTATTTGAAAGGTTCAAAGAATTGTAAGTGAAACAAATTGGCAAAAGTATTAAGATTCTTTGATTAGATCAAGGATAAATACTTGTCAATAAGTTTCTAGATCATCTCAAATGGTTTTCTCATAATGGACGCCTCTCGATACATAATAATTGATTGATATATCTCGAAAGGAAAAATTGTACCTTGTTGGACATAGTGCGGTCCATAATGATTTTACCGACATTCCAAAGATCCCTCAGGGTCATGTCCTAGAAATGGTCATATCTATCTACGAAATGGTAACCTCAAAATCCATACCCAAGACTCCATAAAAGTTATGGATAGGGAGGATTCATAATCTTAAGTATGTTAAGATAAAAGGTTGTCCAACTTATGTGAAAAGGTTTCAAAGGATAAGCTTGGGACAAGATTTGACAAAGTGTCGATTTGTGGGACATCCTAAAGTAAGTTTAGGGTATATGTTCTATAATCACGCTTAGCAAAAGGTGTTTATTATGAAACATGCGCCTTCAAGATAAATGTGTTTATCATTGAAGGGGCTAGTGGGAGGATAATAGATCTTGAAGAGTTCAAGAACCACAAAACACTATAAGTCAAATAAGAGGAACCTCAGAGATGTAATTTATTGTACCACAAACCGAATCGTAAATCTGAATAGTACCAAAGATACCTAGAGGTATGGATTCATCATGGATGATGATGATGAGGTACACATCATAGAAGATGATGATCCAGTTACATACGATGAGGTAAGAGTTATAGACACTCTCAAAATGGAACATTCGTTTTGATGAGGCAATCAAAAGAGTTTGATTTTATCAAAAATAAGAATGAACCTAGTGTCTACAAAAGGGACAGTGGGAGCGTCGTGACATTTCTAATATTATATGTTGATATACTACAGATAAAGAATGACATACTAATGCTACAATCAGTAAAGATAAAGTTGTCTAAACATTCCTCCATGAATGATTTGGAAGAGTATCTTAATTGGGGATATAAATCTATATAGATAGATTTAAGAGGATGCTCGATTTAACCCAAGGAACGTATATTCATTTGATGCTAAAGTCGTTTAGCATGGCAAACTCCAAGAGATGTTTCATGTCGATGAGCTATGGAGTGTATTTCTCTTAATAGTCCCCATAGACTCCAAAGAAGAGAGATCGCATGAGTGTGAATCATGTATGCAATGAAATATACGAGACCCGATGTTGATCACCATATTCGGAGAAGTTCAATCGTGTGAGTCGCTGAAAAACATCTTAAAGTTCTTAACCCAAGCACTAAGGATGTGAGCATTCATGGTGGGGTCCGAATTAAAACTAGAGGGCTTAATGACTCAAGTTTTTCGCACGCACCGAAGACGACGTAAAATCCACTTTAAGGTAAAGTGTTACCTTGAATGGTGGTGCAAAGAATTGAAAGGTTCCAAACAAAGAAAAGAGTTCTTTGGTTTAGTGATAAAGACAAAGTATATAGCTATAAATGAAGCTGCAAGTTGATTGTTTGGATTAAAAGTTCATTACGTAATCTAGGAATAGTTCCCAAGTCTCATCTTGGATCTAAACATGTGTTGTGGCACTTTCATTTGATTATTAGAATCATTGAAAGATGGGAAATCACTATAGAGATAGTTGACTCTCATGAACAACATTACATATCCATTAACTAAAGCTTATCCAACAAAGTTGAGGATAATCGCCACTTAGAAGAAGAAGAGTATGAGATACCATGGCGATTGGCTTTAGTGCTGAGTGGGAGATTGAAAGTAGTATGCACACAAGCCAATCATGTTTGATGATAAAGCATATACTTTGTAACAATCTTATTCATTTATTAATAAAAAGTATTAATTTATTAAAGGCTTTTAATTATCTACATGATCTTTTTTTATAATATGTGATAAACCCATAGTTTTTAAGCAATGCTTTTAGAATAATGATGATGATCATTCTAATGAGATCTAAATTCTTTGAAAGCTTAAAACTAAAATAGTTCCCAATCGTTGGATTACTAAATTAGGGATTAGTGAATCCAGGATAGATTGGTGCATACGTCGTTAACTTTGCTTCGTTGGATGAGGATGATTGATCTCACGATCATTTGTGTGGAGACACTAAAGCAAGTATGTAGGTGCTTATTAGAGAATAAGTTCATTTGAACGCATTGGCTCGCTAAGGAATACCTAATGGAGTTTTATTTGCTGTCAATAGGAATTCACAGTAGTGATAGTAGTCTAAGTGATCCTTGGACTTGAGATCATCATAGTATCTTGTGTATGATGAGTTATACTTTGACTTATTCCTTAAGACCCTTAGGGTATATCAAAGGGTATGCTTGGGTATAATAAGTTGTACATGGAGATAATGTATGATCAATAAAGAATATACCACTTACAATAAAGAAGAGAAATGTCCTATGTGATTCGATAAATGACAACCCAAGAGTCCTTGGCGTAAGCGTAATGAAATTAGAAAGGAGTTTCTAATTTGCATTATTTGAGTTAATGCGTTTAAGAGTCGAAATACATATAATTAAATAAAATAAGACTTGTGAAGAATTCCATGTCTTATATTTAATTGGGACATTGTATGGTGGAAGGATTGAATTGTTAGTAACTATTTACTCAAAGGTTCTTTAATGATTAATGTTGAAATCTATATTATCCGGAAAGTCGTTGATCGCTAGGAGGCTTATCCTGTCAGAGAATAAATATTATTTAAATAAATTAATTGTTTAATTTATTTATTTAAATAAGATTAGAATTGTTCTAATTGATTTATTCACAACCGTTTAATATGGAGAACCTAAAGGGTCACATTCATAAAAGGAAGAATAATTATTTAAGAAGTTAATGGCATAATCGTAATAATATATGTTATGTATATTTAATTTAATCTATGGTGATAGAATAAATTAAATAGTTTAATATTATTATTTAATATTTTAGAAATATTAAATATAAATTAATAAGAGGAGTCTTATTAATATTATTACAATTATTATTATTTTAATTTCTAAAAGAGTTTAGGAATTAATTTAATATAAGTACTCTCATTTATTCCTAATTGGATTAGGAAGGAAAATTAGTTAAAGGAGTTTAATTAATTATCCCTAATAAGATTAGGGAGCTTAATTAATTAAAACCCAATTCCTTAATTGTTAAGGTGGGTTGTCCACATCTATAAATAAGAGGAGTCTTATTATGGGTGATATGGGTTGTTGACTTTTTCAACATACGTAATAATTCCAATTGTTGGGAGAGTACCCTTTTCTATAGAGATAGAAAAACTAGGGTTTAGCCAACCCACCCTTCTTCTTGAATTTTCTTCTTCCTTGGTGGATCACCTCTAGAGGCCAAACATATGGGTGGCTAACGTTGATCAAAGGAAGGAACCAAACCCGTGGATTCAAGATTGAACGCGAAAGGATTAGGAGGTGAACTTGTACACGAGGAAGCTCGATCTTCAAGGTATGATTTATTCTTTATCTTTTGTTTAATTAATAATTGTGCATAAAGGATGATCCGGGTATATGGTTTGTAAAAATTTTAAACTCTGATTTTACACGCTTCCGCACTTTTATGCAATTTGATTGCGTTATGAATATTACAAACCTAACAGTATGTTCCTCTCCTTTGTAACAACAATTATGGTCTTCGACTATTGTATGTAAAGATGTAACAACAATTATGGTTTTCCATTATGGTGTTTGTCGAAGCTGTAGAATTGTGTGGTTGGATTACTTGGAATCTTTGATAAATGATTGAAGTTACAATTCTTTTAATCTTTCAGGCTACAATATGCTAATTTTTCAGGCATTAGCATATTGCAGGTGTAATGGTAATGTAGGTGAACAACAATATTTTTTTTTTTTTTTTAATCTATAACATTTTAAAAACGTTGTGTAAATATGTCTAAACGTTGTCTGATATACTAAACAACATTTTTATCCAAAAAACGTTGTGGAATCATAACTTCTACAACGTTTTTAAGCATCTGTTAATTTTTGAAAAATAAATCTACAACATTTTTTTTCTAAAAAACGTTGTGTATTGTGCTTAACTACAACGTTTTTAAAACATTGTGTAAGGGTGTCAAATAGATGACACCCTTAATCACGATATTTTTCTGACTGAAACCACTATTTTTTCCGCGTTGTCTACTTATTATTTTGTAGTAGTGTTTATCTATATTGATTTGAGCTTGAATCTATGAATTGCCTGATCAACAATTCTTTGTGGAGTTGGATGGAATCGAGAGAGTATATTCAAATCTAGACCTAGTTGATATAACATGTGTTCAGGATTTTGTTAATAGCTTAAACTTGATGAGTGTTAAGGTAGAAATATGCTTGATACCGCATGTAATCGGATAGAGAACTTATTCTTCAACCTTCTTCAATTGTAATTCACATAGAGATATAGGGAGTTAGTTGCTTAATGTGTTTAACGGATTTCTATCTTGATTGTGGATTGACGTTAATACGGTATTAGTGCATCGAGAGGTGGTTAATACTACGTTCGTGTTCTTGATTAATAAACTGGGATAGTAAATTGAATTGGAATAAATGTGTAAAAATCAGAGTGAAGCTTAGGGTGAAATCATAAGTCTAATTCTCTATTAATTGTTTGAAATTTCAGATTTTAATATTCGTGGTTGTTTTGTGTTAGTTTAATTATTCTTAATTTTAGTTTCGTTAATTTCAATTATTGAGTTGATTTGTTTAATAAAATTAGGGTTAATAGAAGATTGGTAATTGTAAGTTAAGGTTATTGTTAATTAGTATCTGTGGGAACGATACTCTACTCATCACTTTATTAATTGTTGACCACGATATCTTGCGTGTTGTTTTGCGTGTTGTGAGTATTTAAATTTTACCCGACAAGAACTAGATCCATTCACACTTGGAATGGTGTATCTAATTAATCAGGCACAAGAGCTATAGATAGAAAGCCCTGACAATGATCTTACCTCTTTCACCTCTTCAACGGCATAGTAAGCTTTAGTAGGTATTCCCAACTCCTTAGGTTGCACATCTATGATCACCAACACTGGATTCAAAACATAACTGTAATACCAGGAACTTAGTCATCAAGAAAGAAATCACGCTGAATTTCAGAGTAGGACGACACCCTATACCCATAAAGCATAACTTCTATCTTTTTTTGATAAATCATAGTATAGCTTCTATCCATTTTTTGACAAGTCAAAGAACAACTTCTATCTTGGGATATTACTTCCAGATACTTGTAAATTATAATTTGAACTCTTTATGATTCCCCAGACTTTACAGCTCTTTTGCTTGCACTCATAATTTTTTTTAAAAAATATTCAATAACATATTTGACTCCATTATTTTAACAAGGAAGACTGACTCTCAATACTTTGACCGGCAAGAACTCACAACTTTTTTGAGCCAGACAAAGCTTTAGAAATTATATTGAAGCAAAGCCACGAAATTGAATATCGCCATTTAGATATAAACAAATATAGAAAAATTCCAAATACATAAAAGAGCAGACATATATCTGGCATGCCACCACTATTGGCACCTCAGGTTTACTTGCCTCCACCAGACATATATCTGGCATGCCCCAGGGAAAAGGGGCAGCTTACATTGACATAAGCTTTGGGCCATTATCTGGCATGCCCATGCCAGCAGCTAGGTCAGCATCCAAATTTACTGGACCAAGCTAAGTTTATATAACACTAGATAACTTGCAGACAAAGTAGTGATTACAAATAAATAAAAAAATGAACATGATTAACTCTACACAAAAGATACCTTACCATGGAAATGCACTTTCCCAAACACCACTTGACCCAGTAGAAAACCAAAAAACTTGAATAAAATACCAACTACGAGCTTTCAAGTTCTGTACCATGCTCCAATTTGGGATGCCAACAAGTGCCATCAATGCTTCACATATTTAGAAGCACTACGACAAAATATACCACTTTTGATTGTATACCATAATAATGCTCTAAAATAGGTTAAAGTAACTCAAAACATTCTTAGTGATCAATGCAAAAGATGAGAAGAAAAAAGCTTACAACTGATTCCTCTTCTAAAAATCTAGAGTAAAATTTATTTAACAAAAACTGACCCATTACCAAAATTTTGCTCTGTTTTCTGCAGGAACATAGAACATGGTTTCAGCTAACACGCCACATTCCCCACCTGAATCTACAATATCATAGAAGGATCCTGTCCCAGGCCGGTCACGCTCATGATTACCACTGCAGAAAATATGAAAGCCGAACTACGCTAATTTTCTGAGTCTTTCTCTAGATCTACACAGACTTAGAGCCGAATTCAGCCTCACGCAAGCATTCATATATAAAAAATAAGCCAAATACAGATCAATGAAACCCTAACTGGAGGTAAATATACTGACTGAGATCACCGTCGCGCTTGGCGGAGCTGCAATCGGAGTAACGAGATGCGACGTCCTTGAACTTAGCCTTTCCAGAAACGATGTCTTCACGAAGGGATTTGAGCTGAGAGACGGCAGTTTCTCTAGTGGTGGTGTTGCTAATAACTCGACCTTCTGCATCCTTCCAGGAAGCCTTACGTCGACAACCTTGGTGCTTTACGAGTATGTGAGAAGCCCTAACTTTGTCCGATTCGGCTGATGATGATTATAAAAGCCCTAGATTTATCCAAATTTCTCAAACAAAAACCTTGAATTCCATGCTTGGAATCGTGAAATAAACCGAATTAAAGCTCCTCAACGATTCTGAAGCTTCAATAATGGCGGGATTTTGAGGAGAAATGGAAGGGAAAAGGAGAGAGGAACTCATCTGCATAAAACCAACATCGCAGAGCAAGATAGATATAGGAACCTTGTTATAATTTCAAATTTTAACTTCCGTGTTTTTTTTTTCTCCGTGTTTTTTAGATAGACAACGTTTTCTAAAAAAAAACGTTATCTAGTTAAAATAAAAAAAATACCCTTTTAAATAGATAACGTTTTTGTATATATATCTTCAACGTTTTATTTAAAAAAGTTGTAGAAAAAAATACCACAACGTCTTTATAAAAAACGTTATCTTTTAAGCGTTATCTATTTAGTATTTTGTAGTACTGATGGTACATAATACAAATACAAACTTAATTATACAACATGAGCCGATAGTTTTTACACGAATATTGTCTTCTAGACAGTATCCAAACTCAAATGGAGTCCTCATTACAGTTATTATCACATTATTTCACAAAATAGTGAGGACTACTAATGCACCATCTCGGACCATCACTCCGCTCCCATTTAAAAATTTACTACATTCTCATTTCTCAAGAAGAAAAATGAAAGCAAAAGGGTGAAACAATTGGCCGATGAAATATTATAACTAAGATAATGCAAAATAAATTATCGTTAGCTTTCAATAGTGTTAAACCGACAAAATCAATAGGCATCAAGTTTAACTGCTGCGATTGGAACAATGACTTCATTAGAAGAGTCGAGTAGAAGCGTGATATTTACTATCTTCTATGATTTAAAAAGTTTATCATCAATTTTATCGCCGAGACTCACTAATAAATAATCCACATAATCCTCGCACTACTAGCCAAGGATATTCATTAGTATCACGACCACAAATTATACACGCACTACGGGCCAAGGATATTGCTTTCACCAATGGCACGACCATGCCAACAACTCGTCCATCAATACACTACTACAGGCTAATGAGGACTTTTACCACATCATTTGTAACATTACTACCACGATTATACCGAATAATTCCCGATCATAATCATACCAAGTCCATCTACGCACTTTCTGGTACGAAGATTTACTTTCATAACAATATAAACACGAGGATGATGACAATGATATAAGAATTCAATTAAAAAAATAAATGATAAATTTTTAAAAAATCTATTTTCCGGCTGGTTTCCTGCGGCTGACATACCCTGCTGCATAGCTTGAGCTACCATGTTTGTAAAGTTTTGCATCGGGTCTGGTTGTTATCCCCAAGCATTGTTGATAGATTCTTCTGCCCTTTTGGTTTCGAGTTTGACGTCTTGGCGGCATTATCTGATTAAATAAAATATAAATTATAATTTATTAACTTACATTCTAAACCTTATCGTATAAGTTTAATATATCAAACTTATTTCATTAATCAAACATAGATTCATATTCATTCAACTAATTCATAGTTCTTTACATAGCATAACACATACTGCTTTAAGCATTCGTTATCCCTTTGTGACCACAAAAGTCGGGATTCGTTGCTACAACTTATACAAAAGTTGAGAATATTACATTACACAGACATACCTATCATATATATAACACCGAACACATATATTTCAACAGTACTTATACAACCTATTCACTACGCCTTTTTCTTGATCTTGGATAACCTTTTGCCTGATGACCTTCTATCCCACAAATAAAACATACACCTTGCTTCGGATTGGGACAATAAGGAGAGATATGTCCCTCATGCCAGTAATTATAACAAATATTTTCTCCTTTTCTGCATAAGCCTTCATGTTTCTTGTTACAGTTTGTGTAAGACCCCGAAATTTTTTAAATAAAAAGGAATTTCCTTTATTTATTATTTTGAAATAGTAAGGTTGATTTGATTAATGTGGATAGTTAAAGGTTAAATCATAAATATTTCAAAATAAACAAGTGGTTATAAAATATTCATTTTTTGTCGGGGAATATTAGTTTGGTTGTGGAATATTAAATCTTTGTGGGGAATATTAAATGCGACCAGTAGCAGACCATGTGTAGCCCCATAACGGAAAGCGATTGGATGAAGAAAAGCACAAATATAAGTTGGTTAAAAATAACTTGGCGTAGTTATTCTGAATTAAAATTTGTTGGAATACCGATTGGTTAAAATCTGATGTCTGGCGTGGTTGCACAAGTAGCACCAGGTATTGCGATTGTTGAATTAATAATCCTTACGTGAAGGCACTACTCAATAATTATTACAGTGAGTTCTTTATTCGATAGTTTATTTTATTGATTCAATAATTGCTTGCGTTGGTATTTTATATTATTCATTGTTTCGATAATTGTCACTACACAAGATATTTTCCATTATCGGATCAATAATTCATATTATTTGAATAATATTATTAGATAACATTATTGGCAATGTCTAGAAAGTTCTGTCTAAGGAGAGGTTTGGTCACCTAATTGCGGCGCCCGAGAAGAGAGATCCTTATTGAAAGCCCCTCTTTCCAGGAGCGACTGGTTGTCATAAATGTGATTACGTAATATTATTTGTGAATAATTAATTATTGATTTATATGATAAGGAAATATTTATTTTATATGAATATAAATGATGGATTTATTTATGTGGTTATTAATGAAGGAATTAATGTTGAGGTGTTTTATCGGTATTTTATCTGATTGGAGTATTAAAAATCAAATCGGGGTTTTGAGATATATTATGGGGTTATAATTTTTAATCCGACCGTTGGATCGTTGTAATTTTTGGATATGTTATACATACATAAGTTGAGTATATGTCTACAAATTTTGAACCGTTAAAAATGCACGAATGATTTGTTATGAATTTTAAGAGGTGTCTGATTCGAAAATTAGGTTTATAATTGATTTTGGTGGAAAATTCTAGAATTGAGTGGGCCCCACTTGTGGTTGGTGAAGAAATGTGCTGAATTTTATTTCAAATGTGGTGGGTGGGAATAGTAGCGGTAAAAGCCATCGGTCAGTTGCGAGTTAAAATCCTTGACGTCTAACATTTTCCTATAAATAGAGGGCTAAGTTAGAATTGAAAATCACACCGAAAACAAGTTTTCTCTTTCTCTCTCTATATTATCGAGTGTATTTTGTGAGTATTTTGAGTATACTTTGAGTATTGTTAGGCGGTGCAAGTTCCTTTCACCTTATATCCTGTTTCAACTAGAAGTCTTGATTCTTTCGAGGTAAGGGATATTATTTTTTTTCAGAATGATATTATTTCTTCAATATCATTATCTTTGAAATGTTGATCTGAGTTTTTATCAAATTTAGAACTTTTTCATGCTCTGGGTTACTATTCATGAGTTACTATTCACGAAGTTACTATTCATGAGTTACTATTCACGAGTTACTATTCATGAGTTACTATTCACGAGTTCTTATTCACGAAAGTACTATTCATGAAGCGTGAAAATATTTTTTTGTGGAATTTCTATCTTTTGGTGTCGGAGTTACTATTCACGTGATACGGCCTTTATTCACGTATCTGACTTATTCACCTAAAAATAAAATTTCTTCTTTTAATCAAAATATCTATTTTGGATACTAGCTTTGATTGTATCCATGTTTTGATCATTCTTGAATTTTACACCACTATGATTATTTTGAGGTATTGTTGGACATGGATAAAACAAAAGTCACGAATCCTTAATCCTTAATCCTTGTCATTTTGTTTCACCGGATTCGTTCTTTAAAAATATTTTCATCATCCTCGGTCTTAAATGATGATATTATTGAATATCTTTGGCTTTTGTAGTGCAAGAAAGATGAATGATTTACGAAGAATATCTTTGGCTTATAGGTGCAAAGATGAAAGCGGTGTTTAAATGAACATGATGGATCGATGAATATCTTTGGCTCAGAGTGCAAAGATGAGCGAGTGTTTAAATGAACATGATGAAGTGATGAATATCTTTGGCCTTTAGTGCAAAGATGAGCAGTGTTGAGATGAACATGGCCGATTGATGAATATCTTTGGCTGTAGTGCAAAGATGAATATTTGATTTGAGATGAATATTGATTGATGTTACGAGGATAAAATATTGATGATGGACCCGTTAAATTCATAGATTATAGTAGATTTCATTCTCTACGTAATTCTTACATGAATTATTATTTCATTGCTGAATATTGATCTCAAACTTGTTGTACTATTGTATTCTATCGATTTTTTCCTGTTGGAGACTAACGATAATTTGTTGTATATTATCTTAGTCATAACATTCTTCTTTCGGGCTAGTTGAGCTCACCCTTTTCCTTGTTGTTCCATTTTTCTTCTCGGGGAGGCGAGAATGTAGCGAGTACTAGTCGGGGTATGGAATGAAGGTTCTAGAGAGTTGTTTAGTAGTCCTCACCATTATTGTAAAATAATGTATCAATAAATGTGATGAGGATTTATTTGAGTATAAATATTGTCTTGAAGATAATATTTTTATTTAAACTCACAGATTTTATTGTTGTGATAATAAAGTTGTTGTAGTTATACATACCGTGTATTTGGCGACTTCGAGAATGGGTTGGATGGAATGGACCTATTTTGGGGTCGCCATATTTATATCGAGCTATAAGTAAAGAGCCCCGAGCCTCTCATTTGGTGACTTCTATTGATGGGGATGCCAAAAGCGGACTCTCCGCATCGGGGGGCCTTGATTCTGCATGGTGCAAACCGATAGTATCGATGTGAGGTCTTGACACAAGTTGGTGTCGAGTTTAGTTGGTATCGAGCTTGGGGGATCTCCTCCGGAGATCGGGAATAGAACTAGGAGGGAGAGCGAGTAAATCCTTCGCTAGTGTGTCCTACCTAAGCTTATTTGTTGGTCGTCGATCGTAATATCGGGATATTATGTGGTATGTTAATTTGTTTAATTAACCCTTGTTTTATAATGATTTGAGAATGTCGTGAGAATATTAATGATGGAGTAAATAAGAGGCGTGGAGATGTTTGTACTTACCAACGAGGAGAGAGCGTGTGACAATGTGTGACAATGTACCTCACTGTGAACAACACCACCGGAAGCGCAGATGATGAACGAGGGATGTTTAGAAGCTTTTGCGAGTTCATGCAAAAATCGAATTGAGAGAGACTCGTGTTCAAAATACGAGGAGGAGATGATAGAAATTCACGGGTGGTCACAATGACGCGTTCAAAGAGTTGGGACCACCGAGTGCAGGGAAAGCGAGATCCGATCATGGCGGAAACATGGGTCAAGCAAATTACCAAGATATTCGATGTCTTGGGATGCGAAGAACGAAAAGTTCCATTCGCTACTTTTATGTTCCGTGGCGAAGCGATTCTTGGTGGGAATCATGAAGAGTACCCGTTCAATTTGCTTTCGGCGTATCATGGGAGACGTTTGAAAGCAGTTCAATGACAAGTACTTCCACAAAGTATTAAATCGTATGAAGGAAGTGGAGTTTATTAGATTGGGCGAGAATAACATGGCGGTGTCCCGATCTGGCGCGAAGTTTGCGGAGTTATCCGAGTTTTGCACCTCATTTGGTGGAGAATGAGGAGCGTATGACGCGGATGTTTACGAGAGGTTTGAAACCGGCATACGTCGATCTCTCATTTCTCATAAATTTTCTCTCTATTCGGATGTTGTAAATGAGGGCTCGATTGTTAGAGCGAGATAACGAGTACGTTCAACCGGGGACCATAACGAGGATCATACCAAAGATAGCATTCATCGAATAACGATAACCCGGTGGAAAGAAGAATACGGACAAAGGCGGTAACCACTCGGTGGTAATCGTGGCCATGAAAATAGAAGAAGCGAGTGGGGAGGAGATTTTAAAAGAGGAGATTCAACAACGACCATGTGAAGACGTCGGCGCCCGATGTAATCGGTTCAAGGAGAGAGAAAGACCATCGGTCGTATGTTACAAATCTGCGAAAAAGAGGGACATATCATTGGCCGCCTAGCAGTTTAAGGTATGCTATAATTGTGGAAAAGAAGGACATATCGCTCGAGATTATGCGATAAATAAACCTAGTTCAATGAGGACGGTGACTCAAAGATCATCCCGGAAAAAATCAAAGTCAGCGGTTCTTGGAAGAGCGTTTGTCGTGACTTCCGTCAAAATCGAGAACCCGAACGAAGTTAGCAGGTTAGTTAATTATAAATTCTTAGAAGTTTATACCTTACTAGATACCTGGGTTCTACCCATTCTTTTATCTCTCTTTGCTTGCGCTCAGCGTTTGAACTTGACTACGGAGAAATTAGACTTTGACTATTTATGGAGAATCCGTTAGGAGAAACTTTCATTACATCATTGTTTAGAAATCTTGTTTGATTCAGTTGGCACTATCACATTACACATTAACCTTATTTCTATAGAGATATTTGCTTTTGATGTGATTTTAAGGTTAACTACTCATCATGCCAAATTGATTGCTTTTGTAAGGTTGTTAGTTTTCATATTCCTAAGTAACTTTGTTATTCAATTCAAGCAATCAAACCATTGTAATCAAACATTTTCATATCAAGCCATGAAGTCATTCGTTTATTACGGATGTCAAGTTTTCTTAGTCCATGTTATGGATTTGAATAAAGACACGTCGATTTGAATAATATTCTTGTTGTTATTGATTTTTCTGACGTATTTCACGAAGAATTTATTGGCTTACTCCCAAAGATCGATATTAAATTTTGTATCGACTTTGAACCCGTTACAAAACTCATTTCTAAAATCTCATATCGAATGGCTCTATTGAACTTGGGAGTTAAAAATTCAACTATAGAATTTGGTACATGAGCCTTTATCTTGTGACTTCCTTTGTGGAATTCACCGGCGAGAGACTCTCTACTAGGGGCGTCATATTAGATGCGATAGTAAAGGCGATAGGTGTCATTGTGACGTGCCATCCAAGATTGGGATATGAGTCACGATTGAGAGCAACCTAAGTCGATAATCGAAATCGTAGCTTTCTAGGCTTAGTTGGTTATTATCGGAGATTCGTTGAAGGATATTCTCGAATCGCTATTCCATTATCGCGGTGACTCGTAGAGATACAAAATTCGAATGGAGCAAGGAATGTGGGAAGAGCTTGAAGAACTCAAGAGGAGACTCATTTAAAGACATGTTTTGACCATGCCATCCGGAAAAGCGAGCGTGGTAGTGGCGTGTTGAGTAGAAGATCGTATACAATATGCAGTACGATATTGTCAAAGACTCATTTCGTATAATATACAAATAATAGAGATGGAGATGAAAACTCTAGGTACCCACGTGATGATATACGATGTATTGATGATATCTGAGTATAATCGACTTTAATCGATAAAGTTAAAATTTTATTACAACTACACACCGGGTGATGAATTTGAAGAAGGAGGTGCGAGAAGTTGTTATTTTAAAAGCGAGAATCGGTGAGGTGAGGAAAGCTCAAACCTTCGATTTATTAATCCATTTGAAATTCTCGATCGAATAGGAACTCGCTTGACCTATAGACTCGTTTTACCACCAAGTATGACGCGTGTTCATAACGTTTTTCACGTATCGATGTTACGTAAATATGTGGACGACGAAACCGTCATTGAGTTAGAACCGGACGAGATAGCCAAGACTTAACGTCACGAGGAGGTACTGTCAAGATTTTGTAGAGGAAAGAACATGACCTATGTCTGAGGTTATACCATAAGTTAAAGTTTTGTGGAGAAACCATGCTTTATTGAGGAAATGACACAGGAGTTGGAAACGAAAATGAAAGCGAGGTATCTTTACCTTTTCTAAACACACAGTGCGAATACGTCGTCGATTTGAGGACGAAATTTCATAAGGAGGGAGGTTGTAAGACCAAAATTTTTTAAATAAAAGGAATTTCCTTTATTTATTATTTTGAAATAGTAAGGGTTGATTTGATTAATGTGGATAGTTAAGGGTTAAATCATAAATATTTCAAAATAAACAAGTGGTTATAAAATATTCATTTTTGTCGGGAATATTCGTTTGGTGCGTGGAATATTAAATGCTTTATTGGGAATATTAAATGCGGACGGTAGCGACCATAATGTGAGCCCATAACGAAAGCGATTGGATGAAGAAAGCGACAAATATAAGTTGGTTAAAAATAACGGCGTAGTTATTACTGATTAAGGCTTGTTGGAATACCCTTGGTTAAAATACGATGTCTGGCGTTGCAACAAAAGATAGCACACGGTATTACATATGTATTGTTGAATTATTGATCCTTACGTGAAGGCACTACTCAATAATTATTACGATGAATTCTTGTTCAATAGTTTATTTTATTGATTCAATAATTCTTTGCGTTGGTATTTTATATTATTCTTTGTTTGATAATTGTCAATTTGCATGATATTTCCCGTTATCGGATCAATAATTCATATTATTTGAATAATATTATTAGATAACATTATTGGCAATGTCTAGAAAGTTACATCTAAGGAGAGGTTTGGTCACCTAATTGCGCTGGCCAAGATGAGAGAGATCCTTATTGAAAAGCCCCTCTTTCAGAGGAACACTGGTTGTCATAAATGTGATTACGTAATATTATTTGTGAATAATTAATTATTGATTCATATGATAAGGAAATATTTGTTTTATATGAATATAAATGATGGATTTATTTATGTGGTTATTAATGAAGGAATTAATGTTGAGGTGTTTTATCGATGTTTTTATCGGATTGGAGGTATTAAAAAATCAAATCGGGGGTTTTTAGATATATTATGGGTTATAATTTTTAATCCGACCGTTGGATCGTTGTAATTTTTGGGTATGTTATACATACATAAGTTGAGTATATGTCCACAAATTTTGAGCCGAATTAAAATGCACGAATGATTTGTTATGAATTTTAAGAGGTGTCGATTCAAAATTAGGGTTATAATTGATTTTGGTGGAAAATTCTAGAATTGAGTGGGCCCCACTTGTGGTTGGTGAAGAAATGTGCTGAATTTTATTTCAAATGTGGTGGGTGGGAATAGTAGCGAGTAAAGCCATCGGGTTTTGCAGTTAAGTCTGCTTTGACATGCTAACATTTTCTATAAATAGAGGGCTAAGTTAGAATTGAAAATCACACCGAAACAAGTTTTCTCTCTTCTCTCTCTATATTATCGAGTGTATTTTGTGAGTATTTTGAGTATACTTTGAGTATTGTTAGGCAGTTGCAAGTTCCTTGACACTATATCCTGTTTCAACTAAAGTCTTGTCTTTTCGAGGTAAGGGATATTATTTTTTTTCAGTAATGATATTATTTCTTCAATATCATTATCTTTGAAATGTTGATCTGAAGTTTTTATCAAATTTGGAACTTTTTCATGTCGGGGTTACTATTCATGAGTTACTATTCACGAGTTACTATTCATGAGTTACTATTCACGAGTTCTTATTCATGAGTTACTATTCACACGAGTTCTTATTCACGAGTACTATTCATGTAAGCGTGAAAATGTTTTTTGTGGAATTTCTATCTTTTGGTGTCAGAGTTACTATTCACGTGTCGGCCTTATTCACGATATCTGACACTATTCACGTGTCTGGCACTATTCATAGAAAAATAAAATTTCTTCTTTTAAGTCCAAAATATCTATTTTGGATACTAAACTTTGATTGTATCCATGTTTTGATCATTCTTGAATTTTACACCACTATGATTATTTTGAGGTATTGTTGGACATGGATAAAACAAAAGTACGAATCCTTAATCCTTAATTCTTGTCATTTTGTTTCCTTGGATTCGTTCTTTAAAAATATTTTCATCATCCTCGGTCTTAAATGATGATATTATTGAATATCTTTGGCTGTGGTGCAAAGATGAATGATTTCTGAAGAATATCTTTGGCTTATAAAGTGCAAAGATGAGCGGTGTTTAAATGAACATATTGGATCGATGAATATCTTTGGCACTGTAGTGCAAAGATGAGCGGTGTTTAAAATGAACATAATTGCCGTGATGAATATCTTTGGCCTTTAGTGCAAAGATGAGCAGTGTTGAGATGAACATACACTAGATTGATGAATATCTTTGGCTGTTGTAGTGCAAAGATGAATATTTGATTTGAGATGAATATTGATTGATGTTACGAGGATAAAATATTGATGATGGGTTTGTTAAATTCATAGATTATAGTAGATTTCATTCTCTACGTAACTCTTACATGAATTATTATTTCATTCTATGAATATTGATCTGAAAACTTGTTGTCTATTGTATTCTATCGATTTTTCCTGTTGGAGACTAACGATAATTTGTTGTATATTATCTTAGTCATAACATTCTTCTTGGGGCTAGTTGAGCTCACCCTTTTCCTTGTTGTTCCATTTTTCTTCTCGGGAGGCGAGAATGTGGCGAGTACTAGTCGAGGTATGGAATGAAGGTTCTAGAGAGAGTTGTTTAGTAGTCCTCACCATTATTGTAAAATAATGTATCAATAAATGTGATGAGGATTTATTTGAGTATAAATATTGTCTAGAAGATAATATTTTATTTAAACTCACGTTTTATTGTTGTGATAATAAAGTTGTAGTTGCTTTTACATACCATGTATTTGGCGACTTCGAGAATGGGTTGGATGGAATGGACCTATTTTGGGGTCAATCACGGTTTGTACATTTTTTTATTATTCATTAAGGTTCCTTTTTACATTATCGAAATTTCCTATATCACGGTCTTTTATCTTTCTTTTCCCCTTCTTGCTCGGAGCTGCACACGATTTGTTACTTTTAGCTCCCATCTGATCAATTTTGATTTTAAGCTTATCCTGTTCTTCCATTGTTTCTATTAATGCCTTTCGTAATTGACTATTTAGTAATTTTTCTATTTCTCACAGCTTTTCTAGAGAAGAAACCTTGTTCCTCAGATTCTGCACTTCCGTTGATGCTTGATCAGCTCCAACTTTAGTGTCTGAATCACTATCTGTTAGTTCCACCGTTTTTGGGTCCGGTACTATATTTTCCAAAATAACCACCACATCGGGGTTTCTTGTACTGTGAGCCTCTATTTCAGCTATTGGCTTTGATATTGGCTCGATTATGGAGATTGCCTCCTTCTTTTTGATCTGAGGGTATCCTAAGCCTTTTCCACCTGACATCTACACATAAATTATCTTGATTAGTATATAATATATACACACAGCAAATAATAGTTTTTATATAAGTTATCTTTTATTTTATTTGACGATGAATTTATTCAATTCATTTCTTTTTAAACTCTATATAAATTATTTGTATTTTCAATGTTTCCCTCTGTCCTAAGGTTATAGCCTAAGGTCTACCCCTACCTAAGGTTTCTAACCTATAGCTCTGATACCAACATGTGACGCCCCCAAATTCAGGTACTTGAAACCCAAACTTGGTGCTTCATGATATCATTTTTATGAGCAAAATAATAATAATAATATAAACATTAAATTTAATTTACATATATCAGAGTCATCTAATCCTAGTTTCACAACCTTTAATACGTTATATTACATGATAATTAATAAATATCATTGTCTTAATATAGTCTAAATATTACATAAGATAGCGTAGAACTTATTCTATAACCTTTCCTTTTCCTTTGTTCTTGGCAGAGCATTTAGGTTGATCACACTTAACTGAAAATATTTAAATTAAGCAAGAATGAGCATTTGAGTGCCCAACAAGTAATAACAAACAATAAACGATAGCTGAAAGAAGTATATATTTTCTATGAATGACACTTCTACAACGAATCAACAGTTGTGAAGTAAGTTGAAGCATCCATAAACAACATATCAATTTTATTTCAAATTTTTTAAACTACGTACTGACTATTAATGAAGAGCAGTCAATAGACTATGAACATGGTTTTCAATTTTCAAAAAGGTTAAATAGAACTTCATCTGTAAACTATCATAACTTACAGGCACGTGGGTTATCAGCCCGTTATGCCATGTATTGATCAATACTACATGCCAAAATGATATTTTCGTTTATCTCATCCGCCTTTGGCGCACAAAAATTTCCCAGATTCGGGATGTTCATACTTAGTCTGAATCCGAACCAAAACAATTCGGTTGGATATTAATAAGGTTCTATCATGTTCAACGATATTTTTAAATCTGTGTCTAGCTGAGTCAAATAGTTTAGACGGCTTTTTAATTAACGTATACATACTGGAAACCAATAAGTATGTATCAACATGTGATTAAATACAATAATCATCCAAGTGAGGTCACTTGTATAACAATGCTTAGAAATTAATGAACATAATAAATATCTGGATTATACAATAATACTGTATTGATAAATAATGATCGGATAATTTAAGAACTTGTATGAATACAAATGTTTGGATACATAATCAATAACAATAGAGTTAATAATTTGGCATAACGATAATATAATTCTGAAACTTTCTTACTCATCTCCATTGCATAAAGTAAATGCAAAGGTAGGATACTTGTTTGGTCTATTGCTTATAGTTACGCAACTTAGTTTTATCTTTTATATCGAGACCTATCATTAATAAGATCATTCTATCGATTAGAATAACATATCATAACACGTAGTACTGCTATTTGCAGTCAACACATAACCTAATCACATTTTTACATAGTTATATCAGTCATTGAATCATAAACAAACACTTATCTAGTCAAACTATCTAAGTCCAGATCAATTTCTGAAACATTTTGGTGTACCGACGGCTTTATCGGCTAATTATTGAGTCTAAAACTCTATTCTGTAGTTCAATATTCATTTAGATAACTTAAATATCAGTCATATTATTTTTAAATGACTTATAATAATTTTTAAACAATTATTATAATTTATCATGATTTTTTAAACACTGGAATCATTATTAAATGATTTAAATATTAAATAATTCTATTATCATTAATATTTAAACAATATTAAAATATTAATGAAACCATTGCCAAAATATTAAAGTTATTTATAATAACTCAAAATATTTTAAAAGTATTAATATTACCCTTAAATGATTTTTAAAATAATCAAAATCATTTTAAATAATTACCATTAATATTTAAATATTAATATATTATTCATCAAAATATTAAAAGTCACTTATTATAACTTAAAATATTTTTAAATTATTTATATCATTAAAACCATTTTAAAGTATTTATTTAATATAATTATTAAATAAATCAAATATCATTAATATTAAATTATTAATGAAATTTTCTTTCAAATATTAAAAGTTATGTTTTATAACTTAAAATATTTTTAAACACTTTATTTTCATTTAAAATGAATTTTATAATATTAAAATAATTTTTAAACTAATTTATTTAATATAATTATTAAATAAATCTAATATCATTAATATTAAATAATTAATGAAATTTGCTTTAAAATATTAAAAGTTATATCTTATAACTTAAAATATTTTTAAATATCTTATTATCACTTAAATCGATTTTAATATAATAAAATTATTTTTAATTAATTTATTTAATGTATTTATTAAATAAATTAAATATCAATAATATTCAAATAAATACTAATATTTATGAAAAATATGTGAAATTATTAAAAGTTAATTTTTATAACTTAAAATAATTTTTAATTTTTTTTTTTGTGATTTTCAGCAATTATTTTTTATTTTTAAATGATTTTTAGAAATTAAATTAATTGAAATTAATAAGTCTGTCGCTAAAGCCTTTAACGACAGAAAGTGTAGCCTTAGGTGTTCTTGAGCACCAAGAACATTCATGTGCAGTGATTAAGTGGCCTACTTTGACCAACAATAATTGTCAGATTTTGATGTTTCTGGGCAAGTTATGACTTTGAGCTTGTAGTATTGATGTAATACTACAAGTATCAAGCAAGTTCTGGGTCAGATTACAACACAAAAGCAAGATATAGAAGCTCAAACTATCTGTTAGAGTTGTTCTTCATTCTTTGGGTTACCTAGAAAATAAGAACAACTCGACTGATCACTTTTGGGCTTCCACAACTTGTTTTCTGTGCAATGTTTTAGTGTTCTAACTGTTCTAGATTGTAGCCAGCATGACAAGGTATAAATCTATTATATAAAAAGAATATAACAACAACATAATCAGCGGATCCATGCCGGTCAAACCTTGTCAGAAATAAGGTTCAAACGTTTTCTAGGTTAATTACCCAAAAAACAGTTTTCATGATCGTTTAACCTACTCTGACCAGCTACTGTGTTCAACCTGTTTGTTGTTTTTGTGATCTAAAGGCATTATTTTGCAGCTAATACAACATACTACAACTTAGATGCAACAACTATAAAAAAGTAAGAAACAACTGGAAGATCAGAGCCCAAGAACATCTTGTCAGACGTTTCTGGGCACGATCTGGGTTTTCCAGATTTGCCCGGTCATGGTTGGTCAACCGACTTTAACCATCAATAACTTGAAATATAAACAAGATCTGACCCTGATTTGAGTTCCAGATCAAAGATCTCACAACATACTACAAGTATAAACCTTTAAAAATACAAAAACATAAACAAAAAGAGATATATGGGGTCTAACATTCGTTGTCAAACAATATTTTTAATTTTTTTCCAGATTTTCAAAAACTTCTAATTCGAGCATCTAGATGTTATAAGTTTAACATATACCAACCCAGATCACTTAGTTACACATCATACAACATATTTAAACATTAAAATACAACTTTTAACATATCCAACAAAGATCAGATTCTAAGTCTAGGGTTTATACCTTTCTTGAATGTTGCTTGATTCTAGGCTTCTAATCTGTTTGTGGAGGTAGTGGGGACTTGATAAGGGACAAAAATGCATAAGATTTTCGTAGGTGTGGAGAGAGAGAGAGAGTCTAAGTTGAGTATATGATGAACAAATGGGCTATTTTGTGTACATTTCCCTTTCTTGATCCTTATATATAATGTATGTAATGTGTATGGCTGATGTTTTATAGCTGATATATGTTACATTTAGTCACATAGCTGATCTAGAGTTGGTAGACAACTCCATATATGGCAAGATCTACAAGTTATCCACTAATAATGCAAAAAGGGCAAGTTGGTCATTTGGCTTGTGATTTTAATGGCAATCTTGACATCTATCCCAATCCTTAGGGTTTAACCCTAAGATTTTATAATTTTAGTTTTTAGGATTTCAATTTAGGGTTTAAAATAAAAAATTTAGTTCCTAAAAATGAAAACTATAGTTTCTTGATTAGTTTAGGTTTTCTAAGTACTTAGACCCACAAATTAGGTTTAATAATTCACTAATTAGCATTAGGGCTTATAATTAGCGATTATGGTTTCTAATTTGATAATAAGGGTTACTAATTTAGAAATTATGGTTTCCAATAATTACGGTTTCCCTAATTAAGATTAATATCTATAATACTGGTCGTTAATCATATTATCACGACTACATAACGACTTAACAAATTCTTAAAGTCGTATTTGACTTTTTGAATTAGGGTTTATCCGTTTGTTACTAGGGTTTTCTACTGATATACCATAATTGACCAACCATTATCAATACGTACATACAATACATATATATTTATAATACTGAAATATAATTAATATAATATTAGAATTCTCATTCCTTGTTCAAAATCCAGAATTAGGGTTTTGAATCCATATCTGACTTTACATCATATATACCATTTTTAATTAAGTTAAAATAATTAACTTAATTAATGAAATAAATTCATATAATAAAATAGTTATTATAATAATTATAATAATCATTTTATATATTATTTAAATAATATATAATCATATTTTCATGATAAATAAATAATAAAAATAATTTTACTACAAAATTAATTTATTTTAAGAATATAATTTATAATGATCAATAATTCCTTAAAAAAATTATTTGCCATTATTCATGTAATAACTAAATTTTATTTATCACATATATACATACAATTTGCCTTATGCATAGTTCTCCACCTTTTATTTAAAAAAAAATTTATCATAAAATTTCTTATTTAATTATATTAAAAATATTGGGTTATTACAAGAATGATAAAAGAAACCGATAGCCATTATACGCTTATTAAAAAAAAAAAGATTACAAAACTTAAGCGTTATATCGGTTATAAAACTATTAATTATATTTTATTATTATTATTATTATTATTTTAAATCAAATTCAAATTCAAAAGCCTTGGCAAAACACTTTAAAAAAAATAAAGACTTAATATCTTTAAGCATTGTTTGGGTAAATCCATTTAAAACTACTTTAATTTATTTTAATAAATCATTTATACTATAATTTATAATCCCTTGTAATTTATTTGGATTTTCATATCCCATCTTAGTTAAATAAACTAATTACAACATACTAAATAAATTTCCCACTTAATCCAAATATCCCAAAATTATAATCTCATTATAATTTTATTTAATAATTTAACATACCATTTTAAATTATTAAATTAAAACAACAATATAACACTTCATGTTATCTTTAACAACTCTCTAACTATTAAATTAAATTAGAGTATTATTTAATAAATTTAATTCACAAATATCTACTAACACAAACACATCAATAAAATATTTATTTAATTTAATAAATATTTTAAATTATAAATAAAATCTTGGATTGTTACATTCTTCCCTCCTTACAAGGATTTTGTCCCCAGAATCATAACTCAAATAATTCATTCGTCATAGTAGCACTTAAACAAGTAACTTAAACCTTTAGTAAAGGTTGAATGGAAAGATTAAATGAGATTAAAAGACAGAAAGTGTAAACGCAAAGCAGTTGCGATGAACAATCAGTCTTAGCATATAGCGAACCGTATGGCTTCGACATTAAGAAAGAGTAATGAACGTGGGGTTCATGTAATTGGTAACGAAAGTGGTAAGTAAGATATGAAGTATCAAGAAAGTCATAATGAACGGTAATAGGATTAATGAAAGTCCGAGTGTGAGTCGGATAGAGAATGTTAATATGAAATGTAAGCGTTAAACACTTTAACCGACGTGAGGGTTGAGTGTACGCGAAGATTAAAGGGTAGAACCTACACACCGTGTATGGTTTGACTGTAAGATAATGAAGAGCAATGATTAAACCCGTGAACGGTGAAGAATTGAATTAAAGACAATAACGTATAACGATAAGAAGCCGAGTTAGTAATTATAACTTGGAATTCTGAGTCAAATGAACCAGACGTTGTAAGATATAAATAAGGTAACATAAAATGCTTAATGCTATGAATCCATAAAATTAATATTGAATGATCGTTCCGAGTATACAAAAGACTGTATGACTTAGACGATAAAGAATGAAATTGAGGTATGGCACTTAGTTGCCAGAAAGCCATAAGGAATAAGAAATTGACTTAACAAACATTATAGTCTTAATGGTTCGGATAAGTTAAGATGAGTTTAGGTTATGGTACAATCGTAATCTTTAATGGTTTACATATGAGATCTGGGCTAAACAATTCCTTCAGAGAGCGAAGGTATATACGAAACTAGAAACCGATCTAACTCACTGTGAAAGACAGTGTAGATGAGACGGGAATTTGTTTGTTGGTTGTTTGTGGGAAACCACTCAGAGTACCATATGGACTACTAGCAAAGACACGATGTGTGCTGAGTGCTAGAAGAGTTATAAGAAGAAGATAAGAATGTAAATCATCAAAGATGATGATCGTATGAGTAAGACATTTTCGTATGTCATGAAGTCGTAAAGCGGTAAAGAAAGTTGTCGTGTAAACTTAGATTGGAAGAACGCGAACCCTAAGAAGTAAATTTAAATAAACCAATATGTAAGTCAAGTATATGACTAATTGGTGTATGTGTTATTTCTTTATGTGCTATATAGGAATTGGAATGAGCAGTTCAGCGTAAACTGTAAGATGTAGCTGTGCGTAAGGCAAGTTTCCTAACTTCATTCATATTTTAAATAAATGCTAGTTTCTTAAAATTCTTAGATGTTAAACATTAGAAGTTTTATTTATGTGTGAATGTGTGATATTTGTACAAGATAGTAAAACGTATGAGGCCTTGTGCCACAATTTTAACACTTCAGTGTTTCTATAAGATGAACTGTTCTGTGATTGAACTGTTCAATATGAGAATGTTCTATTTATACATGAACCGTTTTTGTTAAGTCTATGCTAATGATTCTAGCCGGACATGATGTGTATGAAAAAGGTAGAAGAATGAAAGTATTTTAAAGTGATTGTGACTAATGTTTTAAAATGATAAGAATTAGAGTTTATTCTTATTATTCAAGTTGCTTCATAACCTTTGTTTGGTTATCGAAGGTCTAAAGGAATGTTTAAATTCTTGAAGTTGTTTATTCAACTGCTATGACTTGCTGAGCAATTGAATGCTCACACTTGCTTTATATGAAAAACATTTTCAGCGTACGAGTAGAAGAACTTAAGGGTCCTGTAAAGATCAAGCTGATCAGTATCCAGAAGAAGTACCATTCAGTATATGAATGAATGTGAAGATCACGTGAAGATTTGTAATGTATAATAGTTTAATTAAACTATAGACTAGTTTAATGAACTATTATGTATCCTTGGTGGCGGATAGAAGTCACTCTTGTAAGATGTAAAGAATAATGTAATTATCATTATTTTTAATGAACGAGGTTATAAGGTATTAGAACCTAGGATTTGAGAATGTATGTTGTTATATTTAACTATATAATGATATATGTTGGGAAGGAGATGTACTCGTAATGCACGAAATCCGGGTGTGAAGATAGACCGAATTTCGGGGCGTTACAATTAAGCTTTATTATCTTATTAGGGATAATTAATTAAACTCTTTTAATTAATTTGCCTCCTAATCATATTAGGAATAAATGAGAGTACTTATATTAATTAATTCCCAAACTACTTTAGAATTAAATAATAATAATAATAAGACTCCTCTTATTAATTTATATTTAATATTTTCAAACTATTAATTAATAAATTTTAAGCTATTTAATTTATTTTATCACCATAGATTAAATTAAATACACTTAACTTATTATTACGATTATGAAATTTACTTCTTAAAAAATATTCTTCCTTTTGCGGTGTGACCTTTTAGGTTCTCCATATTAAATCGGTTGTGAATAAATTAATTAGAACAATTCTAATCTTATTTAAATAAATAAATTAATCTAATATATTTAAATAAATAATATTTATTCTACAATAGAGATAAGCCTCCCTAGCGATTAACGAATTTTTAGATAATATAGATTTCATCATTAATCATAAAAGAACCTTTGAGTAAATAGTTACCGTACAATTCAATCCTTCCACCATACAATGTCCCAATTAAATATAAGACATGGAATTACTGTCAAGTCTTATTTTATTTAATTCTTTGTATTTCAATTCTCAAATGCATAACTTGAAATAATACAAATTAGAAACTCCTAATTTCTAATTTCATTCTGCCTTAGCCAAGGACTACTGGGTTGTCATTTATCGAATCACATAGGACATTTCTCTTCTTTTACTAGAAGCGGTAGATTCTTTATTGATCATACATTATCACCATGTACAACTTATTATACCCAAGCATACCTTTGATATACCCTAAAGGACTTAAAGAATAAGTCAAAGTATAACTCATCATACACAAGATAGTATGATGATCTCAAGTCCAAGGATCAATTGTACTACTATCACTACAACAATTCCTATTGACAGACAAGCAGACTCCATTAGGTACTCCTTAGCGAGCCACATTCAGTGAACTTATTCTCCAATAAGCACCTACATACTTGCTTTAGTGTCTCCACACAAATGATCATGAGATCAATCATCCTCATCTAATGAGCAAGCAACGTATGTACCAATCTATCCAAATTCACTAATTCCATTTTTAGTAATCCATCGATTGGAAACCTTTTAGTTTCTAAGCTATCTAAGAATTTAGATCTCATTAGCACGATCTCATCATGATTCTAAAAGCATTGCTTAAAACTATGGGTTTATCACATAATATTAAAACAAAACCAAGTAGATAAATTAAAGCCTTTAGTAAATGAATACTTTTATTAATAAAAGAATAAAATTGTTACAAAGTATATGCTTTATCATCTACATGATTGGCTAGTGTGCATACTAGTTTCAGCATTTTCCTTTCGATTATCGACTATGTAGGCTAAATATTCTACACAACCTTGTCTCAACAACTTCCTGGCTTGCATCATCGTCAGAAAACTCGCTTGTCTAGGCGACTTGCTACCATAAAATATCACCATTGATGGATTCATAAGGTTTACACACTTCCTTTGGCAATCAAATATTGCCCCATAATTGAATAACCAATCCATTCCCAAAATGACGTCGAATTCCCCAAGTTTATTTGGGATTAGATCTACCATCATTTCGTGGCCCTTAATGTCCACCCTACAGTTCTTGTGTACAAACCTAACAGGAACTACTTGAAAGTAGTATGCACATAAGCCAATCATGTTTGATGATAAAGCATATACTTTGTAACAATCTTATTCATTTATTAATAAAAAGTATTAATTTATTAAAGGCTTTTAATTATCTACATGATCTTTGTTTTATAATATGTGATAAAACCCATAGTTTTAAACAATGCTTTTAGAATAATGATGATGATCATTCTAATGAGATCTAAATTCTTAGAAAGCTTAAAACTAAAATAGTTCCCAATCATTGGATTACTAAATTGGGGATTAGTGAATCCGGATAGATTGGTACATCGTTGCTTGCTCATTGGATGAGGATGATTGATCTCATGATCATTTGTGTGGAGACACTAAAGCAAGTATGTAGATGCTTATTAGAGAATAAGTTCACTTTGAACGTGGCTCGCTAAGGAATACCTAATGGAGTTTTATTTGCTGTCAATAGGAATTCCTCAGAAGTGATAGTAGTCAAGTGATCCTTGGACTTGAGATCATCATAGTATCTTGTGTATGATGAGTTATACTTTGACTTATTCCTTAAAACCCTTAGGGTATATCAAAGGGTATGCTTGGGTATAATAAGTTGTACATGGAGATAATGTATGATCAATAAAGAATCTACCACTTCTAATAAAAGAAGAGAATGTCCTATGTGATTCGATAAATGACAACCCAAAGAGTCCTTGGCAAAAGGCGAATGAAATTAGAAAGGAGTTTCTAATTTGCATTATTTGGAGTTGTGCATTTAAGGATCGAAATACATATAATTAAATAAAATAAGACTTGACAATAATTCCATGTCTTATATTTAATTGGGACATTGTATGGTGGAAGGATTGAATTGCATCGAGAACTATTTACTCAAAGGTTCTTTTTTATGATTAATGTTGAAATCTATATTATCCGGAAAGTCGTTGATCGCTAGGAGGCTTATCCCTATTGTAGAATAAATATTATTTATTTAAATAAATTAATTGTTTAATTTATTTATTTAAATAAGATTAGAATTGTTCTAATTGATTTATTCACAACCTAGGTTTAATATGGAGAACCTAAAGGGTCACACCATAAAAGGAAGAATAATTATTTAAGAAGTTAATGGCATAATCGTAATAATATGTTAAGTATATTTAATTTAATCTATGGTGATAGAATAAATTAAATAGCTTAATATTTATTATTTAATATTTTAGAAATATTAAATATAAATTAATAAGAGGAATCTTATTAATATTATTACAATTATTATTATTTTAATTTCTAAAAGAGTTTAGAAATTAATTTAATATAAGTACTTCATTTATTCCTAATTGATTAGGAAGGAAAATTAGTTAAAGGAGTTTAATTAATTATCCCTAATAAGATTAGAGGAGCTTAATTAATTAAAAGAATTAATTAATTAAAACCCAATTCCTTAATTGTTAAGGTGGGTTGCCCACATCTATAAATAAGAGGAGTCTTATTATGGGTGGTATGGGTTGTTGACTTTAACAAAGTGCGTAATAATTCCAAGTTGTTGGGAGTATGCCTTTTCTATAGAGATAGAAAACTAGGGTTAGCCATAACACCCATCTTCTTGAATTTTATTTTTCCTCGTGGATCACCTCTGAGGCCAAACACATGGGGCTAACGTTGATCAAAGGAAGGAACCAAACCCGGTGGATTCAAGATTGAACGCGAAAGGATTTGGAGGTGAACTTGTACCTGAGGAAGCTCGATCTTCAAGGGTATGATTTTATTCTTTATCTTTTCGTTTAATTAATAATTGTGCATAAAGGGTGATCCGGGTATATGGTTTGTAAATTTTTTTAAACTCGATTTTACACGCTCAGCACTTTTATGCAATTTGATTCGTTATGAATATTACAAACCTAATGAAATGGTATCGAGCCCAAACCTTTATCGCTAATTATTAATTGTTTTAATTTGATATTATATTGATATGTTTTTAGAACAATTTAATTGGGCATAATTTTATTTTATAAAATTTTTTTAAAAAAAAAAAAAAAAAAAAAAAAAAAATAGCGAAATCGGTTCGCCTTTTTATAAAAAAGGATCATGGTAGTTTTTTTTTTAATATATAATTCTCTGTTTTTGAAAAGGGACATGCTAGGATATCAAGTCCATTTTTTTTATAGGATTATATATAGTATATATATATATAATGTTATGATTAACAAGCTTTTAAAGTGATGCACTTTTAAATCGAAAAAAAAAAAACCTAAAACAACAAAAATTTTTTTTTTTTTTAAGCAATCACATTACGGAAATATTATATATATATATATATATTACGATATATATATATATATATATATATATATATATTCTTAATTATTATATATAATTAAAATAAAAGGTTTATTTTAATTTTAAAATAAAAGGTTTATTTTAATATTAAAATATAAAGTTTTATTTTAATCTTAATAATTTTATAATTAAAATTAAAAGTTTATTTTAATTTTAAAATAAAAGTTTTATTTTAATTTTAAAAAAATAAAAGAGTTTATTTTAATTTTAAAATTAAATTTCATGCTAACTAATTAGAGTTGGAATTGGATTCCATGCTAACTAATTGGAGTTGAAATTGGATTGCCTAATTTTCTTAAATAAAGGAGTTTATTTAGATATGAAATAGATTTCATATTATTCAAAATAAAAGAGTTTATTTGTGAATAGGAAAAGAAAATCCGTGTTTCTCAAATAAAGGAGTTTATTTAAATATGAAATAAGATTTCATATTATTCAAAATAAAGGAGTTTATTTGTGAATAGGAAAGATAATCCGCGTTTCCTTTAATATTTTTTTTACATGGAATTGGATTCCATAATTAATTAAAATAAAAGAGTTTATTTTAATTAAAGATTTTTTTACATGGAATTGGATTCCATAATTAATTAAAATAAAAGAGTTTATTTTAATTAAAGATTTTTTTATATATATATTTATATATGGAATTGGATTCCATAATTAATTAAAATAAAGGAGTTTATTTTGATTAAAAATAAAATAGTTTATTTTATTAAAAATTGGATAAATTAAAATAAAATAGTTTTATTTTGATTTAAATTTGGATTAAAATAAAGGAGTTTATTTTGATTCAAAAATAGATTTTATACTAACTAAATTTGCCCATTAAATGATATCAATATATATATATTAAATGTTTATTATTCATGAGATGAATGTTATTTATTGATGCGTATGGTGATGTGTATGATAATAAATGGGATTGATTATGGACTATTGACCAATGCGATTGGATTTTATTTTAGTTGGATGCATGAATGTATGGGTTTTATTAAATGGGGTCTCACAGATTCCTCGCCTTCTCTAATTTTTCTTAATGTAAATTCTATCTCCTCCTATGTACTTCCCTCGATCACGATCAAGGTTTCTATTTATTTTAAATAGTTTTGTAATAGGAATATTTAGAATTAATTTTGAAGAATTAGAGATCAAGGGACAAGAAGCGCTTAAAGACCCGCTTTGTAATGGAGCCCCAAGTTTTAAATGTAATAGTTATATTTAAATATTATTTCTTGCACCCTTGGGGTTTGACCTTTTGGTTCACTTGGTGGCTCTAGTGAACCAAACTAGAATAAAAGTCCATAATCAATCCGGGTAGAATATAGTATTCTATATGTGCATGATTATACTATATATATTATATATTATGCAAACATACTTCGCATGTTTATTAATATGACGCGTATTTTATATATATATATGTGTATGCACGCTTAAACAAGATGAGACAAATTAATAACAAACCCCTCAATTTTATATTAAGTCCTAAGCGTTCAAAGATATTTGGAATATCGAACGTCGCCTTCTAGCATGATAAAATTAATAGAGTATTAAATATTTAATATGAGTTTGTTGTGTCACCACAAGGCAAGTATTAAGTATTTAAGATGTTAATTTATCACATTTGATGCTTATAAAGAAAATTGAATAATATTGTTTTGTTGTGTCACCACAAGGATGATATTTTTCTTTTTTGAATATATGGAGTGCTAGGTTGGACTTAACTTGGATAATTTTGATTCGGATGTGCCACCACTGATCAAAATAATCTAAGAGGCAAAATACAAGGAGTTGCATAGTTGATGTAATTGACAAAAGTTGTCTACCTATTTATTTATATATAGTTTGTTGTGTCACCACAAGGCTATATACATTTGAAATGGGATCCTTATTCTCACTAGCAAATCTTTAATTAGATTTTGCCGAACTATATAAGTGAGGGTAATATAGTTTGAAGAAAATAGTGGGAGATACCAATTTAAAACAAGACCTAAATTATTTTGGTAATTAATAAAAGAATGTATGTTAAAATGTTGTTAATTACAAATTCATTTACAGAATTTTACAATGTCTAAATTACTATCACTGCGAAACATATTAGATGTTATTTAACCGGACCGAATTAAATGGTTTGGTTAAGGAATTTGAGAATAGTTCTCATAGTTGAAAAGCTATCTTATGTCCTTAATACGCCTATCTCTCGCAATGGTTGCGCATAATGCCTCGAGGAAGAGATTGCTACTTTTAGAAAGTGGCAAGATGATGCACATTGGCTCAATGCATCATGCTCGCATCTATGAAAGTAACGAGCTTGAAACAAAGATGAAACTATGGATGCTCTACTATATTCCCCGCACATCAAGTAGTTGATGGTGAGGAAAGTAGGAATCGATAGATATCGAGATATCTAAGGAGCTCTTCCGATCTAGAATGACCAATGGCACTATAAGTATGCATAAAAGTTCTTAACATAATCAATTTGATTGATCAATTAGACAACGAGTTTTGTCATGGATGGAGAGTTGAGCCAAGATTTGATCTTGCACTCACTCCCCGACTCCTTTCATGAATTGTTGTGAATTTTTCATATAAACAAGCTAGATATCACCTCACCGATTTGCTTAACATATTGAAAAATGTTGAGAGTCACTTTCCAACCAAGAAAGATCAAGTCTTCTTGGTAGGGGCCAAAGGATCTTCTCCTAAAAGAAGAACGATTCAAAGAAGGTATATAGAAAGGCAAAAATAAAGGATAATAAGAACAAAACCCGATACGGATAAAGAAAGGAGTTTGCTTCCACTGCAATAAGCTGACCACTTGGAAAGAAATCATGAGAAGCATCTTGCAGAGGCTAACCAAAGAAGCTTAGTGAAGTTTGCCATAAATACGCTTTTGTTCATGATTGAAATAAATTTTTCTTTAAGTCAAGGTTCTACTTGGGTATTGGATACCGACTTTGGTTATCATAAATATAGATTTATGAAGGGACCAAGCGTATAGTAAAGTTAAACAAAGATAAGTAATCCTATGTATGGAAAATGAAGCAAAGGTTGCCGCATTAGCTATAGAAACTTATAGTTTAGCACTTTTCTTACGGCAAATCTATTAAGTCAATAAGTTGTTATTGTATTCCGATTCTTGTTAAAATATTATTTCCATTTTATTGTTGGACAATGAAATCTTTGGTATTATAATTAAGAACAATTGTTGTTCTATTTATAATAATAATGTTTTGTATATAAAATCGAATATTACTTAATAAATTTTGTATACTTGACTTACATGAAAATAATTTTGCATATTGAACAAATTAGTATAAGAAAAGGAGATGATCATTCAAAGAGTTGAATGTGTGTATTTGCTGAAATACAAGTGTGAATTATTTGAAAGGTTCAAAGAATTCAAAAGTGAAACAAATTGGCAAAGTATTAAGATTCTTTGATTAGATCAAGGAATAAATACTTGTGAAATAAGTTTCTAGATCATCTTAAATGGTTTTTCATAATGGACGCCTCCTGATACGCAATAATTGATTGATGTATCTGAAAGGAAAAATTGTACCTTGTTGGACATGGTGTCATCCCATCATGATTTTACCGACATTCCAAATCCTTCCGGGATAATGTCCTAGAAATGGTCGATATCTACGAAAATGGTAACCTCAAAATCCTACCCCAAGACCCCATAAAAGTTATGGATGTGGAGGATTCCTAATCTTAAGTATGTTAAGATAAGGGGTTCCAACTTATGTGAAAAGGTTTCAAAAGGATAAGCTTGGGACAAGATTTGACAAGTGTCGATTTGTGGGACATCCTAAAGTAAGTTTAGGGTATATGTTCTATAATCCTACTTAGCAAAGGTGTTTGTTTGCGAAACACGCCGCTTTAAGATAAAGGTGGAGGATAATAGATCTTGAAGAGTTCAAGAACCACAAAACACTATAAATCAAATAAGAGGAATCTATAGATAAACCTATTATACCACAACTGAATCGTAAATCTGGAATAGTACCAAAGATACCTAGGAGGTATGGATTCATCATGGATGATGATGATGAGGCACGATCATAGAAGATGATGATCCGAGTTACATACGATGAGGTAAGAATTCTAGTGTGTACAAAAGGGTCGATTGGAGCGTCGTGACATTTCTAGTATTATATATTGATATACTACGGATAAGGAATGACATACCAATGCTACAATCAAGAAAGATAAAGTTGTCTAAACATTCCTCCATGAATGATTTGGAAGAGTATCTTAATTGGGGATATAAATCTATATAGATAGATTTAAGAGGATTCTCGACTTAACCCAAGGAACGATATTCATTTGATGCTAAAGTCGTTTAGCATGGCAAACTCCATGAGATGTCTCATGTCGATGAGCTATGGAGTGTATCTCTCTTAATAGTCCCCACGACTCCTAAAAAGAGAGGTCGCATGAGTGACAATCATGTATGCAATGAAATGTACGAGACCCGATGTTGATCACCATATTGCGGAGAAGTTCAACGTGAGTCGGTGAAAACATCTTAAAGTGCTTAACCTAAGACTAAGGATGTGATCATATTGATGGTGGGTCCGAATTAAAACTAGAGGGCTTAATGGACTCAAGTTTTTTCGCATGCATCAAGATGACGTAAAATCCACTTTAAGGTAAAAGCGTTATCTCTGAACGTTGGTGCGTTGAATTGAAAGGTTCCAAACAAAGAAAGAGTTCTTTGGTTTAGTGATAAAGACAAAGTATATAGCTATAAATGAAGTCGCAAGTTGATTGTTTGGATTAAAAGTTCATTACGTAACTAGGAATAGTTCCCAAGTCTCATCTTGGATCTAAACATGTGTTGTGGCATTTTCATTTGATTATTAGAATCATTGAAAGATGGGAAATCACTATAGAGATAGTGGACTCTCAAGAAGAAGAGCTTATCCAACAGCAGGATAATCGTCACTTAGAGAAGAAGAGTATAAGATACCATGACGATTGGCTTTAGTGCAAGTGGGAGATTGAAAGTAGTATGAACATAAGCCAATCATGTTTGATGATAAAGTATATACTTTGTAACAATCTTATTCATTTATTAATAAAAAGTATTAATTTATTAAAGGCTTTTAATTATCTACATGATGCTGTTTTATAATATGTGATAAACCCATAGTTTTAAGCAATGCTTTTAGAATAATGATGATGATCATTCTAATGAGATCTAAATTCTTAGAAAGCTTAAAACTAAAATAGTTCCCAATCATTGGATTACTAAATTGGGGATTAGTGAATCCTGATAGATTGGTACATACGTTGTTTTCTTTCATTGGATGAGGATGATTGATCTCATGATCATTTGTGTGGAGACACTAAAAAGCAAGTATGTAGGTGCTTATTAGAGAATAAGTTTCATTGAACGTGGCTCGCTAAGGAATACCTAATGGAGTTTTATTTGCTGTCAATAGAATTCCTCAGAGTGATAGTAGTACAAGTGATCCTTGACTTGAGATCATCATAGTATCTTGTGTATGATGAGTTATACTTTGACTTATTCCTTAAAACCCTTAGGGTATATCAAAGGGTATGCTTGGGTATAATAAGTTGTATATGGAGATAATGTATGATCAATAAAGAATCTACCACTTCTAATAAAGAAGAGAAATGTCCTATGTGATTCGATAAATGACAACCCAAAGAGTCCTTGGCGGCGTAATGAAATTAGAAAGGAGTTTCTAATTTGCATTATTTGAGTTGTGCGTTTAAGGATCGAAATATATATAATTAAATAAAATAAGACTTGTGAAGTAATTCCATGTCTTATATTTAATTGGGACATTGTATGGTGGAAGGATTGAATTGTGCGGAACTATTTACTCAAAGGTTCTTTTATGATTAATGTTGAAATCTATATTATCCGAAAGTCGCTTGATCGCTAGGGAGGCTTATCCCTATTGTAGAATAAATATTATTTATTTAAATAAATTAATTGTTTAATTTATTTATTTAAATAAGATTAGAATTGTTCTAATTGATTTATTCACAACCTATTTAATATGGAGAACCTAAAGGGTCACACCATAAAAGGAAGAATAATTATTTAAGAAGTTAATGGCATAATCGTAATAATATAGTTAAGTATATTTAATTTAATCTATGGTGATAGAATAAATTAAATAGCTTAATATTTATTATTTAATATTTTAGAAATATTAAATATAAATTAATAAGAGGAGTCTTATTAATATTATTACAATTATTATTATTTTAATTTCTAAAAGAGTTTAGGAATTAATTTAATATAAGTACTCTCATTTATTCCTAATTGGATTAGGAAGGAAAATTAGTTAAAGGAGTTTAATTAATTATCCCTAATAAGATTAGGGAGCTTAATTAATTAAAAGAATTAATTAATTAAAACCCAATTCCTTAATTGTTAAGGTGGGTTGCCCACATCTATAAATAAGAGGAGTCTTATTATGGGTGGTATGGGTTGTTGACTTTAACAAAGTACGTAATAATTCCAAGTTGTTGGGAGTATGCCTTTTCTATAGAGATAGAAAACTAGGGTTAGCCATAACACCCATCTTCTTGAATTTTATTCTTCCTTGGTGGATCACCTCTAGAGGCCAAACACATGGGTGGCTAACGTTGATCAAAGGAAGGAACCAAACCCGGTGGATTCAAGATTGAACGCGAAAGGATTTGGAGGTGAACTTGTACCTGAGGAAGCTCGATCTTCAAGGGTATGATTTTATTCTTTATCTTTTCGTTTAATTAATAATTGTGCATAAAGGGTGATCCGGGTATATGGTTTGTAAATTTTTTTTAAACTCTGATTTTACACGCTTCCGCACTTTTATGCAATTTGATTGCGTTATGAATATTACAAACCTAACACTACTTCCCTATTCACAATCTCTATGTTCAAAGGGTATTCTAATTCCTCTCTAGGCAAATTTAAATTCTTAGCAAAATTGTCGGATATAAACGAACAAGTAGAACCCGAATCAAATAATACATAAGCATTAATATTATTGATCGGAATAATACCTGACACTATATCTCGGTACTCCACAGCATCTTGCACGGTCATGTTGAAAGTTCTGATGGTGGGTCGGTTTGACGGTGTCAGACCAGTAATAGTCAGAGTGCCACCATAGCTGTTTCCCATACTTCCACTTGTTCTGCTCCTTCCGCTGCCTTCTTGGGACAATTTCCAGCTAGATGATCCTTCGACCTGCAAGTGAAGCAAGCCCTCTTTTTAGGGTTAGGTCAATTTGGCGCTATGTGGCCTTTCTTACCATAATCATAGCAAACCCTCTTTCCTTTCATGCATACCCCAGGTGATTCTTCCCGTAAGTAGGACAAGCCTCCACCTTCTTCTTCTGACTTCTTTGCTGATTCCCAGTATACGTATTATCATTCCACTTCCTCTTCTGACTATGACCACCACCACTATTGCTACCACTAGCTTTTTTGTTCTCACCTTCATTCTTCTTCTTCTTCTTCTTCTTCTTCTTCTTCTTCTTCTTCTTCTTCCGTTCTTGATTATACCGGGTCAGAGCATCGCTTCCACCTTCTATAATGATTGCCTTTTCCAATACTCCTACAAAAGTGTTCAATTGGAACATTGACACCTTATTGTACAACCATGACTTCAACCCTTGTTCAAACCTCCTAGCTTTCATCCCATCTATATTCACCTGATAAGTTGTGAACCTAGCCAACTCGTTGAACTTTCGGCATATTCTGGCACCATCATGTTACCCTGCTTCAACTCCAGAAACTGAACCTCCATCTGGTTCTGAGAGCTCATTGGGAAATACATCTCAAAGAACATCTCCTTGAACTTATCCCATGTGATCACACCCTGTCCTTCTCAAACCGTGTTTGCCTACCACCAGTAGTTGGCCTCTTACTTCAGCATAAACGTTGTACAGGCGATCTTCTGATCATCGTTGACCCTCATAACGTTAAATACCTTCTCCATTTCCATAATCTAGGTCTGAGCTTCGACCGGATTCATGGATCCCCTAAGCTCTAGCGGTCCTACCACCTTGAAATCCTTAAATAAGGTAGCTTGAGCTTGCGGTTGATTCGCAAGTGCTCCAAGTAATAGGTTTACCAACTACTCAACAGGATTAGTGTTGGCATTTTCATTATTGTTATTGTTCATGGATCCTTCCGGAGCTTGTTAGTGACGCCCCCAAATCCGGGTATCTTCCACCCGACATATGGTGCTACACGGTTCTACAGTTCACATATACATTCAATTGAAAAGCCTCAAAAGAACGAATATATTATATATATATATTCCAAAAAAATATTACCATTCCTCAGGTTCTTAATAACCATTAAATTTTTTCTTGTCATAATATTAAATAATAATAACATTCACCTATACTATTATAAAGGAACTCTATAGGTTCGCCTTAGCCTTCCCTTTATCATTTTCAGATCCTTCGGTCCATTCGGTCTTAAACGCATTCATATGGTTCAAGAAAGAGTGAGCATAACTAGCTCAACAAGTACAACAATTCCATTTAAACAATATGCTTGAATCATACAAATCATATATCTTCAATAACTGAACAATAGTTATGAAGTACTATTGATAATTCAAAATAGCACTTCTCTTTTCTTTAAAATATTTTACAATAATAACATTCAGTAAAATGTCAATTCTAGTCCAAGACCTTGAGAATTTCATACTTTCTTTGAAAAGGACAACCTGACACTAAGTCCGTAAGTCCAACTTTACTTACGAGCACATCTAGGTGATCAGCCTATAGTACTCTATGTTGTACAACACTACATTCTTTAAACGTATGTACGTTTAAGTTGTGGCAACCTCACGTGCCTGTCGTTTGACGACAAAACATTTGTTTAGCATACTCAGTCTTCATTTGAAAACCATACCAAAATAGTTTGGCAAAACATTGACAATACTTTGATAGATTATAAGAAATCTAAAACATCTTAAGTCTAGCCGAATAAATTGGTTTTGACTTTATCATACATCAATTCATGCGTAAGAATACATGAATTACAAGGCTCGTCTAGATTGAACATAGACAAGGGTTAGAACACTTGCCTTTAGCGTCTGCTACTGTTATTACACTTTCCCTTTAAGTCTTTAGAGTCTCTACAATACATAACCACATAACATACCACATTAGGTCATGAACAAACATACATGGTTCCTAATGTATCTTACCCTTCTTCTCAATCTAATTATTTATTAGATTTGTTATTATTAGCTTCGGCTTACCATTATAATTTACATTCACATTTGATTACGTTATCTTCAACCATTAGTTATAATACTTAAAGTTTAAAACATCTTAAACAATGTTACATTAAGTTAATTAATGTTGTACTTCACCATTAACCAACTGCCTTTCTTTAAATCTTCCTAATCTTTCTTTACTATGTAAACCCTAGTGCTAAGCCACATGCACCAGCTTTCCTTTCTTAAACTCAGTACTGCAATACGGTTTTCAGATGTCTCACGTTAGGTCTTGTGAATGCTATTTCACTCTCATTCGATTTTGAAATTCGCATTTGCGATGCTACTTCCTAGTATCTCACATTCCTACCTCATAACAACAATACACCATAGCTCTCTGGGTCGCGTCGTGATGCGAACCTTGAGCCTCAGACAGTTACCATAGTTCATTTCTTCTTTGAACTTTCCAGGGCCATAACTTATTCGTTTTAAGTCCTAATTGGCTCGTTCAAAAGCTATTAGTTCACAAATTACATACTCTATGTGTTTATGCAAGAATTTTACATTTTTGAACCCGTTAACTCAAAATTCACCTTTTAGTTCATTTTAACGAAAACGATAAATGTTCATGAATGTTCAACGCTCATTTCTTCATTCTAAGTCGGAATTCAGTCATTTTTGAGTCCGTAACTCTATAATGCCAAATAAGACTTATCCCCATCGAAAACAAACATTTCCGAACTCAATGTCAAAATTCAACTTCCATTCTGAGAATTTAACGATTTCGACGATTATCGTCCAAACTTGTGAATTCTGCCATAACTTCGTTACTTAAGATTTGTTCATTGTTTCAAATGGATTCATTCCATCATACTAATATCTTAACATACATATTTTATTAACTTATATAAATGATAAGTTCTTAATTGTTCTTCATAAGTTCATGACTTAAATAAGTGTTAATTACTTATTCATGGCTTATTAAAGCTTAAGTCCTTTAATTAATCATTCTCTTTACTTCTTAGCATACATACTCCATTAATCAACACTTCTCTATCAAACTATAATTGAAGAGATGGAAGATTAATTATAAAGGATTCTTACCCTTGAAGATCACTTGGTTCTTCTTTTTTTCTACTTGAATTATTAAAGTCTAGCTTTTCTAGCTTTTTCTCACTAACCAATAAGCACTTAAATGTTTGTTGGATGAAATCTAACAAATGAATTATAATCTAGCAAGTCTTCTATTTATAGGAAAACCAAAGTTAGGGTAGTTTAGACATTAAACTAATCCCACCTCCTTAATTAACCTCCTTACTATTCATTACTTAGCCATCAAGTTTACTTGGTCTCCACAACTCTTATCTTTTGCTTGGCCACCAAGATCACCCATGTGATCATGGGGTCCACATGGATTGCCCCATGGGTCATCCTTACCCCTTAGATTCTTACTTTGGGCTTTAAGTTCAATTAGCTTAACTTGTACTTTGGGCTTGCATTAAACCAACATTGGCTTGTTCATTAATTCACATTGGACTTAACCATTCATACCATTGGGCTTGCATAATTCCAATTTAGACTTTACAACATCCTACACAATCCTACAAGTCCATTATATATGCCTTAAAGCCTTAGAACGTATTATCTACGTATTAATCTCGTATTCTAAATCGTATACTTATTCAACATATACGACATACCATCATTCATACATACTCATATAATACTTCGTATCATACTCGTATTCATTATCTCGTACAATACCTACGTATTATACGATCATTACTTTAACTAGTTAACGCTTTACTTTTTCTAACGTTCTCGAATTAAGTCCGTAGATGAAAAACTGTGTTTGCCATACGTGAATTATAATTACATAATCCATTTCACCTCGATATTCTATCGTTACGTATTTCTCAGAAGTTCAAAAATAATTCCTGAGCAAAAATTAGTGAATAGTGTTTTTCAGAAAATTTCTCAGAAAACTTTTAGTTTCGTCTTGAAAATTCAAACACTTTAATTCCTTAACGTAGTCAAAATACTACAACATTCTGACATTTCTAGGTTATAGAACGACATTCATCTTGCTAACACATAATAATAACATATAATATAATTTTATTCATTATTTAATTAAATAAAATTATTTTACAATAAATCTGAATTTCTCGATCGTTACATTCTTCCCCCCTTATAAAGATTCTGTCCCCAAAATCTCTTTTTACATTATACAAATAACTGAGGGTAATCCTTCCTCATATTTTCTTCCAATTCCCACGTTACTTCTTCGGCATCGTGGTTCTTCCATAACACATTTAGTGAAGGTATAACTTTGTTCCGCGGAACTTGTTCTTTTCTATCGATAATTTGAATCGGCATCTCTTTAACGTTAAGTTCTTCTCGATATGAATAAGCTCATACTCTATTACATGCTTATAATTTGGTTTATAAGGACATAACACAGATATATGAAACACATTATGTATTCATTCTAAATCTGGAGGTAACGCTACCACGTAAGCTACCTCTCCTACCCGTTACACTTTAAAAGGTCCTATAAACCTTGGACTTAACTTTCCCTTCTTTCCAAAGCGTATCTTTCCTTTCCAAGGAGATACCTTTAGAAATACATACGAGCCTACTTCAAACTCCCTATTTACTTGATGCAAGTTCGCATACTTCTTCTGTCTGTCTTGAACTGCTACGAGATGCATCCGTATCAACTTCACTACATCCGCTGTCTGCTGCACCAATTCTGGCCCTAGTATCCAGTGTTCTCCCACTTCATCCCAACACAATGGTGTTTTGCACTTCCTTTCGTATAAAACTTCGTAAGGAGGCATGCCTATGCTTGCATGATAACTATTGTTATACGCAAATTCTACTAATGGTAGATGATAATCCCAACTACCCTTAAAATCCATGACATAAGATCTTAACATATCTTCTAACGTCTGAATTATCCTCTCACTCTGTCCATCAGTTTGTGGATGACACGATGTACTTAGCTTCAACTGCGTTCCCAACTGCTCTTGCAGACTCCTCCAAAAGTTCGATGTGAATCGTGGATCACGATCTGACACAATCGAAACCGGTACTCCATGTCTGGAAATAACTTCCTTAACATAAAGTTTAGCTAATTGGTCTAAGTTATACATAACCCTTATTGGCAAAAAGTGAGGCGACTTCGTCAACCGATCCACTATTACCCAAATTATGTCGTACCCTTTCGTTATAATCAGAAGTCCCACCACAAAGTGCATCGTGATATGCTCCCACTTCCACTCAGGAATCTCCAATGACTGTAATAAGCAACTTGGTCGTTGATGTTCGGCCTTAACTTTTTGACAAGTCAAGCACCTACTCACATACTCGACTATTTCTCTCTTCATGTTCGGCCACCAAAAACTCTATCGAATGTCTTGATACATCTTAGTACTACCAGGATGAATCTAGTACCTCGAACTATGAGTTTTGTGTAACACTTGTTACTTTAATTTCGTCTCATCTGGAACCCAAATTCTTCCTTCAAATATCAATAACCCATCGTTATCGAGACTATACTTTAAATCTTTTTCACGTGCTAACTACTTCTTCATCTTATCACACTCATCATGTCTGAGTTGTACCTCCTTGACTTTCTCTATAATAGTAGATTAAATCTCCGTTGTAAACAGTTTGTGTTTCGATTCACTCGGCAACTTCACCTCTATCTCCATTATAGCCATCTCCGTTATTAACTCAGTTTAAGTCGTTAACATAGACAACTTCTCTCGACCCTTTCTACTTAAGGCATCGATAACTACATTGGCTTTTCCAGGGTGATACAGGATTTCACAGTCATAATCCTTTATCAACTCTAGCCATCTCCCTTGTCTCATATTCAACTCCTTCTGTGTGAAGATATATTTTAGACTCTTATGGTCTGTGTATATCTCATATTTCTCTCCGTAAAGATAATGTCTTCATATCTTTAAGGCAAAAACTACTATGGTTAGTTCTAGATCATGATTAGGGTAAACTTTCTCATAATCCTTCAACTGTCGTGATGCATACGCAATGACCTTTTCATGCTGCATGAGCACGCAACCAAGTCCTTTATGCGAAGCATCACTATAAACTACAAAATTTCCTGTGTCATCAGGTAATGATAAAACAGGTGCTTCACTTAACCTCATCTTTAGTTCTTGAAAATTGTCTTCGCATTTCTTAGTCCACACGTATTTTGCCGTCTTCCTTGTCAAATTAGTCAGTGGAGTAGCTATCTTCAAAAAATCCTGAATGAATCTTCGATAGTATCTTGCTAACCCTAGGAAATTCCTCACCTCAGTCGGCATTTTCGGTTGTTCCCAATTCATCACGGCTTCCACCTTCGGTTGATCTACTGAAATCTCCTCATGGTTAATAACATGACATAAAAACTATACCCTTTCTAGCCAAAATTCACACTTAGTGAACTTCGCATACAACTTCTCCTTCCTCAGTCTCTCCAACACTATTCTTAGGTGTTCAACATGATCTTCTCCCGTCTTAGAATAGACTAGAATATCATCGATAAACACCACGACAAACTTGTTCAAATATTGTTTGAACACTCTGTTCATCATATCCATAAATGCAACTGGTGCATTAGTCAACCCAAATGACATCACCAGAAACTCTTAATGACCATAACAAGTCCTGAATGTCATCTTTGGTACATCCTCCTTCCTAACCTTCAACCGATGATACCCCGTCCTCAAATCTATTTTAGAAAAATACTTTGCCCCTTTCAACTGATCAAAAAGATCATCGATCCTGGGCAATGGGTATTTATTCTTTATCGTTAACTTGTTCATCTCTCGATAGTCGATACAAAGTCTTAACGATCCGTCCTTCTTCTTTATAAATAGTACCGGTGCTCCTCACGGTGAAACACTCGATTGAATGTACTTTATGTCTAATAGTTCTTGTAACTGAACCATTAGCTCCTTCATCTCCACTGGCGCCATACGATACGGTGCCCTGGAAACTGGTAACGCTCCTGGCACAATGTCTATTACGAACTCGGTATCCCTATCCGGTGGAAGACCCGACAATTCACTTGGAAATACATTCATGAATTCTTTAACTATATGTATTTGTTCCATGGTCGCTTTCACTCTCTGGGTATCAACAACATGGCAAAAATAACCTACACATCCCTTCCTCAAAAGTTTCCTAGTTTGTGTCATGGTAAGACAACACGAACGCCCCGACGATCTATTATTGTAAAATACTACCCGAGGTTGTCTCAACGTTCTAATATTCACACATTTCTTCTGACAATCTATAATTGCCCCATGGTTAAACAACAAATCCATTGAGAGAATTACATTGAATTCTCCCAACTTTATCGGTATCAAATCTACCGATAATTTACGACCTCGTATGTCTACGCAACAATTCCTATGAATATTTTCAACAGGAATTATTTCTTCATTTACTACCTTAATATTAAAAGGTATAAGCAACTCTTTGGGAAGTAATCCTAATCGTCTAGCAAAATCACATGCTATAAATGAACAAGTATCACCCGAATCAAATAGCACGTAAGCATTTATGTCGTTGATTGGAATAATACCTGCAACTACATCCCCAGATGCAACTGCATCTTGGATCGTCATATTAAAGGTGCGGGCCATCAGCCTACCCGACTGTGCTGGACCACCAATAGCTAATTTACTGCTATTAATGTCCTTATTCCCGTCCGTCCCCTTCTTCGGGAAGTTCTTTGCTATGTGGTCAGTTGACCCACATACAAAGCATCCATGGTTCTTCTTCGGACTTGGATAGTTAGGCAAAATGTGCCCCTCCTATCCACAGTTATAGCACACAACCTTCCCCTTAAGACAGACTTCTAAGTGATTCTTCCCACAGGTTTTGCATGCCTCCATCCTTCTCTTCGGATCTCCTTTCTTCACTCTAGTATTCCCAAGGTTAAACTCTTTCCTCTTCTGACCTTCGCCACTCCCGCTGGCTCCTTCGATCTTCACTCCCCCATCGACTTTATTCTTATTCTTCTTGTCCTTGTGGTACTGTCTTAGTCTCATTCCCACATTCGGCGATTATCGCCTTCTCTAGTATGGTCCCAAAAGAAGTACTTTATAAAACCGATATTCGGCTATAGAGCCAGGGTTTCAAGCCCTGCTCAAACCTTCTAGCCTTTCTCACCTCAGTGTCCACCTGATGTGGAATAAAGCTTTCTAGTTCATTGAACTTGGCAGCGTATTGGGGAACTGTCATCTCCCCTAGTTTCAATTCTAAAAACCTCATCTCCATCCTCCCCTGCATACTTGTGGGAAAGTAGTTCTCGAAGAAAATCTCCTTGAACCGTACCCACATTAGATTCTCTATACCAGCCCTAGTCTGGTTAGCCTCCCACCAAAATTTGGCCTCTCCCTTCATCATATAGGTTACAAAAGCAACCTTCTGGCCCTTGTCTGTGACGCCCCAAAAATAGGTATACATCACCCATCTTGGGTCGCCAAATACATAGTACAGAACTCAACTACAAACTTAATTATACAACATGAGCTGAGAGTTTTTACACGAATATTGTCTTCTAGACAATATCCAAACTCAAATAGGGTTCTCATTACATTTATTGTCACACTATTTCACAGAATAGTGAGGACTACAAAAATAACCATCTGGACCGTCAATCCGTTTCCCGACCAGTCCTAGCTATATTCTCATTTCCTGAAGAGAACAATGAAAGAAAAGGGTGAGCTTAACTAGCCCAGTAAGAAATATTATGGCTAAGATAATGCAGAATAAATTATCCTTAGCCTTCAACAGTGTTAAACTGATAAAATACAATAAACATCAAGTTTTAGATCAACAACTGCAGCGGAATAAGCAATCCATTAGAAGAGTCAAGTAGAGCATGATATCTACTATCTTCTATGATTTAAAAGTTTATCATCAATTTTATCGCTGAGACTCAACTTAATAAATAATCCAGATCATCGAATCATCCCTGCACTACGGGCCAAGGATATTCATGTAATCATCAATGGTCATGATTATACCGAATAATCCTCGGTCATAATCATACCAACAATCGTCCCATCAATGCACTACGGGCCAATGAGGACTTTTACCACATCATTTATAACATTACGGGTCATGATTATACCGAATGATCCATGGTCATAATCATACCAATCAACAGTCAATCTATGCACGTAAGCCAAAGATGACTTTCATCACAATATAAGCATGATGATGATGACAATGATATAAGCATTAATCAAAAGAAGTCAAGGATAAATATTAAAGACTTTAAATTTATCAAGAGTTTAAAAATATCCAAATTGTCAACATGACACTGCTTTGTGGAGTAAAATTCTGGAATAATATTCATGTATCTAAAATTAATTTGGAAAGAAAAGAATCAATTTTTCATCGTGAATAGTATCCTATGAATAGTACTTCGTGAATAGTACCCCGTGAATAGTAATGCATGAATAGTACCCCGTGAATAGTACTTCTTGAATAGTACCCTGTGAATAGTTCTTTGTGAATAGTATTTCATGAATAGTACTTCGTGAATAGTACCCCCGAGTGAATAATATCCGAGTGAATAGTACCCCATAAATAATACTTCGAGTGAATAGTATCCGAGTGAATAGTACCCATAAATAATACCTAGAGTGAATAGTACCCGAGTGAATAGTAAGAAATAATACCCCTCACAAATAAGAAATAAAGAACATCCCTTACGGATATTGAACGAAAATAATATTTCTTACGAATATTAAACGAAGACAATGAATATTGAACGAAAATATTATTCATACGAATACGAAAAATAATATCTCTTCAGAATATGAAATAAATAATACCCCTTACGAATAAGAAATAAATAGCATCCCTTACGGATATTGAACGAAAATAATATTCCTTATGAATATTAAACGGATACAATGAATATTGAACGAAAATGATGTTCCTTACGAATATTGAACGAAAATAATATTCATACGAATACGAAAAACAATATCTCTTCAGAATATGAAATAAATAATGCCCCTTACCTTGGAAAAAGATTAGAGACTAGAATAGTGAAGTAGCAGACTTCTCTTCTTCTTTCTCTCTATAACTTCTCTCTCTATAATTGCTCTTGTGAGTCTTAATGAATTTGTGAGAATGAAGGAATAATGAGCTTCTATTTATAGGAAAATATAGTTTCGATAATTGCATATTTTGGGGCTCAAAATATTACAGTATAATACCTTCATCTTTTCCTTAATTTTTAATTTAGTCATGCAAGTATTATCAATCCTACACTACCTCCCCTAATATTACATGCATGCGAATCAATAGTACACACATGTGTGAACAAATAGTTATAAGCATGTGAATTAATAGCAATTAATTGCTCATTTATCCGATTAATTACCCGATTGGTCAATATAACCTCCAGACATCAATTCTTATCAAAATAGATGTCGATTTCCACTAACACTAATAATCCCAACACAATGAAAATATTAATTTCATCTTTAATCAACACAAACTTATTCATCATTAATATTATAACTCACAATATTTAACAACCAGATCATTTCCAGGAAAGAGGGGGCTTTTCGATAAGAATTTCTCCTTATTGGCGCGCAATTAGGTGACCAAACCTCTCCTTGATAGAACTTCTAGACTTTGTCAATATTACAAATAATAATATGAATAACTTTGTCGTCTCAATTATTGATTTAATAATATAAAATATTATGCAGATGATACTGGGACAATAATTGAATCAATAATATGAAAGATATGATGCAACAATTACTGTAGCAATAATTGAGTATAACTGAGTGACTTCTTACGTAAGCATCAATAATCAATACCGTGTGCTACTATGCAACCACACATATTACTGTACTTTTACCATCGGGTATTTCAACAGTCTAACGGTAAAACTTTCGCCATTATTTTTATAAAAATATTATTTCTGTCACTTTGTATATCCGACAGTTATTCCGTTGCGGGGTACACCAATGATTGTGTCATCGTACGAATATTCCCCGACAAAAAGAATATTCCCCAGCCAAATGAATATTTCCCAACACAACGAATATTTTATAACAACTTGCTTACTTTGTAAAATTTTCAAATATTTCCCTTAACTTTAAACTTTTATCAATTTAACTATTTACCAAAATAGAAAAATTGAATACTTTTATTTCATAAAATTCAGATCTCACAATCTCCCTCCTTATGAAATTTACGCCTCGAAATTTACGTAATAATGATTCAAGAGATGAGAATACCTTGCTTTTTTTTTTTGGATTGTACCTTCCCGATTATTTCCTCTCTATCACGATTTTCCCATTTCTCATCTCCTGTATTTCAGATATCATCTAGAATATATAGTTTCAAAATAAGGGTTAATTGACATGTCACATATTATCTCTATATTCTGAACGACCAATTAAATAACAAATAAACTTAGGTAGGTCATACTAGCGAAGGAATTACCCGTCTCTCCCCTCCTAGTTCTAGCCTCACATCTTAGCCAGGGATCATATCCCTAAGCTTTGATACCAACAGTGATGCCCTCAAAATAGGTATACATCACCCATCTTGGGTCGCCAAATACATGGTACAGAACTCAACTACAAACTTAATTATACAACATGAGCAGAGAGTTTTTACATGAATATTGTCTTCTAGACAATATCCAAACTCAAATAGAGTCCTCATTACATTTATTGTCAACACTATTTCACAGAATAGTGAGGACTACTAAAATAACCATTTGGACCGTCAATCCGTTCCCCGACCAGTCCCAACTATATTCTCATTTCCTAAAGAGAACAGTGAAAGAAAAGGGTGAGCTCAACTAGCCCAGTAAAAAATATTATGACTAAGATAATGCAGAATAAATTATCCTTAGCCTTCAACAGTATTAAACTGATAAAATACAATAAACATCAAGTTTTAGATCAACAACTGCAGCGGAATAAGAAATCCATTAGAAGAGTCAAGTAGAGCATGATATCTACTATCTTCTATGATTTAAAAGTTTATCATCAATTTTATCACGAGACTCAACAATAAATAATCCACATCATCGAATCATCCACGCACTACGGGCCAAGGATATTCATGTAATCATCAATGGTTATGATTATACTTTGAATAATCCTCGGTCATAATCATACCAACAATCGTCCATCAATGCACTACAATGCTAATGAGGAATTTTTTGTACCACATCATTTATACCGAATGATTAATCATCAACGGTCCATCTATGCATTATACCGAATCACAATATAAGCATGAGGATGATAAATTATATAAGCAAATCAACAAATCAATGATAAATATTAAAGACTTTAAATTTATCAAGAGTTTAAAAATATCCAAATTGTCGTACATAATACTTCTTTGTGGAGTAAAATTCAAGAATACTTTCATCATCAAAATAATTTGGACATAAAAGAATCAATTTTTCATCGGATGATGACAATTATATAAGCATTAATCAACGAAATCAATGATAAATATTAAAGACTTTAAATTTATCATACTTTTAAAAAGTATATCCAAATTGTCAAATAGTACTTTATGAATAGTACCCCAAATAATTTACTTAAATAATACTCCGAATAATAGTACGAATGAATAATAAATAATAAGATTCAATAACATCCCACTACGGATATTTAATCAAAAAATATAAATATTAAACGAAGACTTGAGCGAAAATGATATTCTTTATGAAAAATATAATGCCCTAATACTCTTGGAAAATAATACTAGAATAACTTTACGGATATTGAAAAATAGTTCCTTACGAAGATATTTCTTACGAATATTGAATGAAAATAATATTCTACTTATCTCTTCTCTCTCTATATAGCTTCTCTCTAATTTCTCTCTTGAATCTTAGTGAATTAGTGAGAATGAAGGAATAATGAGCTTCTATTTATAGGAAAATATAGTTTCGATAATTACATATTTTGGGGCTCGAAATATTACAGTATAATACCTTCATCTTTTCCTTCATTTTTAATTTAGTCCTGCAAGTATTATCAAACTTGCACCACCTCCCCTAATAGTGCATCATGTGAATCAATAGTACAATCATGTGACTCAATAGTTCTATACATGTGAAAAAATAATTACAGTATAGTACCTTCATCTATACCTCAATTTTTAATTTAGTCATGCAAGTATTATCAATCTTGCACTACCTCCCCTAATAATAAATGCATGTGAATCAATAGTACACACATGTGAACAAATAGTTATAAGCATGTGAATTAATAGCAATTAATTGCTCATTTATCCGATTAATTACCCGATTGGTCAATATAACCTCTAGACATCTTATTATCGAAATAGATGTCGATTTCCACTAACACAAATAATCCTAACACAATGAAAATATTAATTTCATCTTTAATCAACACAAACTTATTCATCATTAATATTATAACTCACAATATTTAACAACCAGATCATTCCCAGGAAAGAGGGGGATTTTCGATAAGGATTTCTCCTTATCAGCGCCAAGCAATTAGGTGACCAAACCTTTCCTCGATGTAACTTCTAGACATTGTCAATATTACAAATAATAATATGAATAACTTTGTCGCCTCAATTATTGATTTAATAATAAAAATATTATGCAGATGATACCGTGATAATAATTGAATCAATAATATGAGAGATATGATCAAAGAATTATCTTGTAGCAATAATTGAGTATAACTAAGTGACTTCTTACGTAAGCATCAATAATCAATACCGGTGCTACTATGCGACCACGCCAGACATCGTTGTTTTTTACCATTGGATATTTCAACGATCTAACGGTAAAACTTTTGTCGTTATTTTATAAAAATATTATTTATGTAAACTTTGTATATCATCCGATGCTTATTCCGCTTCATGGGGTCCACCAATCATTGTGTCATCGTACGAATATTCCCGGATAAAAAGAATATTCCCTGACCAAATAAATATATTTCCCGACACAACGAATATTTTATAACAACTTGCTTACTTTGCAAAATTTTCAAATATCACCCTTAACTTTAAACTTTTATCAATTTAACTATTTGCCAAAATAGAAAAATTAAATACTTTTATTTCATAAAATTTGGGATCTCACATCGTCGACATTTGCAATGACAAATGCCTTTTTGATCTCTTTCACCCAAGTTTGGGCTTCTATGGGGTTCGTAGTTCCTTTGAACTCCAGCGGACCGACACTCTTAAAATCCTTAAAAGTAGTAGCTCGTAATACTCCTCGATTTACGGGTATATTAGCCCCATTTGTATTATACGTGGCCATTAACAAGTTAACAAACTCTTGCATTGGGTTAACTGGACCTCCCTCCGGTTGGTTAACATTAGCATCTTGATTACATTGTCTCCTTCTTAGCGGTATTTTGCTGTTAAGATAAACAACACATCATTATTACTCATTTCTTATTACTTAGTTATTATTCAAGATTAAACAATAACTTCAACTCATTACTCAATATGCTCCATAAAAAGGCTTATATGGATTTGCTTCTTGTAGTATAATACTATATCGTTCACATTTACACAGCCTAAGCTGATTATATTACTATCCCGCAATTGCTTTCTAAAAATTGGGATTTACAAAAGACTACCCTTTGTTATACAAAAGAGGGTTTTACGTCACTACTAGATACATCATATTTACATATCTAACTCTACTCTAGCTAATACTAGGTTACATCTACCGTAAGGCATTATCAAAATATGTGTTAGCAAGACCGACTATAACATCACGGCTGATAGTATGCCGAGTTTGCCCTGCCTCTATCGGATACCCAGCTACTTGTTACTGGAAATACTTATGAGAACTCCTATGTATATAGGACATTCTCCTAATCTTCTGTTTCTTGGTCTTTAGCTCCTGCCTAAGCTCAAAGACCTCCTGTTTTAGCTTATGGACCTTGTCCTTCGCAAAAACTCTTTCATCATGCTCCTCCCACATCAACTCCATACTTGTCTTTTCTTTCAAAGTAGCATGAAGCTCTGCTTTTAGTTCTTTCACCTCCTAACAATAATGGATGTTTTTATCCACAACCGTCATAAACAATGACATCATCGACTCACCTAGAAGCGTTTTTTCTGCAAGTGCTACTGGGTTAAAAGAAACAACCTCCACCTCTTTTTCCGACATGCCATCAAACACAAACATAAGGTCATGGTTCTCCGAGTCTCCAGACTCGATCACTACCACTTCTGGCTCTTCTGCTATAGGGTTCGGTATAATCTCTATTTGATTAACCGGTTCTTCACTTTCTACTTGTATATCTCTATACATTTCATTTCCTCCTGACATCTACAACAAAATAATTTAGTTTGATTAGTACACGTCAGTAGAATAATAAAAACACATATCATATATAATACATTTTTAAGGTTAATTTCATCTTTTACTTCTTTGACTTCTCTTAAGGTTATGACTTAAGGTTTTAATTTCCCCCTTAAGCTTTATAACCTAATGCTTTGATACCAACCTGTGACGCCCCCAAATCTGGGCATCTTCTAACCCGACATATGGTACTACACGGTTCTACAGTTCACACATACATTCAATTTAAAAGCCTCAAAAGAACGAATATGTTATATATATATTCCAAAATAATATTACCATTCCCAAGGTTCTTAATAACCATTACATTTGTTCTTGTCATAATATCAAATAATAATAACATTCACCTATACTATTACAAAGGAACTCTACAAGTTTGCCTTAGCCTTCCCTTTATCTTTTCTGGATCCTTTGGTCCGTTCGGTCTTAGCTGTATTCATATGGTTCAAGCAAGAGTGAGCATAACTAGCTCAGCAAGTATAACAATTCTATTTAAACAATATGCTTGAATCATACAAATCATATATCTTCAATAACTGAACAATAGTTATGAAGTACTATCGATAATTCAAAATAGCACATCTCTTTTCTTTAAAATATTTTACAATAACAACATTCAGTAAAACATCAATTCCAGTCCAAGACCTTGAGCATTTCATACTTTCTTTGAAAAGGACAACCCGACATTAAGTCCTTAAGTCCGACATTACTTACGAGCACATCCAGGTGATCAGCCTATAGTACTCTATGTTATATAACACTACATTCTTTAAACGTATGTACGTTTAAGTTGTGGCAACCTCACGTGCCTGTCGTTTGATGACAAAAAATTTGTTTAGCATACTCAGTTTTCAGTTGAAAACCATACCAAAATAGTTTGGCAAAACATTGACAATACTTTGATAGATTATAAGAAATCCAAAACATCTTAAGTCTAGCCGAAAGAATTGGCTTTGACTTCATCAAACATCAATTCATGCGTAAGAATACATGAATCACAAGGCTCGTCTAGATTGAGCATAGACAAGGGTTAGAACACTTGCCTTTAGCATCTGCTACTGTTATTACACTTTCCCTTTAAGTCTTTAGAGTCTCTACAATACATAACCACATAACATACCACATTAGGTCATGAACAAACATACATGGTTCGTAATGTATCTTACCCTTCTTCTCAATCTAATCATTTAATAGATTTGTTATTATTGGTTCCGACTTACCGTTATAATTTACATTCACATTTGATTATGTTATCTTCAAACGTTAGTTATCGTACTTAAGGTTTAAAACATCTTAAACAATGTTAAATTAAGTTAATTAATGTTGTACTTCACCATTAACCAACTTCCTTTCTTTTTATCTACATAAGCATTCTTTACTATGCAAACCCTAGTGCTGGCACTGCGGTGCCAGCTTTCCTTCTTGAACTCGCGTTGTGGCGTAGGTTTCTAGTGTCTCACGTTCAGTCTTGGCGCTGCGGCGCCACTCTAAGTATTGGGGGTCGCATTGCGGTGCCACTTCCCAGTATCTCCCATTTCAACCTCGCGTTGCAAAGACTGGCCATAGATCTACGGTCGTGCAGCGCTTCCGACCCCGAAGCCTCGATATTACCACAATTCATTTCTTCTATGAACTTTTCGGGGTCATAACTTATTCGTTTTAAGTCCGAATTGGCTCGTTCAAAAGCCATTATTTCATAAATCACATACTCTACGTGTTTCATGCAAGAATTTTATATTTTTGAATCTGTTAACTCAAAATTCACCTTTTAGTTCATTTTAACAAAAACGATAAACGTTCGTGAACGTTCAACGCTCGTTTCTTCATTTTAAGTAGGAATTCGATCATTTTCAAGTCCGCAACTCTATAATGCCAAATAAGACTTATCTCCATCGAAAACTAACATTTTCAAACCCAATGTCAAAATTCGACTTCTATTCCGAGAATTTCACGATTTCAACGATTATCGTCCAAACTTGTGAATTCTGCCATAACTTCGTTAGTTAAGATTTGTAAATCGTTTCAAATGGATTCATTCCATTATACTAACATCTTAATATACATATTTCATTAACTTATATTCATGATAAGTTCTTACTTTTTCTTCATAAGTTCATGACTTAAATAAGTGTTAATTACTTATTCATGGCTTATTAAAGCTTAAGTCCTTTGATTAATCATTCTCTTTACTTCTTAGCATACATTCTCCACTAATCAACGCTTCTCTATCAAACTACAATTGAAGAGATGGAAGATTAATGATATAGGATTCTTACCCTTGAATATCACTTGGGTCTTCTTTTTTTCTACTTGAATTTTTCGAAACGATAAGCACTTAAATGTTTATTGGATGAAATCTAACAAGTGAATTATAATCTATCAAGTCTTATATTTATAGGAAAACCAAAGTTAGGGTAGTTTAGATATTAAACCAATCCCACCTCCTTAATTAACATCCTTACTATTCATTACTTAGCCATCAAGTTTACTTGGTCTCCACAACTCTTATCTTTTGCTTGGCCACCAGGATCACCCATATGATCATGGGGCCTACATGGGTTGCCCCATGGGTCATCCTTACCCCTTGGATTCTTAGTTTGGGCTTTAAGTTCAATTAGCTTAACTTGTACTTTGGGCTTGCATTAAACCAACATTGGCTTGTTCATTAATTCACATTTGACTTAACCATTCATACCATTGGGCTTGCATAATTCCAATTTGGACTTTACAACATCCTACACAATCCTACAAGTCCTTAGAACGTATTATCTATGTATTAATCTAGTATTCTAACTCGTATACTTATTCAACATATACGACATACCATCATTTATACATACTCAGTATAATATTTCGTATCATACTCATATTCATTACCTCGCATAATACCCTACGTTATTATATGATCATTGCTTTAACTAGTTAACGCTTTTACTTTTTTTAACGTTCTCGAATTATATGTCGTAAGCTTAAAAATTGTGTTTTGCTATTTTATTAACTTATATAAATGATAAGTTCTTAATTGTTCTTCATAAGTTCATGACTTAAATAAGTGTTAATTACTTATTCATGGCTTATTAAAGCTTAAGTCCTTTAATTAATCATTCTCTTTACTTCTTAGTATACATACTCCATTAATCAACACTTCTCTATCAAACTATAATTGAAGAGATGGAAGATTAATTATAAAGGATTCTTACCCTTGAAGATCACTTGTTCTTCTTTTTTTTTCTACTTGAATTATTAAAGTCTAGCTTTTCTAGCTTTTCTCACTAACCAATAAGCACTTAAATGTTTGTTGGATGAAATCTAACAAATGAATTATAATCTAGCAAGTCTTCTATTTATAGGAAAACCAAAGTTAGTGGACCGGTTTAATGTTTTAATAGTGAATCAATATGGACCATTGCTTTAAGTTTTAATATGGACCGTCCCTTTATAGCTTAAAAAGTAAATTAATTTGGACCGCTTTGGTTGGGGTTTGAGATAACATGAATTAGTTACTATTCACCCATTCTCCTATAAATAGAAGCTCATTCCTTCATTATTTCTTACATTATTTCTTTTCGATTCATTTATTCACGAAACTTTAGAGAGAGAAATTATAGAGAGAAGCTATAGAGAGAAAATCTATAGAGAGAAAGAAGAAGAGAAGTCTCGCTACCTTTCTATTCCAATATCCAGCTTTCTTCTAAGATAAGGGGTATTATTCTTTCGTATTCATGAAGAAATTACTTTCTTTCTTTTCAATACTCGTAAGAGTTGTTATTCCATTCTTTATTATTATTTTGGAATAACTTTGCATACTGATCTTAATGCATACATGGTGAAATTCTTCTATTATTCCATTCTTTATTATTATGTTGGAATAACCTGTCTATGCGAAGTACTGCATACATGGTGAAATTCTTCTATTATTCCATTCCTTATTATTATGTTGGAATAACATGTCTATGCGAAGTACTGCATACATGGTGAAATTCTTCTATTATTCCATTCCTTATTATTATGTTGGAATAACCTGTTTATGCGAAGTACTGCATACATGGTGAAATTCTTCTATTATTCCATTCTTTATTATTCTGTTGGAATAACTCATATCATGCTATGGCAATCTTTTCGCATACATGATGAAATTCTTCAATTATTCCATTCCTTATTATTATGTTGGAATAACCTATTTATGCGAAGTACTGCATACATGGTGAAATTCTTCTATTATTCCATTCTTTATTATTCTGTTGGAATATCCCGTCGGTGCGAATTTTGCCTGACCTGGTTCCGTTCTTTATTATTCTGTTGGAATAACTTGTTTCTGCTGAAGTACCGCATACATGGTGAAATTCTATTGTTATTCCATTATTTATTATTTCACATTTATTATTATGTCAAAATATCCTGTCTGTGCATTTACGCCGGACCTGGTTCCATTATTTATTATTCCGCATTTAGTATTCTATCGGAATATCCTGTCTGTGCATTTACGCCGGACCTAGTTCCATTATTTAGTATTCTATTGGGAATAACATGTCTGTGCGGTCTCTATCGCATGCATGGTGAATCCTTCTATTATTCCATTCTTTATTATTCTGTTGGAATAACCTGTCTATGTGGATTACCACATGCATGGTGAATGATCCTTTATAATCATTCCTTATTAAATTGTGGAAATGATCTGGTTATGTTGATTATGATGAGAGTCATAATAAAAGTATTGGACTGATGAAAATCATGGGTATATGAAGTATTAGTAAGTGTTATGATGAGTTATGTTTGTTATTATGTGAAAATATGAAAGTTTCTTAGAAATCACAAAGGGTTGAAAATCAGATTTTGGTAAAATGGAACATGAAATTCAATTGACCATATCTCTTATTATATTTTGAATTTTTGAGTGTGGTCAAATTCTAGAGTTAGATATATAAGTTTTGTAGCATCTCCAAGTTGAATCACTGGAAAAGGTGTTGTAGATTTTCATGTGGACTAATTTTAGCAAAGGAGTCAAAAGTTGGAAATTACCTAAATGCTACTATCCAGATTTTTAGAAGGGCTGTTTCGGCCACTTAATTTGTGAGAAAAATTCTGGCCTTTTGGGACATGAAATTATATGGTATAAGGTACCTCCTATCCAAAAATGAGCTCATTTCGACTTAAAATGAGCAAGTTATGACCATTTCAATATTTTGGTTTTTTTGACAAAAAACGCTATAACCAGAGTTCTATAACTCCGATGACCATGAAATTTAAACTGGAGGGTCACGTTAACATGTGTAAGATCCTGCCAAGATTTGGGAATTTTTGGAGTTAACCTTGAGGTAGCTAATTTCTTAAGGAATTAATTAGAAAATGATTTTTGAAAAATAGTAAATGAATTTTAAAAATTTTGAGAAAATTATATGTTCATTATGGGACTATATTCTGCTAAATCTCAGAAAAGAAATTTTTTTGGAACTGATTTGGTATTTTTCATAAAAATGGTTTAGTTACGAACATATGAGTTAAATATGTTATGTGAAGTAACAAAGTTAGAAAATAGAATTTTGTGGCTTGGAAATCCTATATAAGGTATATGAAGATTTTTGATAAGGGATTTGATTATTAGTGATGAAATCTTATGAGTATAGAATTTTGAATAACTAAATGCATTATTTGGTAAAGTGTAAACAATTGAAATAAATTGTTTATAAGTTTAAGAAGTGATTAAAATATTGTTATGATATTAATAATATTAGATTATAAGTGGTTGATAATATTTGGATAAATTTAAAGTCTTTAATATTTATCCTTGTTTGTAGTTGATTAATGTTTATATCATTGTCATCATCCTCATGCTTATATGGTAATAAAAGTTATCTTGGCTTACGTGCAAAGATGGACTGTGGATTATTGAATTGTATATCATTGGCTTACGTGCAAAGATGGACTGTTGGTTGTTGGTTTTATAGTTGTATATCTTTGGCTTACGTGCAGAGTTGGACTTGGTATAATTATGACTAGGGATTTTTTGGTATAGTCATTACCATTGATGATTTAATGAATATCCTTGGCCCGTAGTACATGGATGATTAGAAGATATGGTTTATTTATTAAGCTGAGTCTCAGCGATAAAAGTTGATGAAAACATTTTTTAAATCATAGAAGATAGTAGATTTTATTTTCTACTTGACTCTTCTAATGGATTGCTTATTCCGCTGCAGTTAAACTTGATGTCTATTGTATTTTATCAGTTTAACATTGTTGAAGACTATTGATAATTTATTCTGCATTATCTTAGTCATAATATTTCTTACTGGGCTAGTTGAGCTCACCCTTTCTTTCATTGTTCTCTTGAGAAATGAGAATATAAATTTGGGATGAGTCGGGGAAAGGAGTGATTTTATCCAGATGATAGCATTAGTAGTCCTCACATTACGATTAAATAGTGTGACAATAAATATAATGAGGACTCCTTTGAGTTTGTATACTGTCTAGATGGAAATATACGTATTAAAACTCTTAGATTATGTTTTGTCATATTTTACACGACAGTTGTATTATTAAGTTGTATTTGAATTTTGTACCATGTATTTGGCGACTCAAGATGGGTGATGAATACCTATTTTTGGTGGCGTCACAGTTGGTATCAAAGTTTCGGGATATGATCCCTGGCTGAGATGTGAGATAAGAGCTAGGAGGGGAGAGACGGGAAATTCCTTCGCTAGTATGACCTACCTAAGTTTATTTGGTATTTAATTGGTCGGTCAGAGTATAGGGATAATATGTGAGATGTCAATTTACTCTTGTTTTGTGGCAATGTTTGAAAATGGCAGCTAAAAATGTTAGCAATGGAGTTAATGAGACCATTGAGACACCTTTAATCACTAACCAGGTTAATGTGATGTTAGACGAAGAAGAAATTAGAGATATCTACGTGGTGAGTGAAGAACTAATAGTTGCACCCGAGCTAGTCGTAGAGGTAGCAGCTGAGAGGGAGGAAGAAGAGGAAGAAGAGGAAAATTTATTAGAAGAATTTTATGATCAAAATTTACAATTACAAAATCGTATTCATGAGTTAGAAGAGCAGGCGGAAGAACGGCAGGCGGTTGTAGAGAAAAGAGATTCAACAATTCAAAATTGTGTTACTCGATCTGCGATGCTTGAACAGAAGTACTCTTTGGCATAGTATAAGATATTAGAGCTGGAATCTGAGAATGCTTTGATCAAAGATCTGATGAAAGCAGAAACAACTGAACGAAGGAGAATAGATGATGCGTGGGTAAAAGCCGCACGACGCGTTGATATTGTCGAAAAAGACGTCCGATCTAATAAAGTCAAAATAGATGACATGGATTTTGCTTTTTGGACAAAAATTGGGAGAATCCAACAACGAATTCAGAATTACCCTGTGCAGAGCGGTCAACCCCAATTCGATATGGATTGGAGAATAGTGATTCAAATCATGGACCAGGAATGTGACGAAGCACTTAAGGGTGGAATGTACCCTATTGCACAGTCAAATCCGGTAGTTTACGTGAGAGCGTTTGTCAAGAAACCCGAACGAAGTTATTACCGGTAAGTTAATTATAAACTCTTGCGAAGTCTATATCTTATTCGATACTAGTTCTACCCACTCTTGTATTTCACCTAGTTGTGTTCAACGTTTAAATTTGACTCCTCAGAAGTTAGACTTTGACTTATTGGTTGAAACTTCGTTAGGAGAAACTTTCATTACCTCCACTGTTTATAAATCTTGTTTCAAATCGACACTTTTACGTTACTTGTCGATCTTATCTCTTTGAAAATACTTGCCTTTGATGTGATTTTAGGAATCGATTGATTAACTACTCATCATATTTATATTTTTTTAAAAGTCATCTGTGGCCTGTAGTGCATAGATGGACTTGGTATGATTATGTCCAGGGATTATTCAATATAATCATGACCGTAATGTTACAAATGATGTGGTAAAAGTCATCTTTGGCCCGTAGTGCATAGATGGACTTGGTATGATTATGACCAGGGATTATTCGGTATAATCATGACTATAATTGAAAACACGAATATCCTTGGCCCGTAGTGCATGGATAATTCATGGTCATTATACTATTAAGCTGAGTTTCAACATTATTAGTTTACAGTTGTATATCTTTGGCCAGTAGTGCAAAGATGAACTGTTGATTATTGGTTATCTGATTGGCACGTAGTGCAAAAGATGAATTGTTAATGAATATCTTTGGTAGTATTGCGAAGATGAATTTAATGTTTTCGACGATAAAGGTATTCTAGGTATCCTCACCTCTTCAATCAAACCAATGCGTCACGTAAATTTCGAGGGCAAAATTTCATAAGGAGGGAGATTGTGAGACCCCAGTTTTACTGAATAAAGATTTAATCTTCTCGAAATATTTTTCAAAATTTTGGTGTGGGTTTGAGATAACGTTATAGTTGTGGGTAATATTTATAAATTTTACAAAGTACTCAAGTTGTTATATAATATTCGATTGGTGGGGAATATTCGCTTTTAACAGGGGAATATTAAATGCGACGGCACAATCATTAGTGGACCCCAACGGAATTATTATCGGATTGAGAAAATGACAAAAATATTTTTATGAAAATAACGGTGGAAGTTTTTTCGTTAAAAGCTGTTGAACTACTTGATAGTAAAAGAAATACAAGATGTCTGGCGTGGTTGCATAGTAGCACCGCGATATTGGTTATTGATGCTTGCGTGATAAGTCACTAAGTTATATTCAATTATTACTTACGATAATTCTTTGCATCATATCTCTCGTATTATTGATTCGATTATTGTCACAAGATTATCATCTGCGTTATATGATATACTATTAAATCAATAATTGAGTCGACAAAGTTGTTCATATTATTAAATTGCAATATTTACAATGTCTAGAAGTTCTGTCAAGGAGAGGTTTGGTCACCTAATTGCGTGCCAATAGGGAGAAATCCTTATTGAAAAGCCCCCTCTTTCCTGGGAACAACCTGGTTGTTAAATATTGTGAGTTATAATATTAATGATGAATAAGTTTGTGTTGATTAAAAATGAATTTGATAGTTCCATTGTGTTGGGATTGTTGGTGTTAGTGGAAGTCGACACTTATTTCGATAATAATTTATGTCTGGAGGTTATATTGTTCAATCGGGTATTCAGGGCACTTTTTGTGTCAGAGTACTATTTACGAATTACTATTCACGAGATACTATTTATGAGTTACTATTCACGAGTTACTATTCACGAGTTACTATTCATGAGTTACTATTCATGAGTTACTATTCATGAGTTACTATTCACGGGATACTATTCACCTGAACAAAATATATTTCTTTTCGGTCCATATCATTTTTGGGTACAATATTATTCCATGAGGAGATGTGCTAATTTTTCAGACTGTTGGTTGAAATTATAATAGTAAATCAATATGGATCGTTGGTTTAAAGTTTTAATAGTGAATCAGTATGGATCGCTGATTTAAAGTTTTAATAGTGAATCAGTATGGACCGTTGGTTTAAAGTTTTAATAGTGAATTAGTATGGACTGTTGCTTTAAGTTTTAATATGGACCGTTCGTTTAAAAGTAAATCAATCTGGACCGTTCATGAATTAGTTACTATTCAGTCCATTCTCCTATAAATAGAAGCTCATTCCTTCATTATTTCTTACGAATTCACTGAAACTCTAGAGAGAGAAATTATAGAGAGAAGTTATAGAGAGAAAATCTATAGAGAGAAAGAAGAAGAGAAGTCTGCTACCTTTCTATTCCAATATCCAGTTTCTTCTAAGGTAAGGGGTATTATTCTTTCGTATTCATGAAGAGAATTACTTTCTTTCAATACTCGTAAGAGTTGTTATTCCATTCTTTATTATTATGTTGGAATAACTTTATCTATCTAATAATGCATACATGGTGAAATTCTTCATTATTTCATTCCTTATTATTATGTTGGAATAACTTTGTCCATGCAAGTATCTTTTCCTACATGGTGAAATTCTTCTATTATTCCATTCCTTATTATTATGTTGAATAACTTTGTCCATGCTAAGCAATCGTATATACATGGTGAAATTCTTCTATTATTCCATTCCTTATTATTATGTTGGAATAACTTGTTTATGCGAAGTACCACATACATGGTGAAATTGTTCTATTATTCCATTCTTTATTATTCTATCGGAATATCCCGTGGGGTGAGAATTTACATTGACACTGGTTCCGTTTCTTTATTATTACATTGGAATATCCTTTATCTGTCACCGCATACATGGTGAAATTCATTGTTATTCCGTTTAAATTTCATGGTCATCGGAGTTATAGAACTCCAGGTTATAGCGTTTTTAAATCGAGAAAAACCTAAATATTAATCTGAGGGCTCACGTAACATGTGTGAGATCCCACCAGATTTTGGAATTTACGAGTTAACCTTGAGGTAGCTAATTTCTTAAGGAATTAATTAGAAATTGATTTTAAAAAATAGTAAATGAATTTTAAAAATTCCGAGAAAAATATATATTCATTATGGGACTATATTCTGCTAAATCTCGTAAAAGAAATATTTTTGGACCCGATTTAGTATTTTTTCATGAAAATGGTTTAATTACGAACATATGAGTTAAATATGTTATATGAAGTAACAAAGTTGGAAAATAAGATTTTTGGCTTGGAAATCCTATATAAGGTATATGAAGATTTTGATAAGGGATTTGATCATTGGTGATGAAATCTTATGAGTATAACATTTTGAATAACTAAATGCATTATTTGGTAAAGTGTAAACAATTGAAATAAATTATTTATAAGTTTAAAAAGTGATTAAAATATTGTTATGATATTAATAATATTAGATTATGAGTGGTTGATAATATTTGGATAAATTTAATGTGACGCCCCCAAAATAGGTATTCATCACCCATCTTGAGTCGCCAAATACATGGTACAAAATTCAAATACAACTTAATAATACAACTGTCGTGTAAAATACGACAAAACATAATCTAAGAGTTTTAATACGTATATTGTTATCTAGATAGTATACAAACTCAAAGGAGTCATCATTACATTTATTGTCACACTATTTAATCAGAATAGTGAGGACTACTAATGCTATCATCTGGACCGTCACTCCTTTCCCAGACTAAATCCCGGCTATATTCTCATTTCAAGAGAATAGTGAAAGAAAGGGTGAGCTCAACTAGCCCAGTAAGAAATATTATGACTAAGATAATGCAGAATAAATTATCATTAGTCTTCAACAATGTTAAACTAATAAAATACAATAGACATCAAGTTTAACTGCAACGGAACAAGCAATCCATTAAAAAAGTTAAGTAGAGAATAAAATCTACTATCTTCTATGATTTAAAATGTTTTCATCAATTTTTATCGTTGAGACTCAGCTTAGTAAATAAACCACATCATCGAATCATCCACGCTTACTGCGGCAAGGATATTCATTAAATCATCAATGGTCATGACTATACCCAATAATCCCTGGTCATAATCATACCAAGTCCATCTCTGTACGAAAGCCAAAGATATACAACAATAAAACCAATAATTAACAATTCATCTTTGCACGTAAGCCAAATATATATAATTTAATAAACAACAGTCCATCTTCGCACGTAAGCCAAAGATAACTTTCATCTCCATATAAGCATGAGGATGATGACAATGATATAAGCATTAATCAAACTAAAACAAGGATAAATATTAAAGAATTTAATTTTATCCAAATATTATCCATCACTTAAATAACTCATAATCTAATATTGTTAATATTATAAAAATATTTTAATCACCTCTTAAACTTATAAACAATTTATTTCAATTGTTTACACTTTATCCAATAATGCATTTAATCATTCAAAAATGCCATACTCATAAGATTTCATCACCAATGATCAAATCCCTTATCAACAATCTACATATACCTTATATAGGATTTTCAAGCCATAAAATTCTATTTTCCAACTTTGTTACTTCACATAACATATTTAACTCATATATTTGTAACTAAATCATTTTTATGAAAAATACCAAATCAGTCCCAAAAATATTTCTTTTTTGGGATTTAGCATAATATAGACCCATAATGAACATATATTTTTTTCAGAATTTTTAAAATTCATTTACTATTTTTCAAAAATCAATTTCCAATTAATTCCTTAAGAATTTAGCTACCTCAAGTTTAACTCCAAAAATTCCCAAATCTTGGCAAGGATCTTACACATGTTAACATGAGCCTCCAGTTTAAATTTCATGGTCATCGGAGTTATAGAACTCCGGTTATAGCATTTTTCGTCGGAAAAACCTAAATATTAAAATGGTCATAACTTGCTCATTTTAAGTCAGAATGAGCTCATTTTTGGATAGGAAGTTCTTTATACCATATACTTTCATGTCCCAAAAGGCCAGAATTTTTCTCACAAATTAAGTGGCCGAAACATCCCTTCTAAAAATCTGGACAGTAGCATTTAGGTAATTTCCAACTTTTGACTCCTTTGCTAAAATCAGTCCACACGAAAATCTACAACACCTTTTACAGTGATTCCACTTGGAGATTCTACAAAACTCATAGATCTAACTCTATAACTTGACCACACTCAAAAATTCAAAATATAATAGGAGATATGGTCAATTGAATTTCATGTTCCATTTTCATCAAAATCTGATTTTTCAACACTTTGTGATTTCTAAGAAACTTTCATGTTTTCACATAATAACCAACATAACTCATCATAACAGTTACTAATACTTCATATACCCATGATTTTCATCAGTCCAATGCTTTTATTATGACTCTCATCATAATCAACGTAACTAGATTATTTCCACAATTTAATAAGGCATGAATACAAAGGATCATTCACCATGCATGTGGTAATCCACATAGACAGGTTATTCCAACAGAATAATAAAGAATGGAATAATAGAAGGATTCACCATGCATGCGATAGAGACCGCACATACAGGTTATTCCCAACAGAATAATAAATAATGGAACCAGTCCCATGTAACGCGCATTGCATGTGATATTCTCGACGTAATAATAAATGCGAAATAATAAATAATGGAACCAGGTCGTGTGTAAAACGCATAGACAGGATATTCCGACAGAATAATAAATGCGGAATAATAAATAATGGAACCAGGTCCGGCGTAAAACGCACAGACATGATATTCCGATAGAATAATAAAGAATGGAATAATAGAAGAATTTCACCATGTATGCGGTACTTCGCATAAATAGGTTATTCCAACATAATAATAAAGAATGGAATAACAAAAGAATTTCACCATGTATGCGGTACTTCGCATAATCAGGTTATTCCAACATAATAATGAAGAATGGAATAACAACTCTTACGAGTATTGAAAAAAAGTAATTCTCTTCATGAATACAAAAGAATAATACCCCTTACAGGTACAACAAATAATATCCCTTATCTCTAAAGAAGACTGGATATTGGAATAGTGAGGTAGTAGACTTCTCTTCTTATTTCTCTCTATAATTTCTCTCTATAATAATGGCTCTAAAGCTTTAGTGAATTCATGAGAAATGAAGGAAGAATGAGCTTCTATTTATAGGAAAATATAGTTTCGATAATTGCACATTTTGGGGCTCGAAAAATTACAGTACAATACCTTCAACTTTTCTTTCATTTTTAATTTAGTCCTGTAAGTATTATCAAACTTGCACCACCTCCCCTAATAGTAAATAATGTTATTCAATAGTTCAATCATGTGATTCAATAGTTATAATCATGTGAAAATACGAATTACGGTATAGTACCTCCATTTATACCTCCATCTTTAACTTAGTCATGCAAGTATTATCAATCTTGCACCAGCTCCCCCAATAGTAAGTGAATGTGACTCAATAGTACACACATGTGAACAAATAGTTATATAAACATGTGAATTAGTAATAATTAATTGCTCATTTATCCGATAAATTACCCGCTTTATCAATATAACCCCCAGACATCAATTATCATTAGAATAGATGTCGATTTCAACTAACACCAATAATTCTAACACAATGGAATTATCAAATTCATCTTTAATCAACACGAACTTATTTATCATTAATATCATAACTCACAATATTTAACAACCAGGTCGTTCCCAGGAAAGAGGGGGCTTTTCGATAAGGATTTCTCCTTATTGGTAGCGTAATTAGATGATGAACCTCTCCTTGATGAACTTCTAGACATTATAAATATTGCAATTTAATAATATGAATAACTTTCTTATCTCAATTATTGATTTAATAATATATCATATAATGCAGATGATACTGTGATAATTATCGAATCAATAATATGAGAGATATGATGCAACAATTACTATAGCAATAATTGAGTATAACTGAGTGACTTATCACGTAAGCATCAATAACCAATACCGTGTGCTACTATGCAACCACGTGTATTACTGTACTTTTACTACCGAGTAGTTCAACTGTTTTAACGGTAAAACTTCCGCCGCTCTTTTCAATAAAATTCTTTTTGTCGTTTTCTCAATCCGACAATAATTCCATTGTGGGGTTCACCAATGATTGTACCATCGTACGGATATTCCCCGACACAAAGAATATTCCCCGACCAATCGAATATAATATAACGACTTGCATACTTTGCAAAATTTATAAATACTACCCACAACTATAACATTATCTCAAATTCACACCATAATATAAAAAAATATTTCGAGAAATTTAAATCTTTATTCATAAAATCTGGGGTCTCACATTTAAAGTCTTTAATATTTATCCTTGTTTGCAGTTGATTAATGTTTATATCATTGTCATCATCCTCATGCTTATATGGTAATAAAAGTTACCTCCACTGTTTATAAATCTTGTTTCAAATCGACACTTTCACGTTACCTGTCGATCTTATCTCTTTGAAAATACTTGCCTTTGATGTGATTTTAGGAATCGATTGATTAACTACTCATCATATTTATATTTTTTTGAAAGTCATCTGTGGCCTGTAGTGCATAGATGGACTTGGTATGATTATGACTAGGGATTATTCGGTATAATCATGACCGTAATGTTACAAATGATGTGGTAATAGTCATCTTTGGCCCGTAGTGCATAGATGGACTTGGTATGATTATGACCAGGGATTATTCGGTATAATCATAACCGTAATTGAAAACACGAATATCCTTGACCCGTAGTGCATGGATAATTCGTGGTCGTGATACTATTAAGCTGAGCTTCAGCATTATTCGTTTACAGTTGTATATCTTTGACCTGTAGTGCAAAGATGAACTGTTGGTTATTGGTTATACAGTTGGCCAGTAGTGCAAAGATGAATTGTTAATGAATATCGTTGGTCGTATTGCAAAGATGAAGTTAATGTTTTTGACGATAAAGGTATTCAAGGTATCCTCACCTCTTCGTCATACCAGGTACGTACGTAAATTTCGAGGGCGAAATTTTATAAGGAGGAAGATTGTGAGACCCCAAATTTTACGAATAAAGATTTAATTTTCTCGAAATATTTTTTCAAAATTTTGGTGTGGGTTTGAGATAACGTTATAGTTGTGGGTAATATTTATAAATTTTACAAAGTACACAAGTTGTTATATAATATTCGATTGGTCGGGGAATATTCGTTTTAACAGGGAATATTCATACGACGGCACAATCATTGGTGGACCCCACAACAAAATTATTGTCGGATTGAGAAAACGACAAAAATATTTTTATGAAAATAATGGCGGAAGTTTTACCGTTAAAACTGTTGAACTACTTGATAGTAAAAGTACAGTAATACGCGTGGTTGCATAGTAGCACACGATATTGGTTATTGATGCTTGCGTGATAAGTCACTAAGTTATATTCAATTATTGCTACAGTAATTGCTGCATCATATCTCTCATATTATTGATTCGATTATTGTCACAATATCATCCGCGTTATATGATATACTATTAAATCAATAATTGAGACGACAAAGTTGTTCATATTATTAAATTGCAATATTTACAATGTCTAGAAGTTTTGTCAAGGAGAGGTTTGGTCACCTAATTGTGCGCCAATAGGGAGAAATCCTTATTGGAAAGCCCCCTCTTTCCTCGGAACAACCTGGTTGTTAAATATTATGAGTTATAATATTAATGATGAATAAGTTCGTGTTGATTAAAGATGAATTTGATAGTTCCATTGTGTTGGGATTATTGGTGTTAGTGGAAGTTGACATTTATTTCGATAATAATTTATGTCTGGAGGTTATATTGTTCAATCGGGTATTCAGGGTACTTTTCATGTCGGAGTACTATTTACGAGTTACTATTCACGAGTTACTATTCATGAATTACTATTTATGAGTTACTATTCACGAGTTACTATTCATGAGATACTATTCAAGAGTTACTATTCATGAGTTACTATTCACGAGATACTATTCACCTGAACAAAATATATTTCTTTTCGGTCTAAATCATTTTTGGGTACAATATTATTCCATGAGGAGATGTGCTAATTTTTCAGACCGTTGGTTGAAATTATAATATTAATCAATATGGATCGTTGGTTTAAAGTTTTAATAGTGAATCAGTATGGACCACTGGTTTAATAGTGAATCAGTATGGACCGTTGGTTTAAAGTTTTAATAGTGAATCAGTATGGACCGTTGGTTTAAAGTTTTCATAGTGAATCAATATGGACTGTGACGCCCCCAAAATAGGTCCATTCCATCCAACCCATTCTGAGTCGCCAAATACATGGTACAAAAATAACTACAACTTTATTATTACAACATATAAACTGTGAGTTTAAATACAGATATTGCCATCTAGACAATATCCACACGCAAATAAATCCCCATCATAATTATTGATACATTATTTTACAAAATGGTGAGGACTACTAAACAACTCTCTCTAGAACCTTCATTCCATACCCAGACTAGTACTACTTACATTCTCGCCTCACGAGAAGAAAAATGGAACAACAAGGAAAAGGGTGAGCTCAACTAGCCCAGTAAAGAATATTATGACTAATATAATATACAACAAATTATCGTTAGTCTTCAACAGGAAAAATCTAATAGAATACAATAGACAACAAATTTTAAATCAATATTCGCAATGAAATAATAATTCATTAGAAGAGTTAAGTAGAGAATGCAAACTACTATCTTCTATATATGAATTTAAAAGTTCATCGTCGATATTTTATCCTGTAACATCAATCAATATACATCTGAATCAAATATTCATCTTTTTGCTACAGCCAAAGATATTCATCGATTAGTTATGTTCATCGAAACACTGCTTCATCTTTGCACTACTGACCAAAGATATTCTTGAAATCATTCATCTTTGCACTACAGCCAAAGATATTCAATAATATCATCATTTAAGACCTAAGATGATGAAAAATATTTTTAAAGAAACGAATCCAAAGAAACAAAATGACAAGGATTAAGGATTAAGGATTAAGGATTCGTACTTTGTTTTATCCACGTCAAAAATACCTCAAAAATAATCATAGGGTGTAAAATTCAAGAATGATCAAAACATGGATACAATCAAAGCTAGTATCCGAATAGATATTTTAGATTTAAAAGAAAAATTTTCATTTTTCTATGAATAGAATAATATTAGTGAATAAGTCATACGTGAATAGTCCGATATCGTGAATAGTAACTCGACACCAAAAGATAGAAATTCCACAAAAAAAACATCTTCACGCTTCATGAATAGTACTCGTGAATAGTAACTCGTGAATAAGAACTCATAAATAGTAACTCGTGAATAGTAACTCATGAATAGTAACTCATGAATAGTAACTAACATGAAAAAGTTCCAAATTTGATAAAAATTTCCAACCAATATTTCAAATAATGATATTGAAGAAATAATATCATTTGAGAAGAAAATAACATCCACTTACCTCGAAGAGAAAGATTTAAGTTGAAACACCTGATATAGGCTATGACTTGAACTTGCACCAGTATATCAACACTCAAAGTATACTCACAAGAATACGCTCAAAATATCGAGAGAGAAATAGAGAAAACTTGAGTTTACGGTATGATTTTCAATTCTAACCTAAGCTCCCTATTTATAGGAAAATGCTTAGAACACCAAAGTAGAAAATTGAATATAATAATATTATTTATAAACAAAATTCCTTAGCGCACCTTTGAAATCTGATTTCAGCCATAACACATGTTAAATGAGGTTCACAAACTCACCAAAAACGTTTTTCTCAAAATAATTAATTAAAACTCCCAAAAATCAATTATTTCGGAATTCCGAAACTTCAATAATTCATAATAAATAGCTCTTTTATTAGAAAATTCAAATCTCGTGAGTTTTTATAGGAAATGCAATTCTCTACAACTTTGCAGAAGAAAGTTTTTCCAAATTCCAAACAGAAATTGACCGAAATCCATAAACGGTCGATTTTACAATCTATAATCAATTTTCTATTAAGAAATGGGTCCACCAACACACAAAACATGTGTTAAACATTTAATCCAACAAAATACTCTTTCTCCTCATATACTCATATATATCCCACATTCATTATAAAAATATCACCGTTAATATATTATTAAAATAATATATTTAAATGAATTATTTTATCGTAAAAAGATAAAATATTAATTTTCAACAATTGTCATTTTAAAATTTTTCTCCATCTATATCCACATAAAATCAATATTTTCCTCATCATATAAATCAATAATTAATTATTCACAAATAATATTACAGAATCACAAGATCGGTGACCGTGTAGTTCCTGGAAAGAGGGCTTTCCAATAAGGATCTCTCCTCATCAAGCCAATTTGGTAGGTGACCTCAAAACTTTTCTAGACATTGCCAATAATGTTATCTAATAATATTATTCAGATAATATGAATTATTGCTTCGATAATAAAAAAATCTTGTGTAATGACAATTATTGAAACAACAATAATATAAAATATCAACGCAACAATTATTGAATCAATAAAATAAAATATCTTTGAGCGATAATTACTTTAACAATTATTGAGTAGTGCCTTCTTACGTAAGAATCAATAATTGGTGCAATACTGGTAATGCTTCTTGTTCAACAACGCATATTAGTGTGTTTTTAACCACCGGGTATTCCAACAATGATAATTGGTAATAACTACTGTGCTATTTATAAACAACTTATATTTGTCGTTTCTTCATCCAATCGCTTTCCGTTATGGGCCCACAAAAGATCTGCATTGTCGTCTGCGAATATTCCAAAGCGATCTGAATATTCCACGACCAAACGAATATTCCCAAGCGATAATGAATATTTTATCACCACTTGCTTATTTAAAATATTTAGCATTTTACCCATAACTAACCACATTAATCAAATCCACCTTACTATTTCAAAATAATAAATAAAGGAAATTCTTTTTTATTTAAAAAATTTCTGGTCTTCTTATGGACCGTTGCTTTAAGTTTTAATATGGATATGATCTGCTTAAAGTAAATCAATCTGAACTGTTCATGAATTAGTTACTATTCAGTCCATTCTCCTATAAATAGAAGCTTATTCCTTCATTATTTCTTACGAATTCACTGAAACTCTAGAGAGAGAAATTATAGAGATAAATTATAGAGAGAAACTATAGAGAGAAAATCTATATAGAGAAAAAAGAAGAGAAGTCTGCTACCTTTCTATTCTAATATCCAGTTTCTTCTAAGATAAGGGGTATTATTCTTTCATATTCATGAAGAGAATTACTTTCTTTCAATACTCGTAAGAGTTGTTATTCCATTCCTTATTATTATGTTGGAATAACTTGTTTATGCGAAGTACTGCATACATGGTAAAATTCTTCTATTATTCCATTCCTTATTATTATGTTGGAATAACCTGTCTATGAGAAGTACTGCATACATGGTGAAATTCTTCTATTATTTCATTCCTTATTATTATGTTGGAATAACTTTTATCATCATGCAATCTTTGCATACATGGTGAAATTCTTCTATTATTCCATTCCTTATTATTATGTTGGAATAACATGTCTATGCAAAGTACTGCATACATGGTGAAATTCTTCTATTATTTCATTCCTTTATTATTATGTTGGAATAACTTGCCTGTCATCAGAATCTTATACATGGTGAAATTCTTCTATTATTCCATTCTTTATTATTACATTGGAATATCCTCGCTTGTGAAATTTCGCTTTACTCGTTCCGTTCTTTATTATTCATTGGAATAACTTTGTTTATCTAGCAATCCGCATACATGGTGAAATTTTGTTGTTATTCCATTATTTATTATTCCGCATTTATTATTCATCCGGAATATCACATGCATGCATTCTCTACTTGGACCTAGTTCCATTATTTATTATTACATTGGGAATAACTTTTCAGGCATGCGGTCTCTATCGCATGCATGGTGAATCCTTCTATTATTCCATTCTTTATTATTACTGTTGGAATAACTTTGCCTACATGTGGATTACCACACGCATGGTGAATGATCCTTTATATTCATTCCTTATTAAATTGTGGAAATGATCTGGTTACATTGATTATGATGAGAGTCATAATAAAAGCATTGGACTGATGAAAATCATGGGTATATGAAGTATTAGTAAGTTATTATGATGAGTTATGTTGGTTATTATGTGAAAACATGAAAGTTTCTTAGAAATCACAAAGGGTTGAAAATCAGATTTTGGTGAAAATGGAACATAAAATTCAATTGATCATATCTCCTATTATATTTTGAATTTTTGAGTGTGGTCAAGTTCTAGAGTTAGATTTATGCATTTTGTAGCATCTCCAAGTGGAATCACTAGAAAAGGTGTTGTAGATTTTCGTGTGGACTGATTTTAGCAAAGGAGTCAAAAGCTGGAAATTACCGAAATGCTACTGTCCATATTTTTAGAAGGGCTATTTCGGCCACTTAATTTATGAGACAAATTCTGGCCTTTTGGGACATGAAAGTATATGATATAAGGTACCTCCTGTCCAAAAATGAGCTCATTCCGACTTAAAATGAGCAAGTTATGACCATTTCAATATTTAGGTTTTTCTGACGAAAAATACTATAACCGGAGTTCAATAACTTCGATGACTATGAAATTTAAACTGGAGGCTCACGTTAACATGTGTAAGATCCTGCCAAGATTTGGGAATTTCTGGAGTTAACCTTGAGGTAGCTAATTTCTTAAGGAATTAATTAGAAATTAATTTTTGAAAAATAGTAAATGAATTTTAAAAATTCCGAGAGAAAATATATATGTTCATTATGGGACTATATTACGCTAAATCTCGAAAAAGAAATATTTTTGGAACTGATTTGGTATTTTTCATAAAAATGGTTTAATTACTGAACATATGAGTTAAATATGTTATGTGAAGTAACAAAGTTGGAAAATAGGATTTTGTGGCTTGGAAATCCTATATAAGGTATATGAAGATTTTTGATAAGGATTTGATCATTGGTGATGAAATCTTATGAGTATAACATTTTTGAATAACTAAATACATTATTTGGTAAAGTGTAAACAATTGAAATAAATTGTTTATAAGTTTAAGAAGTGATTAAAATATTGTTATGATATTAATAATATTAGATTATGAGTGGTTGATAATATTTGGATAAATTTAAAGTCTTTAATATTTATCCTTGTTTGTAGTTGATTAATGTTTATATCATTGTCATCATCCTCATGCTTATATGGAATAAAAGTTATCTTGGCTTACGTGCAAAGATGGATTGTGGATTATTGAATTGTATATCTTTGGCTTATGTACAAAGATGGACTGTTGGTTGTTGGTTTTATAGTTGTATATCTTTGGCTTACGTGCAGAGATGGACTTGGTATGATTATGACTAGGGATTTTTCGGTATAGTCATTACCATTGATGATTTAATGAATATCCTTGGCCCGTAGTACAGGGATGATTAGAAGATGTGGTTTATTTATTAAGTTGAGTCTCAGCGATAAAAGTTGATGAAAACATTTTTTTAAATCATAGAAGATAGTAGGTTTTATTTTCTACTTGACTCTTCTAATGGATTGCTTATTCCGCTGCAGTTAAACTAGATGTCTATTGTATTTTATCAGTTTAACATTGTTGAAGACTATTGATAATTTATTCTCGCATTATCTTAGTCATAATATTTCTTCTTGGGCTAGTTGAGCTCACCATTTCTTTCATTGTTCTCTTGTGAAATGAGAATATAGTCATTTGGGACTTACGAGTGGGGAAAGGAGTGACGGTCGGATGATAGCATTATTAGTCCTCACTATTACGATTAAATAGTGTGACAATAAATGTAATGAGGACTCCTTTGAGTTTGTATCTTGCCTAGATGACAATATCGATTAAAACTCTTAGATTATGTTTTGTCGTATTTTACACGACGAGTTGTATTATTAAGTTGTATTTGAATTTTGTACCATGTATTTGGTGACTCAAGATGGGTGATGAATACCTATTTTTGGGGTGTCACAGATACCCCCTCCGGGGCGAGGTTTTATATTGAAAGAATACCCACCGTGGTGGGGAAATTTAGCTTGGTAACGCCCACCGGGGCTGGGTTACCCAGATTCAGTTTCTGCAATTCGCGACATCACTGTTCATCACACCAAAATTCGTGAATTTCACATATAATCAGTAGATTTAACAAACCCAAAAGACATAGACTTCACATAATTGTTACCAAGCATGTAAACATTGATTTTAAACAACAAAATAACAATATTCATCATATTAAACCCCTTTAAATTCATGTTCTTGCTAAAAACTTCATTTTAGACATCCTTAGCGAATCATCTCACCACAGATTCATTTCTTGATCAAATAAGTTCGTATAACATGCATTGTTTTCGTATTTAAACATATTAACACAATCAACCGTCAATTTACAGATTAAAACATGGATTGAACACTAATTTTGGTTCTAAAATTAGCTTTTTTGTACTTTTTATAACAAAACTCAAACTTCTTTTGCAAAACATGATTTCATGAATCAATTCATACCAAAAATCGTTTTTAACCCACATATAACAGATTATATCTATCTAACAACATAAACATCCATTATTCTAATAAATCATCAACCAAAACTCAGATTTTGGCTTCAAAATCATATATATGTCACTATAAACTCAAAACTCCCCTTTTAACCAAATTTCATCGATTAATTCACCAAAAAATTGTTTATAAACATAATATATTAATGTATTCATTCATATTAACAATTTATAAACAACGTTTCAGCAAGTACTCACCCTTTGATTCTTTTTTAAATGGAGGGAAGCCCTCTTATGATTCTCCAAACCTTCTTCCTCAAACTCAATTTCTCTCAAGTTTCCCTTTTCTCTCTATGATTTCTCTGACTTCGGTTTTAGGAAATACGTGAAAAAATAAGGCTGATACATGATATAATACACATATTATAACTGGTGCATACATAGGTAGCAGTTAAACGCAGTATGTCATTAACTGCTCCCGTGTCCTCAAGGCCATGTTTGGCTAACTTATAAGGTGTTTTTCTAATTTATTTTCATTGGTTTATTTATTATATAGTTTATTTGTCCCACTTTAACTAATCAAATTTTAATATTTAAATTCAATTAAATTAAAGCCAATATTACCCATTAAATCACATCATCACATAATTAAAATTCTCATATATTAAATATAACACATAATTTATATTCTAATTTATAACAAATAAATTTCTAATTAATTATTTAATTAATTAGAATAACCTTAAAATTATTTAACAATTCCTTTAATTTAATTATTCCAATTAAATTCACATTTTGAACTACAACATTATTCCTCATTAATTTAATTAATGTGACACGCTTAATTTAATTAATCTATCATAATTCCATTAAGTATGTATTTAACTCAATAAATAAATCAGCAAAATAGTTATTTAATTTAAAAATATTAATTACAAAAGTCTCCTTAGTCACAATAGCTTCATCATGCAATACTATTACTAATACTGAAGCTAATCAGATCTAAATCTATAATATTTCGATACCGTAGTATAGTTCATCAAACTTTCCACTCTTTATGTTTTCAGGAACTTGCCATAAAAATATGAGTTTAAGAACTTGTCCTAGAAATATGTAGTCCAACAACCAATCAGGGACTGTCCATACGCTTAGGGGTTTAGAACATTCCATATTATCAAACTTGTCATAAGTATGAGTTTTAAGAACTTGCACCTAGTCCTATACTTTCTACTATCAGATATAAATACGAGAAAAGAATCACATTCTCACCATATATATACCGATAGCGCGATACCGACATTTCAATGATTATCAATGTAATAGACTAAGTGGTCGTTAAACTAAGAATAAAACCCCTGCCCATACAAAAGTTTGCACAACTTAGTTATCACACGAGTCCTCAATTGAAATTGCACCCATTCTTATCTTGCTCTTTGCTTTAATACAATATTTCATTAATTCATATTTCATCATCTTTGTAAGTTTTCGAGTTTAATTCATAATACTTTTGTTTAGCATTCAGATATACTTTCAATTCTTCAATTGATCATTTTCCCTTCTTCGACTTAATGAGATCACGTAGTGATCATTCCTTATAAATTAGGTCATATGTTCCTTTATTTTCGGCTTTTCAAGATTATTCTTTGAATCTTTGCGTATCATCTTATCGCATTCTTTTGTGAATTGTAATATCATTCAAGATCATTCAAACCTCAAATACTTAGCATTCCTTTTCTTTCCCATCTATCTTGGTTATGGTTATAGCCTAGGGTATGCTTACCTAAGGTTTATAATCTGTTGAGTAAAATCTAATTACTCACAATCACACAAGTATATGTGGTCAACAAGTAATATAATGATAAATTAAGTATCATTCCCACAAAGACTAAATATGAAATTAACCCTACAATTACCAGCTTTCTATTAATCCAAATTCTATTAAACTATTCAATTTAAGAATTATAACTATAAAAACTAAAAATATTAAAATTACTAAGAATACCAAACAACCAACAGACTTAAAAACTGTAATTTCAAACAAATATTGAGAATTAGGCTTACAACTTTACTCTAAGTATCATTCCGATTATTACTTTTTTTTTTTCTAGTTTAATTCATTATCCTAGTTTATTAATCAAGAACACTCAAGTAGAACTAGCTATCTCTCGATGCACTAATACCATATTAACTCAAATCCACAAATTAGATAGAATTAAGCCAAACACCTTAGTTAACTAATTCACTATATTTCTATATGAATTGCAATCAAAGAAGGTTTAATTTCAAGTTCTCTATCCGATTACATGAGACGCTAGGCATATCTCCATCCTAACATTAATCAAGATTCCATTCAAACACAGAATTCAAGAACATATGTTATACTGACTAAGTCTAGACTCATATTTCCTCTCTAGAATTCATATAAGTCCACATAGAATTGGTGATCAAGAAATTCATAGATTCAAGCACAAATCAATATAGATAAATTGAAAGATAGATTATTAAACTAAAAATCAAAGCAACATAATCATCGTTCAACCTAAAGATCTGTTATAAGCCTAAAAAGTAAATTAGTTCATCATAGATGAAATAAAAACTGAATTAATTAAAGTAAACGTCATCCCAATTACAAATATTTAACTAAAGAAAAGAAATGAATCCAGAACCATCCTTCTCTCTATCCTCAATATGCAATTATCGTGAAATCAACTTTAAAACCTTCCTCCAATGCTCTTGCTCAAATTATGGCTCCGAAGAATGGTAATTGATTATATGATGCTTCTCCCTTGTTGTTGTTGTTGTTGTTAGTTATCAGCCTAAGACCTGTATTCAGACCTTAATTCAACGCCCAATTGAGTTCCATGCGATGCCAACCACTAGCCTTCACGTATCATCGCGACATTCCAATGAACCAGACTGGATTTTTCCGTGCCTTCTACCCCCAACGGAGGTTTTACTCTCTAATAGTCCTCCCCAGCGGGCTAGCCTTCTGTTATTTTCTAAGCACCCCCCGCCCCGGCGGGGGTTTTACATGTACAAGGTATGCCCCAGCGGGGGTCCCTTATGCTATTATCTAAGTTTAGCTCCTGATCCTGCCAAGTTTTGCCATAAATCCACCTTTTAAATCCAAATGCCACGCCACCACACCTAAACACAAAACAACACTAAACAAGTAAAACGAAACATAAAAATTAAAAATTAACACAGTTTAAGCTCAAATTAGAGGCTGATTCGTAGGTATAAAACCCACTCATCAAACTCCTCCAAACTTAAACCCGTGCTAGTCCTCGAGCACAAAATAAAACAAACATATTATACAATGCAATGCAATAGAATATAATGCAACTAACCTATATGCCTACGAATCTAGCAGTAATTATAGAATCAAGTCCGTTCAACTGGCCTCAGAAAAATCAAACAAACACAACAATACTTTATATCAAAACCAATTAATAATTCCTATCATTCATCAAATCTTAAATTGTTATTACTGGTATAGTGTGTGTGTGTGCTCAACATCCATGCTAACTGATACAAATTCAAATTTAATACATAACATATCTATTAGAAGGCATTATACAATGTAAACTCAAGAATTTAAAAAATAGACGAGATCCAACTAAAATAAAAAACATTACCAATATTAAGGGTCCAAGTAGGGTACTTATGCTTTATTTTTCAATTACGGGGGCTTTTTGCTCTTATTTCCCATTTTATTCACTTCTTTTTTATATACACATGGCTATGCAATGTCTTATTCCCTTAGGATTTTTCAGTGCTACCTTAACGAGCTTTCGACAAACGACTCCCAAACCATTAAGACCTTAGGGCACTAGGTGTAAAGACAATCCCACCTTGCTTACTTAATCAAGTAACAAAGGCCACAAAACTAGACAAGCATACCATGATGTTTATTATTATTATTTATTTATTTTTAAATATAAAGCTTATATACCCCACTTTTACCCCGAAACTTAGGTCCTTGCCTAATTTTTTGCCTTCACTGCCTATCTTTGTCATTCTTTCATTTAAACTAGCATTATCCTTTAGAGGTCCCTTATGTATCAATTTGAACTAAATCAATCCACATAGGTGTTATTAACGTGCTAAACTTATTATACCAGTTTCAAATAGGCAAAAGATCCAATTTATAACAGAAAATTACATCAATGTTCTAATAGTTGGTACTGTACTTGTCTACTTAATCCCAATTTCATCACTGGCCAAAATAAACTAAACTATATTAAACCGCTGGACATATGCAATATAACATAATTTTTTTATATGTGGTAAATATAACATGAATAAAAACTAATAAAAACAATTTACAATCCTATACTACTATGCAACTAAATTACTACATGAATGAAAACATCTAATAATCCTAAAACTAAACATGAAACTAACATATAGAAATCTAACCAATAAAATTAAACATGTTAACATAAAAATAAAACTAACTCCCCCAAACTAGAAAATTATAATGTCCTCATTGTAAAGATAAACAGTAAGTAAACGAGGACTTCCCTGTAATCGCCTAAGCCTGGGGTGGTGGTGGTTGTTACTCTTCATCTGAATCAGAAGGTGGGAACCTTGGCATCGGGGCAGGTTGCTGGTATGGGGACAGAGCGTTAGGGTTGAAACTCTGGAGCATCGCGTTTAATGAGGAAAATGACATATTCATAGCGTTAAACATACGGTCCTGCTTGGCTGCGAGTCTCCGTATTTGTCTTCTGGTATCTTTGTTGTACTCATCCACTTGTCTCTGGAGGATCTGCAACTGATGGCTAAACGTATCATCAGTTTGGTGCATCTCCTCAGTTCCTTGCTCTCCATCGTCTCATCCACATGGAACTCATCATCATCCGTGGTGTCCTCAGCATTAGCCTCATCCTTCGAGGCTGGTGGAAATATGAATCTGACTTGCCCCCTAGCCACACCGAATATCGTGTAATTATCCTCGTGTCTAAAGTCTAAAGTGGCATCTGGGTGGTCTCATCATCAGACCATCTAACTCCCGCCTGCCTGCATAACCCACAAATGAGAGATGGGTGTGGAAAGCCGCAAGAGAATGGTCCTCGCAGGCATCTTTGGATTAAAAAACTGATGATAACACCCACGTCGATGAGAAAATCATGGACGATGGCATATAAGAGGAGTATCTTCTCCTTGGTCACCTCTATCAAGTGTGTGCATGGAAATAGCTTGGCGCACATGAACGTGTACCATATCTTTCCATATCGGCTAAGATCTTTACTGTGGAAGATAGTGCCTCCTTTTCAGCCTTTGACCCATGTGGTACCTGGCTTTGTAATTTCTATCAAAATAGCCTCATAGTCGAGATCATGGTCACACAAGTAAGCATACTGGCACTCTTTAGGAACTCTTAATTGGTAGTATGCGTTGATGGCGTTGGCACTAAAAGGAACCTGTTTACCCCGCACAAATGCTGTGAATGGGGCTTTATCCTCTGCGTTGGCGTAGAATTCTTTTACCACATTCACAATTGCTGCCTCGGGCTCTTCAGTGAACCTATTCCATCCTTTTTCATAGATTTGCTACATCATTTTGCCGTCGATGGGGTCAGAGCCAAGCCGCGCTCTAGTGTGAGTGCCTTTATCATAAGATAATCATAGTGGTCGGCGGCGGCGATACTTATGATTTTTTGCTTGTCAAAGGTCTGGGTTGGTGGTGTGGACCTTAAACTCTAGCCACGTTGTCTTTTTATTATCGGTTTAGGTGCCATTGGATTTAGATGGATGATCTTAAGCCACACTACCCCCAAAATTCACTCAAACAATTCGTTGAACATTTTCCGTGCTTAACTTACAATTCCCCCAAATATAGCAATTGGACTTCAAGTATGGTGATATGAGATTAGGAATTGTACGAACAACCACTTACCCTTAGTGTATGAACAAATTGTTGAATCTCCCTTCTCTTTTGGCTTTCAAAATTCGCACTATATGAACCCTAACCTCTTGTGAGAACTAAAATTGAATGGAATAGAGTGGAGATGTAGTGTAGTTAAGGGTTTAATTTACAGGGAGAGATATAGTGTATATATGCAATGGTTTAATGGAGTGGGGAAGTGGAGATTAAGTGTTAGTTCGTGGGTAGAGAGTGGGGTAGTGAGAGTATATGATTCGGTTGGCAAGAAGAAGTAATGGGGTAGTGGAACTGCCAAAAATGCTTAACAAACTCTTCAGGTCCCCGTATTCCCGCCCCAACGGGGGTTTATGTACTATTGAGGCCTCACCATAGTGGGCTAGTATACTACTTTTGCTTCAAGACCCTCACCCCGGTGGGGGGTGTCTTCATAAAATACTAGCCCCAGCGGAGGGGCTTACTGTCTTCTGCGTCAAGACCCCCGCCCCGGCGGGGGGGTTCCTTTATAAAAAGCCCACCCCAGTGGGGGGTTGTTCTGTAATTGCACTTGAATTGTCCATTTCTTTGTGTCCAACTCATATCCATGTGTTTCTTAAGTACCTGAAACACCATTAAAACATGAATATAAGTCAATATTGTGCAAATTAAGTATGTAAGGTCAGATTATCTAAAAATCATAACTTAACTAATTACTTAATGAATCAAAATAAACTTATTTTATACTAACTAATATTATAAACTATAATTTAACTAGCATGATTAAAAATAATGAGAATACAAGTAAAATTGGGTTGTGTAAGACCTCGACTTTCTTGAATAAAGAATAATTTTTCTCGAAATATATTTTTGAATATTATGGTGTGGATATGATATAATATTATAGTTGTGGGTAATATTTGGAAAATTTTGCAAAGTAAACAAGTTGATATAAAATATTCCTTGTGTCAGTGAATATTCGATTGACCGGGGAATATTCGTTTTAACAGGGAATATTCGTATGACGACACAATCATTGGTGGACCTTACAACGAAAATATTGTCGTAGTTAAAAAATGACAGAAATATCTTTTTATAAAAATAACGGCGGAGGTTTTACCGTTAAACTGTTGAACTACCCGGTGGTAAAAGTATAATAATACGCGTTGTTGTATAGTAGCACACGGTATTGATTATTGATACTTACGTGAGAAGGCACTCAGTTATACTCAATTATTGCTACAGTAATTGTTGCATAGTATCTCAGGTTATTTGATTCAATTATTGTCACATTATCATCTGCATAATATTTTATATTTTTAAATCAATAATTGAGATAACAAAGTTATTCATATTATTATTTTTAATATTGACAATGTCTAGAAAGTTCTGTCGAGGAGAGGTTTGGTCACCTAATTGCGCGCTAATAGGGAGAAATCCTTATTGGAAAGCCCCCTCTTTCCTGGGAACGATTTGGTTGTTAAATATTGTGAGTTATAATATTAATGATAAATAATTATTGAAGTATTAAGAATGTGTTTATTGAAGATAAGTGAATTACAAAAGTTAGAGTGGAATAATGCAAACTTGGAAAACTTTAGGGGTACTAAAGTTTAATAAGTTAAATCAATCTGGATCATTGGTGGTGGTTTTAATAGTAAATCAATCTGGACCATTGATGGCGATTTTAATAGTAAATCAATCTGGACCATTGATGGTGGTTTTAATAGTAAATCAATCTGGACCGTCGGTGGTGGTTTTAAAATTAAATCAATTTGGACTGTCGGTGGTGGTTTTAAAAGTAAATCAATTTGGACCGTAGGTTGTAGTTTTAATAGTAATCAATATGGACCGTCCGTTCTAATAGTGAATTAATCTGGACCGTTCGTGAATTAGTTACTATTTAGTTCATTCTCCTATAAATAGAAGCTTAATTCTTCTTTTATTCTCACCAATTAACTGAGATTCACAAGAGACACTATAGAGAGAGAAACTATAGAGAGCAAGAAGAAGAGTATTCTGCTACTTCACTTTTGCAGTATCCAGCTTTCTACTAAGGTAAGGGGTATTATTTCTTTCGTATTCATAAGGAATACTATTTTTCGTATTCATCCTTTAGTATGTAGGAATAATCTGTCTACGCGGATTACGTACCGTATGACAGGTGAAAATCCATTTGTAGTTTTTGTATGTTAATTCTTTTCATATTCTTAAATCTAAACTTACTATAGTAAGTATTGCCTCTATAATCCTTGAAATTAGTGGAATATCCTTGAGTTTTGCACTTCATCCAGTATCATTTTATTGAATATTTATATGAACTTTCTTATTAAATATCAATATTTTCACCCGAAGTACTATTTATAAGATACTATTCATGGGTTACTATTTACCCAGTTACTATTTACTCGGGTATTCGGGGCACTTTTCATGTCAGAGTACTATTCACGAGTTATAATTCACCCGATTACTATTCACTCAAATATTGTTCACTCGAGTATTCAGGGCACTTTTTATGCCGGGGCACTATTCACGAGTTACTATTCATGGGTTACTATTCACCTAATTACTATTCAGTTAAATATTGTTCACTCGGGTATTTGGGGCACTTTTCATGTCGGGTACTATTCCCCAAGTACTATTCACCGAAAAAATTTGTTTTTTTCTGTCCAAATTATTTTTGATACATGGATATTATTCTTGAATTTTACTCCACAAAGCAGTATCATGTTGAAAATTTGGACATTATTGAATTCTAGATAAATTAAATTATAAATCTTTAAAAACTTATCATTTGCTTTCTTTTAATTGAATTCTTATATCATTGTCATCATCCTCATACTTATATTGTGATGAAAGTCATCTTTGGCTTACGTGCATAGATGGACTGTTGATTGGTATGATTATGACCATTGATAATTCGGTATGATCATGACCATTGATGATTACACGATTATTCTTGGCCCGTAGTGCAGGAATAATTTGTGGACGTGATACTAATGAATATCCTGCTCTACTTGACTCTTCTAATGGATTGCTTGTTCTGCTGCAGTTAAACTTGTTGTCTATTATATTCTATCAGTTTAACATTATTGAAGACTAATGATAACTTATTCTGCATTATCTTAGTCATAATATTTCTTACTGGGCTAGTTGAGCTCACCCTTTTACTTCCATTGTTCTCTTCAGGAAATGAGAATATAGCCAAAACTAGTCGGGGAACGGAGTGATGGCCCGAGATGGTGTTATAGTAGTCCTCACTATTCTATAAAATAGTGTGCCAATAAATGTAATGAGGACTCCATTTGAGTTTGGATATTGTCTAGAAGACAATATTCGTGTAAAAACTCTCAGCTCCTGTTGTATAATTAAGTTTGTATTTGTATTCTATACCATGTATTTGGCGACCCAAGATGGGTGATGCATACCTATTTTGGGGGCGTCACAGTTGGTATCAAAGCTTAGGGATATGATCCCTGGCTGAGATGAGAGACAAGAACTAGGAGGGGAGAAACGGGGAATTCCTTTGCTAGTATGACCTACCTAAGTTTATTTGGTATTTAATTGGTCAGTCAGAGTATAGGGATAATATGTGGCATGTCAATTAACCCTTATTTTGTGGCAGTGTTTGAAAATGGCATCTGAAAATGTCGAGATAAGCAATGAAGCACAAGAGACCGTTGAGTCACCAACGATCAATATCCAGGATAATGTGCAACAGGAAGACAATAACCTTAGGTAAACAACAACACTGATCAAATGATGAACGATGGGATGTTCAGAGGCTTCATACATTTCATGCAACATCAAGGCGAGAGCGGCTCCTGTTCAAAATATAGGTGGAAACACTGGCAACTCACATATGGTCATCGCTAAGCAGTTCAAGGAGCTAGGACCATCGAGTTTTGGGGAAAGCCAGAACCACTTAAGGCGGAGATGTGGATAAAGTAGATCACCAAGATATTTGATGCCTTGGGATGCTCCGAGGAGCAAAAGGTTCCCTTTGCCACCTTCATGTTTAGAGGAAAAGTAGATTACTAGTGGGAATCAATAAAGCGTACTCAGCTTACCACACTCAAAATGTCTTGGGAGAAGTTCCAAGAGCTGTTCAATGACAAGTACTTTCCCGAAAGTATTCATCTCATGAAGGAGGTGGAGTTTATCAAGTTGGAGCAAAATTATATGACCGTGTCGTAGTACGAGGCTAAGTTTACCAAGTGGTCCCGGTTCGCATCCCATTTGGTTGATAATGAGGAGAGAATGACGTGAATGTTTCTACGAGATTAGAGACCCTGTAACGCCCCCAAATTTAGGTACTTGAAACCCGAACTCGGTGTTTTACGATACCATTTCTATGAGCAGAAATAATACTAATAATAATAACAATAATATAAATATCAAACTTAACTTACATTTATCAGAGTCTAATCCCAAGTACGCAACCTTTACTACATTCATTACAATACATGATAATAATAAATATCATTGTCTTAATAAAGTTATACTATTACATAGAATGCCATAACACTTATTATATTTTGTTTTCCTTTTTCCTTTGTTCTTGCTCGAACCTTCTGGTTGTTCACACTTAGCTGAAAATATTTAAATTAAGCAAGGATGAGCATTTGAGTGCCCATTAAGTAATAGTAATTATAAATATAAGCTGAAAGAAATAAATATTTTCTTTGTATGACACTTCTACAACAAATCCACAGTTGTGAAGTAAACTGAACCAATAATAATAACATAACAATTCTATATCAAATTTTTGAAACTACGCATTGACTATATATATATAGGGTAGTCGATAGACTATGAACATTATTTTCTATTTTCGAAAAGATTAAACAGAACTTCATCTGTAAATCAATATAACTTATGGGCGCGAGGGTGTACATCCCATGGGCACTGTATTGATCAATACTACATGCAAGAACGATATCATCGTTCATCTTTTCCACCTTGGGCGCATAAAATTTTTCCCCTATTCAGGATGTTCATACTTAGTCGGGAATCCAAACCAAAGCAATTTGATTGGATATAATAAAGTTTTATCATAATCAACGATATTTCTAAATATGTGTGTAGCTAAGTCAAATAGCTTAGACGACTTTTTATTAAGGTATACATAATAGAAATAAATAAGTATGTATCAACATGTGATTAAATACAATGATTATCCAAGTGAGGACACTTGTATAACCATATTTAGAAATTAACGAACAGAATATTATACAATAATACTGTACTAATAAATAATGATCGGATATATACTTGATAACAATAGGGTTATTATTCTGGCACAATAATAATAATATAATTATGAAACTTTCTTACTTATATCCATTGCATAAAGTAAATGCAAAGGTATGATACTTGCCTGGTCTGCTGCTTACAATACACAACTTAGTTTTATCTTTTATATATCAATCTATCATTAATAAGATCATTTGTTCGATTAGAATAACATATCATATCACATAATACTGCTTATCAAGTCAGCACATAACCTAATCATATTGTCACACATGTTTCACAATCATTGGATCACAAACAAACATATATACAAGCAAATTATATAAGTCCAGATCAATTTACGAAACGTATGCCGCGTCATCTTACGGCTTTTATCGAATAATTATAGAGTCTAAAACTCTATTCTATAGTTCAATAAATATAAATATCAGTCATATTATTTTTCATAACCTTGTAATAATTTTTAAACAATTATTATAATTTATCATGACTTTTCAAACACTGGAATCATTATAAAATGATTTAAATATTAAATAATTTTATTATCATTAATATTTAATTAATATTAAACTATTAATGAAATCATTGCCAAAATATTAAAGTTATTTGTAATAACTCAAAAATATTTTTTAAAGTACTTATTATATTACCCTTAAATGATTTTTAAAATATTTAAAATCATTTTTAAATACTACCATTAATATTCAAATATTAATGTATTATTTATCCAAATATTAAAATTCATTAAGTTTAACTTAAATATTTTTAATTCATTTATATCATTTTAAATGATATATAAATAAATAAAATCATTTTTAAATTATTTATTTAATATAATTATTAAACAAACTTAATATCTTAATATTAAATTATTAATAAAATTATCATTTAAATATTAAAAGTTATATTTTATAACTTAAAATATTTTTAAACACTTTATTTTCATTTAAAATTATTTGTATAATATTAAAATCATTTTTAAACTAATTTATTTAATATAGTTATTAAATAACTCTAATATCATTAATATTAAAATATTAATATTTTTCTTGACAAAATATTAAAAGTTATATTTTATAACTTAAAATATTTTTATAACCTTTAAATCATTTTTATATAATTTTTAAATCATTAATTCTATTTTTCATAATTTATTTAATATATTTATTAAATAACTTAATTATCATTAATATTAATTTATTAATGAAATTCATCACAAAATATTAAAAATAACTTAAAATATTTTCTTATACCATAATATAATTTTAAATGATTTTTCAAGTATTAAAATCATTTTTAAATAATTTATTTAATTTAACAATTAAATAAATTAAATACCTTTAATATTTCAAAAATATTAAATATTTATGAAATATATTAAAAATGAATAAAAACTAATTTTTAGACTTTAAAATAATTTTTAAGAATTTATTTTGTATTTTTCATAATTAAAAACTATTTGATACTAATTATTTAATGAAAATAACTAATTTCGTAAATAAATATATCTAAAGGGCCCTATAGCAACGAAACTGTCGCTATAGGTGTTCTTGAGCTGTTCTTGAGCCTGCCCAAAAACTCATGTCAGAGTTCGAGGTGCTCACTTTGACCAGACATTAAACCTAGATCTTGTTGTTATCAAGGCTTGTTATGGTGTCCAGGTTGTAGTATTAGTGTAACACTAAAACTAGAATCAAGTCTCATGGAAAAACAACAACATAACAAAGAGTTATCAGCTCCCAAAAACATTGTCAGACATGTTCTTCAATTTTTGGGTTTTCCAGAATTGAAGAAAAGTCTTAGATGCCCACTTTCGATCCTTATATCTTGCGTTCTGGGTTTGCTTTATGTGATCTAATACTTTCAGTGTGTAAACGATAGGCAAACGAAAAGATCTAATATATAAAACACATATAACATCAACAGAATCGCTAGATACATGCTAGTTAAACCATACCAGAAAAATTGCTCATGAAGGTTCTGGGTTTCCCGGAAACCTTCATAAAGCAAAACGGTCAACGTACTTTGACCAGGGTTAACTTCTATCTTGTTCATGTTCTGGGTAATATAAAGGTATGAATGTGTAGTTCATATGTCATATTACAACATCAATACAACATCATGTACTAACTATCAAATATAAGCAAGATCAAAGGCTTTAAAAAAAATTCTGGAAATCTGGAAATTTTTCTGGGTTGCCCAGAATTTTATTTTCGTGACCGGTCAACCTTGTTTGACCACTTATTACTTTTAATCTATAACAGATATGGACCTGATTCAAGTTCCATACCAAAGAACTCATGACATACTACAACTTCAAACATTTAAACAACAAAAACACATAACAACCAAAGATCTATGAGGTCTGACATTCATTGTGAGACCACTTTTTCAACTTTTTCCAGATTTGCAAAAACACTAGATCTGAGCTTATAGATGTTATGGATCTAACATCTATCAACCCAGATCATTTAATAACACTATAAACAACACATTACAACACAAAATCATAACTTCTAACATAGCATACATGATCAGATTTCTAGGGTTAACTTTATACCTTTCTATGAACTATCTTGAATCTGGGCTTTAGATGTGTCATGGTTGATGGTGGGGCTTGGTTTGGGAACTGAATCCCTTGATATTTTCGGAGGTTTGAGCTTGAGAAAAGTTTTTTTGAGTGTTGTGACCAAATAGACTTGAAAATGATTTTCTCTCTCCAATTATATATATATATATAATATGTAGATGCAATGTATTTAGCTAATGACTTTGTTGAATTGTAGAGTTTGTAGCACATGGATATAGTTATGGTTGGCCAACAACTATATATCTTGGCTAGATTTACAAGCAAGATATTAAAGAATGTGCATAAGGGTATTCTTGTTAATTCCATTATAATTTTAATGGCAAAAATGTAACCTTGACAAACCCTTAGGGTTTGACACTTAGGTTTAGCATAAAAATGGTAAATTTTCTAATTAGGGTTTGTAAAAAATAAAATTTTAGTTTCTAAAAATACAAAATTAAGGTTTCTTAATTAATTAGGTTTCCTCATTACATAGACTTGAAAATTAGGTTTAGATTTTACTAATTATCATTAAGCGTGCCAAATTAGCAATTAAGGTTTACAATTAACAATTATGGTTTTTGTTTTAACATTTAAAATTCCTAATTTTTTATAATTAGGGTCATCAATTTGCAATTAGGGTTTCCTAAATAATAATTAGGGTTAAAATCAATATCACATGACATTCATAACCTAACGTAATTACTTGAAAATCTTACAGTCTTATTTGACTATCGAATTAAGGTTTATTAAAATAATACTAGGGTTTTGTAATACAGTATCATAATTGACCAACCATTAACAGTCCACACATATATAGTACATATTTATAGCATTGAAATATAAATAATATTATAATAAATGTCATTAATGTGACGCCCCCAAAATAGGTCCAATCCATTCAACCTATTTTGAGTCGCCAAATACATTGTACAGAAAACAACTACAATTTTATTACTACAATTATCGTGCAAAATACAACAACACATATATTGTAAGTTTTGATACAAATATATACCAACTGTGACTCTCATCCCAACCTTGGATAGCACGTTACATTGGCACCTTACATAAAGGTACAGTCAATAACTGTTTTAGAAATTAAAATCTTTGGGAAGTGCTCAAGGAAACCTTCGTACATGGGAGGCTATGTGTCTAGGTTATGATAGATATCATATGTCCACAGAATTATCCTTGGTTGACCCAATAGACCCCAAAGAAAAATGAGAAGATTACTATCATTTTCTTTCCAATGGTGAGTGTTCTCTTGACATATAACTATCTCCACTGTCTGCAATTGAAAATTATATTTCAACCAAACTCCAAGATTATATAGGTAGTGCTCGTAGATATACTCAGCAAATGGATGTGCACAACCATGTCTTATGATAACACGAGGTTGTATGTCATTAGACATCTTGTATGATAGTGGCAAAACACCTTTCCAACGTTGGGTTCGCCTCACCCTATTTGATTCACCAAATATAACTATTAAATGACGTATAAAATACAACACATTTATCTAAAGTTCTTAATAAAATTATTTCCATACTGTTTAGGGAGAATCTCAACAACAATAGACCACCAGCTACACTCTTATTACCTGAAAGGAATTGTGAAGCAAAAGGGAGCACAAATAGCCCAGTAAAGAATATCATGACTAAAGATAATTAAATTATCAATAGCCTTCGTCAGTAATAAATCAGAGATTTAGAACATATGGTAGATGATAAAACTTTTCAACCATAGTTGCAGCGGAACGAGCAATCCATTAGAAGAGTCAAATAGACCATAAAGTCTATTATCTTCTCCATGTTAAAAGTCCACCAACAATGTTTTATTCTCAGTAACATCAATTAATGAGTTCCCGCATCCACAATCATGTGAATAACTCATAACCATAATTGTGGTTCTAAATTCTCTTCTCATTCGTGACGAAGATAATTTACATCACCGTCTTTTTACCCGAAACATCAAAGATCATGGTTATACCAAATCACAGCCCTCGCTCATAATCATACTAATAAGTTCATCTTTGCTCTATGGGCCAAAGATATTCATTAACAGCTTCATCTTTGCACTACAGCCAAAGATATTCAATATGAGGTCATCTTTGCAATACAGGCCAAAGAGATTCAACAACAGTCATCTTTGTACTACGGGCCAAAAGATATTCAACAACAGGTCATCTTTGCACTACTGGACCAAAGATATTCAACAACGATTCATCTTTTTTTCTGGCCAAAGATATTCAACAACGGGTCATCTTTGCACTACAAGCCAAAGATATCAATCAACAGTTCTTCTTTGCACTACAGGCCAAAGGCATACAACTGTAAAACCAATAAACAACAGTCCATCTATACACTACGAGCCAAAGATGACTTTCATCACAATATAAGCACGAGGATCATGACAAGGATATAAAGAATCAATCAGATGAGATAAAGGATAAATTTTTAAAGACTTTAACAATTTAATTTATTCAGAATTTAATAATATCCAAATTGTCAACATGATACTGCTTTGTGGAGTAAAATTCAAGAATAATATTATATCAAAAATGATTTGAACAGAAAATAATATTTCAACGAATATTTAACGAAGATAATAACATTATTCATTATATTATAAACTCCATTTAATATTATTCATTATATAATAACATTAAATTTATTTACTAATATTATTAATCATTAAATAATATTTTAAATCAATGATTTCGAACTCCTTAATCCAAATGTTATAAATCACTTAATAATCTCATAATCTAATATTATTAATATTACCACAATATTTTAATCATTTCTTAAACTTATAAATAATTTATTTTAATTGTTTACACTTTACTAATTAATGCATTTAATCATCCTAAAATGCCAAACTCATAAGATTTCATCACCAATAACCAAAATCCTCATCAAAAATCTGAATATACCTTATATAGGGTTCTCAATCCATAAAAATCCTATTTTCCAATTTTTCTTCTTCACATAACATATTTAATTCATTTACTCCTAACTAGTCCATTTTCATGAAAAATACCAAATCAGTCCCAGAAAATTTTCTTTTCTAGAATTTAGCAGAATATAGTCCCATATTGAACATATATTTTTCTCATAATTTTTAAAATTCATTTACTATTTTTATATGGCCAAAACTGCCGAATATTTAGACATTTATCATAAACTGTACTTTTGTCCAAAAATTTTGAAATTTACAGAGTATACTTCTGTTATATATATGTAGTCCCAATAAAAATTTCACCAATTTTGGAGTTAACCACAAGGAGTTATAAGGATTTACTTTTAAAATAGTTTTTTCCCAAAAAATTCATAACTCTTAATCTATACATCCAAAAATCGTCATTTTTGGACACAATCTAGAAAAGTCTTCAAATTATCATTTCAAATTTTTTAAGAATTTTTTGAGGGTCGAAAAAATTACAAAACTGAAAAACATAATAACCCTTACAATCCCTTACCTCAAAAAAATAGTATTTCTGACTGGAATATCAGATGTAACGTCGAAGGAAACTTGTGCTGAATAACAATTCTCAAAGTATCTAAATACTTACAAAAATATGCTCGATTATATAGAGAGAGAAAATTTATGTTTCTGGTATGATTTTCAATTCTAACTTAAGCGCCTATTTATAAGAAAATACTAGAACACCAAAGGAGACTAAATTAATAAAATAGTAATATTATTTTTTCTTGCACGCCATCTCTGAAAGAACACTTCTTTTGAAAAAACTCAGAACATCACAATTGAACTCCAACAAAGATTTTCCATAAAAAACAAAAGTGGGTCCCACCTATAATAAAAATATTTTAATTTCCAAAACTTCAACAATTCATAATAAATAGCCCTTTATTAGAAAAATACAAATTTTATGACCATTCCATACGAAATCGAATTCTCTACAACTTTGTAGCTTTAAGTTTTTCCAAATTCCAAACAGAAAATATCCGAAATCCACATACAGACGTTTTTCAACACCTCTTAAAATTCATAACAAATCATACGTTAATTTTTAACGGTTCAAAATTTGTGGACATATACTCAACTTATATATGTATAACATATCAAAAAATCACAACGATCCAACAGTCGGATTAAAATTATAACTCACGCAATAGAGCTTTTAAGAACACTGATTTGATTTTTAATACCTCCATTCCAACAAAATACTGATAAAACACCTCAACATTAATTCCTTCATTTATAACCACATAAAATAAATAAATCCATCATTTATATCCACATCAAATAAATATTTCCTTATCATATAAATCAATAATTAATTATTCACAAATAATATTATAGAATCACAATAATGACAACCAAACAGTTCCCAGGAAAGAGGGGGCTTTCCGATAAGGATTTCTCCTTACTGGCACGCAATTAGGTGACCAAACCTCTCCTTGACAGAACTTTCTAGACATTGCCAATAATGCTATCTAATAATATTATTAAAATAATATGAATTATTGATTTGATAATGGGAAATATTGTGACGTGATAATTATTGAAACAACAATAATATAAAATATCAACGCAACAATTATTGAATCAATAAAATAAAGTATTGAATAGTAATTACTGTAACAATTATTGACTAGTGCATTCTTACGTAAGAATCAATAATTCAAAAATATCAGTAATACCGTAATGCTACTTTGTCAACCACGCCAGATTACTATATTTTAACCACCAGGTATTCCAACAGTGTTAACGGTAACAACTACGCCTTTATTAATTTATAAAAACTCAAACTTGTCGTTTTCTTCATTCGACAATTATTCTATTATGGGGCCCACAAATGGTTTACGAATATTTCCCGACAGCAAGAATATTCCATGACCAAATGAATATTCCCCGACAACAATGAGTATTTTATAGCTACTTGCTTATTTTGAAAAAAATTCATATATCACCCTTAACTTTAACTTTTTATCAATTTAACCATTTACTGAATAACAATTATAAGAAAAATTAAATACTTTTATTTCATTAAATTCAGGGTCTTACAATTAATCACATAACATAATCACTAGACAAATTTTAAAGTCTCATTTGACTTCAAAACTAGGATTTATCAGTAACATTAGGGTTTTGCAGGTTATAATAAAACTGATCCCCGGATTAACCTTACACACATAGCATATATATTTATAATACTGACAAATAATAATATAATATTTTTATTCTCATTCCTTGTTCCAGATCCAAAATTAGGGTTTGGATTCCATATCTGATTTATCTTGCATATATAAGATTATTAATTAAGTTAAATTAATTAACTTAATTAATCTAAAATAAAATCATATAATAAAATAATTATTATAATTATTCTATAATCACTTCATATATTATTTAAATAATATAAAATAATATTTTCATGGAAAATAATTAATAAAAACATTTCTACTATAAAATTAATTATTATAAGAATATAGTTTATAATGATCAAAATTCTAAAATAAAATTATTTGTAATCATTCATGTAATAAATATATTTTTATTTATCACATAAATACATACACATTACCTTGCACATATTTCCACCTTTATAAATAAAAAAAATTATACGCAAATTTTTTGACTTAATTATATAGAAAATATCGGGTTATTACAGACCCGAAATACGTCAATACCTCATTTCTCATAAACTGTGTTTGTATTCAGATGTTGTAAACAGGGCTTAGTTATTGGAGCGCGATAATGAGTCAACCCAACCAAGAGAAAGCAACCGTCGATAATACCGATTGGGTAGCGATCGGTGACGGTGACAACAAACGTGGAGGGAATTAACATGCCAGAAATGGTAACCACTTCGATGGTAATCATGGCCAAGATAATAAAAGTGGAAATTTTAAGAAGAGGAGATTCGATAATGATGGAAAGACATCAACATCAGCACCTATTGTTAAGGAAGGAGAACGACCACCCAGTCAGAATATTACAAAAATGCAGAGGAGAGGACACATCACCCAAACTATGACGCATGATCCAAAGCATGTTACAATTATGGAAGAGAAGGTCACCTAGCCCGATTTTGTGGTGCACCAAAGTCAAGTCCAGCTAGGATGGAGGCATCAAAGGCCGTCCCAAACAAGACAAAACTGGTAGTTCATGGGAGAGCGTTTGTCGTAACCTCCCATAAAGCAAGGAATCTGAACGAGGTGATCACGAGTAAGCTAATCATAAACTTTAGTGAAGTATATACCTTATTTGATACCGGTTCTACCCATTCTTTTATTTCTCCTACTTGCGCTCAACGTTTAAATTTTACTCCGGAGAAATTAGACTTTGATTTATCTATTGAAACTCCGTTGGGAGAAACCTTCATTACATCCGCTGTTTATAAGTCTTGTTTGATTCAAATCGGTAACCGTACATTACTTTTCGATCTTATTTCTTTAAAAATACTTGCATTCGATGTGATTTTAGGAATTGATTGGTTGACTACTCATCATGCTAAAATTGATTATTTTCGTAAGGTTGTTAGCTTTCATATTCCTAACCAACCTATTATACGAATTCAAGCAACCAAACCATTAAAGTCAATCACTGTCATCTCAAGCCATAAAGCTATTCGTTTATTGAAAAATGGATGTAAAGCTTTCTTAGCTCATGTCACAGATTTAAACAAAAATATGTCAGTCTTGAATGATATTGCTATTTTTAATAAATTTCCTGACGTATTGCCTGAAGAACTTCCTGGCCTACCCCCAAAGCGTGAAATTAAATTTTGTATCGACCTTGAATCCGGTACAAAACCCATTTCCAAAGCACCATATCGAATGGCTCCTATTGAACTTCAGGAGTTAAAAACCCAACTACAGGAATTATTAGACATCGATTTCATTCGTCCTAGTACGTCTCCTAGGGGTGCTCCTATTTTATTCGTGAAGAAGAAAGATGGAAGTATGCGACTTTGTATTGATTATCGGGAGTTGAATCATGTCACCATAAAAAATAGGTACCCGTTACCTCGTATTGATGACCTGTTTGACCAGTTGCAAAGCGCCAAATTCTTTTCGAAGATCGATCTTCGTTCCGGATATCATCAGTTAAAGATTAAAACCGATGACATCCCAAAGACTGCTTTTAGAACTCGGTACAGATATCATCAGAAAATTTTGCAAAGTAAGCAAGTTGATATAAAATATTCGTCGTGTTAGTGAATATTCGATTGGTCAGGGAATATTCATTTTAACATGGAATATTCGTATGACGGCACAATCATTGGTGGACCCCACAACGGAAGTATTGTCGTAGTTAGAAAACGACAGAAATATCTTTTTATAAAAATAACGGTGGAAGTTTTACCGTTAAGCTGTTGAACTACCCGGTGGTAAAAGTACAGTAATACGCGTGGTTGCATAGTAGCACACGGTATTGATTATTTATGCTTACGTGAGAAGTCACTCAGTTATACTCAATTATTGCTACAGTAATTGTTGCATAGTATCTCACGTTATTTGATTCAACTATTGTCACATTATCATCTATATAATATTTTATATTATTAAATCAATAATTGAGACGATAAAGTTATTCATATTATTATTTGCAATATTGACAATGTCTAGAAAGTTCTATCGAGGAGAGGTTTAGTCACCTAATTGCGCGCCAATAGGGAGAAATCCTTATTGGATAGCCTCCTCTTTCCTAGGAATGATCTGGTTGTTAAATATTGTGAGTTATAATATTAATGATGAATAATTATTGAAGTATTAAGAATGTGTTTATTGAAGATAAGTGAATTACAAAAGTTAGATGGGAATAATGAAAACTTGGAAAACTTTAGGGGTACAAAAGTGTAATAAGTTAAATCAATCTGGACCATTGGTGATGGTTTTAATAATAAATCAAGCTGGACCATTGATGGTGGTTTTAATAGTAAATCAATCTGGACCATTAATGGTGGTTTTAAAAGTAAATCAATCTGGACCGTCGGTGGTGGTTTTAAAAGTAAATCAATCTGGACCGTCGGTGGTGGTTTTAAAAGTAAATCAATCTAGAACGTCGGTGGTGGTTTTAAAAGTAAATCAATCTGGACCGTTGGTTGTGGTTTTAATAGTAATCAATATGGACCGCCCGTCCTAATAGTGAATCAATCTAGACCGTTCGTGAATTAGTTACTATTTAGTCCATTCTCCTATAAATAGAAGATTAATTCTTCTTTCATTCTCACCAATTCACTGAGATTCACAAGAGACACTATAAAGAGAGAAATTATAAAGAGCAAGAAGAAGAGTATTCTGCTACTTCACTTTTGCAGTATCCAGCTTTCTACTAAGGTAAGGGGTATTATTTCTTTCTTATTCATAAGGAATACTATTTTTCATATTCATCCTTTAGTATATAGGAATAACCTGTCTACGCGGATTACGTACTGTATGACAGGTGAAAATCCATTTGTAGTTTTCGTATGTTAATTCTTTTCATATTCTTAAATCTAAACTTACTATGGTAAGTATTGCTTCTATAATCCTTGAAATTAATGAAATATCCTTGAGTTTTGCGCTTCATCCAGTATCATTTTATTGAATATTGATACCCGAAGTACTATTCACAGGGTACTATTCACGGGTTACTATTCACCCAGTTACTATTCACTATAATATTATTCACTCGGGTATTCGGGGCACTTTTTATGCCAGAATACTATTCATGAGTTACTATTCACAGGTTACTATTTACCCGATTACTATTCACTAATAGACCTAGACATAAAATAAGTGTATGCGTTTAGCATTTTTGGGAAGAAATTTTGAGGATTTCAAAATACTGTGAAGGCTTTTGGTGAAATATTCAGGATTAAGTGTATATGTGTATATGTGTATATGTTCTGTGATTGTGATATTATATGTGTACAGTATGTGGCTAAGGGTCAAGGGTTGACCAGATAAATTTTATCAGTGTCAAACCCTAAGATTATTGTCAAATATCGACGTTCAATTAGAAAACCCTAATGACTGATAAGAAACCCTAGAAATCGGTTCTTGAAACCCTAAGTTCAGTTCTGGGAATTTAAAACCCTAATTCGGTATATAAAAACCCTAAATTGGAGATTTAAGTACAACGTATATGGTTTTTGTATTAACCACAAACTTAATTAGGGATAACCCTAATTGATTAATTAGAAATTCTAATAATTAGAAACCCTAATTATTAGGAATTGTAATTTGTAAATTTGAAACCCTAATTTGTAATTAGGTAATTTTAATTCTTAATTAGGAAATATTAATCCTAATTTGTTTAAGTCCTAATATGATTAGGAAATTATAATATAATTAGGAAACTCTAATTATAATTTAATTATCATAATTTTCTATTTTGAAAATCTAAGTTGAAAATCCTAGAAATTGGTATTTATGGAAACCTTAGGTTTTAACCCTAAGGGTTAAACCCTAAGGGTTTGATCAAATGGCAATTTTAGAATTAAAATGATATGAAAAATGACCCATTTACCCTTATTGCATTATTTAGTAGATTGCTTGTAGATCTAGCCCTAAAATGAGTTGGTGAACCACTCTAACTCTAGCTTATGACTTTTATGTCTAGCAATCAGTCATCAATTAACAGCCATATACATTGCATTGCTAGATATAAAGATTAAAAAGAGAGAAATGTCCACTCTATCTCCTCATTATTACCAAGACCCTTCTCTCTCTAAGATTTTGAGATTTAGAGTGAGAGAGTGAGAAAAGTTAAGCTAAGATCATACTTTAGCTTGTATCTAACAGATCATCAAAGTCAGATTCCAAAGATCCAAGCTAGAAAGGTATAAACCTTAAAAATATGAAATCCTTAGATTTTATGTTAGATGATATGTTTTGTTGCTTTAAAATATGTATTAAGATGTCATTTAGTGATCTGGGTTGTTAAACCCCAAATCCATAACATCAAGGTGCTCGAAAATAGCTTTTTTAGAAATCTGGAAAAGTTGAAAAGTTTGGTCTGATAGTCATATGTCAGGGCCTTTAGATTCGTGTGTGTTAAGTGTTTTGTGTGTTTTATGTTATAGATCTATAGTATGCCATGTGGAAGGATCTAGAATTGAAATTAGGTTCAGATCATGTTTAAATTGAAAGTTATGAACGGTCAAACCTAGTTGACCGATCACGAAACTGCTTTTTGGGCAGCCCAGAAATTTCCAGAAACTCTGACAATCATGTTCTAAGCTTCTGATCTTGCTATATTTTAATGTTTAGGCCATGCTGTTGCTTGATCTTTTGTAGCCTGACATATAGACTGTATATTTAAGTCACTAGATAACTTTGATCATAACCATAATGAAAGAAAATCAAGGTCAAACAAGCGTTGACCGACTGCCTTATGAAGAAATCTGGGAAACCCAGATTTCTCAAGAACAGGCGTTCTGACGAGGTTTGACTGGCCTTGATCTCTTACCTGTGATATAGTTGGACCGATATGTTGATGTATATATGTTCCTTGACATGTGTAGTACATTTCTGAACCATAAGAACAACAAGTTGATGACCAGAACCTAAGTTTAATTGAGACTCAAAGTAGGCACTCAAACAGTATGGTTTTCTGGGTAATCCAGAAAACCTAGATTGTGTCTGACAAGAAGTTTGAGCTTTTATATCTTGATGTTATGATGTGATATGATCTTGTTAAGGGATGATACTTGTAGTATTACTTATATACTACAAGATCAAGGTTTTAGAAAGCCCAGAAACACATTAGGTTGAGGATTATAACTGGTCAAACCTAACAACTAGAACACTGACATGGTTTTCTGGGTTTGCTGATGAAGCTCAAGAACATGCTCAAGAACACCTATAGCGACGGTTCTGTCGCTATAGGGCCCTTTAGCGACAGTTTCTTAGAAAAATAATTATTTTTATTAAATTAATAATATTAAATAGTTTTTAATTATTAAAAATACATAATAAATTATGAAAATTTATTTTAAAGCCCGAAAATTAGTTTTAATTATTTTGAGTATATTTCATAAATATTTAATATTTTTGGAATATAATGTTATTTAATTTATTTAATTATAATATTAAATAAATTATTTAAAAAATGATTTTAATACATGCAAAATTATTTAAAAATATATTATGATGTAAGAAAATATTTTAAGTTATTTTCTATGACTTTTAATATTTTGTGATGAATTTCATTAATTAATTAATATTAATGGTAATTAATTTATTTAATAAATATATTAAATAAATTATGGAAAAATTGAATTAATGATTTAAAAATCATATAAAAATAATTTTAGTGTTATAAAAATATTTTAAGTTATAAAATATAACTTTTGATATTTTGTCATAAAAATATTAATAGCAATTATCTGGATAATGGATTTAACTGCTTAAAAATTATATAAATATGATTTTAAGCTATTAAAATACTTTGATATATTATAAATATATTATAATATTATATTATTTTTTTTCATTAATATTTAGTATTAAATAAATATTAATGATAAAGGAATTATAAGGTATTTAATTCATTTAAATACGATATTAATGATTGAAAAATTATGATAAATGATATTAATTATCTAAAAATTATTTCAAGTCTTTGAAAATTATTTTGACTAATAATATGATTATCTAAGATATTTTTTAAGTGTTTAGGCAGAGTTTAATTGAACTTAAACTCGATAATTGTTCGACTAGACCGCCGGGATGTTAGAATTTTATCGGATTCAACTCTGACTTAAATAGTCTGACTTGATGGTAAATGTTATGTGTTGAATAGACTGATAGGGTAATGTGTTATGTGTTTAGGTTATTCTATGTGTGTGTGTGTATATATATATATATATATATAATAGTATTATATTATGATGATATTATTCTAATTTGTATATCGATATTATTTATATATTAGTCTATACGCAAAGCTTAATAAATTGCAGAATTCATGTCAATCTTAAATACGCAAGTTTTACTTAACTCTACTAAGAGTTGTTCCATTCGAGATATGCTTATGGTTAATCATTCTTTGATTGCCATTGTAGAATTGTACTGTACATATCAGTATGTATAAGTCGTGTATGAAAGGTTGATCACCTTCATTACTGCTTCGGTCCGTAGATATATTTGTTCATGTTTAATACTTGTTTAGTCAAAATTTTGTTCGCGCTAATTCTCAACTATATTGATGAATTATAGCCAGCTTATTATTCAGACTCTTTCAATCATGATATATCCTTAAATAAATTTAAACTTAGTGAGGCAATCGTAATGAGATTTAATTGTTTGAGTTGTGATTACGAGGACGTAATCCTTTTAAAGGGGGGGAAGATGTGACAACCGAGACTTTGTAATTTAATTTAATATTTATTGGATTTAATAAATATTTTTTGATGAATTAATTATTAGATTAAATAATTAATTATGAAGTGAAGTTAATTTAATTATATGTGGTATATTTATTAAATTAATTATATTCAAGTATGTATTTATGTGAGCTTATTGAATTAAAAGGAATATTTAATAAGCCTAATGTTATTTTAATTAATTTAATAATTAATTAGAGATTTAATAATTTGACATTATTAATAAATGAGAAATTTAATTATGTGACTATGTGAATTAATGAGAAATTATTATATGTTATTTAAAATAAATTAAACAAGATATTTGATTTATTATTTAATTGGGTGTGACATTATTAAACTATAGTATAGAGATTAATTAAAATAATTAGAAGGGTTATTCATGTTTCAAACCAAACGAGGCCTTATGAGGAGTCAAAGCGCTTAAACCACGTATGGATTAATCGACCTCAACTCATGCAAGTATAAATGACAAGTCTGTTTTGTTTTACGTATTTTCATTAAGTGTTCAACTTGAGAGTCAGAGAGATTTATAGAGAATTCAGAGGAATTGTGGGAGAAACTCTGTGATTGAAGTAGTATCTGAAAGAGAGATTGTTATCTTTACTCACTCTACGCTCTGGGTAATTCTCTCCAACTCAATTCTCATTTTTTTACGCTATTAAGCTTTTCATGAAAATGGTTTCCAATTTCTCTCATTAAATCTCTCAGAATTGGAAATTTTATTGATTTTGTGGATGTAAATGTGATAATATGTTAGCATAGCATGTTTTACCATGTATTAGATGGTTCCATATCACCAGTTTCATGAAAATTATACAGTATATGGTTATAGAGTATATTATATGGCCATTTGGTCCTTATACGTGAATTTAATATGTCAAACATAAATTGTTTTGTAAAATTCACACACGAATATAATTATGCATGTTAAAACGAAGGAAACAAAACTTGAATGGATGGATTTGGTGTTATAACGAATCCGTAGTGTTAAATTTTATATTTTATGTTCAAAACCTTCAAGAACATCAAGAGCAGTGAAATTACATGCTTTAATTCTGTGATTATGTGTTTTAATTGGTTAAAATTACTTTATAAAGGTTGGGTAATGATTATGTACGAATTCTAGTATATGGGTATGTTTAATTTGATTAATTTAATTACCATGTAATGATGAATTCGCCGAATTCTGTGTTCTTCGCGAACTAGAAATTTAGAAACTGGAGTTTCACGCCGCGGCGCCAACTCTGTGCCTAAAACTCATACTACGATCAAATAAATCATGCCAAGCAATGACTAAAGTCTCGTCAAAGTCAATGCCAAGAATGCAATGCCAAGAATAGGCCTAGCAGTGGCGTCGCAACGCCACTTAGCAGAATGGTCCAGAAATGAGTTTTTAAATGTTCAAGTCTAACAATGTGTTAGTATCTTAACCTAATGAACATGAAAACATGTTAGACATATAATGAGGTGTTAAAATAAATTCTTAACATGTCAATAACATATTTATGTGTGAATTGAATGATTGAATGCATAGTTAGCTTATTGTTCATGAAGTGTTAATTGTGACAATGAGTGTAGTAATTTGACTAAGTATAATCATAATTCGAGTTTAAACAAAAAGAATGAGTGTATGACGACTAGTTACGTGATAATTGACTGGTATTGTGAATGTAAATGGTATGTAGGAATAAATCAAGGAACACATATAAATTAACGTGTAATCTACGCACGAGGCAAGTTTCCTAACCTTACTTGTTATCTTAATATGAGCTTATAAGTTGCCTCTTTACTTCGAGCAAATTCTCGTTATTATTGATCAAGTCCATTTTATTATATTAAAGTGTATTAATCTTTTAAAGTATGATTCTATTATACAATAATTATTCTATTGTATACCTTTTGAGATTGCTATTCAATTATAAATTATCAGATACTGTTGAACTTTGTTAGACTAACGAACCCTTCATGATTCGACTAGTCCATAGTTGATGAGCGTTCTAAATTTTAGAACCCTTGATGAATTATCCAAACCAAACTTCCTTTGGTGCGGAGTCTAATGTCAAACTAAGATGAACAACCCTGTATAGGGGATTACTTATGCGTTAGCGTTAAGATATTGTGCATGTGATGGTACTAAGGGTGATCCCCTAAGTACGACGAGAAGAAGAAGAGTCCATAGTCTTACGATCATTAAAGGTTTCAAGTATAAACACTTGACAACCTAGGATATAGTTCAAGGTCTTATGACCCTCGTAAGTTCTTTTTTTTCTCTCTTGTTATTCATTCTTGATTCAAAAGCTGAGTTTCCTATTTCAGAAGTCTTTGATTTTATTCGCATGTTATTATTCATTTGTCATATTGTTATACTTGTGGGCAATCGTGTTCACTCTTGCGTAATAATAACATTGCAGTTAAGAACGAAAGATCAGATGAGCCTTCCACTAGTAAAGGCAAGGGCAAGATTAGCAAGTAATGAAGACTGGTTATTTATGTGGTTATGTAATGATATTTAGACTTGATGTTATTTAAAGACTTGTTATTTGTTTATGATTCCGCACAGATGTTAAGGTTAGAGTGACCTGAGATTGTATTTTTATGCAAATGATGTAACCCATAAGGGGAGATTTATTTATTTAATTCTATCTATTGCATGGTTTGCTTTATTTATGGGTAGATAGATAGATGATGTTTGTGCAGTGAACACCAAATCCTGCGAAAATGGAAGTACCCGGATTTGGGGGTGTCACAGGTTGGTATCAGAGCCATAGGTTATGAACCTTAGGTGGGGGAACAACCTTAGGTAGTAGCCTTGTAGGAGATCCAGAACATAGTGGTGGTAAACTCTTATCGAGTTATAAGAAATGAATTTCTAAATTCATTGAAGATAATAAAAGACTTTATGTGCTTATGTGTTAAATTATGTGTTTGCTAGCACGGATTAGTAACTAAAACTTAAAATTTTGTTGTTAGGATGTCGGATGTTGGAGGAGCTAGTCGAGCTGGGGAGGAGGAACCCCGAGTACCTACAGAGGAGGAGCCCCGAGACATTCATGTCATCAGGGAACAGTTGGTACAGAGAGAGCCATCTCCTTTGATCATTGTTGTTGGTCAGGAGCATGAGCCTGAGACTGATCCAGAGGAGAATTCTAATGAAGAAGAGGAGTTCCCACCGAACTCCATCGATGCTGAGATGTATGATGCGCTTTATGATCGTAACATAGAGTTGTAAGACACCGTTTAGGAGCTAAAAGAGAGGGCTATTATTCAGCAGATTACCGTTGAGCAGAAGGATGGGGAAATTGTTACTCTTTACACACGTTTAGGAAACGTGGAGTGGGATTTGGTTCACGAGAAGGGTCAAACCGAGGAGAAGTCCGAAGAAATAAAAAAGTTGAAGAATGAGCTGAAAGAGAGCTCAGAAAGGCTGGCCATAGCAGAGGAGGGATGGATAAGAGAGTCACGTCGTGCTGATCTTACAGAAGAGGATTGTCGTGCAAAGAAGGTTAAGCTTGGGGAGACATACTCTACACTTCAAAATGCAATGGATGAGGCCCAGGATCAAGTTATGTGGTATCCAATCCAGTTTGAAGGTCTACCATCATATATGCTAGATCGCAGGACGATGTCTCGCATCATGGAAGAGGAACGTGGCAAGGCTATTCAAATACTTTAACAGCAAAGGATGATAGATTAGTTTATTTATGTGAAACTATCCGGTAGTTTAAGATGTAAATTCTGATGTGTTTATAAACAAAGGAATATTTTAAATCCTATAGATTCTTTATCTCAGGATAGTGGATGTAAATAGCAGTGATGCTATCTTATGATTTTAAAACTTTTAAATTGAATGAAAATGTCAGAGTTTATTTGAATTGATGTGTTAAGTGAATTATGATTAAATGTTTTAGTTAAGACTTAAATGTTTAAGAGATTGAACAAAGACCTAATAAGCGTATATTCTTAACAGAAATATGCCGCCTAGAAGAAGACAAAACTGTCAGCAAGCTCAAGAAGAACCAATGAATAAAAACAATGACGCCAATGCTAACCCTCGTTCAAAGAAGCTGGTGAACCTATTAGCCGAGCAATTAACAATCAACCACAAGCTCCACCAAACACATCGCTTAAGGATTTCAAGGCGGTGGGACCGCCAGAAGTTTAAGGGTTCCATAAACCCAATCAAGCTCAAACACAGGTTATGGAGATGGAGAAGGTGTTCGATGTCGCCAGAGTAAGGGAAGACCAGAAGACCGTGATATGTAACATTCATCTATGTCAAGTCCTGCCGCTTATTGGTGGCAAAACAAAGTAACGGGAGGAGAAGGTGTAATAACCTCGAGAGATTTAAGGAAATGTTTTTTGAGATGTATTTTCCGACCAAACCGCAGAAACCAATGGAGGTTCGGCTTCGAGTTGAAACACGGGAGTATGTCCGTAGTATATTATGCGCAAGGTTTCAACGAGTTGGCTAGGTTCGCCACATACCAAGTGCATACTAATGAGAGAAAGGCAAGACATTTTTGAGCAGGATCAAGCCCCGTTGTATATAAGGTTTCAATGTTCCAATTGAACACTTTTGCTGAGTGTTAGAGAAGGCCATACTACCAAGGTGGAAGCGATGCGAGAACTAAATATAACCAGGATCAGAAGAAGAAAAAGAGTGAGAATGAAGGAATTAACAAGACTGGTGGGAGTAGCACGGGGGGTAGCCGTAATCAGAAGAGGAAGTGGTCTGATAACTCGTCAGCGGGAAGTTAACAAGGAGGGCAGAATAAGAAGATCAAAGCATGCCCAACCTACGAAAAAGCTCATCTAGTAGTTTGCATGAAAGGAAAACGAGTGTGCTACAATTGTGGTCAGGAAGGACACATAGCACCTATATGTCCTAACCCAAAGAAGGGTGCCTGTTTCACTTGTGGCTCAAATGATCATCTTACAAGAGATTGTCCTAAGAAGGGAGTTGGAGGAACAGGATCAGGAGGAAATAGAGGAAACAGCGGTGGAAGCACTCTGACTATCGCAGGACCAACTGCAACCAACCGACCGAATCACCAACGTAACATTCAACATGACAAAGACAGATGCAAGTGCGCCTCATGATGTGGTGTCAGGTATCATTCCGATCAATAAAGTTAATGCTTATGTATTATTTGATTCGGGTGCTACTTGCTCATTTATATCCGATGACTTTGCTAAGAACTTAGAATTATTTAAGGACGAGTTAGAATACCCCATGAACATAAAAATTGCGAATAGAGAAATAATCCTTGTTAAGTACGTGCATAAGAACTGTAGAGTTGATATTAAGGGTAATATCATGAACGTAGATCTTATCCCTATTCGACTTAGAGAATTTGACGTTATTTTGGGTATGGACCGGTTATCCAATTATGGGGCAGAATTGACCGCCAAAAGAAGCGATAACCTTATGACTCACCAAAGGTTTTGTTTATGATAAAGAAGTCGCCTGATAAGCGAAGTCAGTTCGATGATGATGCAGCCGAGAGGTTGTTAAGGCAAGGCCGTAGGATATCTAGCTTACATAGTCGAGTAGTCGAAAGAGAATCCAAAAATAGATGAGATACCAGAGAGAGAGATTTCGCAGACGTGTTTTCTGACGATTTGCCGACTTCCTCCCGAGAGAGCAAATTGAATTCGTGATCGATTTGGCTCCGTGAACGACTCCAATATCGAAGGCACCGCATCGAATGGCACCGGTAGAGATGAAAGAACTGATGGTTCAACTACAAGAATTACTAGACAAGAAGTATATTCAACCAAGTGTATCACCACGGGGAGCGCCAGTTTTATTCGTGAAAAAGAAAGATGGGACAATGCAGCTCTGCATCGACTATAGAGAACTGAATAAGGTCACTATTAAAAATAGGTATCCATTACCGCGAATCGATGACCTGTTTGATCAGCTAAAGGGAGAAATATACTTTTCAAAGATAGATTTGAGGAGTGGTTATCATCAACGGAAGGTAAGACCAGAGGATGTACCAAAGATAGCGTTTAGAACACGATATGGTCACTATGAATTTTTGGTAATGTCATTTGGTCTAACAAATGCTCCTGCAGCATTTATGGGCTTAATGAATGGAGTGTTCAAGCCGATTTTTGACAAATTCGTAGTGGTATTTATAGATGATATTTTGGTATATTCAAAAACTAAGGAAGAACATGCAGAGCATTTGAGGGTGACATTAGAGACATTGAGAAGAGAGAAGTTATATGCTAAGTTTTTGAAATGTGAATTCTGGATTGAAAGAGTATAATTTCTTGGACATGTGATCGATAGGACTGAAATTTCTGTGGATCCTCCAAAGTCGGGTCGTGATTAATCGATCACCAAGACGCCATCGGAAGTAAGAAGTTTTCTGATCAAGGTGTTATTACAGAAGATTCATTCAAGATTTTTCCAAGATCGCAACTCTCATTGATTTAATTTGACTAGAAATCGATGAAATTTGTTTGACGAGAAGTGTGAGGAAAGCTTTCAAGAATTAAAGAAGAGGTTGAGTTCAAAGACACGTGTTATCTCTTCCAAATAATACAGGAAATTTTATGGTTTATAGTGATGTATCGCATAAAGGACTTGGCTAGTGTGCTTATGCAAAACGGTAGAGTCATTGTGTATGCGTCACGACAACTGAAAGATTATGTGAAGGGGTATCCGACCCATGACTTGGAGTTAGCTGCAGTGGTTTTTGCTTTGAAAATCTGGAGGCACTATCTTTATGGGGAGAAGTGTGAAATATATACAGACCACAAGAGTCTGAAATATATTTTTACACAAAAAGACTTGAACATGCGCCAAAGACGGTGGTTGGAGTTAATTAAGGACTACGATTGTGAGATTCTATACCATCCGGGTAAGGAAAATGTAGTTACCGATGCCTTAAGTAGAAAGGGGTGGGAGAAACTGATGATCTTGACCGATCAAGAGTAGTTAATTTCAGCAATGGAAAAGATGGAATTAGAAGTGAAGTGTCCTATAGAGATTGATGAGAAGCTATTTCAGATGCAACCTGGTACAACTCTACTAGACAAGGTTAAGGAGGCTCAACTTTAGGATGACAAATGTAAAATGGTGAAAAAGAAGATATCCGAAGGAACTGAATCAAGATTCAAGATGGATAAGGAAAGAATACTAAGATTTGAGAGTAGAATTTGGGTACCGCCAGTATCAGAGATTAAGGAATAAATTTTGAGCGAGGCTCATAACTCACGATATTCAATTCACCCTGGTAGTACCAAGATGTACCAAGATCTTCGATAACATTTCTGGTGGCCGAATTTGAAACGAGAGGTTGCAAAATGTGTTGCCAAGTGTTTGACATGTCAGAAAGTGAAAGCAGAACATCAGAGGTCGAGTGGGTTATTACAACCTTTAGAGATTCCAGAATGGAAATGGGAACATATTACGATGGATTTCGTAGTTGGCCTACTGACAACTCAAAAAGGCTACGACGCAATAGGGGTTATTGTTGACCGATTGACGAAATCCGCACACTTTCTTCTGTTCAAAAGTAGATTCAGCTTAGATCAGTTGGCAAGGTTATATGTGAAAGAGATTGTTTCAAGGCACGAAGTTCCGATGTCAATTGTTTCTGATAGAGATCAGCGCTTTACATCAAACTTCTAGAAACATCTACAGGAATGCATTGGTACACAAGCCATGAATGAGTACGACATATCACCCTCGCATGGATGGATGAGTGAAAGAACAATTCGTATATTAAAAGATATGTTAAGAGCTTGTATAATGGACTTTAAAGGAAATTGGGATGATCATCTACCGCTCAGAGAGTTCGGATACAACAACAAGCTTATCATGCTTAGTATTGCATGCCGCCTTATGAAGTGTTATACGGCAAGTAGTGCGTAACTCCGCTATATATCGATGAAGTTGGCGAAAGACAATTACTTGGCCTGTAATTGGTACAACAGCAAACAACCGAAATAGTCAAAGTGATCCGAACAAGATTGATAGCAAATTCAAGATAGACAGAAGAAATACGCCGATCCACACCGTAAAAAATGTTGAGTTTGAATCGGGTAGTTATGTGTTCTTAAAGGTCTCTCCTCGAAGGGAAAGATCAAGTTCGAAAAGAAAGGGAAATTAAGCCCAAGATTCATCGACCTTTCAAGTTCTCGCAAGGGTCGAGAAGTTGCTATGAGGTAGCCTTTACCTCTAGCTTTCTGAAAATGTCCACAACGCTTTTCCATGTTTCAGCTTCTACGACCCTACAAACTCGATTACAAGCACGTGATTGAATATGAACCCTACATTTTGACAAAAGACTTATCTTACGAAGAAATTCCATTCAGATTGTCGATCAAAAAGAGCAAGTTCTAAGGAATAAAGTAATACCTTCTCATTAAGGTAATTTGGAGGAACCACAACGTCAAGAAGCTACGTGGGAACTCAAGAGAATATGATGAAAGAATTATCCTCATTTATTTATTTAGATTATTATAAGCTTATTTCCGGGGACGTAATCTTTGTAGGGGGGAGAGAATGTAACAGACGACGAATTGTTTGAGTTGTGATTCTCGAGGACGTAATCCTTTTAAGGGGGGGGAAGATGTGACAACCGAGACTTTTGTAATTTAATTTAATATTTATCGATTTAATAAATATTTTTCGATGAATTAATTATTAGATTAAATAATTAATTGATGAAGTTTTGGTAGATTAAATTAATTATATGTGTTATATTTATTAAATTAATGTGGAGAATTTTTATTATTCAAGTATGTATTTATGTGAGCTTATCAATTAAAAGAAATATTTAATAAGCCTAATATTATTTTAATTAATTTAATAATTAATTAGAGATTTAATAATTTGACATTATTAATAAATGAGAAATTTAATTATGTGACTATGTGAATTAATGAGAAATTATTATATGTTATTTAAAATAAATTAAACAAGATATTTGATTTATTATTTAATTGGGTGTGACATTATTAAACTATAGTATAGGAGATTAATTAAAATAATTAGAAGGGTTATTCATGTTTCAAAACCAAACGAGGCCTTATGAGGGAGTCAGCGCTTAAACCACGTGATGGATTAACCGACCTCAACTCATGTAAGTATAAATAACAAGTCTGCTTTTGTTTTACGTATTTTCATTAAGTGTTCAACTTGAGAGTCAGAGAGATTTATAGAGAATTCAGAGGAATTGTGGGAGAAACTCTGTGATTGAAGTAGTATCTGAAAGAGAGATTGTTATCTTTACTCACTATACGCTCTGGGTAATTCTCTCCAACTCAATTCTCATTTTTTTTACGTCATTAAGCTTTCATGAAAATGGTTTCCAATTTCTTTGTTAAATCTCTGTAATTGGAAATTTTATTGATTTTGTGGATGTAAATGTGATAATATGTTAGCATAACATGTTTTACCATGTATTAGATTGTTTCATATCACCAGTTTCATGAAAATTATACAGTATATGGTTATTGAGTATATTATATGGCCATATGGTCCTTATACGTGAATTTAATATGTCAAACATAAATTATTTTTTAAAATTCACACACGAATATAATTACGCATGTTAAAACAAAGGAAAAAAAACTTGAATAGATGGATTTGGTGTTATAACGAATCTGTAGTGTTAAATTTTATATTTTATGTTCAAAACCTTCAAGAACAGTGAAATTACATGCTTTATTTATGTGATTATGTGTTTTAATTGGTTAAAATTACTCTATAAAGGTTGGGTAATGATAATGTACGAATTCTAGTGTATGGTTATGTTTAATTTGATGAATTTAATGACCATGTAATGATGAATTCGCTGAATTCTGTGTTCTTCGCGAACTGAAAATTTAGAAACTGGAGTTTCACGCCACGACGCCAAGTCCAGCCTCCGAAAGCGCACAGCCACCACGCCGCCAGACGCTAAAGTCTCGCTGCAGTGCCATCATGCCGCCAAGAACAGGCCTAGCAATGGCGCCGCAGTGCCACTTAGCAGAATGGTCCAGAAATGAGTTTTTAAATGTTCAAGTCTAGCAATGTGTTAGTATCTTAACCTAATGAACATGAAAACATGTTAGACATATACTGAGGTGTTAAAATAAATTCTTAACATGTCAATAACACATTTATGTGTGAATTGAATGATGGAATGCATAGCTAGCTTATTGTTCATGAAGTGTTAATTGTGACAATGAGTGTAGTAATTTGACTAAGTATAGTCATAATTCGAGTTTAAACAAAAAGAATGAGCGTATGACGACTAGTTACGTGATAATTAAATGGTATGTAGGAATAAATCAAGGAACGTGTATAAATTAACGTGTAATCTACACACGAGGCAAGTTTTCTAACCTTACTCGTTATCTTAATATGAGCTTATAAGTTGTCTCTTTACTTCGAGCAAATTCTCGTTATTATTGATCAAGTCCATTTTATTATATTAAAGTGTATTAATCTTTCAAATTATGATTCTGTTATACAATAATTATTCTATCAGATACCTTTTGAGATTGCTATTCAATTTTAAATTATCGACATCGTTGAACTTTGTTAGACTAGCGAACCCTTCATGATTCGACTAGTCTATAGTTGATGAGCGTTCTAAATTTCAGAACCCTTGATGAATTATCCAAACCAAACTTCCAATGGTGCGGACTCTAATGTTAAACTGAGATGAACAACCCTCAGATAGGGGATTACTTATGTGTTAATATTAAGATATTGTGTATAAGATGGTACTAAGGGTCGATCCCCTAAGTACGAGAAGAAGAGTCCATATTTTTATGACTGTTAAAGGTTTCAGGTATAAACACTTGACAACCTAGGACATAGTTCAAGGTCTTATGACACTCAGAAGTTCTTTTGTCTCTTGCTATTCATTCTTGATTCAAAAGCTGAGTTTCCTATTTCAGAAGTCTTTGATTTTATTCACATGTTATTATTCATTTGTTATATTATTATACTTGTGGGCAATCGTGCTCACTCTTGCGTAATAATAACATTGCAGTTAAGAACGAAAGATCAGACGAGCCTTCCACTAATAAAGGCAAGGGCAAGATTAGCAAGTAATGAAGATTGGTTATTTATGTGGTTATGTATTGATATTTAGACTTGATGTTATTTAAAGACTTGTTTTTTGTTTATGATTCCGCACATATGTAAAGGTTAGAGTGACCTGGGATTGTATTTTTATGCAAATGATGTAACCCATAAGGGGAGATTTATTTATTTAATTCTATCTATTGCATGGTTTGCTTTATTTATGGGTAGATAGATAGATGATGTTTGTACAGTGAACACCAAATCCTGCGGAAATGGAAGTACCCGAATTTGGGGGTGTCACAACAACTTTCATGCTCACCCTTACTATATCATGATAAAACATTGTAGATTAAGGCGAATGCTTCGGATACAAGGAAAGGTTAAAGGCAGTTCCAGCTTGAAGTTATTGTGTGCGATTAGATTTGTAATAGTATTGTATAATAATAATGTTATGTGTTAGACAAGTTATGAATTATGTATAAGTTAAGGTTGCTCGACCTTGGGGAAAAGTGTGTAAGTTTAATGTATAAACAATTTATGTTTATATCTTCGCAAATAGTTATAGATTGATTATACCAGATCCGTGGTGATTTAGGACTTGGATTTGGGGCTTTCACAGTTGGTATCAGAGCTGTTGGTTATGAACCTTGGGTAGGAATACCTGAGACTAATAACCACAGTGATTAGGATAAGATCTAACTCACATGGAGTTAGTTGGTCGGTAACATTCAAAGACGAATCTCGGTGAGCTGTACAGATACGGAGTTCCTTAACTTTGATAATAAAGTTGAACAGTAGTGGTGAATAGATAGAGTCTAAAAGGCTAAAAGTACAGGGATAGGAGATCGTAAAACAAAATGATCAAGATAGAGAAATGAATCGTAATATATACGATGATATCACCCTGTGATCTGATAAGGTGATAACAGGGAGAAGAATCAATCTAATGATTGGAAAGTTTACAGCAAGATTTATGTGTGACAGTTGTACTATGAATTGGTACAGATTCAGGAAAGGATTATGAATACGAGTTAAATAAAAATCATATTGAGAAGGGAGTTAAGATTAGGTGGGGATTTCAATTGAGGACTCATGTCAGTAGCTGAGTTGTAGGATTCCTTGTATAGGTGGGGAATTTTACTTGGTGTAAAAACCACTTAGTTTGTGGCACTGATAATCATTGAAATGTTTGTGTCGCGCTATTTGCTATATGCATGTTAAGAGGGTGATTCCTTTCTCATGTGTATAACAAATAGATAGGTTATAGGTAGAGAATATAAGGTTAAGTACGAGTTCTTAAAACTCATACTTATGTGACATTCTTGACTCATAGTTATATGAAATGTTTACGAACCCCTCAACGAATGGACGCCAAAGGTCTGACTAGGGTAAGTTCTTAAACTCATATGATTATGACAAGTTTATGAACTCATAAGTGTGGTTTGACGAACTAGGAATAGTTGTGTGTGAATGGAGTATTTAAGATAATAGGAATAGATAGACTGTTTAAGCAAATGATTATTAGTGAAGACATTAAGTTTTCCAAAACTCCTAGCTATGATAGACTTCGAAATTTTAACATAAAGCTAAATACGCACTATGTGCTTTTAAAAAAAATATGTAGATTCATAATCATTTTTAAAACGGTTTAAAGTATAGTCTATGCTACTTACTTCAGCTAGACGCAAATGATTTGAAATATCAAAATATATTTTATTTATCACTTATGTACTATGTAACCTGGTGCAGAGATGATAAAAAGTTGACAAAGTTGTAAATCCAGGAATACTTAGTGTGAATTCGATCTAAAAATCATTGTTCCACTATTGCATAATGTGTTATAACAAAGTCATACGATGACGACATCCTCAAACGGATTGTTAATATAGTGCATCATGACGTCATTCTCAAAAATATTTTCAAGAATTTTAATTTGCCATCGGGGTTTGGCTACACCTAAATAATTCGAATGAATTAAATTATTGATATGAGTCTATGCTATTCGAATCAGCTAGACTAATGTTAGGAAAACTCTAAGTGTTCATTGAAAGAAATTTCCCGAACCAAATTGTTTTGGTGCATAATCTAATAAGACTGAGGTAAGAAAATTTTATGCGCCCAAGGCGGATAAGAGGAACAAGAAAATGGTTCCAACCAGTAGTACTTGATCAGTACAGGGCATAACGGGCTAATCACCCACTATGTCCATAAGTTATGACGTTTTATAGATGAATTTCCATAAAACCTTTACGAAAATGACAGACAAATAGTCTATATGACTCCTCAGCACAAATTGAAAATTTTTACTCTTGTGAGTGGTGTATTGGGTAGCATGTGATGATGTGTAAGAATGGTGTATGGTGACAACCCGAGAAATTAGACAATTTATTAAAATCTTAAATGACAGAGTTACGGTCAAATAATAGACCTAGACAGAAAGTAAACGTATGCGTTTAGCATTTTTGGGAAGGAATTTTGAGGATTTCAAAATGCTGTGAAGGCTTTTGGTGAATTATTCAAAATTAAGTGTATATGTGTATATGTTCTGTGATTATGATATTATATGTGTACAGTATGTGGTTAAGGGTCAAGGGTTGACCAGATAAATTTTATCAGTGTCAAACCCTAAGATTATTGTCAAATATCGATGTTCAATTAGAAAACTCTAATGACTGATAAGAAACCATAGAAACTGATTCATGAAACCCTAAGTTCAGTTCCGGGAATTTAAAACCCTAATTCGGTATATGAAAACCCTAAATTGGAGATTTAAGTACAACATATATGGTTTTTGTATTAATCATAAACTTAATTAGGGATAACCCTAATTGATTAATTAGAAATTCTAATAATTAGAAACCCTAATTATTAGGAACCCTAATTTATAAATTTGAAACCCTAATTTGTAATTAGGTAATTTTAATTATTAATTAGGAAATATTAATCCTAATTTGTTTAAGTCCTAATATGATTAGGAAATTATAATATAATTAGGAAACTCTAATTATAATTTAATTATCATAATTTTTATTTTGAAAATCTAAGTTGAAAATCCTAGAAATTGGTATTTATGGAAACCTTAGGTTTTAACCCTAAGGGTTAAACCTTAAGGGTTTGATCAAATGGCAATTTTAGAATTAAAATGATATGAAAAATGACCCATTTACCCTTATTGCATTATTTAGTAGATTGCTTGTAGATCTAGCCCTAAAATGAGTTGGTGAACCACTCTAACTCTAGCTTATGACTTTTATGTCTAGCAATCAGTCATCAATCGATGTACCATGTATATCGCATTGCTAGATATAAAGATTAGAAAGAGAGAAATGTCCACTCTATCTCCTCATTATTGCCAAGACCCATCTCTCTCTAAGATTTCAAGATTTAGAGTGAGAGAGTGAGAAAAGTTAAGCTAAGATCATACTTTAGCCTGTATATAACAGATCATCAAAGTCAGATTCCAAAGATCCAAGCTAGAAAGGTATAAACCTTAAAAATATGAAATCCTTAAATTTTATGTTAGATGATATGTTTTGTTGCTTTAAATTATGTGTTAAGATGTCATTTAGTGATCTGGGTTGTTAAACCCCAGATCCATAACATCAAGGTGCTCGAAAATAGCATTTTTAGAAATATGGAAAAGTTGAAAAGTTTGGTCTGACAGTCATATGCCAGGGCCTTTAGATTCGTGTGCGTTAAGTGTTTTGTGTTATAGATCTGTATTATGCCATGTGGACTAGGATCTGGAACTGAAATCAGGTTCAGATCATGTTTAAATTGAAAGTTATGAACGGTCAAACCTAGTTGACCGATCACGAACCGCTTTCTAGTGAATTCATAAATTTCCGTAAACTCGATGCGCGACATGTTTTCTAAGCTTCCGATCTTCTTTGTAGTATGTTAATGTTTAGGCCATGTTGTTGCTTGATCTCTGTAGCCTGGCATGTAGACTGTATATTTAAGTCACTAGATAACTTATATCATTACCATAATGAAAGAAAATTGAGGTCAAACAAGCGTTGACCGACTGCCTTATGAAGAAATCTGGGAAACCCAGATTTCTCAAGAACAGGCGTTCTGACGAGGTTTGATCGGCCTTGATCTCTTACCTGTGATATAGTTGGACCGATATGTTGATGTATATATGTTCCTTGACATGTGTAGTACATTTCTGAACCATAAGAGCAACAAGTTGATGACCAAAACCTAAGTTTAATTGAGACTCATAGTAGGCACTCAAACAATCTAGGTTTTTTGGGTAATCCAGAAAACCTAGATTGTGTCTGATAAGAAGTTTGAGCTTTTATATCTTGTTGTTATGATGTGATATGATCTTATTAAGGGATGATACTTGTAGTATTACATATATACTACAAGATCAAGGTTTTAGAAAGCCCAGAAACACATTAGGTTGATGATTATAGCTGGTCAAACCTAACAACTCGAACACTGACATGGTTTTCTGGGTTTGCTGATGAAGCTCAAGAACATGCTCAAGAACACCTATAGCGATGGTTCTGTCGCTATAGGGCCCTTTAACGACAGTTTCTTAGAAAAATAATTATTTTTATTAAATAATTAATATTAAATGGGTTTTAATTATTAAAATACATAATAAATTATGAAAAATTATTTTAAAGCCTGAAAATTAGTTTTTAATTATTTTGGGTATATTTCATAAATATTTAATATTTTTGGAATATAAATGGTATTTAATTTATTTAATTATAATATTATATAAATTATTTAAAAAATGATTTTAATACATAAAAATCATTTAAAAATATATTATATCAGTAAGAAAATATTTTAAGTTATTTTCTATGACTTTTAATATTTTGTGATGAATTTCATTAATTAATTAATATTAATGGTAATTAATTTACTTAATAAATATATTAAATAAATTATGGAAAAATAGAATTAATGATTTAAAAATCATATAAAAATGATTTAAGTGTTATAAAATATTTTAAGTTATAAAATATAACTTTTGATATTTTTCATGAAAATATTAATATTTTAATATTAATAGCAATTATCTGATAATGGATTTAATCGCTTAAAAATCATATAAATATGATTTTAAAGTATTAAAATACTTTGATATATTATAAATATATTATAATATTATGTTATGATTTTTATTAATATTTAGTATTAAATAAATATTAATGATAAAGGAATTATGAGGTATTTAATTCATTTAAATACGATATTAATGATTGAAAAATTATGATAAATGATATTAATAATCTGAAAATTATTTCAAGTCTTTGAAAATTATTTTGACTGATAATATGATTATCTAAGATATGTGTTAAGTATTTAGGCAGAGTTTAATTGAACTTAAACTCGATAATTGTTCGACTAGACCGTCGGGATGTTAGAATTTTGTCGGATTCAACTTGGACTTAAATAGTCTGACTTGATACTAAGTGTTATGTGCTGAATAAACTGATAGGGTTATGTGTTATGTGTTTAGGTTATTCTATGTATATATATATATATAATAGTATTATATTGTGATGATATTATTCTAATTTGTATATCGATATTATTTATATATTAGGTCTACTGCAAAGCTTAATAAAATTGCGTAATGGTAATCAACGGTGCATGCAAGTTTTACTTAACTCTACTAAGAGTTGTTTCATTCAGATATGCTTATGGTTAATCATTGTTGATTGCCATTATAGAATTGTACTCTGTACAAATTGCATGTATAAGTCAGGTATGAAAGGCTGATCACCTTCATTACCGTTTGGTCCAAATATATTTGTTCATGTTTAATACTTGTCTAGTCAATAGTTTGTTCGCGCTAATTCTCAACTATATTGATGAATTATAGCTAGTTTATTATTCAGACTCTTTCAATCATGATATATCCTTAAATAAATTTAAACTTTCTGGGAAACTTTCATGCTCACCATTGCTATATCATGATAAAACATTGAAGATTAAGGAGAATGCTTCGGATACAAGGAAAGGTTAAAGACAGTTCCAACTTGAAGTTATTGTGTGCGATTAGATTTGTAATAGTATTGTATAATAATAATGTTATGTGTTAGACAAGTTATGAATTGTATAAGTTAAGGTTGCTCAACCTTGGGGAAAAGTTTGTAAGTTTAATGTATAAATAATTTATGTTTATATCTTTCGCAAATAGTTATAGATTGATTGTACCAGATCCGTGGTGATTTGGGACCTAAATTTGGGGATTTCACAGTTGGTATCAAAGCTGTTGGTTATGAACCTTGGGTAGGAATACCTGAGACTAATAACTGTAGTGATTAGGATAAGATCTAACTCACATCGAGTTAGTTGGTCGGTAATATTCAAAGATGAATCTCGGCGAGCTGTAATGATACGGAGTTCCCTAACTCTGATAATAAAGTTGAACAGTAGTGATGAATAGATAGAGTCTAAAAGACTAAAAGTGCAGGGATAGGAGATTGATAAGTAGGTTTTATACCTACTCATTGGATATCAATTCACAAGAACTATGCCCATCTCAAGTACATTTTAGTATTTTTTTAGTTGCATTTTGTGTTATTTTGCATTGCATGTACTGAGAACTCCTCTGGTGTGAAAGTGCAGGAAATGGCATAGCTCGGCGTTGGTAGGTGGCATGAGATCAGTGAAGGCATGACACGAGGGACGAGTGGAGAAAAAAAACTGAGCATTGATGGACAAAGAAGCAATAGTAGCATGTCAAAGGATCAATAGCAACATGACAAGGAAGCAACAGTAGCAGAACTCAAGGATGTAAAGAATAAAAGCCACCCATTGCCAAGAAATCAGAAAGTCAAAAACACGCTACCTGCCGCCATCACCGAAGAAACTTAATTTGCATACACGCATGCCACGTACTTATTTTAGAGGGAATCACAAGGTGGTCATGAAATCATCTATCGTTGTTGTTTGACTTTCTTTAAAATTTGAAATTTGAAGTGTTTGTATTGACATAAACTACTCTGGTTGGTACCAGACGCGATTATCTTTAGTTTTTATCAGTTTTTCATATAAGAAAACTAGGGTTCCAAGCATTGAATACATTTCCAAAGAGGGTTGAGCATACATTGAATATTTTCTTCATCTTCTTTTGGATTTATTCATTGAATAAGAACTACATTTATTTTGCTAGAAAATATTGGAGATTTGAACAACATTTGTGGAATATAATCTGCAATTGGGTTTGATCAATTCTATCTTTTCTTTTAATTGTTTTATTTATTTTTCATGTGTTGCTATAATCCCATAATGGCTTTCGATTCAGAAATGAACTAAGTTCCATTATGGGATTCTAACGGATATTGATATGTAGTCTAAAATCAATGGCCTGATTGTTTGATTATTTGTGTATCGTCAAAATTTCTATTATGATTGATTGGATTGCATGAATGCCTGATCACCATTCATTTTATGTACTTGTATGAAATTGAAAAATGACATGCAAGTATGGTTGTAATCATACTAGCATGCGTGTATGAAGCTGAAATGTGTAGCTTATATTTTATGAATCAGATAGAAATATACTATTTCACCGTGTGTAGTAACATGAGAGCTTGTACTTTAATTCAATATCGATGCAATTTCACATAGAAATATAGTGATTTTAGTTTTATAGATGATTGCATGATTTCTACTGCATGTGGATGTTATGTAAGCAGGTCATAATGCATTGAAAAATGGTTATGTCTAGTTTTTGTGCTCTTGGCTTATTTTCCATGATACATGTATAATCTTGCATGATGGTATTTGTGACGCCCCAAAATAGGTATACACAACACCCATTCTCGAAGTCGCCAAATACATGGTACAAAAAAGCAAACCACAACTTCAATAATACAAATGTCGTGAAATACGACAATATATACCGTGAGTTTAAATATAATATTGTCTTCTGATAATATTCACACGCAAATAAATCCCCATCATAATTATTGATACATTATTTTACAAAAATGGTGAGGACTACTAAACAACTCTCTCTAGAACCTTCATTCCATACCCCCCACTAGCACTCGCTACATTCTCGCCTCCCGAGAAGAAAAATGGAACAACAAGGAAAAGGGGTGAGCTCAACTAGCCCAAGAAGAATATTACGACTAAGATAATATACAAAAAATTATCGTTAGTCTTCAACAGGAAAAATCTGATAGAATACAATAGACAACAAGTTTCGTATCAATATTCGCAATGAAAATAATAATTCATAAGAGTTACGTAGAGAATGAAATCTACTATAATCTATGAATTTAATAAATTCCATCATCAATATTTTATCCCCTCAGTAACATCAATCAATATTCATCTCAAATCAAATATTCATCTTTGCACTACACAGCCAAAGATATTCATCAATCCATAAGTGTTCATCTCAACACTGCTCATCTTTGCACTAAAGGCCAAAGATATTCATCACCTACATGTTCATTTAAACACCTCGCTTCATCTTTGCACTACAGTGCCAAAGATATTCTTCAGAAATCATTCATCTTTGCACTACAAAGCCAAAAGATATTCAATAATATCATCATTTAAGACCGAGGATGATGAAAATATTTTTAAAGAACGAATCCAAAGAAACAAAATGACAAGGATTAAGGATTAAGGATTCGTACTTTGTTTTATCCATGTCCAACAATACCTCAAAAATAATCATAGTGGTGTAAAATTCAAGAATGATCAAAACATGGATACAATCAAAGCTAGTATCCGTAATAGATATTTTGGACGAAAAGAAGAAATTTTATTTTTTGGTGAATAAGGCCGATACGTGAATAAGTGTCGATACGTGAATAAGGCCGTATACGTGAATAGTAACTCCCGACACCAAAAGATAGAAATTCCACAAAAAAACATTTTCACGCTTCATGAATAGTACTTGTGAATAAACTCGTGAATAGTAACTCATGAATAGTAACTCGTGAATAGTAACTCATGAATAGTAACCCCGACATGAAAAAAGTTCCAAATTTGATAAAAACTTCAGATCAATATTTCTGCGATAATGATATCAAGAAATAATATCATTACGAAAAAAATAATATCCCTTACCTCAAAGAATCAATACTTCTAAGGAAAGGTCAAGTGATGTTTGAATGAAACTTCAGTCTTAACAAAGAACTCTCAAAGTATCTAAATACTCACAAAATACGCCTAATAATATAAAGAGAGAAAGAGAAAAACTTTGTTTCGTGTGATTTTCAATTCTAACTTAGCCCTCTATTTATAGGAAAATGTTAGCCCGCCAAGCGCACTTGACCAAGCTACCACCGATGGCTTTACTCGCTACTATTGCCACCCACCACATTTGAAATAAAATTCAGCACATTTCTTCACCAACCACAAGTGGGGCCCACTCAATTCTAGAATTTTCCACCAAAATCAATTATAACCCTACTTTCCTAATCAAACACCTCTTAAAATTTATAACAAATCATTCGTTCATTTTAATCTGCTCAAAATTTGTGGACATATACTCAACTTATATATGTATAACATATCCAAAATTACAACGATCCAACTACGGATTAAATATTATAACTCCCGCAATATATCTCAAAACCCCTGATTTAATTTTTAATACCTCCAATCCGATAAAATACTGATAAAACACCTCAACATAATTTCTTCATTTATAACCACATAAATAAATCCATCATTTATATCCACATAAAATAAATATTTCTTTATCATATGAATCAATAATTAATTATTCACAAATAATATTACGTAATCATAATTATGACAACCAGCCGCTCCTGTGAAAGAGGGGGCTTTCCGATAAGGATTTCTCCATCGCCGCCAATTAATTAGGTGACCAAACCTCTCCTTAGATGTAACTTTCTAGACATTGCCAATAATGTTATCTAATAATATTATTCAAATAATATGAATTATTGATCCGATAATGGGAAATATCAGTAAAGGACAATTATCAACAACAATAATATAAAATATCAACGCAAAGAATTATCAATCAATAAAATAAAATATCAATAAGAATTCACTGCGTGAAAAATTATCGAGTAAAGCCATCTTACGTAAGGATCAATAATTCAACAATATCGCGGTAATACCGCAGTGCATCGCGCAAACCACGCCAGACATCAGATTTTAACCACCGGTATTCCAATGCCTTTAACTGTAATAACTACGCCAAGTATTTTTAACCAACTTATATTTATCGCTTTCCTCATCCAATCGCTTTCACATGGGGCCCACACACATGGTCGCTACTAATATTCTGCATTTAATATTCCCCGACAAACAATGAATATATTTTATAACCACTTGCTTATTTTGAAATATTTATGATTTAACCCTTAACTATCCACATTAATCAAATCAACCCTTACTATTTCAAAATAATAAATAAAGGAAATTCCTTTTATTTAAAAAATTTCGGTCTTACAACCTCCCTCCTTATGAAATTTCGTCCCTCGAATCGACGTATCGCACTCGTGTTTTGAAAAGGTGAGGATACCTCGCTTTCATTTCCGCTTTCTAACTCCCGTGTCATTTCTCTATAAAGATGGTTCCTCCACAAAACTTTAACTTGTGGTATAACCTTTCATACAGTAGGACATGCTCCTTCCTATCCAAAATCTTGACAGTACCTCCTCATACGCTAAGTCTTCTACTATCTCGTCCCTGGCTTCTAACTCTATAACGTGGTTCGGGTCTTTCACATATTTACTTAAGCACGATATGTGAAACACATTATGAACACGAGACATACCTTGAGGTAACGCAAGTCTATAGGCTACATTTCCTACTTCCTAATAAGAATTTGAAATGGACCGATAAATCGTGGATCGAGCTTTCCTCTTTCCCAAATCTTGTAACTCCCTTCCATGGAGCAACTCGCAACAATACATGATCCCCACATTAAATTCCACGTCCTTTCGATGAAGATCCGCATAACTCTTTTGTCGATCTTGTGCCGCTTTGTATACGCTTGTCGAATCATTTGGATCTTTTCTTTGAGTCATACGTATTAACTTTCTGTCCCAACAATGTTGCTTCACCCACCTCATCCCAACATATTGAGAACGACATTTTCGTCCATATAATGCTTCAATGGAACCATGCCTATATTTGTTTAATAACTATTGTTGTATGAGAATTCCACCAATGGCAAGTACTTATCCCAACTTCCTTTGAAATCTAGGACACGAGTTTTAATATATCTTCAAGAGTTTGAGTAGTCCTTTCTCGATTGCCCATCCGCTTTGAGGATGGTATGCCAAATCGAATCAGAATTGCGCTTATATAGCTTTCTAACCCAAAATCATGAAGTGAATCTTGGGTCACGATCTAAAACTATGGATACTTGCATGCCATGCAATCTCACAATCGCATTTACGTATATACGAGAAAGACGTTCAAGGAATAAGTCTCTCAGATCGGTAAAGAAATGAGCAGACTTGGTTAATCTATCAACAATGACCCAAATAGCATTGATGCCTTGAGAAACCGTAGGAAGACCCGTAAATCGAAATTCATATAGTAATGTGTTCCCACTTCCATTCCTAATCTCAAGTGGTTGCAACGGACCCTTAGGTACTAGATGCTCCGCCTTTACACGCTTAGCAAGTTAAACACATCGAGATAAACTTTGCAATCTCTCTCTTCATATTGTTCCACCAAAATGTATGTCAAGATCACGATACATTTTAGTACTTCCAGATGGATTGCAAATGGTGTATTGTGTGCCTCCATCATAATTTTGTTCTTCAAATCGTAGTCGTTAGGAACACAAAGTCTAGAGTGGACTCAAGTATTCCTTCTTCATCAATTCTCGCCCTAATAGCTCCTTCTTGTACTTTCTTCTTCATACGCATCGCCTCCTGCTCTGGGTGGCTTGAGCAGCCTTTAACTTTATCGATTAAAGTCGATTATACTCGTATATCATCACGCGGGTACCTAGAGTTTTCATCTCCATCTCTATTATTTGTAAATTATAATGAAATTAGTCTTTGACAATATCGTACTCGCATTCAGATAATGATCTTCTACTCAACACGCCACCTACCACGTTCGCTTTTCCGGATGGCACGGTCGTAACATGTCTTTGAAATGAGTCTCCTCTTGAGTTCTTCAAGCTCTTCCCACATTCCTTGCTCCATTCGAATTTTGTATCTCTACGAGTCACCGTTAATGGAATAGCGATTCGAGAATACCCTTCCACGAATCTCCGATAATAACCAAATTTGCCCAAAAAGCTACTTGATCAATATCGACTTCAACTTTGTATTGCTTCAATCTTCCGATCAATAGATACTCCATGTTTTGACACCACATGCCCAAGAAAGGCTACTTCCTCGCTTGAACTCGCATTTCTTCAATTTGGCATATAGTTGGTTTTCAAGCCTTTCGAGTACCACTCAAATGGTGCTCAATCTTCACGACTTTTGGAATATATAAGGATGTCATCAATAAAGACAACAAATCGAATCGATCCAAATATTCCTTGAATACTTTGGTTCATCATATCCATGAAAGCCAGCAGGAGCATTAGTTAGTCCGAAAGACACGACTAAGAATTCATAATGCCCATACCGAGTTCTTAAAGGCGCCTTGGAATATCCTCGCTTTTAATCTTCAAATGATGATATCCGTAATCGAAGATCGATTTTTGAAAAGAATTGTGCCCTTTGCAAATCGGTCAAACAAGTCATCAATACGAGGTAGAGGATACCTATTCTTGATGGTGACATGGTTCAATTCCGATAGTCAATACAAAGTCGCATACTCCCATCTTTCTTCTTTACAAATAAAACAGAGCACCCCAAGGAGATGTACTAGATTTTAATGAAACCAATGTCCAACAATTCAGTAGTTGGACCTTTAACTCTGAAGTTCAATAGGAGCCATTCGATATGGGGTTTTTAGAAATGGGCTTTGTACCAGTTCAAGATCAATAAAGAATTCAACTTCACGCTCGGGGTAGACCGGAAGTTCTTCGAAATACGTCAGAAAGTCAATAACAACAGAATATTATTCAAATTTGACGTGTCTTTATTCAAATCCATAACATGGGCTAAGAAAGCTTGACATCCGCTTTTCAATAAACGAATAGCTTTATGATTAGATATGATAGTGATTGATTTTAATGGTTTAGTTGCTTGAATTGCATAACAAAGTTGGTTAGGAATATGAAAACTAACAACCTTACGAAAACAATCAATTTTGGCATGATGAGTAGTTAACCAATCAATCCTTAAAATCACATCAAAAGCAAGTATCTTTAAAGAGATAAGGTCAATGTGTAAGGTGATGGTGCCAACTTGAATCAAACAAGATTTATAAACAACTGGATGTGATGAAAGTTTCTCCTAACGGAGTTTCCACAGATAGTCAAAGTCTAATTTCTCCTGAGTCAAGTTTAAACGCTGAGCACATGCAGGAGAGAGATAAATGAATGGGTAGAACCCCAGATCAAGTAAGGTATAAACTTCGCAAGAATTTATAAATAACTTACCCGTGATCACCTCGTTTGTTCTCGCATTATGACCACCACAACAAACGCTTCTTCCCGGAATCGCTGACTTTAACTTTTCTCGGATGATCTTTTGAGTCACCGTCTCATTGAACTAGGTTTCGCTATATCATCTGATCTCGAGCGATATGTCCTTCCTTTCTACAACTATAGCATACCTTGAAACTGTTGTGGGCGCTTGACCGATATGTCCTCTTTTCCGCATTTGTAGCATATAACCGGTGGTCGTTCTCCTCCCTTAGAACCAGGCCTTCACAAGACCGCCGCCTTCACATAGTCGTTGTTAAATCTCCTTTTAAAATCTCCTCCCGACTCGCTTCTTCTATTTTCACGGCCACGATTACCACCAGAGTGGTTACCGCTTTGTCCGTATTCTTCTTTCTCCGCCGGTTATCGTTATTCGATGACCGCTATCTTCTAGATGATCCTCGGTTATGATCCCTCGGTTGAACGTACTCGTTATCTCACTCTAACAACCGAGCCTCGCTGACAACATCTCGAATAGAGAGAAAATTTATGAGAAATGAGATATCGACGTATGTCGGGCTTCAAACCTCTCGTAAACATCCGCGTCATACGCTTCTCATTCTCCACCAAATGAGGTGCAAACACGATAACTCCGCTGAACTTTGCCTCGCATCGGGACACCATCATGTTATTCTCGCTCTAGTCTAATAAACTCCACTTCCTTCATATGATTTAATACTTTCGTGGAAGTACTTGTCATTGAACTGCTTCAAACGCTCTCACGACATGCCGAAAAAGTACCGATGGGTACGCTTCACGATTCCCACCAAGAATCCGCCTTCGCCACTTTAACATAAAGGTGGCGAATGGAACTTTCGTTCTCCGCGCATCCCAAGACATCGAATATCTTGGTAATTTGTTTGACCCATGTTTCCGCCATGATCGGATCCGCTTTCCCTTAAATTCGTGTGGTCCCAACTCTTTGAATCGCTGGGTCGTGACAACCCGTGAATTGCTATCATTTCCTCCTCGTATTTTGAACACGAAGTCTCCTCGTCTCGATTTTGCATGAACGCAAAAACTTCTAAACATCCCCTCGCTCATCATCTCGCTCCCATGGTGTTGTTCACAGGAGGAACATTGCCAAAGATGTTGCACGCTCTCCTCGTTGGTAAGACAGCATCTCCACTGGGTCTCATTTACTCCATCATTAATATTCTCAACGACATTCTCAAATACATCGTCATAAAACAAGGGTTAATTAAGAAATCAATATATCACATAATATCCCTATATACCGACCAACTAACAAATAAGCTTAGTAAGACACACTAGCTCAAGGATTTACTCGCCTCCCCTCCTAGTTCTATTTCCGATCTCCGCCAGAGATCATATCCCCTAAGCTCGATATATTAACCGTGACGCCCCTAAAAATAGGTATACACAACACCCATTCCGAGTCGCCAAATACATGGTACAAAAAGCAAACCACAACTTCAATAATACAAATGTCGTAGAAATACGCATAATATATATCTTATGAGTTTAAATATAATATTGTCTTCTAGACAATATCCACACGCAAATAAATCCCCATCATAATTATTGATACATTATTTTACAAAATGGTGAGGACTACTAAACAACTCTCTCTAGAACCTTCATTCCATACCCCGACTAAGACTCGCTACATTCTCGCCTCCCGAGAAGAAAAAAATGGAACAACAAGGAAAAGGGTGAGCTCAACTAGCCCAAGAAAGAATATTATGACTAAGATAATATACAAAAAATTATCGTTAGTCTTCAACAGGAAAAACTCGATAGAATACAATAGACAACAAGTTTCGATCAATATTCATAATGAAATAATAATTCATGTAAGAGTTACGTAGAGAATGAAATCTACTATAATCTATGAATTTAATAAATTCATCATCATTATTTTATCCCCAGTAACATCAATCAATATTCATCTCAAATCAAATATTCATCTTTGCACTACAAAGCCAAAGATATTCATCAATCCACCATGTTCATCTCAACACTGCTCATCTTTGCACTAAAGGCCAAAGATATTCATCGGCCATCGTTTCATTTAAACACCTGCTCATCTTTGCACTACAGCCAAAGATATTCTTCAGAAATCATTCATCTTTGCACTACAAAGCCAAAGATATTTAATAATATCATCATTTAAGACCGAGGATGATGAAAATATTTTTAAAGAACGAATCCAAAGGAAACAAAATGACAAGGATTAAGGATTAAGGATTCGACTTTGTTTTATCCATGTCCAACAATACCTCAAAAATAATCATAGTGGTGTAAAATTCAAGAATGATCAAAACATGGATACAACCAAAGCTAGTATCCAGAATAGATATTTTGGACGAAAAGAAGAAATTTTATTTTTTTGGTGAATAGTGCAGATACGTGAATAGTGTCGATACGTGAATAAAGGTCAGATACGTGAATAGTAAATCCGACACCAAAAGATAGAAATTCCACAAAAAACATTTTCACGCTTTCATGAATAGTACTCGTGAATAAGAACTCGTGAATAGTAACTCATGAATAAGAACTCGTGAATAAGAACTCATGAATAGTAACCCCGACATGAAAAAGTTCCAAATTTGATAAAAACTTCAGATCAACATTTCAAAGATAATGATATCAAGAAATAATATCATTACGAAAAAAAATAATATCCCTTACCTCAAAGAATCAATACTTCTAAGGAAAGGTCTCAAGTGATGTTTGAATGAAACTTGTATCAATAAAGAACTCTCAAAGTATCTAAATACTCACAAAATACGCTCAATAATATAAAGAGAGAAAGAGAGAAAACTTTGTTTCGTGTGATTTTCAATTCTAACTTAAATTTCTCTATTTATAGGAAAATGTTAGCCACCAAGCAGCATTTTGACTCACACCGATGGCTTTTACTCGCTACTATTGCCACCCACCACATTTGAAATAAAATTCAGCACATTTCTTCACCAACTACAAGTGGGGCCCACTCAATTCTAGAATTTTCCACCAAAATCAATTATAACCCTACTTTCCTAATCAAACACCTCTTAAAATTTATAACAAATCATTCGCTCATTTTTAACTCGCTCAAAATTTGTGGACATATACTCAACTTATATATGTATAACATATCCAAAATTACAACGATCCAACGGCCGGATTAAATATTATAACTCCCGCAATATATCTCAAAACCCCGATTTAATTTTTAATACCTCCAATCCGATAAAATACTTGAAAAACACCTCAACATAATTTCTTCATTTATAACCACATAAATAAATCCATCATTTATATCCACATAAAATAAATATTTCTTTATCATATGAATCAATAATTAATTATTCACAAATAATATTACGTAATCACAATTATGATAACCAGTAGCTCCTCAGAAAGAGGGGCTTTCCGATAAGGATTTCTCTCATCGGGCGCCGCAATTAGGTGACCAAACCTCTCCTTAGATGTAACTTTCTAGACATTGCCAATAATGTTATCTAATAATATTATTCAAATAATATGAATTATTGATCCGATAATGGGAAATATCATGCAAAGGACAATTATTGAACAACAATAATATAAAATATCAACGCAAAGAATTATCGAATCAATAAAATAAAATATTGAATAAAGAATCACCGTGAAAATTATCGAAAGTGCCATCTTACGTAAGGATCAATAATTCAACAATACTGCAGTAATACCGCAGCTATCATGGCAACCACGCCAGACATCAGATTTTTTACCAACGGGTATTCCAACAGTCTTTAATTCAGAATAACTACTCCGCTATTTTTTAACCAACTTATATTTGTGCTTTTTCTCATCCAATCGCTTTTCAAGTTATGGGGCCCACATACACGGTCAAATATTCCCCGACCATTAATATTCCAATATTCCCTATTCCCCTACAACAATGAATATTTTATAACCACTTGCTTATTTTGAAATATTTATGATTTAACCCTTAACTATCCACATTAATCAAATCAACCCTTACTATTTCAAAATAATAAATAAAGAAAATTCCTTTTTATTTAAAAAATTTCTGGTCTTACAAGATTATTTAGATAAAATGTGAATTGAAGTTAGAATCCCATTATTTCCATATTTGATTTATTATTCTATTATTCTTCTGTTATTCGTTAATTGAGTTTAGATTAATTCAAACTCGTAGCTTTCTTTTAAGCATATGTAAATAGTGACACAGTTGATGCATAATAATTTAATCTTGAAACCTTTCTCTGTGGATCGATACTTAACTTACTCTGTACTACTTGTTGACCCATGCATGCTTGCATGAGTTAGAGTCCTTTTATTACAACTAAAAAGAAGGTAACAGAGATCGTAAAACAAAATGATCAAAATAGAGAAATGAATCGTAATATATATGATGAGATCACCCCGTGATTTGATAAGGTGATAGCAGGGAGAAGAATCAATCTGATGATTGGAAAGTTTACAACAAGATTGCTGTGTGACAGTTGTGCTATGAATTGGTATAGATTCAGAAAAGGATTATGAATACGAGTTGAATGAAAATTGTATTGCTCACCAAATAGTTTGCAAAATCTGAATACCATGAAAATTCTGAATTAACTCCAAATAATTGCTCATCCGAAAAAGACTCATTGATTACACACTTATCTGCCTCGTCTTTGTCCAAATTTTCTAACCTTGAAAGATGATCTACAACTTGATTCTCTGTCCCCTTTATATCTTTTATTTCCTAATCAAATTCTTGTAGGAGGAGGATCCATCTAATAAGTTGAGGCTTAGCATCCTTCTTCGAAATTAAATATCAAATTACCGAGTGATCTATATATACCACCACCTTTGTCCCAATCAAATATGCCCGAAATTTGTCAAAGGTATATACTACTATAAGTAACTCCTTTTTTGTAGTTGTGTAGTTCAATTGGGCATCCGTAAGTGTTTTACTTGCATAGTATATGGCGTGGAATATTTTCTCTCGGCGTTGACCCAAAACAGCCCCTACCGCATAGTCACTCGCATCGCACATAAATTCAAAGGGCATATTCCAATTCAGTGCGACAATCACTGGAGCTGTAGTTAACTTTTTCTTCAATTACTCAAATTCTAACTTACAATCCTCATCAAACTTGAAAACTGAATCTTATAGAGCTGCGGATTCGCAATCTTAGAGAAATCTATAATGAACCTTGGGTAAAATCTTGCATGTCCCAGAAAGCTGCGAATTTCTTTAACTGTAGTTAGCGGTGGAACATTTTCAATTGTTTCCAACTTTGCTCTATCAACCTCTAATCCCTTCGCCGAGACCTTGTGTCCCAAGATTTTTCCTTCTTTGACCATAAAGTGGCACTTCTCCCAGTTAAGCGTCAAATTTGTCTCCACGCATCTCTTTAAGACCATGACCAAATTCTCTAAATAGACATCAAAATTATCTCCATAGACAGAGAAGTCGTCCATGAATACTTCCACATTCTTTTCCACCATGTCTAAGAAGATGGCCATCATACAATGTTGGAAGGTTGCAGGTGCATTACACAAGCCAAAAGACATTCTCTTGAATGCAAAAGTGCCATATGGGCACGTGAAAGTGGTCTTCTCTTCATCTTCATGAGCAATGACTATTTGATTATATGCCGAATACCCATCCAGTAGGCAGTAAAATTCGTGTCCCGCCAACCTATCCAACATCTGATCAATAAAAGGCAGAGGAAAGTGGTCTTTATGGGTTGCCTTACTCAGCTTCATGTAGTCCATGCAAACCCTCCAACTAGTCACTGTCCTCATTGGAATTAATTTATTATCGTCATTCTTTACTACGGTCATTCCTCTTTTTTTGGCAAACATTGAACTGGACTTACCCACATACTGTCTGAAATTGGGTAGATGATTCCCACATCCAACCACTTCAGAATTTCTTTCTTCACTACTTCTTTCATGATCGGGTTTAGCCATCTCTGTTATTCCACTATTGGCTTTGCATCCTCTTCCATAAGAATTTTGTGCATGCAGAAGGATGAACTGATTCCCTTGATATCTACAATTGTCCATCCAATAACCGATTTGTATTCTCTAAGCACTCTCAACAACTTATTTTCCTGCAATTCGTTAAATGCAAAAGCAATAATAACAGGTAAAGTATTAGAATTGCCTAAATATGCATACCTGAGGTGTTTAAGAAGTGGCTTTAGCTCAAGTGTAGGTGGCTCCTCTAATGAACGTTTCATCCTTGTCGTGGCTTTTTCTTTTGTGTGTAATGGCTCAAATGGTGCCTTGAATCTACTAACTCGTGGCAAAGAATCCAGCATGTGCAAATAATCCACAAACTCTGGATCATCCAAATCTTCATCCCCCAGTAATGTAGTTTCCAATGGATCACTACCAAACTTTTTACCATGTCTTCATTAATTATCCGGTCAATGACATCCACCCGGAAACATTCTTCTTCATCCATAGGAAACATCATAGCTTTGAAAACGTTGAATGTAACTTCTTGATTTTGGACTCTCATAGTTAATTCACCTTTTTGCACATCAATGAGAGTCCTACCCGTAGCCAAAAATGGTCTCCCCAAGAGGATTAGGATGTTCTTATCTTCCTCATAATCCAAAATTATGAAGTCAGCTGGAAATATGAATTTTTCCACCTTGACCAAAATATCCTCTACGGTGCCTCTCAAAAATTTTACCGACCTATCCGCTAACTGCAACGAAATGTTCGTTGGCTTTGGAGCTGGTAAACCCAATTCGGTATACATAGAAAATGGCATGAGGTTTACACGTGCCCTCAAATCACACAAACACTTCTTGAAGGCCATGTTACCGATTGTGCAAGGTATAGTAAAACTCCTCGGATCCTTCAACTTTGGAAATAACTTTTGCTATAAGATTGCGCTGCATTACTCTGTCAACGCCACAGTTTCATAATCTTCTAACTTTTTCTTCCTAGATAAAATACCCTTCATAAATTTGGCATAACTAGGCGTCTACTCTAGGGCTTCTACGAACGGAATATTTATTTGAAGTTTTTTAAAAATTTCCAAAAATTTGGTGAATTGCTTATCTAATTTCTGTTTTTGAATTCTTACACATTCTGTCTGGCTAGAATCATTAGCACAGACTTAACAATAACGTATCATGTATAAATAGAGCATTCTCTTATTGAATGCTTAAATCACGTAACAGCTTCATCTCTCATAAAACATTGAAGTGTTCACATTGTGGCACAAGGCCTCATACGTTCTACCACCTTGTACAAATATTGCACATTAGCACATATACGAAACTTCTCAAGTTTAACATCTGAAAAGTTTAAGAAAATAGCATTCATTTTAAATATGAATAAAGTTAGGAAACTTGCCTTTACGTGATATTATGACTTTTACATTTGATCGCTTCATTCCAGTTCCTATGTAGCACATAAGAAAAACAACACATACACAAATTAGTCATGTATATTTGACTTATGCATTAGTTTGCTTAACTTTACTTCTTAGGGTTCGCGTTCTTGCAACCTAAGTTTACGCGACCACTTTCATTACCGTTCTACGGCTTCATGACATACGGAGATGTTTTACTTATACATTCATCATCTTTGATGTTTTACATTCTAATCTTCTTCTTATAACTTATCTAGGACTCAGCACACATTGCTTCTCTGCTAGTAGTCCATATGGTACTCTGAGTGGTTTCCCACAAACAACCAATAAACAAGTTCCCGTCTCATCTACACTGCCCATAACAGTGATTTAGATCGGTTGCCAGTTTTGTATATACCTTCGCTCTTTGAAGGAATTGTTTAGCCCAGCTCCCATATGTCAACCATCAAAGGTTACGATTGTACCACAACCTAAACTTATCGTAACTTATCTTAACCATTAGCTTAATGTTCGTTAAGTCAATTTCTTATTCCTTATGGCTTTTCTGGCAACTAAATGCCATACCTCAGGATTCATTCTTGCACGACTCACCTTCGGCTTTCATTACTCTTATTACCGTTCAATACGGCTTTCTCGATAATTCACGTCTTAGTTACTACCTTTGTCAACGTCTAGGTCATACAACCAGGGTATACTTAGAACGTTCGTTCGATGTGAATACGATTCACGAGGATCGTTTACGTATTCAACGTTCACGTTGCTCGTCTCTTAATCTCTCATTCAACCTTTACTAATGGTTTTAATCGCTTTTGATCGTTATCCATCCCATGAACCCAATGGTCATTATTCTTTCTTAATGTCAAAGCCATACTATTCGTTGTATGCTACGACCGATCGTTTATCGCAACAGCGTTGCATTTGCAGCGTCTATACGCTTTACACTTATCTCTCACTACCATGTCATAACATCAAAATGTTATTCATTACCCTCGTTCCCCAACGTCTAGGGAATCACAATCATAGCAATCCCCCATGTTTGTTTATCGCAACTACGGTCCTCGGATATCGGTTACGTAACTCGCGTTAACATTCTTTCTCTTTTACTCTTATTTAATCTTTTCGTTTGACCTTCATTAAAGGTTTAATTCACTTGTTTAAGTGTTATATTAGTTGAACATTATGTTCTTTATCTTCCCGTACGTTTCCCCCAAGAGTTGAGCAGTTAAAAGCTCTTCTCTGGTTTCTTTCCTACACTGCCATTGCGGCGCCATTATCCCTTCTATCTATCGCATAGCAATGGCATGAGTTTACAAAGATTCGACTTCCTTGTGCAGCACACTCTGGCAACCACCTTATAAGGCGTGGTTGGCGGCGCATGTCACCAAGCCCTAATTCTTTAAAATTTCTTCTAAGTGTTAACTTCATTTTGAGACGCTACTTCCCGATCTCATAACTCCTTCGCTATAACTTGGAACGAGGTCGTTCTAAAGCCATTCTCTTCCTTATCTTATGTACTTCAATACCCCCTAGACAGAACTTTGTTCTGAATCCGTTAACATGCCATTCAATTGGTTTAATCTTTGCCCTTCGTTCGTTTTATATTTTTAACGCTTTTTATTCTTTCGTCCATAATTCAGTCATCCAAACTCAGAATTCGTTAGTTCTTGAGTCCACGACTCACGTTTTCTACGTTCTCTTATTTTCTTATGAAATCCTACATGTTCGGGTTCATTTACTAACTTTCTAATTCTCGTTTATCTTTTACGAAATTTTCGCCATAACTTCGTTATAGCTAAGTTTTAATCTGTTCTTCATGAACGTTTCTACCGTTCCTAACCAATCAATATGCATCTAACTTATACGCAATGGTTTTAAACTTGTCCATCAACAACAATTATCCTACGATGGTTTTAAATTTGTCCATCAACAACGTTCTTCGTGTTCTTCGCATGTTCTTCGTGTTCTTCGTTCGTTCTTCATTTTAATCGATATTTTGGATTACGATTTCACTTTTTATTGGAATTTGATGTTATCGAACATTATTCCTTACTTATTTCATCTACTCATTCATATAATCCATTTGGATCGTTCTAATTCATTACAGAATCGAGCACTTCCTTAAGAAATTTACAACTAAACATCTAATTTCTTATTTCTTCTTTTCTTATGATTTCAACCATATAAAATCATTCTTAATATCTTTTACTCCTTAGTCTCATTAATCTATGTTTTTGAACATAGAAACTTAAATAAAATCTAACTTAGGAGTTAGGTTTTAATACCTTTCCTCTTTATTTTTCTCCCGCTAGACAAAGCTGGCGATTCGCAAGCTTTTCTATTTCACGCTCACCTTTGATCCGATCATCCAGACTCATTCTCTTCCTTCTTTATCTTCTACTGAACCCCTCTCTCTCTCTCTCTAGTTGTAGGATTTTCAAAATCCCATTTAAATGAAATAAGCTTCCTATTTATAGAATTTCCAAATCTAGGGCAAAATAGTCATTTCACCCCTAACCTCCTTACTATTCACGCTTCCTTACTATTCATGACTTAAGTGTTAAGTTAACTTATCCTTTAAGTTACGTGGTTTTGTCTTTCGGGTTTTCGTCTGACAGTTTTAAAAACTGCGATTCTCAGAATCCTAATACTTTTGGATATTTTGTCTTTCCTTTACCGATTAACTTTCACGTATTCTTCAAATTTCTGAAAAACTGAAAAACACTTTTTGGTGTTAAGCGTTTTCCTTCATGTTTTACCCTAACATATTTAAGCGAGTGAAAAGTACACAGCATTACTTTTTGTCATTTTTATTTTGTCTGATTTCTGCACGTTTTTCGAGAAAAACTTTTATCGGCTTACTTAACTTTTCATGACATATTATCATCAAATCTTTCGATGGAATGTCATTTCGACATACCGAACTCTCAGAACAGCTTAGGTTATTCAAACCCTAACCCTTAGGTTTCGTCAGGTGAATAGTGCCTATTTAGTCTTTTTCCCTAGAAATATTTTTTTCCCCGGAAATTTTTTATTTTTGTCTTGAAAATTATTACTCGTTCAGTCTAGCTCGTAGCCAGAATCCTCCCGACTTATAATCATCCTAGGTTCTAGAACGATTAATAAACATATAGCACATAATATTATTAATAAAAATTCATTTTATTAATAACTAATTCTTTAAACTTAGATTCTGGAAAATCCAAATTTTCGGTTCGTTACACTCTTCCCCTCTTATAAAAATTTCGTCCTCAAAATTTCTTAAAACCACACCCTTACCTGGGTCATCACATTCACCGCTTCTTCACAGAATTTCGTCCTCGAAATTTTAGCCTACCCATCTTCTCAACTTTTCTTCAAAGAAGTTCTTATCTTTCCATCATTCCTAACCTCCATAACCTATCAAGAATCATGAAGTAGAAAGAATAACGAGGAACATAAAATTTCCTTTTAAAACGTTTTATACTTTTGCTGAGGGGTCAAATCGACCATGAACTCTTACCAGGTTTAACAGCATGACGTCGTAACCTTTCTTCCATGGTCAGTTTACAATCACAAAGAAAGCAAACTACCTCTTACCCATCGTATACCCCATTTTGGGATATGTTCACCTCAGACTAAATCATTAGATTCCGCACCAAATCAATTTGGTTTGGCACAACTTCTTCAAAGAAAGCTCGATGACATACCATTTGTCTAGCCGAATCAAGTAGCTTAGACCATACCAATAAATTGGATATCAACGTGAAACATTCATCTAGTCAACTCAATTGACATCGACTACTTCTTTAAATTCTTTTACAGCACATCAAAACGCTTTTGACGACGCTCTGTTACCGCACTTTTCACAAAGACGTTGAGGACTTCGTTAGTTTCTGACTTCATCATTATACATCATACCATAGCAGGTAGTTGATCACAAGATCAAATCCAACGCTAGGTTTAATTGTATTAATAACTCCATCCGTTTACCATCTTTGCATCAAATGCATTGATGATATGAAATTCATTTTGATATTTCAAATCAACTTCTGTCTAGCCGAAACAATTAGCATAGACATACCAAGAATAGTTCTTTTAAAATCTATTGGTTCCAAAAGTTGAACCAATTCCTTCCTTTTAAAAAAATGCGCATTACATACAAGCGCGATTTCAAGAAACTTCGAAATCTAGCATAGCTAGATGACTTGGAATATCCTATTCTCCATCTTTCTTCATTGTCTTACTGCGACAATACTTAATCTTCTCTAGCACCTTCAATACTAAGCCTACTGAAAATAACTTATTTTTAGTCTAAACATCCCTCTACCTTAGTACAGTCCATCAACTTACCACACATTATGAGTTCAATAACTTTCCACAATAATATGAGTTTAAGAACTATCCAGACAGACCCTAAGCGTCCATTCGCTGAGAAGTTCAAAAACCTACCATATCATTATGAGTCACGAACGTACCATAAGTATGAGTTTCAAGAACTCGCACCTACCTTATCGTTCTCTACCTATCAAGGATATACATGAGAAAAGATTCACCTTCTCGTCATATACATCTTGACAGTGCGACCAATTCCAATGATTATCACTGTAATAAGCTAAGCAATTGTTACACCAAACACAAACCTCTGCCCATAACAAAGGTTCACACAACTCAGCTATCACATGAGTCCTCAATTGAAATTTTACAACTTCTAAATTTCTCTTTACTAAGTACGAATTTTCTTTAATTCATATACTATCCTTCACAACTCAATCTGAGTTCTTCTTCCGTCTTACTTCAGTAGTACTTATATACATCATTCATCGCTTAACGGTTTCATCCATTATTACGATTCACTATGATCACGTGGTGATCTTCTTATCCCTCTCTATGATTATAGTCTTAGATACTCTTACCTAAGATTTATAACCTATCAGCTCTGATACCAATCTGTAACGCCCTAAAATCCGGTCTATCTTCACACCCGGATTCTGAATGTCATGATCCCATCTTCTTCCAAACATACATCATTATATACTGAAATATAACAACATACACTCTCAAAACCCAGGTTCTAAAAACCATATAACCTTTTTCATTATAAATAATGATAAATACATTATTCATTTCCATCTTACTAGAGTGACTTTCATCCGCCACAAAGGATATATAACAGTTCATTAAACTAATCTAAAGTTCATTTAACTTATTTTATATTACAAGTCTTCACTTGATCTTCTCGCTCATCCACATTCTGAATGACACTTCATCTGGATACCGTCAGCTTGATCTTTACAAGATCCTTAAGTTCTTCTAACATCGTTCACTGAAAATGTTTTTCAATTAAAGCAAGTGTGAGCATTCAATTGCCCAGCAAGTCGTAACAGTTGAACAAACATCTTCAAGAATTCAAACATTCTTTTAAGACTTCAATAACCGAACAAAGGTTATGAAGTAGCTTGAATAATAGGAATAATCTCGATTCCTATCATTTTAAAACAATATTCACTTTAATTTTAAAATACTTTCATTCTTCTACCTTTTTCTTACACATTCTATCTGGCTAGAATCATTAGCACAGACTTAACAATAATGAATCATGTATAAACAAAGCATTCTCTTATTGAACAGTTAAATCATAGAACAGTTCATCTCATAGAAACACTGAAGTGTTCACATTGTGGCACAAGGCCTCACACGTTCTACCACCTTGTACAAATATCGCACATTAGCACATAGACGAAACTTCTTAAGTTCAACATCTGAGAAGTTTAAGAAACTAGCATTCATTTGAAATATAAATGAAGTTAGGAAACTTGCCTTTACGACACACGCTACGACTTTCACGCCGAATCGCTTTCATTCCAGTTTCTATGTAGCACATAAGAAAAACAACACATACACTAATTAGTCATGTATATTTGACTTATACAGTAGTTTGCTTAACTTTACTTCTTAGGGTTCGCGTTCTTGCAACCTAAGTTTACGCGACCACTTTTATTACCGTTCTACGGCTTCATAACATACGAAGATGTCTTACTTATACATTCATCATCTTTGATGTTTTACATTCTTATCTTCTTCTTATAACTTCTCTAGGACTTAGCACACATCGCTTCTCTGCTAGTAGTCCATATGGTACTCTGAGTGGTTTCCCACAAACAACCAACAAACAAGTTCCCGTCTCATCTACACTGCCCATAACAGTGAGTTAGATCGGTTGCTAGTTTTGTATATACCTTCGCTCTTTGAAGGAATTGTTTAGCATAGCTCCCATATGTCAACCATCAAAGGTTACGATTGTACCACAACCTAAACTTATCGTAACTTATCTTAACCATTAACTTAATGTTCGTTAAATTAATTTCTTATTCCTTACAACTTTCTGGCAACTAACTAAATACCATACCTGAGGATTTATTCTTATACGACTCACCATCGACTTTCATTACTCTTATTACCGTTCATTACGGCTTTCTCGATAATTCACGTCTTACTTACTACCTTTGTCAATGTCTAGGTCATACAACCAGTGTATAATTAGACTGTTCGTTCGACGCAAATACGATTCACGAGGATCGTTTACGTATTCAATGTTCACGTTGCACGTCTCTTAATCTCTCATTCAACCTTTACTCAAGGTTTTAATCGCTTTCGATCGTTATCCATCCCATGAACCCCATGTTCATCATTCTTTCTTAATGTCAAAGCCATACTGTTCGTTGTATGCTACGACTGATCAGTCATCGCAACAGCGTTGCATTTGCAGCGTCTATACGCTTTACACTTATCTCTCACTACCATGTCATAACATCAAATTATTATTCATTACCCTCGTTCCCCAACGTCTAGGGAATCACAATCATAGCAATCCCCCATGTTTGTTTATCGTGACTACGGTCCCCGGATATCGGTTACGTAACCCGCGTTCACATTCTTTCTCTTTTACTCTTATTTAATCTTTTCGTTCAACCTTCATTAAAGGTTTAATTCACTTGTTTAAGTTTTATATTAGTTGAACATTATGTTCTTTATCTTCCCGTACGTTTCCCCTAAGAGTTGAGCAGTTAAAAGCTCTTCTCTGGTTTCTTCCCTACACTGGCGTTGCGGCACCACTATCCCTTCTATCGCTCAGCATGCATTGATGAAGTTTGCGATACCGATAGGCTTCCTGCGTCTGGCTCAGTGCCGCAGCCACCACCTTCAGCAGTATGGTTGGTTAGCTGGCCCAAGCCCTAATTCTTGAAAATTTCTTCTAAGTGTTAACTTCATTTTGAGACGCTACTTCCCGATCTCATAACTCCTTCGTTATAACTCAGAACGAGGTAGTTCCAAAGTTATTCTCTTCCTTATCTTATGTACTTCAATACCCCTTGGACAAAACTTTGTTCTGAATCCGTTAACATGCCATTCGATTGGTTTAATCTTTGCCCTTTGTTTGTTTTATGTTTTTAATGCTTTTTGTTCGTTCTTCCGTAATTCGGTCATCCGAACTCAAAATTCGTTTGTTCTCGAGTCCACGACTCACGTTTTTTACGTTCTCTTATTTTCTTATGAAATCCTACACGTTCGGGTTCATTTACTAATTTTCTAATTCTCGTTCGTCTTTTATGAAATTTTCGCCATAACTTCGTTATAGCTAAGTTTTAATCCGTTCTTCATGAACGTTTCTACCATTCCTAACCAATCATTATGCATCTGACTTATACGCGATGGTTTTAAACTTGTCCATCAACAACAATTATCCTACGATGGTTTTAAATTTGTCCATCAACAACGTTCTTCGTGTTCTTCGCATGTTCTTCGTGTTCTTCGTTCGTTCTTCATTTTAATCGATATTTTGGATTACGATTTCACTTTTTATTGGAATTTGATGTTATAGAACATTATTCCTTACTTATTTCATCTACTCATTCATATAATCCATTCGGATCGTTCTAATTCATTACGAATCGAACACTTCCTTAAGAAATTTATAACTAAACTTCTAATTTCTTATTTCTTCTTTTCTTGTGATTTCAACCATATAAAATCATTCTTAATATCTTTTACTCCTTATTCTCATTAATCTATGTTTTTGAACATAGAAACTTAAATAAAATCTAACTTAGGAGTTAGGTTTTAATACCTTTCCTCTTTATTTTTCTCCTGCTAGACAAAGCTGGCAATTCGCAAGCTTTTTTATTTCACGCTCACCTTCGATCCGATCATCCATACACATTCTCTTCCTTCTTCATCTTCTACCAAACCCTCTCCCTCTCTCTCTCTAATTGTAGGATTTTCAAAATCCCATTTAAATGAAATAAGATTCCTATTTATAGAATTTCCAAAGCTAGGGCAAAATAGTCATTTCACCCCTAACCTCCTTACTATTCACACCTCCTTACTATTCATGACTTAAGTGTTAAGTTAATTTAGCCCTTAAGTCTACTTAGCCTTTAAGTTACGTGGTTCCGTCTTTCGGGTTTTCGTCCAACAGTTTTAAAAACTGCGATTCTCGAAATCCAAATATTTTTGGATATTTCGTCTTTCCTTTACCGATTAACTTTTACGTATTCTTCGGATTTCTGAAAAACTGAAAAACATTTTTTGGCGTTAAGCGTTTTCCTTCAAGTTTTACCCTAACGTAGTTAAACGAATGAAAAATACACAGCAGTACTTTTCGTCATTTTTATCTTGTTCGATTTCTGCACGTTTTTTGAGAAAAACTTTTATCGGCTAACTTAACTTTTCACGACATATTATCGTCAAATCTTTTGACGGAATGTCATTTCGACATACTGAACTCTCAGAACGGCTTAGGTTATTCTAACCCTAACCCTTAGGTTTCGTCGAGTGAATAGTGCCTATTTCGTCTTTTTCCCCAGAAATATTTTTGTTCCTGGAAATTTTTTATTTCTGTCTTGAAAATTATTACTCGTTCAGTCTAGCTCGTAGCCAGAATCCTCCCGACTTATAATTATCCTAGGTTCTAGAACGATTAATAAACACATAGCACATAATATTATTAATAAAAATTTATTTTATTAATAACTAATTCTTTAAACTTAAATTCTGAAAAATCCAAATTTCCGGGTCGTTACAGATTTTGTAATCCTAGGGGTTAAGATGGTCGTAGAGCTTGTTGATTTTGATTATTACTTCACAAAAAATTAGTGTGATTCCTATTCCCCGGATTGTATGCATTCTGATACATATTCTGTGGAATCCTGTTGTAGCTACCCACAAATTTTACAGACTCTAGGTTGATTGCATATTATTCTGTAGGATGTTCTCCCGCACACAATTCACAAATAACTGAAATCTGCTGAGTTTGTACACCCGACAAAGCATCCACCTTCTTCGATAGCGCTAAAATCTATGTTGCTAATGTCGTCACCCCATCTACCTCTAACACTCCAGCTACCTTAGGTTGTGTCAATCTTGCAGTGGGGCACTGGTAGTTGTTAGCCGCCATTGTCTCTATCAACTCACACGCCTCTTCGTAACTCTTGGCCATAAATGCTCCACCAGAAGCTGCGTCTATACTGGTTCTGAGATTACCATTCAACCCATTGTAGAATGTGTTCATTTGTAGCCATTTAGGTAATTCGTGATGTGGGCACTTTCTGAGAAATTCCTTGTATCTCTCCCATGCATCATACAATGATTCCCCATGTTGCTGTTCAAACATGGTAATCTCATTTCTCATTTTTGTAGTCTTGGTTTGTGGGAAAAATTTGGCTAGAAATTTTTGAGCGAGCTTCCCATGTAGTTATTGATCCCGGCGGTAGAGAATGTAACCAACTCTTCACCTTGTCCCGTAATGTAAACGGGAACAAGCGAAGTCTTACTGCATCATTGAACACCCCATTATATCTGAAAGTGTCACATATCTCCAAAAAGCTGACCAAATGTTAATTTGGATCATCATTTTTAGTCCGCCAAACTATACCGAGTTCTGGATCATTTATATGGTACCGGGCTTTATCTCAAAAGTATTTACAGCAATCGCCGGCCTAGTGATACTTGATTGTAGCTCAGTCACCTTGGGAGTCGCAAAATCCCTCAACACTTTCTGGTCTTCGGCAGCCATTATATCTTCTTCTTTCTCAGAATTCTCAAAGTTTCCCCTTGTGTCTCTGATCCACTTACTTAGCCTTTGAAACCGTTTCTTGATATCGTCCTCAAAAGGAAGCAAGTCTGGGTTTTTGGAACGAGTTTACATAAACCACTTCAAGAACCTGAAAAAGAAAGAACAAAATAAAAGAAGAAATTATTTCAGTAAAACTAGACTAATTAAACTGATATTGCAAAATATTAAAATCTATACTAGTCCCCATCAACGTCGCCAAAAACTTGTTGAGTAAAATCTAATTAAGCACAATCACGTAAGTATACGTGGTCAACAAGTAATATAATGATAAATTGAGTATCGTTCCCACAGAGACTAAATATGAAATTAACCCTACAATTATCAGCTTTCTATTAATCCAAATTCTATTAAACTATCCAATTTAAGAATTATAACTATGAAAACTAAAAATATTAAAAATACTAAGAATACCAAACAACCAATAGACTTAAAACTGTAATTTCAAATAAATATTAGAGAATTAGGCTTACAATTTCACTCTAAGTATAACTCCGATTATTACCCTTTTATTCCACTTTAATTCACTATCCCAGTTTATTAATCAAGAACACTCAAGTAGAACTAGCCATCTCTCGATGCACTAATACTATATTAACTCAAATCCACAAATTAGATAGAATTAAACTAAACACCTTAGTTAACTAATTCACTATATCTCTATGTGAATTACAATCAAAGAAGGTTTAATTTCAAGTTTTTTATCCAATTACATGTGACGCTAGGCATATCTCTATCCTAACATTAATCAAGATTCCATTCAAATACAAAATTCAAGAACACATGCTATACTAACTAAGTCTAGACTCATATTTCCTCTCTCGAATTCATACAAGTCCACATAGAGTTGGTGATCAAGAAATTCATAGATTCAAGCACAAATTAATATAGATAAACTGAAAGATAGATTATTAAACTGAAAATGAAAGCTACATAATCATCGTTCAACCCAAAGATCCGTTATAAGCCTAAAAAGTAAATTAGTTCATCATAGATGAAATAAAAACTTAATTAATTAAAGTAAACATCATCCCAATTACAAATATTTAACTAAAGAAAAGAAATGAATCCAGAACCATCCTTCACTCTATCCTCAATCTGCAATTATCGTGAAATCAACTTCAAACCTTACTCCAATGCTCTTGCTCAAATTATGGCTATAAAGAATATTAATTGATTGTATGATGATTCTCCCTTGTTGTTTTTGTTAATTATCTGCCTAAGACGTGTATTCAGACCTTAATTCAATGCCCAATTGAGTTCCATGCCATGCCAACCACTAGCCTTCACGTCACTGCAGCATTCCAACTGAACCAGGACTCTGGCCTTATTCCTGTACCCCCGCCCTATCGGAGGTTTTACTCTCTGATAGTCCGCCCCAACGGGCTAGCCTTCTGTTATTTTCTAAGCACCCCCCGCCCCGGCGGGGGTTTTACATGTACAAAGTCTGCCCCAGTGGGGGCCCCTTGTGAAATTATTCAAGTTTAGCTCCTGATCTTGCCAAGTTTTTCCACGAATCCACCTTTTAAGTCCAAGTGCCACGCCACCACAGTTAAACACAAAACAACACTAAACAAGTAAAACGAAACATAAAAATAAAGAATTAACACAGTTTAAGCCCGAATTAGAGGTCTATTCGTATGTATAATGTGACGTCCCCAAAATAGGTATACATCACCTATTCTGAGTCGCCAAATACATGGTACAGAATACAAATACAATCTTAAATATACAACATGAGTTGTGAGTTTTAATATAAATATTGTCTTCTAGACAGTATTCAAACTCAAAATAAGTCCTCAATACATTTATTAACACACTATTTCATAGAATAGTGAGGACTACTAATGCTATCATCTGAACCGTCACTCCGTTCCCCGACTAGTCCCTGCTACGTTCTCATTTCCCGAAGAGAACAATGAAAGTAAAAGGGTGAGCTCAACTAGCCCAGTAAGAAATATTATGACTAAGATAATGCACAATAAATTATCGATATCCTTCAACAGTGTTAAACTGATACAATATAACAAACATCAAGTTTAACTCCAGCGGAATAAGTAATCCATTAAAAAAGTCAAGTAGTGAATAAAATTTACTATCTTCTATGATTTAAAAGGTTTTTCATCACTTTTATTGCTGAGATTCAGCTTAATAAATAAACCACATCATCCCTGCACTACGATCAAGGATATTCATTAGTATCATAACCATAAATTATCCATGCACTACGGGCCAAAGATATTCGTGTATTCATCAATGGTCATGATCATGCCAACAACTGTCCATCAATGCACTACGGGCCAATGATGACTTTTACCACATCATTTGTAACATTACGGTCATGATTATACCGAATAATCCTCAATCATAATCATACCAAGTCTATCTATGCACTTTCTGAGTGCCACGATGACTTTTAACATAATATAAACATGAGAATGATGACAATGATATAAGAATTCAATAAAACAAGTTCAAGAATTAATTTATCCAGAAACCAATAACGTCCAAATTGTCAACATGATACTGCTTTGTGGAGTAAAATTCAAGAATGCTCAGAAGAATATTTCCATGAAAAGATACTGGATGAAGCGCAAATATCAAAGATATTCCACTAATTTCATGGAGTATAAAAGCCAAAACTTTAACAAACTGAGTATAATAAAGAATGGAATAACAAAAGAAATCACCAGGCATGCGATAGACCACACAGACAGGTTATTCCAACAGAATAATAAATAACAGAACCAGGTCATGCGTAAATGCACGAATGTGATATTCCAATGAATAATAAATAATGGAACTAGTCATGCGTAACGCACAAACGCAGGATATTCAATGAATAATAAATAATGGAACCGAAGTCACGCGTAAATGCACGCATACAAGATGTTCCAACGTAATAATAAAGAATGGAATAATGAAGAATTTCACCATGTATGCGGTACATCGCATGTATAAAGTTATTCCAACATAATAATAAAGAATGGAATAATGTAAGAATTTCACCAAGTATAGGGTAGTCGCACAGATACAAAGTTATTCCAACAGAATAATAAAGAATGGAATAACAAAAGTTCTCTTCATGAATACAAAAGAAATAATACCCATTACCTTAGAAGAAACTGGATATAGGAGTAGTGAAGTAGCAGAATACTTTTCTTCTTTCTTTCTATAGTTTCTTTCTCTAAAGTTTCGATGAATTAAGTAAGAAATAATGAAGGAATGAGCTTATTTATAGGAGAATGGACTAAATAGTAACTAATTCATGAACAGTCCAGTATTGATTTACTTTTAAATGGATGGTCCATATTAATTTACTATGCGCAAAGATTAATAAAATATTCTAATAAAACAAAATCTTTTAAATAAAATATAATATATTCTATTTATAATCTAATAAAACGAATAACTTTATAAAAGTATTTTATTTTATATAAAAATATTTTACTATCTGAAACACTATGCAAGCACTTATGCAAATATTATGCATAATAGAATATTATATATTATATTTATAGTATAATAAAATGAATAACTTTATAAAAGTATTCTGTTTTATATAAAAAGATTTTACTATGCAAACACTATGCAGACACTATGCAAACACTATGCATAATAGAATATTATATATTCTATTTATAGTCTAATAAAACGAATAACTTTATAAAAGTATTCTGCTTTATATAAAAAGTTTTCTGTTTTATTACATTTATAATAATAATAAAACAAAACTTATCACCTTTATTATAATTCATAATATTAATCGAGCAGGTCGTTCCCAGGAAAGAGGGGGCTTTCCAATAAGGATTTCTCCCTATTGGCGTGTAATTAGGTGACCAAACCTCTCCTTGGCAGAACTTCTAGACATCATTAATATTGCAAATAATAATATTAATAACTTTGTTATCTCAATTATTGATTTAATAATATATAAAATATCGACAATAATTGAATCAAATAACGTGAGATACTATGCAACAATTACTATAGCAATAATTCATAGAAAAATCATCTTTATTCATAAAAGTTGGGGTCTTATATATAAAACCCACTCATCATAACCCATAGCTTTGATACCAACTGTAACGACCCCAAAAATCAGGACCAACTTAATCCAAAATAAGGACTAAATTAATGTCGACCTTATGCATTCATTACTATCTCAAATCAGTCGTACATCGTGCAAAGATGAGATAATAATTGAAAATACGATTAATTAAAAAAAAAAATTCTTCTTTCTTGTGTTCCCCGAATCGTAACCTTTATGATCCTCTATATTAGCAAAGTAAATGAACTATGAATGTTGAAGTACTAGTGCGTATCATCTTTAAATATTAGTGTTCTACTTATATAGTTCTACATACAAATATTCACCGCAAAACATTTTTATTTCAAAACAAACATCTCCATTTATTGAACTTTTTAGAATTTATACATTTATATTCTAGTAAATATTACTATCTAAGTTTCAAAATAAAGAAAACAACATTCTCTTGCACGCCTTCTTTTCCATGTCATCCAAATATCAAGTATTGTTGCATTCTATCGCTAACCTGCAAAAAGTTTATTTTTGCAAGACTGAGCTCGATAAATCAACAAATCTAGCAGTTTTCATGTATCACATAACGCATAAGTTCATGCTCAATTCATAATCATACTAAGCATGCAATATAACTTCAAAAGATATGATTTAGCATACCACATATCATATCAAGACCGAGTACCAAAAATCAATCCATTTAAGTCATAAGTTGACTTTCATACTTCAATGGCATAGTAGATAAATCATATAATCATGTCAAGTTCAAGTAGCAAATAAGAACTGGAAGACTTGCCTTGCGCAAAAACTACAGCATATAACTAACTTTGCTTCATTATTCTTACATAAAGTAAGTATACGAGCTTACACATATTAGTTATATATATCATGTAAACTTAGTTTACTTAAACTCAATGTGTAGTTTAGTTTACATTAGTTCTTTGCCCATTTTTGTATTATTTTCATTCACTAATCGATCATGTTTGCTAGAGTTATTTAACGCTTAGTTAATATAACTACTACATGCTTCATGAATTACATTCTTAGAAGCTCATACAATCATGTTTCAAGGTTCAATCACAATAAAGTAGTCTTGAAGGATCTGCAGCATGGCGCGGCCACGCTACAATTTAGCTTAGGAGTGGCGCGGCAGCGCTGCTCCCTTTTCAGCCCAGAATAGAGATTCTTTTAACTTTGTTCACTTCGCTTCATGCTAATTTTCTTCATACATAATATTTCACATAAATCCAGGTTTTTAAATGCTAAGAATTCATGTAGGTTCATACCACTACGTTTTCAAAATTTTATTAGTTTTCTTTTGAAAATTTTGAATTAATTCATGCTAGAATATTTGTCTACTACATTGCTATCAAGAATCTTATCCCAGACAGATATTTAAGCTTAAAGTAGCCTACAAACATGCTCAGAGCTCCAAAATTTAAAGAACACATCTTGGCAACTCTAGATACCAGTACGCCCGCGCTGGTTTTGGCTGGGGAAGTGGCGCGGCCGCACCACTTTGACTTCAATTCAAGATAGGCTTTGTTTCATCAGAAACCCAAAATCTAAGCCTTTTATTAAGCTTCTTTGCTACCTTACCATCAGATCAAACAACTAAAAATAGATCTCTATTTTCGTATTATATAATAACCACTTCTCTTAATTCCATAATTTTACAAAATCTCTCTCTCTCTGTCTCTCTCTTGAGCCTTTATACATTATATAAATGTTCATAAATCTAAAACTAAAACTCATGGCTTCTTAATTATCTTCAGCCTAGATTTTTAAAGAAACCAAACCCAACCACCTCAGAATTTCCAATGGAAAACATTTACTACTAATGCAATAATCAATCATATCACTTATTTCCTTTATAAAAAATTATGGATATCTAATCTTACTAACTTCTTACATAAGATTCTACCCATTCATTTTAAATATATAAGGGGATCAAGTATTCTCCAAATTACGATTGTTAGCCTAGCTTCATGAAAATCGAGAGGATTCTATGTATGGAAGTATGAAGGTTTGATTCTCTATACTAAGAAAATTTTTGAGAATTTAAGCTCGTGTTTGGTTTTTTATTTTTATAAGGATGTCTAGCCTTTATGCTCACGATCATAGCCTTGCAGATTACACTTAATAGCTTGGTTGAGTCTAATGTCTAAAACTATAAGGAAACTCCAACTCATGCTAATCTATCTTGACTCAACCTTACTAATAGGCAGCTCATGCTTCCTTATCCAACCTCGTGCTCACTTATACATATTTTATACTATCCGTACATATCGTATCCAATATTAAGCACATTAAATATATGTAATGTACTTTAAATATCACAATAAAATATCCCTAAATCTTTTCCAAATAAATGGGAATTATACAATAAATGAAAATATTTTATTTAATGTAATTCATTTATTTTATTTGAAAATAATTTATTATCACAAATTACTTTAATACATTCTATTCTTTGCGTACAAATTTTTTTGTCTACCTAAATTTAATATACTAAACCCACCATATTAAAATAATTATATAAATCATTTTAATATGGACTCATTCCTCTTTCTTTTAAATAAATTATTTTTCACAATTTATCTTTAATCAAAATATAAATATTTTATTCGCTAAATTCCTTTCTTATAAATTATATTCATCCATTTATAATAATAAATAATAGTATATTTATTATTATAAAAATCATCAACTTGCGAATCACAATTTTACTTATAAAATCAAATATCACAGAATAAGAATTTTATTTAATTAAATTCTTATTCAAATATTTCTTGAAAATTCAATTCGTCACAAGTTACGGGCCTGCTACCTATAAGCATGAAGCTCTCGAGGAGATCTAAAACTTTTATTCTTTGCGAATTGACAGATTCTGACTGGATAAAGGTCGAAATTGTGCTCCAAGTGACTGCTTTGTAAATTGCAACTCCAAAGTTTGAAGTTCAACCTCTGTTTTGTAAAATGGTCTTAACTTTTTTATATAAACTCCGATTGGGATGATTCAAGATGTTCCGTAAAGCTAAGGAATAACTTTACAATAAAATCCAAGTTTCAAGCCAAGAACATGCATCAAACTTAGCATTAAAAGCACTAGAATCACCCATTTTTCTTGTTTTAGCTCAAATTTCTCTTTAAATCATTAAACACTTTAATAAGCTCATATACACATGAAACATGCAATAAAACTAAAAATAAAATAATCATAATCATAGAATATTATGCACTCATCATTTGGCACCCTTCACTCTATGCAGTTGATTTTGCAAAAATAAGAGGAACAACTGAAAGACCTCGGGCTTTAATTAAAACCGAGGATGATTCCCAATTTCATGAAGATGTGGGACACGACTAGCTTACACTTCTCAAGTAGTATTGTGGATAAAATTTATGAATGCCGACCAACTATCAAGATTGTAATATTCTTCTTACACTTGGCGTGCATTTGCAATCACTGAGTTCTGAGGAGTTAGCTTATGCAATGGCGAGAACAACACAACAACAGGATGATGATGCCGAGGTAATATTGTCATTGTTTTGCTTTATGTTTAATTTTACATGTTTATTTTAGCTTTACATTAATTCAATAATACATGTTTAGCTTTCTGTTTATGTTTAGCTTTCTTTTTATGTTTTAACTTTTTGTAATTGTAATACATCAAAAAATGGTTGTATATATTAATTATTTGGACGACTATACATATATGTTACTTAAAGATGAAATTTGTATATATTTCTTCAATTCAGATGGATATTGTGTTGGTTTATGTGTTTGCATATGGAAGGATATTGTTTTGGTATATATATTTATATGGATGCATATTGTGTTTATATAGCGGTAATGTTTATATAGCGATAATATTGTGTTGGTTTATGTTTATATAAGGATAATATTGTGTTCGTTTATTGAGTTGATATATATAGTGGTTATATAAATGTGTGTTTAATTTTTATTATTAAGGACAGTGACATGGATTTTTATGCTTCTCATGAATATGTTGAAAAATTAGGAGAATTAGAGAATAATATATCATGTTTATTGTTAAATTGGCATCGGATGGTTAGGCAAGGTTGGTCTTCGAAGGGAATATGGATGTTTATATAAAGTTTTTGTGATTATTCTCTAAACTTGGCTATTAGTTTCGCTATAACTAAAGTTCCACTTTCATCTTATGCAAGATTAAATATGGGTCCTTGCCAGTATCATTGCTGTGAATAGATGTTTATCTTTTGATGCTGATTATTTAAGACCTTAATATATTTATAGGGGTTTGATCTTGGGATAAATTTTCAGGTAATAAATTATGTCTTTTAGAAAAAAGGTTTGGATTATATCTGTGTGCTTATGTGGTGTATGTGACGCCCCCAAATTTGGGTATCTTCTAACCCTATGGATGGTGTTACACAGTGCTAATAACTACACATACATTCAATTGAAAGACGTCATTGACATGCATATGTTTACTAAGTATTACATAATAATAAATTCATTCCCGAGTTCTTTAGTAACCACTACATTCGTTCATTTGTCATAGTATTAAGTCATTACAAAAGTAATACTATTCTATTACAGGATAACTACTTATAAATCTTGGCCTTTCCTTATCCTTATTGGATCCTTTGATTCGCTTAGTTCTTAGTTGCAATCATATAATTCAAGCAAGAATGAGCATAACATGCTCATCAAGTTTAACATTTATGTTACAATAACAAAAACATGAATCATATGATTTATCTTCTATAACTGAATAAATAGTTATAAAGTACTAGGAATAATCAAAATAACAATTTTCTTTTCTTTAAAATATTTAACGATGATAAACACCAGTTAAATTCTGATTCTGGTTAATGACCATGAACATTCCATTATTTCTTTCTTTGAAAAGGATAACCGGACACTAAGATTGTAAGTTCGATATCTCTTATGATCACTTCTAGGTGATCAGCCTATAGTACTCTATGTTGATCAACACTACTTCATTAAATGTATTTACATTCAAGTTTTGGAAAACTCATGTGTCAGTCGACTTATAACTTAAAAACCTTTGTTTATTCATACTCAAGCTTACATTCGAATCATTACCAAATCAATTGGCATAGGATAGCAACATTAGTAATATGTTTAAAGATTTGTATAGAAATCAACAAAATACTTTAAGTTCTTGTCTAGCTTAAGTAAATGTCATGGACTCTTTCTTAAACAATTCATACTTATCATACATGAATCACAAAGCTTGTCTAACACAGAGAATAGACAAGGGTTAAGAAAACTTTCCTCAAGCATATTCTAACTTTAATTCACTTTACTTTTCGTCTTTACATGTTCTACATGATATAATCACATAACATTCCAATTAGCCAACAACAATCGATACATATTATTTATACTATCTTCTCCTTCTTGTATAACCTATCCGAATTGTTAAACCAATAACATTCATTAAGTTATTCATCATTTATTATGGCTTTATAACATTTAAATGTCATAAGTTACCTTAATTTTCAAGTAATTACAATATATGTAATCTCAAACGTTTATTTAATGCAAATACGATTTTCTGTATTTCCGAATACAGGGTCCCGTATAGCAATTACTTACTTTATATTTACGTTTCCATAACCTTTAGTTAATTTTTAATTGTTAAACTTAAGGTTTTAATCATCATTTAAGATGTTACTTTATGTTTAATTAAGGTTCATTAATCAACCTTAATCATTCTCTTTCCTTTTATGTTCATAAGCTTTCTTCACTATCAAATGTACAGGACCAGTGACGTGGCGCCGTGGTTTTTTGTTAGAGAGGTGCTGCTAAAAGTAGTATGCATACAAGCCAATTATGCATGATGATAAAGCATATACTTTGTAAATAATCTTATTTATTTTTTAATAAAATATTCATTTATTAAAGCCATTTAATTATCTACATGATGTTGTTTTAATAGTATGTGATAAACCCATAGTTTTAAGCAAAGCTTTTACAAAATGATGAGATCATACTAATGCGATCTAAATACTTAGATAGCTAAAAAACTAAAATATTCAAAATAGATGGATTACTAAAAAGGGTGACTAATGTTTATCCAATCCCACGTACTGATGAGTAGGATTTATACCCGCGAATCGAATACTTTATGACTTAAATAGTTGCCTGATCTCATAGATTTTATATAGTTTTATATGATTATAGTGTTATTATGCTTAACAGATGCAATGCAGGGCTTATTAGGTCTTTTCCATGCTTTTAGGGACAAAATGGTCATTTTACATGTACCATACCATGTGATACAAAAGCCAAGTCTTGTGCTCGCACTGCAAATACCCCCCCTGTCCTGTGGTCGTCACCACCTCGCACCTGCTTCGTGCATGCCACTAATACCTCTTAGACTTCGTACTTCTGTGCATGAGCTCAAGTGTTTTCTAAACTAATGTGGCCATGCAAATTCACCCTCGAGTTATTATCTGCACCACAGCGCGAGCTCCGGTGCCCAAGCAGAGAGGGCTTGTGTTTGGCCTAGCTAAAAATATATATAATGGATAAAAATATCAAGAAAGCCTCTGCATCTAGAGGGGGGAGATATCAGAGAATAGGATAACATAGTTTAGTTTTTCCTCTTCTTTTGATTTCTTTCTCTAATTCTTAGATTAATGTTTGTAAATATAGATTAAGTAGATTATGGAGAAGTTCGGGTTTTTTCTTGGAGCGACACGAGCAGTGAGCTACACGGATAGAGTTCCTCTTATCCATTTATTTTCTTTAATTTTGTAATCCATAAATGTTGCACTTATTGCTACTTATATTTTGTTCAATAGCTATGAACTAAGTATTTGCTCTAAGGTTATAATAGAACCCTTTGTTATTTAAATTGTCTGTCTTATCTCTTTGGTTGGCACCATATGATTTGGTTCAATATATTTATGCTTAACGATTCTCGCTAAGACATTAGTGATGATTTTGGTAATTTGCATGATATTGAAAGAAGGATTGTAGATTTACATCGTAATATATTGGTATGTGATTATGAGTTTCGACATCATAAGTTATGCATAGAATAGACATATATATGTGCGCCACGTGCGACCTATTTGAGAACTTATGTCTAAATCCTTGTTATGATTAATTCACATAGACATGTGTAGGATTGTATCTAGCTTGGACGTTCTTTTCTATTCTATTCCCTATCGGGTGGATCTGGAAAGGATATGTTTGTGCATACCTCAACAAAGGTGTATGAGCACCTGTGTATTCTCAGTCGATAAATTGTCGTGACCATTAAGACCAAAGAGAGAAGGGTAGGAAGTTTGATGAAGCATAGCACGCCAGGTGTTTGACAGAATGTCTGTGTGGGGTGAAGTTGTAACCTTAGCTTGTAATTCCTTCGATTACCATTTGTTATCCATTTACTTGCTTTGATAATTAGTTATACTTAGATTAATCACACGTCCATTTATCTGCTATTCGAATAAGACTTTAGCGATAAAAAGTTGGTACTTGGTAAGTATTAGTGATAGTTCCTCGTGGGTTCGACATTTTCCTTACCACTGTATTACTTGTTAGACCGCGTATACTTGCGCGTGTTTAGTGATCGGTTTTCCAACCAACAAGTTTTTTGTGCCGTTACTGGGGAACTATTATTCTAATATTGTCCAATATTGATTTAAATCAATATAGTCTTAATTTGAATGTACATATATTTCTTTTGTTTGTTTGATCTTCCTTTTTATTTTTAAGTTACAGGTTATGGACGATCATTGTTATCAATGGCCTTATGAGAGGACGACAACAACCAAGCTCGGAAGAAGGACTTGAGCAATTGCAATTTCAAATTACAAATTTCTTAAGGTTTTCTGATAATCTCGAGTGTCAGTCCACTCAGAATGCCTACTGTTATGAACGAGCTGACATTGAACCGATCTCCTATCATCCAGACTATTAGGGTTATCCAAACTCTTGGGACTATAGTCAAGAGAAATATCGAGATCCAAATTACTTCTATCTAAATCAGTCCTATCCAAATCAGTTTAACTAGCAGTCTCCACTGCAATATGAGGTGACGTCTCGACCCAATGAGAGTTTGTCTGAGTACTCAACACGAGAAAAAGAGAACAGACTTGGAGATCTTCTCACCAACTTTATTGAGAGAAATGAGGTTCGAATGGCAAGCCAAGAAGCCGCATTGCAAAGTCTTAAAAATCAATTAGGGCAAATCATCAATGCCATCACAAATCCACCGCAAGGCAATCTACCGGTAATAATTGATCTCGACGATGAAGCAGTAGAGCATTGCACAGTGGATAAGCAAGGAGAAGGCTATGAGTCTCGCACAATTGTTGAGAGAGACGTCATGGTGCAAACTATCCACCCGGTGGAGTCTTAAATTGGAGACAAAAGGATAAACAGTGGTTGTATAGTCAAGACTTATCAACAACCAGAAACCACGCTCACGACTGTGGAAACCCTGGAGGGCCTGCTAGAGCATGAAGAACGCTTTCGATTTAATGAAAAAGGTGAACTAGTGGATAATTCCAGTGGCAAAAGATTCTTTGTGCTGATGGGTGAAGAAAAGGAGAATGGCCAATCATCCATGTCGGTCAAAAATTTAAAGGAATTAACAAATAGGCGGCATGAAATGGTCATTTTAAATTATGAGCCAAATTGAGCGGCATCGATATAGTCTACCCGATGACATTAAAACAAGCGCTTGGTGGGGAGGCACCCCCATCTAAGTATCAATTTTCCCTATTTTTCTTTATTTATGTCTAGTTAATATTACATCTTTTCTCTTTATTCTGTTAACATTGCTGCCAGTTTAATTTTAAAGCATTGTCATATCTGATGTGCATGATTTTACAATTATAAGATGCAGGCAACATATTTATTTAGTATGTGGCTAGTGTATATCTTAGTTAGAAATAAGGGGTATCTAGCTTGTATGATATCTGTGTAAGGTATGTTAGCTAATACATGGTTTTTTTGTACAGGAAAAACTCAGATACAACACTGGCGCCGCAGCGCCAACATATAAATTGGATTTCGCGACACAGCGCCATGCTCAAAATCCAGATTTTCACTGCCGTGCCGCAGCGCCAAGGAACAAAGAGGACCTCGCACCGCGACGCCATCAACAAGTCTCGCTTACTACTAATCTGCGCCATAGCGCCAACCAACAATGACTAACCCACACCACGACGCCACCAACAAGTCTAGCATATTGCTAAATCGCGCCGAGGCACCAAGTACAGGAGGATAGATCGCGCCGCAGCGCCGACAACGAGTTTTAGTTTTTAAAAACTGATTTTAGCCAGCATTTAGCCCACTTCTCCTCCTAATTCTCTCGACAGATTAGGCAGCATAACGCACCCAAACAATCCCAAAAATCTTGTTGCTTCACATCTAAGATCCCTAATCTTCCATCAACATTCTACCCACTAAACCACAAGTGAGACAACCTTCCCACAAGATCCCAAGCCAGTCACGCAGCAAGAGGAGATCAGTCAATCTAGGGTTTCCCACTTAAAGGTATTTGGGGATTTCAGTCATTCATTTACAGTTAAGTTTGATTTTGATATTTGGGTTAGTTTGTCTCTGTTGATTGGGGTGATTTCCACTAACAGAAATCTGGATAAAGCATTCACAAGAAAGGGCTATATAGTCTGGTTTCAAGATCGCGCACAAGGAGTTCAACAAATTACCTGAGAGAGAATTTGATTGCTTGGGGCTATTTGACAGTGAAGTTTCATTGAGGATTACTCTAGCCTAAGTTTGGGGGAATTTGGAATTGAACCTTCAGTTTTAACCACACCAACTGAGATTTCTGACATGGCACAAAAGAGGCAACACCTTAGTATAGGAGGATCATCGTCCGCGGCACCACCAACGGCTTGGGACAACACCAAGTTCATAATTGAGGATGCCTGGAAAAGGTACAAAAGCTCCTTTGCCGCGCAAAATTTGATTCCTAAGCTGGGGTTCAGGCCGGACAAGAAGGATGGTGAGCTAACCACCATGATACTTGAATGCAATTAGATCCACTTCACAAAACAACCTAGGTCAGCTATTATATCTATGGTTTGGGAGTTTTATGCCAACGCCAATCCCGAAGGTCTTGCTGTTGTCCAAGTTTAGGGGAAGTTAGTGGCTTTTGGAAGCCAAGCCATCAATAAACTGTTTACGGAACCTAATTATCAAGGCAGGGACTATCTAGAGCCGGGACTCAGCAGCTATGATCTCGAGGATATCATTAGGTGGCTTTGTAAGCCCAGGAGTATATGGAAAACGAATGACTACAGGAGTATATGTGAAAAAACCAGTTTACCGTCTTCAGCACTTAGTCGCTATAGGAAGGCGTGGTTCAGCTTCATTTGTGCCAACATGATCCCGACCTATCATTTAAGCGACGTGACTAAGGATAGGGCAATTCTGCTATTCGCCATTGTCATGGGTCTTCATGTGGATATTGGAGTGCTTATTCACGACTCAATTCTGAAGGCAATCAAGAGTAACGTCGCTGTAGGACTTCCACATCCATCACTGATCACCTGTTTGTGCAAGCAAGTAGGTATTCAGTGGGGGCCAGAGGAGATAGCCTTGCCAACCATGGTAGTCATTGACCATCTAACCATCGCCCGCCATATTGTGTGGGACGGGGCAGAGTCTCATGTCAGAGGCAAAGGATACGGGCCACCTACTGTGCCACCTCCCACAACAGAGGTCGAGCCCTTGTAGCCTCTAGACGTCGACTAAGCTGCACAGGGACTACTGGCCAACATCATGGCATCCCTCACCTTGCTGCATCAAAAACACGACACCAAGGCTCGGAGGCAGCAGAGGCACATTGCAGCAGTGGCGCAGAGGCAGGACATAGCGATGCAGTACTAGGCTGAGCTGGTGAACACCATGCAAAGCATTTACACTGACTATTGTGGCGAGAACGCTGAGTTCACGCCATACCAATTCCCGGAGCCTCCTGTCTTCCCACCATACCCTCCACCATCACCGTCCGCCGAAGTTGACGAGGACGATGCCGCTACTGAGTGAGCGATCTTCAGGGAAGCCCTCTTATATCGATTGTTAAATGTTTAGCGATGAGGGCATTGCTCACCTTAAGTTTGGGGGTGTTAGGGCTTATTATCTTGTTATTTCTATCTATTTCCATGTTAGGTTGCATATTTAGCACTTTAATTTTGTTTATTTTCAGTATTGCGGTGCACTCATTTTTGAACTGCGGAATTATGTTTTATTATGGATGCCATGAACTATTTTGGGATATTATTTACTATTTCTTGGATTATTATCAGCATGGTTGATTGGTTGATAGCCATTTTTTGGGGCTTATACAGATTTATATGCTTGTACCATGTTAATTACCTTTTTACCCTATTTTGAGCTGCTATTAAGCAAGGGAGTTACATACATTATTAATTTCTGATTATGGCTAATGGCAAGCGCCAAATGAGTATGTCTCTCTTAGAGTCGTGTCAAGAATGTATGAACTAGGGGTTTGTATAGTTGATGAGTCGAGACTGTTATTGATCCGTCCTTCTAGCAAGCACCGACCAACTCGGTTAACTAGTTATTTTTCGAATTTAGTTCACGTGTTTATTGCTTTGAGAGTTATTCACTCTTATAAAATGTCATTTTTACAAGGTAATAAAAGACTTAGACATTTATACAGTTTTGGATCTTGGATTCTGACATGTTGACATATAAAAAATTTAATTAGAATAAAAAGAAATGAAGATTGAATATCGAAAGTCTTGCGGTGGGTCGAGATGGAGCGTAAAATGCACTCGCCCATAAACGCATGACCGATATTGAGATGGAGCATAAAATGCACTCGCCTAATAAACTTCGGTTTTAGTAAAGTCTAATGTGGCTTATGTTAATTTCGTGGCCTTTGCTACTTGCGTTACTAGATTCTTAGGGGTGTTCTACACCTAGTGCCCTTAAGTCGTTTGGCTTGGGAGTCACCGATCAAAAGCTCGTTAATGGGTAGTTCTGATTGGCCTAAGGTAATTAAGGACTGTCTGAGTCAGATTTTACTGTCTTCATGCTAGAGTCTTTTGATCCTTTCCTGCACTTATGTCTTATTCTTAATGCTTGTTGAATGTTTAAGTTACGGAGTGTGTATATTAGTATTAACAATCGACTGTGCAAACTTATTTGAGCTATGATTAGTTAGGATGGTTAGTCTCCACACACACACATAGAATGGATCAAATACAGTCTTATGCTTGAAATGGAATGAACCTTTACTCATGTCTATGTTTGCCTTATTATCTGGGATTAGCTATGATTGAGATTTGTAGCCACGATGCTAGTATATAGTTCTATATTTCTTTCGCGTGTTAATTTACTACTGTTATTTTTTTTAGACAATTTGCTCGAGGACAAGCAAAGACTTAAGTTTGGGGGTATTTGATGAGTGAGATTTATACCCGCGAATCGGATACTTTATGATTTAAATAGTTGCCTGATCTCGTAGATTTTATATAGTTTTATATGATCATATTGTTATTATGCTTAGCTGATGCAATGCATTGCTTATTAGGTCTTTTCCATGCTTTTAGGGACAAAATGGTCATTTTAAATGTACCCGCATCGCGCCACCAAAGCTAAGTCTTGTGCTCGCTTTGTGCAAGACACCACCCACAACCGACTGACATCACCTTGGCGGCTGACCTGGCGATACCTCTTAGACTCATGTTGCGGCAGTCATGAGCTCCATGTTTTCCAAACTAATGTGGCACATCAGCAATACCACCCTTAGAGAGTTATTATGCACTGTGCATGGCCACGAGCTCCAATAACCAGGCAGAGAGGGCTTGTGTTTGACCTGGCTAAAAATATATATAACAGATATAAATATCAAGCAAGCCTCTACATCTAGAGGGGGGAGATATCAAAGAATAGGATAGCGTAGTTTAGTTTTTCCTCTTCTTTTGATTTCTTTCTCTAATTCTTAGATTAATGTCTGTAAATATAGATTAGGTAGATTAGGGAGAAATTTGGGTTTTTCCTTGGAGCGACACGAGCAGTGAGCTACACGGATTGGAAAGCTTGATGTGAGCGGAATGCTTGGAGATTGAAGGGCTTTGACAGAGTTCCTCTTATCCATTTATTTTCTCTAATTTTGTAATCCATAAATGTTGCCTTTATTTCTACTTATATTTTGTTCAATAGCTATGAATTAAGTATTTGCTCTAAGGCTATAATGGAACCCTTTGTTATTTAAATTGATTGTCTTATCTCTTTGGTTGGCACTATATGATTTGGTTCAATATATTTATGTTTAATGATTCTCGCTAAGACATTAGTGATGATTTTGGTAATTTGCATGATATTGAAAGAAGGATTATAGATTTATACCGTAATATATTGGCATGTGATTATGGGTTTCATTGCATAAGTTGTATAGAATAGACATATATATATGCTTGCGTCACGACCTATTTGAGAACTTATGCCTAAATCCTTGTTATGATTAATTCGCATAGACATGTGTAGGATTGTATCTAGCTTGGACGTTCTTTTCTGTTCTATTCCCTATCGGGTGGATCTAGAAAGGATATGTTTGTGCATACCTCGACAGAGGTGTATGAGCACTTGTGTATTCTCGGTCGACAAATTGTCGTGACCATTAAGACCAAAGAGAGAAGGGTAGGAAGTTTGATGAAGCATAGCACGCCAGGTGTTTGACAGAATACCTGTGTGGGGTGAAGTTGTAACCTTAGCTTGTAATTCCTTCGATTACCATTCGTTATCCATTTATTTGCTTTGATAATTAGTTTTACTTAGATTAATCACACTTCCATTTATCTGCTGTTCGAATAAGACTTTAGCGATACAAAGTCGGTACTTGGTAACTATTAGTGATAGTTCCTTGTGGGTTCGACACTTTCCTTATCACTGTACTACTTGTTAGACCGCGTATACTTGCGCGTGTTTAGTGATCGGTTTTCCGACCAACACGTACTCAAAGAGACCACGAAGGACTAGGAGTTGAACTTGTACCTGAGGAAGCTCGAATCTTCAAGGGTATATATCTTCTTCATCTCTTTCATTTAATTAATAATTGCGCATAAGAATGATCCAGGTATATGGTTTGCAAAATTTTAACATTTGTTTTTACCATGCTTCTACTACTTTGATTATGTATATGAATATTATAAACCTAACAGCGGTATCAGAGTCAAACTTTTATGCGAGTTATTAATTATTTAGATTTGATATGTGTTTAGAATAATTTTTTGAGCATAATTATTGGTATAAAATCATGTTTTTGGAGAAAAAGCGCATAATTCTGTAATGGAAAATTAATTACGAAGACGGTAGCCAAAGACAAGTCTAGGTTCGAATGGGTGACCCGTGACGCAGTATGATTTGATTACATTATATTCGAGCTGCGTTGAGGCTCGATTTTTTTAAAATATGGGTAGTGGAGTCATAAGACCAAGTTAGTACATACATTGGGAGCTGCAGTACACGATACTCCGATTTAAATAATTAATTATTTATTTATTTAATTGTTTTCTAATTAAGAAAAATGTTTATTTTAATTAAAAATTTGATTCCATGTTTTTCAATAATTCTAAATTATAAATAAAGGAGTTTATTTTAATTTTGAATTGGATTTAAAAAGATGTTTATTTTAATTTGAATTAGATTTTATGCTAATTAATATTGCAAATTAAATTGATATCAATATATATATTGAATTTTTATTTATTGATGCATATGGTGAAATGTATGATAATAAATGGGATTGATTATGGACTATTAACCAATGTGATTTGATTTTATTTTAGTTGGATGCATGAATGTACGAGTTTTATTAAATAATGTCTGTGTACCTCATCTTCTCTAATTTTGTTCTTGATGTAACTTTTATCTCCCTCCTATGTACTTCCCCTTGACTGCTGATCAAGATTTCTATTTAAATGAAATAGTTTATGTAATAGGATTAGTTAGAATTACTTAAAGAATTGGAGAACAAGGAGCAAGGAGAACATGAAGACCCGTTTATAATGGAGCCCAAATTTAAATGTAATAGTTATGTTTAAATTTAATTCTTGCAACCCTAGATTTGACCTTTTGATTCACTTGGTGGCTCTAGTGAATCAAACTAAAATAAAAGTCCATAATCAATTCGGGTAGAATATAGTATTCTATATGCATGTGTATACTATATATATATATATATATATATATATAAGTGTGTGTGTGTGTGTGTGTGTGTGTGTGTGCATGCGCTCAAAACAAGATGAGATAATTAATAACAAACCCCTCAAAGAATTTATATTAAGTTGGAAGCGTTCAACGATATTTGTAATATCGAACGTCGCCTTCTAGCATGATAAAAATTAATAGAGTGTTAAATATTTATTATGAGTTTATTGTGTCACCACAAGGCAAGTTTTAAATATTTAAGATGTCATATTTTATCACATTTGATGCTTATAAAAGAAATGAACAATACTGTTTTGTTGTGTCACCACAAGGATGATATTTTTCTCTTTAAATATATGGAAGTGCTAGGTTTAACTTAACTTGGATAATTTTGATTCTGATGTGTCACCACTTGATCAAAATAATCTAAGAGGCAAAATAAAAGGAGTTACATTATGATGTAATTGACAAGAGTTGTCTACTTATTTTTTTGTATATAGTTTGTTGTGTCACCATAAGGTTGTATATATTTGAAATGGGATCCTTAATCTCACTAAAAATCTTTAATTAGATTTTGACAAACTATATATAAGTGAGGATAATATAGTTTGAAGAAAATAGTGGGAGATACCAATTTAAAATAAGACCTAATTTATTTTAGTAAAATTAATTAATTAAATGAATTTTTGCTAAAATATTATTTTTTCACATACAGAATTTTAAAAATATCACACTCACTAATTTCACTGTGTATCATATTGGATGCTAACCGTAACGATCGAGAATTTTGTATTTAATTTAAAATATTTATTGAATTAAATAAATATTTTAGTTGATTTATTTATTATGTTAATTAAATAATTGATGGAACTTGTTATGGAGTAATTTTTATTAAGTGTGTTATATTATTTAAATTAATGTTTAGTGGCTTTATAGTTTGAAGATTTAATTTAATGAGATAATTAAATTTAATGAAATGTTAAATAATTATGATATTGTTCTAATTTAATTTATTAATTAAATTAGAGATTATTAATTTGTTAAATAAAATTATAATCTGTAATGGAAATTATAATTATATGGCAAATGATTAATTTGATTTAAGAGTTATATTAAATTAATTATTTAAAGGTGTGACAAATAAACTATTGTTTAAATGAAATGTTAAAATAAATTGCAATTGGTCATTTGAGACTAGCCAAACATGGCCTTGTGTCTCTTAGGGATTGTAACAGTTGAACCTTTTTTGTTTTCTTACCTGATGGATTTAGTACGAATAATGTTATTATCAGGTTAGTTTTTACGTGGTTATTTTCCTAAGTCTAAAAGAAAACAAAGAGCAAAGTTTGTAAGTCTAGAGAGGAATAGAGAGAAAGAGAAGAAATTCTCTGTGAATTTTAGAAATCAAGAATAAGAGGAAGTCTTAATCTAAGCTTGTGAGTTCTTTATCTAATCAAAGGTAAACCATCTAACTCTAATTCTAAAAGTTTCAAGTTCTCAGTTTTGGTTTCTCAAATCTAATTTTTTGTAAAGGGTGATGATGAACAATTTGCTAAGTAGATGTTATATATATGTTGTTAGATGTTGATAATCTCTAATATGTTGATTTTCATAGATCAAATTGATATGTAATCATGTTTTAAATGAAGATTTGGGTTATATTCTTAGTTTATACGTTCTTGAGTTTTTTCATAGAAACTTTGATTTTTATTGATTTGATGAGATATGGCCTATATATGTTAGTTGATGATTTTAATCTGTTAATTAACATGTAGAAATGATTTTGGTATTTTTTTAATCCATGAAATCATCTTTTAAAAGATAAATTTCAGTTCTTGGATGAGTATATACAGTATAGCTTATTTTGAGTCAAAAATTAAAGTTCAATTCATGTAAGAATATGTTATTTGATAGTTGTTATTGTTAATATATTGAAATACAAAAAGAAGGCATGTGAAATGGACTGATTTGGTTGAGAAACGAAGTTATGGAGATTGAATTCGCTAAACATGTCAAAATTTGAGTTTTTAGCATGAACATGATTTTAATTCTTGTGATTTTTGTTGTTTATGTTGTTTTGTTGATTAGAGTCATTTCACATGTGTGTTATTAATTAGATGAAGTTTATATGTTGTGAGTGTGCATGGATTTCCATTTGTTGGAGATTTGGGTTTGAACAATGAAGTAGGGAGCAGTCTGCATCGCTTCATGCAGCATGTGGCCTTGCCTACTATCACGAGTATTAAGGTTAGGAACGACACAGTTGCGCCTGCTGACTTTTCTAAGTTTGAGCACTAAAGACAACTTTCTTGCCGGTGCAAGGCTCGTGATAAGCCTTGTTGCGCCTTCCCTCAGAAAGAGGCAAGCGGTGTTGTTTTGTTGTTTGATCAGTCCTTAAAACTTAATTTAATCTAGTCTACTGTTAATGATAATGTGTTAGATATATAACAAGATGTTATGACAGATGGTTAACTTGTATTTGATGATTTTAAATTGTAATAAGTTATGCGTGACTTTAACTTATTATTTGTAAAGTGTAGTAATGTTGATTAAGTGTTAAACTATTTGCTAAGTAAGGATTTCAGATTAGTAATTATCAGAACTTGAAATAAGATAACAAGTTTAACTAAAGTGAGGATTAAACCTATAAGGTTAATGTTAGTTTACCTAATTGGTATTGTGATTCTAATGGTATGTGTAGGACTTGTGAGGAACGTGATTAGTAATTGTTAACCTACGCACGAGGAAAGTTTTATATCTTTAACTAATTATCATTGTGCAAGTTCTTTATTCCTATCTTGTTTATAAATTACGTAAGTTCTTATAATCTATTTCATTATGAGATTGCAAGCTTTTAATATATTTTTGAGAAAGTATCCAAGGATTAGCTTATTGTTGTTCAAGCGAGGTTCTTATGTTGTTCAAAAACTTTCTATTCTTTCGAAAACAATACTTCGATACAAGAGGTTTATTTAATTATAGTTATTGTCTTCTATTATTATTGAAATCTTGTCTTGCTAAGACTATATTGTTGTTGCTACTACACTACTATAACACTATCAACTCTTTATTGATTCAACTAATTCTTAGTTGATGAATGAACGTCGAACTCTAGATTACCTTTGAAGTTTATCCAAACTTAACTTCCTTAATTTGGTGTGGACTCAAATGACAAAGCTGAGATGAACAACCCTACTTTAGGGGATTAAATTACGCAACAACGTTAATAACATTGCAGCTAAGGTTGAAAGATTCGACGGTCATCCACTAGTAAGAGCAAAGGCAAGATGAACAAGTATGAAGACTTGTTTAGTTTTAATTAAAAAATGTTTATGTAATTAGACTTATTTAATTATGTGATGTTTTTTGCAAACTTATGTAATAAAGGATAGACGACGTGGGATTTGTTTGAGATGATGTAACCCTTTAATTCGAAGGATTTTTATATAAGTTATTTAAGTTTATATGTTGCATTATCCTTTGTTGTTGGTAGTTAGGTATGAATGTCTTGGACCGTGAACACCAAATCTTATGGGAATAAAGTACCCGAATTTGGGGGTATCTCACTAACAAACTAACCGGACTGAATTATACAGACTGGTTAAGGAATCTGAGAATTGTTCTCAATGTTGAAAAGATTTCTTATGTCCTAAGTTTGCTTGTCCCTACAAATGTTGCAGAAACTGTTAGGTTTGTAATATTCATAACGCAATCAAAATTGCAAAAATTAGCGGAAGAGTGTAAAAAAACAGAGTTTAAAAATTTTACAAACCATATACCCGGATCACCCTTTATGCATAATTATTAATTAAACGAAAAGATAAAGAATAAATCATACCCTTGAAGATCGAGCTTCCTCAGGTACAAGTTCACCTCCAAATCCTTTCGCGTTCAATCTTGAATCCACCGGGTTTGGTTCCTTCCTTTGATCAACATTAGTCACCCAAGCGTTTGGCCTCTAGAGGTGATCCACCAAGGAAGAAGAAAATTCAAGAAGATGGGTATTTGGCTCAAACCCTAGTTTTCTATCTCTATAGAAAAAGGTGTACTCTCCCAACAATTGGAATTATGTCGTATGTTGAAAAAGTCAACATCCCCCCACACCCATAATAAGACTCCTCTTATTTATAGATGTGGACAACCCACCTTAACAATTAAGGAATTGGGATTTATTTAATTAATTAAATTATTTTAATTAATTAAGCTCCCTAATCTTATTAGGGATAATTAATTAAACTCCTTTAACTAATTTTCCTTCCTAATCCAATTAGGAATAAATGAGAGTACTTATATTAAATTAATTCCTAAACTCTTTTAGAAATTAAAATAATAATAATTGTAATAATATTAATAAGACTCCTCTTATTAATTTATATTTAATATTTCTAAAATATTAAATAATAAATATTAAGCTATTTAATTTATTCTATCACCATAGATTAAATTAAATATACTTAACATATTATTACGATTATGCCATTAACTTCTTAAATAATTATTCTTCCTTTTATGGTGTGACCCTTTAGGTTCTCCATATTAAACCTAGGTTGTGAATAAATCAATTAGAACAATTCTAATCTTATTTAAATAAATAAATTAAACAATTAATTTATTTAAATAAATAATATTTATTCTACAATAGGGATAAGCCTCCCTAGCGATCAACGACTTTCCGGATAATATAGATTTCAACATTAATCATTAAAGAACCTTTGAGTAAATAGTTCTGCAAATAAATTTAATCCTTCCACCATACAATGTCCCAATTAAATATAAGACATGGAATTACCATCAAGTCTTATTTTATTTAATTATATGTATTTCGATCCTTAAATGCACAACACCAAATAATGCAAATTAGAAACTCCTTTCTAATTTCATTACGCCTTAGCCAAGGACTCTTTGGGTTGTCATTTATCGAATCACATAGGACATTTCTCTTCTTTTATTAGAAGTGGTAGATTCTTTATTGATCATACATTATCTCCATGTACAACTTATTATACCCAAGCATACCTTTGATATACCCTAAGGGTCTTAAGGAATAAGTCAAAGTATAACTCATCATACACAAGATACTATGATGATCTCAAGTCCAAGGATTACTTGTACTACTATCACTACAGAAATTCCTATTGACAGCAAATAAAACTCCATTAGGTATTCCTTAGCGAGCCACGCTTCGATGAACTTATTCTCTAATAAGCACCTACATACTTGCTTTAGTGTCTCCACACAAATGATTATGAGATCAATCATCCTCATCCAATGAGCAAGCACGTATGTACCCAATCTATCCTGATTTCACTAATCCCCAATTTAGTAATCCAACGATTGGGAACTATTTTAGTTTTTAAGCTTTCTAAGAATTTAAATCTCATTAGAATGATCATCATCATTATTCTAAAAGCATTGCTTAAAACTATGGGTTTATCACATATTATAAAACAGCATCATGTAGATAATTAAAAGCCTTTAATAAATTAATATTTTTTATTAATAAATGAATAAGATTGTTACAAAGTATATGCTTTATCATCAAACATGATTGGCTTGTGTGCATACTACTTTCAATCTCCCACTTGCACTAAAGCCAATCGCCATGGTATCTTATACTCTTCTTCTCTAAGTGACGATTATCCTGCTGTTGGATAAGCTTTAGTTAATGGATATGTAATGTTGTTCTTGAGAGTCCACTATCTCTATAGTGATTTCTCATCTTTCAATGATTCTAATAATCAAATGAAAGTGCCACAACACATGTTTAGATCCAAGATGAGACTTAGGAACTATTCCTAGTTACAGTAATGAACTTTTAATCCAAACAATCATCTTCCGCAACTTCATTTATAGCTATATACTTTGTCTTTATCACTAAACCAGCAACTCTTTCTTTGTTTGGAACCTTTTAAATTCAACTGCACTAATTGCTCAAGATAACGTTTTACCTTAAAGTAGATTTTTCTCATCATCTTGGTGCATTTGAAAAACTTGAGTCATTAAGCCCTCTAGTTTTAATTTAGACCCACCATGAATATGATCACATCCTTAGTGTTGGGTTAAGAACTTTAAGATGTTTTTCAGCGACTCATAGTGAACTTCTCCGAATATGGTGATCAACATCAAGTCTCGTACATTTCATTGCATACATGATCGTCGCCTCATCACGATCTCTTTTCGTGAGTCTGTGGGGACTATTAAGAGATACACTCCATGGCTCATCAACATGAGACATCTCTTGGAGTTTGCCATGCTAAACGACTTTAGCATCAAATGAATATCGTTCCTTGGGTTAAGTCGAGCATCCTCTTAAATCTATCTATATAGATTTTATCCCTAATTAAGATACTCTTCCCAAACAATTCATGGAGGAATGTTTAGACAACTTTATCATTACTGATTGTAGCATTAGTATGTCATTCCTTATCCGTAGTATATCAACATATAATATTAGGAATGTCACGGCGCTCCCATCGTCCCTTTTGTACACACTAGAACTCTTACCTCATCAGTATGTAACTCGGATCATCATCTTCATGATGCGTACCTCATCATCATCATCCATGATGAACCCATACCTACTAGGTATCTTGATACTATTCCGACTTACGATTCGGTTGGCCAGGTACAATAGAGTCTATCTCTGAGTTCCTCTTATTTGACTTATAGTGTTTTGTGGTTCTTGAACTCTTCAAGATCTATTATCCTCCCACTAGCCCTTTCAATGATAAACACATTTATCTTAGAAACGGCGTGTGTGTTTCGCAACAAACACCTTTTTGCTAAGTAGGATTATAGAACATATACCCTAAACTTACTTTAGGATGTCCCACAAATTGTACTTATCAAATCTTGTCCCAAGCTTATCCTTTGAAACCTTTTCACATAAGTTGGACAACCCTTATCTTAACATACTTAAGATTAGGAATCCTCCCGTCCATAACTTTTATGGAGTCTTGGGGCCAAAATTTTGAGGTTACCTTTTCGTAGATATCTGACCATTTCTAGGACATGACCTGAAGAATACTTAGAATGTCGGTAAAATAATTATGGACCGCACCATGTCCAACAAGGTACGATTTTTCATTCGGATACATCAATCAATTATTATGTATCGAGAGGCGTCCATTATGAGAAAACCATTTGAGATGATCTAGAAACTTATTGCACAAGTATTCCTTCCTTGATCCGATCAAAGAATCCTAATACTTTGCCAATTTGTTTCACTTTTGAATTCTTTGAACCTTTCAAATAATTCACACTTGTATTCAAAGAAATACACACATTCAACTCTTTGAATGATCATCTCCTTTTCTTATACTAGTTTGTTCAATATGCAAAATTATTTTCATGCAAGTCAAGTATACAAAATTTATTAAGTAATATTCGATTCTATACAAAATATTATCATTATAAATAGAACAACAATTGTTCTTAATTATAATACCAAAAATTTTATTGTCCAACAATAAAATGGAAATAATGTTTCTAACAAGAATTGGAATACAATAACAACTTATTGACTTAATAGATTTGCCCGTAGGCATTGCTAAACTATAAGTTTCTATGGCTAATATGGCAACCTTTGCTACATTTCCCGCACATAGGATTACTTATCTTTGTTTAACTTTCTACTTCTGCTTGGTCCCTTCATAAATCTATATTTATGATAACCAAAGTCGGTATCCAATACCCAAGTAGAACCTTGACTTAAAGAAAAATTTATTTCAATCATGAACAAAATTGTATTATGGCCTAAACTTCACTAAGTTTCTTTGGTTAGCCTCTGCAAGATGCTTCTCGCGAGCTTCTTTCCGAAGGTCCGGCTTATTGCAGTGGAAGCAAACTCCTTTGCTATCCGTATCAGTTTTGTTCTTATTATCCTTTGTTTTTGCCTTTCTATTTACCTTCTTTGAATCGTTCTTCTTTTCAGAAGATCCTTTGGCCCCTACCAGGTAAGACTTGATCTTTCTTGGTTGGAAAGTGACTCTCAACATTTTTCAATATGTTAAGCAAATCGGGGAGGCGATATCTAGCTTGTTCATATGAAAAATTCACAACAATTGTGAAAGGAGTCCGGGAGTGAGTGCAAGATCAAATCTTGGCTCAACTCTCCATCCATGACAAAACCAGTTGTCCTAATTGATCAATCAAATTGATTATGTTAAGAACTTTTTATGCATCTTATATAGTGTCATTAGCCATTCTAGATCGGAAGAGCTCCTTAGATATCGATATCTATCGGTCCTTTTCCCTCACCATCAACTACTTGATGTGCGGGAATATAATAGGAGCATCCATAGTTTCATCTTGTGGCTGAAGCTCGTTACTCATGGATGCGAGCATGATGCATTGAGCCAATCATGCATCATCTTGCCACTTTCTAAAAGTAGCAATCTCTTCCTCGAGGCATTATGCGCAACCATTGCGAGGATAGGCGATATGAATACATAAGATAGCTTTTCACTTATGAGAACTATTCTCAAATTCCTTAACCAATCCGCTTTAATTGATTACTCGTTAATTTAGCATCTAATATGCTTCCCAGCGATGATAGTAATTTTAGACATTGTAAAATTACGTAAATGAATTTGTAATTAACAACATTTTAACATACATTCTTTTATTAATTACCAAAATAAATTAGGTCTTGTTTTAAATTGGTATCTCCCACTATTTTCTTCAAACTATATTACCTCTCACTTATATAGTTCTAAGAAAATCTAATTAAAGATTTGCTAGTGAGAATAAGGATCCCATTTCAAATGTATATAGCCTTGTGGTGACACAACAAACTATATATAAATAAATAGGTAGACAACTTTTGTCAATTACATCAACTATCACAGACTCCTTGTATTTTGCCTCTTAGATTATTTTGATCAAGTGGTGGCACATCCGAATCAAAATTATCCAAGTTAAGTCCCACCTAGCACTCCATATATTCAAAAAGAAAAATATCATCCTTGTGGTGACACAACAAAACAATATTGTTCAATTTTCTTTATAAGCATCAAATGTGATAAATTAACATCTTAAATACTTAATACTTGCCTTGTGGTGACACAACAAACTCATATTAAATATTTAATACTCTATTAATTTTATCATGCTTAGAAAGCGACGCTCGATATTCCAAATATCTTTGAACGCTTAGGACTTAATATATAAAAATTGAGGGGTTTGTTATTAATTTGTCTCATCTTGTTTAGCGCCGCATGCATATATATATATAAATACGCGTCGTATTAATTAATTAACATGCGAAAGCATGTTTGCATAATATATAATATATATAGTATAAGCATGCACATATAGAATACTATATTCTACGGGATTGATTATGGACTTTTATTCTAGTTTGGTTCACTAGTGCCACCAAGTGAACCAAAAGGTCAAACCCTAGGGGTGCAAGAAATAATATTTAAATATAACTATTACATTTAAACCCGGGCTCCATTACAAACGGGTCTTCTAGCGCTCCTTGCTTCTTGATCTCCAATTTTTCAAAATTAATTCTAACTATTCCTATTACAAAACTATTTAAAATAAATAGAAACCTTGATCGTGATCGAGGGAAGTACATAGGAGGAGATAGAATTTATATTAAGAAAAAATTAGAGAAGACGCAGTCTGCACGCAGACCCCATTTAATAAAACCCATACATTCATGCATCCAACTAAAATAAAATCCAATCATATTGGTCAATAGTCCATAATCAATCCCATTTATTATCATACACATCACCATATGCATCAATAAATAACATTCATCTCATGAATAATAAACATTTAATATATATATATTGATATCATTTAATGGGCAAATTTAGTTAGTATAAAATCTATTTTTGAATTAAAAAAAACTCCTTTATTTTAATCCAAATTTAAATCAAAATAAAACTATTTTATTTTAATTTATCTAATTTTGAATAAAATAAACTATTTTATTTTAATCAAAATAAACTCCTTTATTTTAATTAATTATGGAATCAAATTCCATATATATATATAAAAAAAATCTTTAATTAAAATAAACTCTTTTATTTTAATTAATTATGAATCCAATTCCATGTAAAAAAAATCTTTAATTAAAATAAACTCTTTTATTTTAATTAATTATGGAATCCAATTCCATATAAAAAAATCTTTTATTAAAGGAAACATTTATATTCTTTCCTATTCACAAATAAACTCCTTTATTTTGAATAATATGAAATCTTATTCCATATTTAAATAAACTCCTTTATTTAAGGAAATTAGGAAAGTTCGGCAGAAGCATTCAAAAGTAACATGTGCACGGTTTTTTTTTTTTTAAAATTAAAAAAAAAAAAAAAAAAAAACTTCCAAGGAATGTTAACAGTAATCACGTGGAAAAGGAAAACAAAGATTTTTGTCATACCACGTTTTTATAATATATATATATATTATACTGTAATATATATATATATATATATATATATATATATATATATATATATATATATATATAAGTATAATATATATATTTTAATAATTTTATAATTAAAATAAAAGTTTATTTTAATCTTAAAATAAAAGGTTTATTTTAATATTGAAATAAAAGAGTTTATTTTAATTTTAAAATTGAATATTATATATATATATAATTATTTTAATCTTAAAATAAAAGTTTATTTTAATTTTAAAATAAAAGGTTTATTTTAATTTTAAAATAAAAAGGTTTATTTTAATTTTAAAATAAAAAGGTTTATTTTAATTTTAAAATTAGAATTTCATGCTAACTAATTAGAGTTGGAATTGGATTCCATGATAACTAATTGGAGTTGAAATTGGATTTTATTTTTCCTAAAATAAAGGAGTTTATTTGTGAATAGGGAAGTAAATCCATCTTTCCTTAAATAAAGGAGTTTGTTTAGATATGAAATAAGATTTCATATTATTCAAAATAAAATAGTTTATTTGTGAATAGGAAAGAGAATCCTAATTTCCTTAAATAAAGGAGTTTATTTAAATATGGAATAAGATTTCATATTATTCAAAATAAAGGAGTTTATTTGTGAATAGGAAAGAATATCCGTGTTTCCTTTAATAAAAGATTTTTTTTACATGGAATTGGATTCCATAATTAATTAAAATAAAAGAGTTTATTTTAATTAAAGATTTTTTTTTTACATGGAATTGGATTCCATAATTAATTAAAATAAAAGAGTTTATTTTAATTAAAGATTTTTTATTTATTTATTTTTTAATAAATTTTATATAATAAAATTATGCCCAATTAAATTGTTCTAAACACATATCAATATACATATTAAATTATAACAATTAATAATTTGCATAAAGGTTTGGCTCTGATGCCACTGTTAGGTTTGTAATATTCATAACGCAATCAAAATTGCAAAAATTAGCGGAAGCGTGTAAAAAAATAGAGTTTAAAATTTTACAAACCATATACCCTAGGATCACCCTTTACGATAATTATTAATTAAACGAAAAGATAAAGAATAAATCATACCCTTGAAGATCGAGCTTCCTCGGTCTGAAGTTCACCTCCAAATCCTTTCGCGTTCAATCTTGAATCCACCGGTTTGGTTCCTTCCTTTGATCAACATTAGCCACCCAAGCGTTTGGCCTCTGTGAGGTGATCCACCAAGGAAGAAGAAAATTCAAGAAGATGGGTATTTGGCTCAAACCCTAGTTTTCATCTCTATAGAAAAAGTGTACTCTCTCAACAATTGGAATTATATCGTATGTTGAAAAAGTCAACATCCCCCACACCCATAATAAGACTCCTCTTATTTATAGATATGGACAACCCACCTTAACAATTAAGGAATTGGGATTTATTTAATTAATTAAATTATTTTAATTAATTAAGCTCCTAATCTTATTAGGGATAATTAATTAAACTCCTTTAACTAATTTTCCTTCCTAATCCAATTAGGAATAAATGAAAGTACTTATATTAAATTAATTCCTAAACTCTTTTAGAAATTAAAATAATAATAATTGTAATAATATTAATAAGACTCCTCTTATTAATTTATATTTAATATTTCTAAAATATTAAATAATAAATATTAAGCTATTTAATTTATTCTATCACCATAGATTAAATTAAATATACTTAACATATTATTACGATTATGCCATTAACTTCTTAAATAATTATTCTTCCTTTTATGGTGTGACCCTTTAGGTTCTCCATATTAAACCTAGGTTGTGAATAAATCAATTAGAACAATTCTAATCTTATTTAAATAAATAAATTAAACAATTAATTTATTTAAATAAATAATATTTATTCTACAATAGGGATAAGCCTCCCAATGATCAACGACTTTCCGGATAATATAGATTTCAACATTAATCATTAAAGAACCTTTGAGTAAATAGTTCTGAAATACAATTCAATCCTTCCACCATACATGTCCCAATTAAATATAAGACATGGAATTCTCACAAGTCTTATTTTATTTAATTATATGTATTTCGATCCTTAAATGCACAACACGAAATAATGAAAATTAGAAACTCCTTTCTAATTTCATTCTTACCTTAACCCGAGGACTCTTTGGGTTGTCATTTATCGAATCACATAGGACATTTCTCTTTTTTTATTAGAAGTGGTAGATTCTTTATTGATCATACATTATCTCCATGTACAACTTATTATACCCAAACATACCCTTTGATATACCCTAAGGGTCTTAAGGAATAAGTCAAAGTATAACTCATCATACAAGAATACTATGATGATCTCAAGTCCAAGGATTACTTGTACTACTATCACTACTGAGAATTCCTATTGACAGCAAATAAAACTCCATTAGGTATTCCTTAGCGAGCCACGCTCAAATGAACTTATTCTCTAATAAGCACCTATATACTTGCTTTAGTGTCTCCACACAAATGATTATGAGATCAATCATCCTCATCCAACGAAAGCAAGCAACGTATGTACCAATCTATCCGGATTCACTAATCCCCAATTTAGTAATCCAACGATTGGGAACTATTTTAGTTTTTAAGCTTTCTAAGAATTTAAATCTCATTAGAATGATGATCATCATTATTCTAAAAGCATTGCTTAAAACTATGGGTTTATCACATATTATAAAACAGCATCATGTAGATAATTAAAAGCCTTTAATAAATTAATACTTTTTATTAATAAATGAATAAGATTGTTACAAAGTATATGTTTTATCATCAAACATGATTGGCTTGTGTGCATACTACTTTTAGAAACAACCTCTTAGGAAGAGATTGCTACTTTTAAGAAATGGCAAGATGATGCATATGTGGATTAATGCATCATGCTCGCATCCATGAATAACGAGCTTTAGCGTCAGCATGAAACTATGGATGCTCTTACTATATTGTTGCACCTCCAAGAGTTGTGTGGTGAGCAAAGTAGGATTGCAAGATATGAGATATTTAAGGGGCTCTTCATATCTCGGATGACCGAGGGCACTGATGTTGAGACTCATGTCCTTAAAAATATCAATCTAATTGAACGTCTTGGATTGTGACACCCCCAAATCTGGGTACTTTATTCCCACAAAATTTGGTGTTCATTTTCCAATCATTTAATTCTAACCACCCAAATTAAAAAAAAATTAAAAATATATATATTCCCATTAAAGGGTTACATAACTTACTCAATAAATCTCCTAGGTTATCTAACCTTTAATACATTCATCAAATGCGAAAAAAATAAATAATTACATCACAATAATTACAGCAAAGTCTGACAACATAAAGTCAATAAATTTACAAGTCTTCAACACTTGTTTACTTTTCCTTTCCCTTTGCTAGTGGTTGGTTCATCAAACGTAAATGTTCCACGTGTTCCTCTTGAGATTTTGAGTTTACTGGGATATCATCAATGAATACCACCACAAACTTATCTAAGAATGGTTTAAACACCCTGTTCATCAAATCCATGATTGTTGCAGTGGCATTGGTTAAACCAAAAGACATTACCAAAAACTCGTAGTGTCCATACCAAGTTCTGAATGTCGTCTTTGGTACATCCTCCTTTCTTACCTTTAGTTGATGATACCCACTTCTCAAATCTATCTTCGAGAAGTATCTAGCGCCATTCAACTGATTAAACAAGTCATCTATTCTTGGCAACAGATATTTATTCTTAATAGTGACTTTGTTTAATTCCATATAATGAATGCAAAGGCGCATTGACCCATCCTTTTTCTTCACGAATAATATCGGTGCTCCCCACGGTGACACACTCGGCTGAATGTATTTCTTGTCTAACAGTTCTTGTAATTGTACCATCAGTTCCTTCATCTATACTAGAGCCATCCTCTATGGGGCCTTCGATATCGGAGCAGTTCCTGGTGCTAAATCGATGACGAATTCGATCTCTTTATCAGGAGAAAGTCTTGGCAAATTCTTCGGAAATACGTCCGTAAAATCACTAACCACTGGTATCTCTTCCAGTTTCACACCTTTCTTTTGAGTATCGACTATGTAAGCTAAATATCTTACACAACCTTGACTTAATAACTTCTTGGCCTACATAATCGTCAGAGTCATAAGGTTTACATATTTCTTTTGGCAATCAATTATTGCTCCATAATCGAATAGCTAATCCATTCCCAATATAACATCAAAATCTCCAAGTTTAATCGGGATTAAATCTACTGTCATAACATTCCCCTTAATACTCACCCTACAATTCTTGAATACGAATCTAACAGGAATTACCTCCCTATTCACAATTTCTATGTTTAAAGGGAAATTCAACTCTTTACTAGGCAATCCGAACCTCTTAGCAAATTTATCAGATATAAATGAGCAAGTAACACTCGAATCAAATAATACATATGCATTTATATCATTGATTGGGATAATACCTGACACAACATCTTTTGATTGCCGCGTCACACTTGCCGTCATGTTGAAGGTTACGGTACGTGGAGTCCCTTGATGACGTTGGTCTAGCAATAGCCAATGTACCTCTACTGCCACCTCCCTTGTTTCCAGTTGCCTCTCCCGCTTTCTTCTCAGGGCACTCACGAGCAAGATGATCCTTTAACTCGCAAGTATAACAAGCACTCTTCTTTAGTTGATGGCAATTCGGAGCAATGTGACTGTAAGAACCCAAATTTTTATAAATAAAATTGAAGTTCCTATATTCATTATTTTGATATAATAAGGTGTTAATTTGATATAATGCTTTGGTTATGGGTGAAATGTGTAAATTTTGCAAAATAAGCAAGTGGTTATAAAATATTCATTATTATCAAGGAATATTCGTTTGGTCGTAGAATATTCTTACGATGACGTATCCATTTGTGGGCCCCATAACAGAATAACTATTGGATGAAGAAAATGACAAGTTTAAATTTTTATAAATAATGACATAATTATTATAGTTAACACTGTTGGAATACCTGGCGGTTAAAATACAGTAATACGCGTGGTTACAAAATAGCACACAGTATTGCATAATATTTTTGAATTATTAATTTTATAATATCCCCAGATCCTGGTCCTAATCACCAAGGATCTGGTATACTATTTCTATAATTATTGCGGAAGATATAAACATAAACTGTTTATAAATTAAACATTACACACTATCCCCAATGTCGAGAACCTTAACATAATACCTAAATCAATATCTTATCAAACATACAAAGTTATTATTATACATTACTGTTACAAATTTAGTTGCACATATAATCCAAAGCTGACTTATCTTTGACTTTTATTGTATCCGACGTATTCGTCCTAATCTACAATGTTTATCATGATATAGCAAGGGTGAGCAACAATTTTACCCAGCAAGTATAAGTTCAATTAAGGATATATCATGATTGAAAGAATTGAACAATAAGCTAGCTAACTTTCTACAATATATATATATATATATATATATATATATATATATATATATATATATATTGAAAAGAGCATGGATAAATTTTTATAAATTTGAATCGAATAATGAACATGAATAAATCAATCGGACCAAATGGTAATGAAGGTGATCGACCTTTTCATACCGATGAATACATGCAATGTGCACAGTGCGAATCAATAATTCATGTATACGGTATAATCGGTAATGATTAACCCCAAACATATTTCAAAAATATCAACTCGAGATCGAGGTTAGAGAACTTGTAATGTATCGCTTTGATTACAGATTACATAACCTATGTAAGCTTATCTAAAGACCTAATATAGATAATATCGATCTCCAAATATTAGAATAATATCATCACGGTATAATCTTTATTAAATACGATTATTATATAACCTAATAAATTACCACATAATCATATCAGTCTATAAAATACCTAAAATTCGGTATTAAGTCAAACTATTTCAGTCTGAGTTGAGTCCGGTATAATTTTGACATCCCGACGGCCTAGTCGGATAAATATCGAGCCTATTTTCCTTAAGACTCTACTAAATTGGTTCACAGATATTTTAGATAATTTATTAGCAGTCAAAATATTTTTAATAAGTTCGTAAAAAATTTCAGATAATTATTACCATTTATCATGATTTTTCAATCATTAATATCGTATTTATATGATTTAAATATCATTTAATTCCTTTATTATTAATATTTATTTAATATTAAATATTAATGCAAATTATAACATCATATTATAATATATTCATAATATCACAAAGTATTTTTAATACCTCAAAATCATATTTATATTATTTCTAAATGATTAAATCCATTATCCGATAATTTCTATTAATATTAAAATATTAATATTTTAATGAAAAAATATCAAAAGTTATATTTTATAACTTAAAATATTTTTATAACACTTAAATCATTTTTATATTTTTTGAATAATTAATTTTATTTTTCCATAATTTATTTAATATATTTATTAAATAAACTAATTACCATTAATATTAAATTATTAATGAAATTAAATCACAAAATATTAAAAGTCATTAAAAATAACTTAAAATATTTTCTTATACCATAATATAATTTTAAATGATTTTTCAAATATTAAAATCATTTTTAAACAATTTATTTCATATTATAATTAAATAAATTAATTACCATTAATATTCCAAAAATATTAAATATTAATAAAATATATTCAAAATTATTAAAACCCATTTTTAAGCTTTAAAATAATTTTTAGTAATTTATTATGTATTTTTAATAATTTAAAACTAATTTTCTCTAATTATTTAATAAAATTATAATTTTCAGAAATTAAGTGTTGCTAAAGGGCACTATAGTGACAGAACCGACGCTAGGTGTTCTAGAGTGTTCTTGAGAAAAGCCCAGAACTTCATGTCAGTTAGCAAGTGGGTATGTTTGACCAGTTGTAACTCTTTGATCCTTACGTTTCTGGTTTTGAAATGAAGTTCATGTTACAGTATTTATGTAATACTATAACCCCAAACAATTTTCATGGCTAGAATACATCATATCAAGAAGATATAAGGCATCAAACATGTTGTTAGAGAATGTTCTTCATTTCTGGGTTTTCCAGAAATGAAAAACAGCTCATAGTGCCTATTTTAGATCTCAATAACTTGCATTCCATGCTTGCTTAGTGTGTTTTAAAGGTTCATTCTTGTAGTAAACATGTCAAAGAACAATCCTATAACACTTATATCACATGTTATCAACACACGAGGGAGATCTAAGTCGGTCAAAGTATGCTAGAAAAACTGCCTTTGAAGATTTCTAGGTTACCCAGAATCTTCATCCGGCATGATGGTCAACCATACTTTGACCACCATTAAGTTCGATTATGTGTATGATCCGAGGGTTCTAGAGGCATGTATTGATAGTTTATATACCCGTCTACAAGATCTAACCAACAACATGGACTATACATTAACATACAGCAATATCTGAGGCTCAGAAAATGTTGTCAGACAAAATCTAGGTTTCTGGGTTGCCCAGAAACTCAGTTTTTGTGATCGGTCAACAAGGTTTGACTGCTTATAACATGAAATATAGACACAATCTAACCTTGATTCAAGTTCCAGATCAAAGCCTACATGGCATAGAACAGATCTATAACTCTAAAAACATATATCATCAAACACACACAGATCTAGAAGCTCTGACATTTGCTTGTCAGACTAGTTTTTAGGGTTCATCAGTCAGTTCCAAAAAATTTATTTTCGTGCATCTAGATGTTATGGATCTAAGATCTAACAACCCAGATCACTAAATAACATCCTAATACCCAACTTTAAACATCTAAACACAACACATAACATGAATCACAAGGATTTCTAGGTTTGGGGTCATTGCACCAAAAACGACCTCTAGCGAAGGAAATTTTGTGAAGGAATTTATTCCTTCACACGAGGAGTTGTTTAGCGAAGGAACAATGAAGGAAAAAAGTATAGTGACAAAATAGTTATTAGCGAAAGAAATATCCTTCACAATTTATATTTTTTTCCTCAAAATTGGGGCGATAGAAAGATTTTTGGAGCTAGTTTATGATGAAAATTTGTGAGGAAAAAATCTATTTAGTGAAGGAATTATTACTCACTATATATCATTATTTAAAAGTTTTTTGCGAGGGATAAAATTGGTCGCTATCTTATTCTAAATAATTTTTTAAAATTAATTGCGGTGAATATAAATACCTTAAATTTTTTATAATAGTAAATTTAATTTCAATTTATTCCCAAATCAAAGTATTAAACTATTTACATTTCTCCATCTCGAATTCTCGAATGCTCCCAAGTCCCAACTCCAAACTCTCAACCTCGGAGTGCTCTGAGCCTCTCCCATCGACCACCGCTCCTCTCCATCTTGATTGTTCCTCTTTATCTCATTTCTCAACTGCTCCGATCCCCAGTCTTCTCTTTAGTTCGGAACTTCTGAACTTCGGCTTCTGCTGCAGCGCTGCCTCCAATCTTCAGACTCCAGATTTTTCTTAGGTAATTTTTTTAATTTCCAAACTCATCTTCAGCCTTTCCAACTGTTAATGATAATCTATTAAGATTCGGTTTGCCTCTCTAGCTCTCTCGAAGCTAGCAGTGCTCATCTAGGGCAGCTGAATTGCAAAGCTCTACACGACATGAAATTCGTATTCATCTCTTTGAAATTTCAGGTCTGAAATTTTAGGGAATCATGAAGAGCTTCACAATTTGATGAAGGCAACAGTGATGATTCGTAATTTCGAAAGGGCTTTGTGAGGTTTCCCAAGGGTCTGGATCATTTGTGGTTGTTTGTTTAGGGTTGCAGCTGAGGCAAGTTAGTGTTGAGCATTACGCGTCAAAACGAACTAAGTTTATTATGGCTCATGATTTGAGGATTGCTTGTTTTACACTTGCGCAAGACGACCAATTTACAACCAACACTAAGGGGACTTTGGTTCGGATTTTTAATACTTCTGATGGAACGTTGCTGTAAGAGGTAAAAGTCATTGCTTTAGTTGATTTGAACAAGTACCAAATAGTTTGTAATTTAGCTTAAAATGTTTAGAGTGCTATATATTCAATCAAGCTAATGTATGTAGAATCTGAAACTTTTCTGCACTATCTCTAAATTGGTTAATTTGTTTGGCTATAAATTGGTAATAGTTTTTTGTAATTATGAAAAATTCTTTAGTGGGAAGTAATGATTATTAAACTGCCCAAGGGAGTAGTTTTGAAGGCAAGGGCAATATGTTAACAAGGGAAGGTAAGGACAAAACCTCATGTTCAACTTTGAAGCTCTTAACCATCCTCCTATGGCCAGGTTGTTATTTCTTACATGGTTCAATTTTCCCAATTGTATTGAGAAGTGTTGCTAAAAGTACATATAATATAATTTCTACAAGTCATTGTTCAATTTTTTTGTTGATGTGATTAAATTTTATATAGTTTTTATTGATGCAAGTTTGATCCGACAGCTGGTAGAGAGATGAGTCAACTAGAATATCACAACTTCCTTAAGCCCGAAGGAGCTTTGTAAGCAAGATGTGCGTTTGATTATCCAAAATTAAAGCGAGTATCTTTAATTTCATTCATTTGGGGTTTATGATCTTAATTTTATGCAAAATGTGCGTTTGATTATGAATTTATGATCACTTTCCTTGTTAATTGGTGTTTATTGATCTATTAATTCATTATCTAAATTTTATACTACATGATTTTTTAACCTCCTATAATAAATTTAGTACCATCTAGTTTAACATACATATATTATGTCCGCTATGCAGAATCTATTATAAATTTTGCAATTTGTGAGGTAGCTGATCAGCTGTGAAGATGACATCAGACAAATGGTGCATAGAAAAAAAGAGCTCCCCTTAGAAATGATTCTGTCATAAAAGAAGAAAATGTGCCTGAAATTGGGTTTCTTTCCATTGTTGTGCTTGGTGCTTCTGGTGATCTTGCCAAGAAAAAGAATTTCCTTGCACTCTTCAATCTTTACTGACAGGTTTGACTAGGATCTCATTCCTATTTTGGATATGATGTGATTCTAAGATTGGGTTTTTATTTAATGCACTGATTTATAGATGAAATCACTTTTTGGTTTTATGTATAGAAGTTAGTAAATGGAAATAAATTATATTATACCTGTTATTTATGATGGATGGGGGGGGGGGGGGGTGAATTTTTTGTTTTAAGCTAATTTGGAATTGGGATGAATTTGCACAGGGATTTTTGCAGTCACATGAAGTGTACATTTTTGGCTATGCAAGGACCAAGATTTCGGATGAAGAGTTGAGAGATCAGATTCTGTCTAAATTTTTTGAAAAGAACAACTTTCCCTTCCCTTCCCTCCGAATTAAAACTCACAAAACAGTCCATTAAAGACTCCAACACAGAAAATTGTGATTCAATTGCTAATGTATGAAATGACTCGGTAGGACTAATGTATTGACTGACCTTTGATTCAGATATCTTAAACAAGGCAAGAATGTTGTGGAGGGACACAAAGAAGATGTAACAAAGTTTCTCCAATTGGTTAGTAAAGTAGTTGTCACTTTGTGTCTTAATGTTCTTCTATATTTAGCCATTTGTAATGCCATGAATTGACTTGTTATTTCTCAAATAGATCAAATATGTTTGTGGCTCTTATGATACTGAGGAGGGTTATCGGCTGCTGGATAAGGAAATATCTGAGCACGGAATATCAAGAAACAGCGCAGAAGGATCATCCCGGAGACTTTTGTACCTTGTGCTTCCTCCATCAGTATATCCTCCAGTCTGCAAAATGATCAAGACTTGTTGCATGAATAAATGTATGTGCCACACTGCCAATGCTTTTATACCATAATTGTTTCTTTCACTACTAGAAATTCGACATATAGCGATGAGCTATAGCGACGGTCAGCAGGGAACCCTCGCTATAGCATTTCTTCTTGGACTAACAGGAAATTCTGGCGAGTCCTAGAAATTCTGGCATCCGAGTTGTGTGAAGCCGGTATATCATTTCTTCTTGGACTAACAGGATTCCCGGCTGCCCTTTGAGTGACTCGGCTTCCTTACTGGTCAGCCTTATGGAGAATCCATGAATAACATTGTTGTATGTATAAATCATGTTAGCAGAGTTTGATAATGATTTAATGGACGAGTCGTACCACTGGTGGTGATCATCAAAACTCAAGGGCATGGAGGACTTGTCCATGTGAACTATGTAAGTCTTCTTCGAGCTGCATTTATCTTCTGCAACAAGATATGCATAGTAGTAGCATATCAGTAATGTAAGCATTGAAACATGTCTGAGCTTCATTATGGTAATCTTTACTCTGCCTCTGCAATTTCTTTGATTGAAAGTCTAGAAATTCGAAGCAAGTATGCTACTTTGCCTGTGTGAGAGAGGGAATAGGAAAAATGCTTAGCGCTTTGTTTGGCTTTCATAGAACCGGCTTGTTGAAAGGTATAGCAATGGAATGGACCCACCCAGTTGGGAAAAGAAATCTGAATCAATGAATTTGCTGGCTCTTCCTAATAAAATTATGTGGCCTAGGAAAGAATCTTCCATTTTCATGGATTGCTGAATTGATGTGCACAACTGTCAGATTCAAATTGAGCTTAATATGCTTAGGTAATTTATGGAGTATTATTATTATTCATCGTCATCATATATCATTATATATGTATACTATTATTTGAAATCTGTTGTGTAATTCATATTTGTGAAATTTATGTGTTTTCTGATCAGATTTTCGTAATTTGTTTGTGATTTACGTGGTCAATTTGAGTATTTATGTATATATAATTGTTGTCATATAAATAAAATTAGTAAATTTTGTATAGAAACATCTGTTTTGATTATTGGGCATTGGATGTATTCGTTGACAAAGGACTGATTGTGGATTAGGGACTTTCATATATATAGGCTATAGCAGAGGCATTAGGGACTTTCATGTTGGTTTTCTCTATATATGGAATCATATCGAGCATGCAAATAATGGGGGGAGGCCAAGTAGGACTACTTGAGTACGCGGTCACAACATCTTTAGCAGTAATTGTAGTGGTTTTCTCTATAGGAGGCATTTCTGGAGCTCATGTTAACCCTGCTGTCACAATAGCTTTTGCAACTCCTGGTCCATTTTCATGGTCGAAGGTACTACTTATACAACTTCAATATCCAAAATGTTTTGATCTCTCTCAAATTTTGAGCTCTTGGCCTAATGTTTTTTCAAGGTTCCACTTTTATATTGGCACAAATTGTTGGTTCTGTTGTGGCAACATATGTGGGAAAGTTGGTGTATGGCATAAAATCAGAACTTATAACAACAAGACCGGTTCAAGGATGGGCTGTAGCCTTCTTCATCGAGCTCATTTTGACCTTCATCATCCTCTTCGTGACGTGTTCATTAATAAATGAAGCTCAAACAATATGATTCATAAACATTCCCTTCCTACACATTTTTTTTTGCCCTATGCTTCAAATACAAAAAAGAAGAAGGAAATTTTGGTCATTTCCATAAGGAATAACAGATTGTTCATTTCATACTAAATTTGAAATTGAGGCTTCTTAATTTGTAAGTAGGCCCATCGTCTGGACTTGTTGTAGGAGCAGGCATTGGACTTGGAGTATTGATCACTGGGTATGTTCAAAGTTTACTAATTATGGAATTTTTATTCAGAAAACTGTATATGAAAGGATGTGTACATATGATTTTGGGCATTGTTAACAGTTTTTCAATGATCATGCAGGCCGGTATCTGGAGGGTCTATGAATCCAGCAAGATCATTGGGACCTGTAATTGTTTCACGGAAGTTTGATGACTTTTGGATTTATATTGTAGCACCGACCATTGGAGCTCTTGTAGGCGCTCTTTCATATCGTGCGTTACGTCTTCATTGTAGGGTAAATTATAGGAGATCTACTTCTCCTACTACCACACTACTCTTGTAACTGCTCAAATTTTGAGCATTTTCATGTACTAAAAGTTGATTGTGGTTTGTTTTGATTTTTTATGTGAAATCTGTTATGTTTTTTCACTATGATGGAATTGTGGATGATTGGAAAGATTTTGAATGGAGTAGTCGTGCCATACATGTTTCTGCTATTAATCAAACAAAGTGGTAATACAGTACTCCCTTGCTACTTTTACAAACTTCTAGATGAATTCATTGTCTAAAATTGCCAACCTAGTCTTATTGATTGTCACACTGTGTGGATAATTAGGTGGTCTGCCAAGAGTTTCCTACATCCAGATGTTGTAGCGGTCTATGCTTACATTTTTCTTTGGGATGAAGACCTTGGAGTTGCTAATTTTCATGCTGGGAGGTAAAAACTATGTGCATATGTATGTAAGCACAGGCGCATAAATTATACACACATGTTTACCCAACATGCTTCATGCATATGATTATACAGCTAGCATGCACCTTATGGCCTATATATGTATCTTTTATTAAAGAAACAGGAGTTCAGAACACAAAATATTAAACTAGGAAAAATGTATTCATTATTATCTAATTTTGGTTTGAAACAAAGTTATTATGGAGAATTGGCAATACAAGAAAACTGATGTAATTCCCAAAGGTAGTGAATCTATCAAGTATGACTTAAATACCATGCTAGTGTTAGGTTTGTATAATATTCATGAACGCAATCAAATTGCATAAATAAGCGGAAACGTGTAAAATCAGAGTTTAAAAAATTTACAAATCATATACCCGGATCACCCTTTATGCACAGTTATTAATTAAATGAAAAGATAAAGAATAAAATCATACCCTTTAAGATCGAGCTTCCTCAGGTACAAGTTCACCTCCAAATCCTTTCGCGTTCAACTTGAATTCACCGGGTTTGGTTCCTTCTTTTGATCAACGTTAGCCATCCAAGTGTTTGGCCTCTAGAGGTGATCCACCAAGGAAGAAGAAGAATTCAAGAAGATGGGTGGTTGGCTAAACCCTAGTTTTTCTATCTCTATAGAAAGGAGGCGTCTTCTCTCAACCATTGGAATTATAACGTATCATTGATATCTGATATAAGACTCTTCTTATATAGATATCAAGTAACCCTATGAAAATAAGGTATTATTTAATTAAACTCTTTTAATTAAATGGGCTCTCTAATCTTATTAGGGATAATTAATTAAACTCCTTTAATTAATTTTCCTCCTAATCCAATTAGGAATAAATGAGAGTACTTATATTAAATTAATTCCTAAACTCTTTTAGAAATTAAAATAATAATAATAATTGTAATAATATTAATAAGACTCCTCTTATTAATTTATATTTAATATTTCTAAAATATTAAATAATAAATATTAAGCTATTTAATTTATTCTATCACCATAGATTAAATTAAATATACATAACATATTATTACGATTATGCCATTAACTTCTTAAATAATTATTCTTCCTTTTATGGTGTGACCCTTTAGGTTCTCCATATTAAATCGGTTGTGAATAAATCAATTAGAACAATTCTAATCTTATTTAAATAAATAAATTAAACAATTAATTTATTTAAATAAATAATATTTATTCTACAATAGGGATAAGCCTCCTAGCGATCAACGACTTTCCGGATAATATAGATTTCAACATTAATCATAAAAGAACCTTTGAGTAAATAGTTATCGTATGCAATTCAATCCTTCCACCATACAATGTCCCAATTAAATATAAGACATGGAATTCTTTGTCACAAGTCTTATTTTATTTAATTATATGTATTTCGACTCTTAAATGCACAACTCCAAATAATGCAAATTAGAAACTCCTTTCTAATTTCATTATGCCTTAACCAAGACTACCGAGTTGTCATTTATCGAATCACATAGGACATTTCTCTTCTTTTAATAAGTGGTAGATTCTTTATTGATCATATATTATTTCCATGTACAACTTATTATACCCAAGCATACCTTTGATATACCCTAAGGGTCTTAAGGAATAAGTCAAAGTATAACTCATCATACACAAGATACTATGATGATCTCAAGTCCAAGGATCACTTGTACTACTATCACTACAGAATTTCTATTGACGAGCAAGTAAAACTCCATTAGGTATTCCTTAGCGAGCCAATGCTCAATGAACTTATTCTCTAATAAGCACCTACATACTTGCTTTAGTGTCTCCACACAAATGATTATGAGATCAATCATCCTCATCCAATGAAAAGCAAAGCAACGTATGTACTTCGATCTATCCGGATTCACTAATCCCCAATTTAGTAATCCAATAATTGGGAACTATTTTAGTTTTAAGCTTTCTAAGAATTTTGATCTAATTAGAATGATCATCATCATTATTCTAAAAGCATTGCTTAAAACTATGGGTTTATCACATATTATAAAACAAAGATCATGTAGATAATTAAAAGCCTTTAATAAATTAATACTTTTTATTAATAAATGAATAAGATTGTTACAAAGTATATGCTTTATCATCAAACATGATTGGCTTGTGCATACTACTTTCAATCTCCCACTTGCACTAAAGCTAATCGTCATGGTATCTCATACTCTTCTTCTCTAAGTGACGATTATCCTGTCATTGTTGGATAAGCTTTAGTTAATGGATATGTAATGTTGTTCATGAGAGTCCACTATCTCTATAGTGATTTCCCATCTTTCAATGATTCTAATAATCAAATGAAAGTGCCACAACACATGTTTAGATCTAAGATGAGACTTAGGAACTATTCCTAGTTACGTAATGAACTTTTAATCCAAACAATCAACTTGCAGACTTCATTTATAGCTATATACTTTGTCTTTATCACTAAACCAAAACTCTTTTTCTTTGTTTGGAACCTTTCCATTCAACGCACTAATCGCTCAAGATAACGCTTTACCTTAAAGTGGATTTTTCGTAATCTTGGTTTGTCTCGAAAAACTTGAGTCATTAAGCCCTCTAGTTTTAATTTAGACCCACCATGAATATGATCACATCCTTAGTCTTGGGTTAAGCACTTTAAGATATTTTCAGCGACTCATAGTGAACTTCTCCATAATATGACTGATCAACATCGTGTCTCGTACATTTCATCATTGCATACATGATTGTCACTCATGCGACCTCTCTTTTCGAGTGCTCTGGGGACTATTAGAGAGATACACTCCATAGCTCATCGACATGAGACATCTCTTGAGTTTGCCATGCTAAATGACTTTAGCATCAAATGAATATACGTTCCTTGGGTTAAGTCGAGCATCCTCTTAAATCTATCTATATAGATTTATATCCCCAATTAAGATACTCTTCCAAATCATTCATGGAGGAATGTTTAGACAACTTTATCTTTACTTGATTGTAGCATTGGTATGTCATTCCTTATCCGTAGTATATCAACATATAGTACTAGGAATGTCACGATGCTCTCACCAATGACCCTTTGTGTACACTCTAGGTTCATCTTATTTTGATAAAATCAAACTCTTTTGATTGCCTCATCAAAACGAATGTTCCATATTTGAGAAACTTGCTTCAATCCATTTCTCTGAGTGTCACAACACTTACCTCATCGTATGTAATCGGATCATCATCTTATGATGTGTACCTCATCATCATCATCTATGATGAATCCATACCTCCGGTATCTTTGGTACTATTCCGATTTACGATTGGTTGTGGTAAAATAGATCTATCTACGGGTTCCTCTTATTTGACTTATAGTATTTTGTGGTTCTTGAACTCTTGAAGATCTATTATCCTACCACTAGCCCCTTCATGATAAACACATTTATCTTAGAAGGCGGCGTGTTTCGTAATAAACACCTTTTGCTAAGCGGGATTATAGAACATATACCCTAAACTTACTTTAGGATGTCCCACAAATCGACACTTGTTAAATCTTGTCCCAAGCTTATCCTTTGAAACCTTTTCACATAAGTTGACAACCACTTATCTTAACATACTTAAGATTAGGAATCCTCCATGTCCATAACTTTTATGGAGTCTTGGGGGTGGATTTTGAGGTTACCTTTTTTAAGTAGATATGTCACGACCATTTCTAGGACATTATCCCGGAAGGATCTTTGGAATGTCGGTAAAAATCATTTTGGACCATACCATGTTCAACAAGGTATGATTTTTCCTTTCAGATACATTAATCAATTATTACGTATCATGAGGTGTCCATTATGAGAAAAACCATTTGAGATGATCTAGAAACTTATTGCACAAGTATTTATTCCTTGATCTAATCAAAGAATCTTAATACTTTGCCAATTTGTTTCACTTCTGAATTCTTTGAACCTTTCAAATAATTCACACTTGTATTTCAACAAATACATACATTCAACTCTTTGAATGATCATCTCCTTTTCTTATACTAGTTTGTTCAATTTATAAAATAATTTTTCACGTAAGTCAAGTATACAAAATCCATTAAGTAATCTTTCAGTTCTATACGAAACATTATAGAACAACAATTGTTCTTAATTATAATACCAAAAATTTTATTGTCCAACAATAAAATGGAAATAATGTTTCCAACGAGAACTGGAATACAATAACAACTTATTGACTTAATAGACTTGCCCGTAGGCATTGCTAAACTATAAGTTCCTATGGCTAATGCAAAGAACCTTTGCTTCATTTTCCACACATAGGATTACTTATATTTGTTTAGCTTTCTACTTCGCTTGGTCCTTCATAAATCTATATTTATGATAACCAAAGTCGGTATCCAATACCCAAGTAGAACCTTGACTTAAAGAAAAATTTATTTTAAATCTTGAACAAAATTGTATTTATAACCCAAACTTCATTAAGCTTCTTTGGTTAGCCACTGCAAGGTGCTTCTCGCAGGTTTCTTTCTAGTGTCCATGCTTATTGCGGTGGAAGCAAACTCCTTTGCTATCCGTGATCGATTTTGTTCTTATTATCCTTTGTTTTTGCTTTACATATACCTTCTTTGAATCGTTCTTCTTTTTTGTAAGATCCTTTTGGCCCTACCAAGAAGAAGACATGGTCTTTCTTGGTTGGAAAGTGACTCATCATTTTTCAACATGTCAAGCAAATCAACGAAGGCGATATCTAGCTTGTTTATATGAAAAATTCACAACAATTGTGAAAGCAGTCCCGGGAGTGAGTGCAAGATCAAATCTTGGCTCAACTCTCCATCCATGACAAAAACCAGTTGTCTAATTGATCAATCAAATTGATTATGTTAAGGACTTTTGTTTGTACTTTATAGTGTCATTAGTCATTCTAGATCGGAAGAGCTCCTTAGATATCTGATATCTATTAGTCCTACTTTCCTCTCCATCAACTACTTGATGTGCGGGAATATAGTAGTAGCATCCATAGTTTCATCTTGACGTTGAAGCTCAATACTTTCGGATGCGGCGAGCATGATGCATTGAGCCAACCGTGCATCATCTTGTCACTTTCTAAAAGTAGCAATTTCTTCCTCGGAGGCATTATGCGCAACCATTGCGAGGATAGGCATATTAAGGATATAAGATAGCTTTTCACCGTGAGAACTATTCTCAATTTCCTTAACCAATCCATTTAATTCTTGCAGTTAATTTAGCATCTAATATGCTTCATGATGATAGTAATTTTAGACATTGTAAAATTACGTAAATGAATTTGTAATTAACAACATTTTAACATACATTCTTTTATTAATTACCAAAATAAATTAGGTCTTGTTTTAAATTGGTATCTCCCACTATTTTCTTCAAACTATATTACCCTCAATATATGTAGTTCGGCAAAATCTAATTAAAGATCTGGTAGTGAGAATAAGGATCCCATTTCAAATGTATATAGCCTTGTGGTGACACAACAAACTATATATAAATAAATAGGTAGACAACTTTTGTCAATTACATCAACTATCTGAACTCCTTGTATTTTGCCTCTTAGATTATTTTGATCAAGTGGTGGCACATCCGAATCAAAATTATCCAAGTTAAGTCCAACCTAGCACTCCATATATTCAAAAAAGAAAAATATCATCCTTGTGGTGACACAACAAAACAATATTGTTCAATTTTCTTTATAAGCATCAAATGTGATAAATTAACATCTTAAATACTTAATACTTGCCTTGTGGTGACACAACAAACTCATATTAAATATTTAATACTCTATTAATTTTATCATGCTAGAAGGCGACGTTCGATATTCCAAATATCTTTGAACGCTTAGGACTTAATATAAAAAAATTGAGGGGTTTGTTATTAATTTGTCTCATCTTGTTTAGCGCGCATGCACACACACACACACACACACACACACACACACACATATATATATATATATATATATATATATATATTATATATATATATACAATACGTATTAATGAACATATATTATATAATATATAATATATATAGTATAAGCATGCACATATAGAATATTATATTTCTACTCGGATTGATTATGGACTTTTATTCTAGTTTGGTTCACTAGAGCCACCAAGTGAACCAAAAGGTCAAACCCTAGGGTGCAAGAAAATAATATTTAAATATAACTATTACATTTAAACCTGGGCTCCATTACAAACGGGTCTTCAAGCTCCTTGCTCTTTGATCTCCAATTTTTCAAAATTAATTCTAACTATTACTATTACAAAACTATTTAAAATAAATAGAAACCTTGATCGTGATCGAGGGAAATGCATAGGAGGAGATAGAATTTACATTCTAAAAAATTAGAGAAGGCAGTCTGCAGACCCCATTTAATAAAACACATACATTCATGCATCCAACTAAAATAAAATCCAATCACATTGGTCAATAGTCCATAATCAATCCCATTTATTATCATACACATCATCATATGCATCAATAAATAACATTCATCTCATGAATAATAAACATTTAATATATATATATATATATATATATTGATCATTTAATGGGCAAATTTAGTTAGTATAAAATCTAATTTTGAATCAAAATAAACTCCTTTATTTTAATCCAAATTTAAATTAAAATAAAACTATTTTATTTTAATTTATCCAATTTTGAATAAAATAAACTATTTTATTTTAATCAAAACTTTTAATCAAAATAAACTCCTTTTTTTTATTAATTATGGAATCCAATTCCATATATAAAAAATCCTTTATTAAAAAAAACACTTTTCCTATTCATTTCTCTTTTCCTATTCACAAATAAACTCCTTTATTTTGAATAATATGAAATCTTATTTCATATCTAAATAAACTCCTTTATTTAAGGAAACATAGAATCTAATTTCAACTCCAATTAGTTTTCATGGAATCCAATTCCAACTCTAATTAGTTAGCATGAAATTCTAATTTTAAAATTTAAATAAACCTTTTATTATAATTATAAAATAAATAAGAATAATATATATATATATATATATATATATATATATATATATATTAAAACCTTTAATAAGTATCCTAATATACTTGAATCCTGTAACAAGTAAAAGGTTGAGGAATCATTTTTTTTTTTGAGTTTCACGTGATCCCCATATTACAAGAATCTCCATTCTCCTGGGCCACGTTGGAATCATCATACAACAGGAGCACTCGTGAAGCAATATTTTGTGAACCTTTTAAAAGGTAAATTGAGTCATTATGTGAAAGTGATTCACGAAATATCAAAAACAATAATATATGTCCACGCTTGAATATCAAGTCATGGATTTTTTTTTTTATAAATTTTATACAATAAAATTATGCCCAATTAAATTGTTCTAAACTCATATCAATATACATATCAAATTAAAATAATTAATAATTCGCATAAAGGTTTGGCTCTGATGCCACTGTTAGGTTTGTATAATATTCATGAACGCACTCAAATTGCATAAATAAGCGGAAAGCGTGTAAAATCAGAGTTTAAAAAATTTACAAACCATATACCCGGATCACCCTTTATGCACAATTATTAATTAAACGAAAAGATAAAGAATAAAATCATACCCTTGAAGATCGAGCTTCCTCAGGTACAAGTTCACCTCCAAATCCTTTCGCGTTCAACTTGAATTCACCGGGTTTGGTTCCTTCCTTTGATCAACGTTAGCCACCCAAGTGTTTGGCCTCTAGAGGTGATCCACCAAGGAAGAAGAAGAATTCAAGAAGATAGGTGGTTGGCTAAACCCTAGTTTTTCTATCTCTATAGAAAAGGAGCGTACTCTCCAACCATTGGAATTATAACGTATCATTGATATCTGATATAAGACTCTTCTTATATAGATATCAAGTAACCCTATGAAAATAAGGTATTATTTAATTAAACTCTTTTAATTAAATGGGCTCCCTAATCTTATTAGGGATAATTAATTAAACTCCTTTAATTAATTTTCCCTCCTAATCCAATTAGGAATAAATGAGAGTACTTATATTAAATTAATTCCTAAACTCTTTTAGAAATTAAAATAATAATAATAATTGTAATAATATTAATAAGACTCCTCTTATTAATTTATATTTAATATTTCTAAAATATTAAATAATAAATATTAAGCTATTTAATTTATTCTATCACCATAGATTAAATTAAATATACATAACATATTATTACGATTATGCCATTAACTTCTTAAATAATTATTCTTCCTTTTAAGGTGTGACCCTTTAGGTTCTCCATATTAAACCTACAGAATAAATCAATTAGAACAATTCTAATCTTATTTAAATAAATAAATTAAACAATTAATTTATTTAAATAAATAATATTTATTCTACAATAGAGATAAGCCTCCTAGCGATCAACGACTTTTCGGATAATATAGATTTCAATATTAATCATAAAAGAACCTTTGAGTAAATAGTTACCGCATGAATTCAATCCTTCCACCATACAATGTCCCAATTAAATATAAAACATGGAATTCTTCACAAGTCTTATTTTATTTAATTATATGTATTTCGACTCTTAAATGCACAACTCAAATAATGCAAATTAGAAACTCCTTTCTAATTTCATTCTCCTTAACCAAGGACTACCGGGTTGTCATTTATCGAATCACATAGGACATTTCTCTTCTTTTAATAGTAGTGGTAGATTCTTTATTGATCATATATTATCTCCATGTATAACTTATTATACCCAAGCATACCCTTTGATATACCCTAAGGGTCTTAAGGAATAAGTCAAAGTATAACTCATCATACACAAGATACTATGATGATCTCAAGTCCAAGGATCACTTGTCTTACTATCACTACAGAGAATTCCTATTGACGAAGCAAGTAAAACTCCATTAGGTATTCCTTAGCGAGCCAATGCTCAATGAACTTATTCTCTAATAAGCACCTACATACTTGCTTTAGTGTCTCCACACAAATGATCATGAGATCAATCATCCTCATCCAACGAAAGCAAGTTAACGTATGTACCCGATCTATCCCGGATTCACTAATCTCTAATTTAGTAATCCAATGATTGGGAACTATTTTAGTTTTAAGCTTTCTAAGAATTTAGATCTCATTAGAATGATCATCATCATTATTCTAAAAGCATTGCTTAAAACTATAGGTTTATCACATATTATAAAACAGCATCATGTAGATAATTAAATGCCTTTAATAAATTAATACTTTTTATTAATAAATGAATAAGATTGTTACAAAGTATATGCTTTATCATCAAACATGATTGGCTTGTGTGCATACTACTTTCAGCTAGAGGCCGAACATGGAAAGACTGTCAGTGCTATTAGATGTCAAAATATATATATGGACATAAAACTAAGATGTATGAAACAACAGATTTACCAAGGGAAGTATTATTACTTTCTCATATATTCTAGACCAAGTCTTTAGATGGATGGAGTTTCTCATATATTCCAACTATTATATTGTAATGTTGTAATGTGAATGATTTTAAATGATTTTATATTTTTTATGTTTTATTTTATACTAGTGATCCTTTTTTTAAGGACTGTTTATCTTTTGATTCAAACATGGGAGGGGAAATGTGTTATATTTGTGGTTGTCACTATACTCATCATTCCTCGAGGCTTCTAACATATTTTTTTTACAACTATATTAAAAATGTATACTTCAAATGTCTCATTCTCATTGTGTCATCCACTGTTGCACTCTAAATGACATTGTGGATTGTAATGAGAGCTTACAAAATTCTTTGTTTGCAGATCCCTGAGATTTTCTATTATTCCCGAAGCGATTAGCTTCATCCCACTACTCCACTATTTGACTAGGAAGCACAAACTCTGGCCGCGATGCATTAGCGATTTAAAAAGAATATTCATTATATGTGATCATGACAGGGACGGTGCCCTCAGCGATGCGAAATTAAATGATTTTCAGGTCTCATTTCTTGTTTCCATATGTTGTATGCTCAGGTCTTTGTTTTTCTAAAGTCTATTATTGTTGTGCTTCCTGATGAGCTAGTTTCACAAAGCTGTCTTGTAAGCGAGATTCTGAGATATTTTCACAAAGCTGTTTTGTGAGTTCTCTGTACTAGTTTAAGATCATTGCCTTTTGCCAAAAGTGGTTTTTATTTTCTTTTCTTTTTAAATTTAAGTTCTTCAGTTTCATCTTTTCTTATTCCTCGTCTTATTGAAATTGAATTTTGGTGTTTTTATTGCAGCATGAAGTTTACAAGCCCAACCTTGATTTTCTTGAAGAAAATGATGATGAAGTGGATCTAACATGTCACACTTTATTACTTCTAGTTCATTGTTATTCTTTCAGTTTTCTTATGTTATTTAATAAATTTTGTAGGTACTATGGTCCTTGTGAGACCAAGATACAATAACAAATTTTGTAGTTATCGTGACTCGAGTATTATGATTTATTTATATGAGAAGTTTTAATTTTATTAGCTCTTTATGCATTAGCTTATCAATTAGTTTGAAAAAAGTATGGCAATATTTATATTTACTTGAAAAATAAATTTAATATTTCTTATAGAGATTAATAATAATAATATATATGAAATCAATGATTTAAAAATAAATTATGTGACGCCCCCAAAATTAGGTATACGTCACCCATCTTGGGTCGCCACTTACATGGTACATAAATTCAAATACAACTTACTAATATAAGCGTAGGTATGCAATACGACATAAAGCGTGAGTTTGAATACAAATATTGTCTACTAGATATTATACAAACTCAAAAGGAGTCCTCATTACAACTATTATCACACTATTTCACGTAATAGTGAGGACTACTAATGCTATCCTCCGGACCATTACTCTGTTCCCAGACTTCGTCCCGGCTATGTTCTCATTTTCTCAAGAGAAACGGTGAAAGAAAGGGTGAGCTCAACTAGCCCAAAGAAAAATATTATGACTAAGATAATGCGAGAATAAATTATCATTAGCCTTCAACAAAGTGTTAAACCGATAAAATACAATAGACAACCGGTTTAACTGCAATGAATATGCGATCCATTAAAAGAGTCAAGTAGAAAATAAAGTCTACTGTCTTTTAGGTTTTAAAAGGTTTTCATAAATTTTTATCACTAAGACTCGGTTTAATGAATAAACCACAATATCTAATCATCCACGTACCAAAGGTCAAGGATTTTCATCAAATTATCAATGTTCATGACTATACCGAATCACCCCTCGTCATAATCATACCAAAAACTATCCATCAACGCATTACGAGCCCACTTTGAGGACTTTTATCACATCATTTATAATAAGCCATGATTATACCGAATGATCCTCGGTCATAATCATACTAAGTTCATCTATGCACGTAAGCGAAAGATAACATAATATATCATGAGGATGATGACAATGACATAATAATTCAATAAAACAAGTTCAAGAATTATTTTATCCGAGAATTAATAACGTCCAAATTGTCAACAAGATCTTTGTTTTGTAGAGTAAAATTCAAGAATGATCGGAAGAATATTTCCATGAAAAGATCTCGGATGAAACGCAAATATCAAGGATATTCTACTAATTTCATGGAGTATAGAAGTCAAAGTTTTAACCAACCGGGTATAATAAAGAATGGAATAACAAAAGAAATCACCATGCATGCGGTACTTGCGCCAGACGGAGTTATTCAAATGAATAATAATAACGGAACCGGTCGGTGAAATTCACAATTTACGTGGATGTTCCAAATGTAATAATAAAGATAGAACCGGATCCGGTGTAAAACACACGGATAGGATATTCCAACGAGAATGATAAAGATTTTAACCGGTCCTGTAAAACACACGCATGCAGATGTTCCAATGAGAATAATAATAAAGATTTTACCGGTCCGTGTAAAACACACGAGCATGGGATGTTCCAACAAAATAATAATAAAAATGGAACCGAATCCGGGTGTAAAACACATGCATGTGGATGTTCCAAATGAATAATAGAAGAATGTCACCAAGTATAGGGTAAACCACGATTTCAGATTATGTATAGGGTATGTCACAGCGTATCTGAGTTATTCCATCGAGAATAATAAAGAATGGAATAACGGAGGATTTCACCAAGTATAGGGTATGTCACAGCGTATATAGGTTATTCCAATGAATAATAAAGAATGGAATAATGAAGTTCTCTTCATGAATAAGAAAGAATAACACCCTTTTACGAAAGTACAACAAATAATATCCCTTCTTAGTAAAAGACATATTGGATATCAAAGTAGTGAAGTACCGAATATACTTCTTCTTTCTCTCTCATAGATTTTCTCTCTATAGCTTCTCTCTATAATTTCTCTCTCTAGAGTTTAAATTGAATTAAGTGAAAATAATGAAGGAATGAGCTTCATTTATAAGAAAATAGAATGCATAGTAATTAATCCATGAACGGTCCAGATTGATTTACTTTAATCTAACGGTCCATATTTAAAGCAAAATCTTTTAAATAAAATATCATATATTCTATTTATATAAAAACATTTTACTATGCAAACACTATGCAACACTATGCAAAAATACTATGCAACACTATGCATAATAAAATATAATATATTCTATTTATAGAATAACTTTAATAAAGTATTACATTTTATATAAAAGATGTTTACATTTTATTACGTTAATAATACGAATAAAACAAAACGTCATTATCGCTTATAATAATTCATATTATTAATCGTGATAATAATGGAATCAAACCGGTGACTTCTCACATAAGCATCATTAATCAATACCGTGTGCTACTTATGCAACCACACGTATATCATTTTTTTTACTACCGAGTAGTTCAACAATGATCAACGGTAAAACTTTCGTAGTTATTTCAATAAAATATTTTTGTCGTTTTCTCAATCCGAATGATAATTACATTGTGGGGTCCACCAATGATTGAGCCGTTGTGCGAATATTCCACGCTAAATTGAATATTCTCCACCAATCGAATATAATATAACCACTTGCATACTTTGCAAAATTTATAAATACTACCCACAACTATAATATTATCTCAAATTCACACCATAATATTAAAAATTATTTCGACAAAATTTAAATCTTTATTGATAAAATCACGGGGTCTCACAATCTCCCTCCTTATGGAATTTAAGCCCTCCGAAATTAGGGTGCGTACACTGTATGATAAGAGGTGAGGATACCTTGAATACCTTTATCGTTAAAATATTAAATTCATCTCCTGAATCCGCCAAAGATATTCATTAACAATTCATCTCTTTTGCCTACTGAAAGCTAAAGATATACAACCAGTAAAACCAATAATCTTTGAGGCCAGACTTAATAGTATCACAACCACGAATTATCCATGCACTTCTTGGCGAGGATATTCGTGTTTTCAATCTGATCATGATTATACCGAATAATCCGTGGTCATAATCATACCAAGTCTATCAATGCACTACTGACGAAAGATAACTTTTACCACATCCATGAATTAATATTTCATTCTTTGAGACTCATTCAATAATTAATTCATATCATCGAATCATCCTCGCACTACGGGCCGAGGATATTCATTAGTATCACGACCACGAATTATCCATTACCTTTCTACCAAAGATAATCGTGTATTCATTAAGATCACGACCACAAATTATCCATGCACTACTACCAATGATAATCGTGTATTCATTAGTATCACGACCACAAATTATCCATGCACTACTGACGAAAGATAATCGTGTATTCATTAGTATCACGACCACAAATTATCCATGCACTACTACCACGAAAAGATAATCGTGTATTCATTAGTATCACGACCACAAATTATCCATGCACTACTGCCAAAGATAATCGTGTTTTCAATTACGGTTATGATTATACCGAACAATCCTCAGTCATAATCATACCAAGTCCATCTATGTACTTCAAAGTGCCACGAGATGACTTTCAACATAATATAAGCATGATGATAATGATATAAAGAATCAATCAAATGAGATAAAGGATAAATATTAAACATTTATAATATAATTTATCCGAGATTCAAGAATATCCCCATGTTATCAATCACTTAATAATCTCATAATCTAATATCATTAATATTATAACAATATTTTAATCATTTCTTAAATTTATAAACAATTTATCTCAATTGTTTACGCTTTACCATATAATGCATTTAATCATTCAAAATGCCATACTCATAAGATATCATCACCAATGATCAAATCCCTCATCAAAAAATATGCATATACTCTATATAGGATTCTCTAGCCATAAAATCCTATTTTCAACTTTGTTACTTCACATAACATATTTAACTCATATGTTCGTAACTAAACTATTTTCATGAAAAATACCAAATCAGTCCCAAAAATATTTCTTTTCTGGGATTTAGCAAAATATAGTCCAATAATGAAAATAAATTTTTCTCGGAATTTTTAAAATTCATTTACTATTTTTCAAAAATTAATTTCTAATTAATTCTTTAAGAAATTAGCTACCTCAAGTTTAACTCCAAAAATTCCCAAATCTTGGCAGGACCTTACATATGTTAACGTGAGCTTCTAGTTTAAATTTCATGGTCATCAGAGTTATAGAACTCCGGTTATAGCGTTTTTTGTCGGAAAAACCTAAATATTGAAATAGTCATAACTTGCTCATTTTAAGTCAAAATGAGCTCATTTTTGGACACGATGTTCTTTATACCATATACTTTTATGTCCCAAAAGGCCTGAATTTTTCTCACTAATTAAGTGGCCGAAACAGCCCTTACAAAAATGTGGCGCGCGACTTTTTTGGACATTTTGAAGTTTTGACTCCTTTGCTAAAATCAGTCCACACGAAAATCTACAACACCTTTTTCATTGATTCCACTTGGATTAGTTAGGTAACTCATAGATCTAACTCTAGGACTTAACCACACTCAAAAATTCAAAATATAATAAGAGATTTGGTCAATTGAATTTCATGTTACGTTTTTCACCAAAATCGGTTTTAACTCCTTGTGATTTTAAGAAACTTTCATGTTTTCACATACTAACCAACATAACTCATCATAACACTTACTAATACCACGAATACCCATGATTTTCATTAGTCCAATGCTTTTATTATGACTTTCATCATAAACCACGTAAACTGTTCATTTTAGTTGAAGAAATATTTGAGGGTTTAAGAAATGGGTTTTGTACTGGGGTCAATACAAAATTCGATTTCACGCTCTAAGTAGGCTAAGAAGTCTTCAAGAATACACCAGGAAATTTATTAATAATAGAAATATCATTCAAAACTGTGACTCTCATCCAAGATTTGGATAGTACGTCACATTGATACCAACTGTGACTTCTATCCCTTAACCTAGATAGCACCTCACAATGATACCTATAAACTTGCCATCTTCATTCACGATGTAAGCCTCTGAAAGCTTTGGCTTGATGCATTCCACACAAGGAAGTCAACAACGAAAGGTTCGGGGCTCTTTACTTATGGCTTGATATAACAATAATTGACTTTAGTAGTTTGGTTACTTGAATTCGCACAACAGGTTGGTTATGAATATAAAAGCTAACAACCTTACGAAAAAACATGATGAGTAGTTAACCAATTGATTCCTAAAATCACATCAAAGGCAAGTATTTTCAAAAGATAAGATCGACGGAGTAACGTGAAAGTGTTTATTTGAATCAAACAAGATTTAAAAATAGTAAGCGATAACGAAGGCTCCTACTAACGAAGTTTCAACCAATAAGTCAAAGTCTAACTTCTCCTGAGTCAAATTTAAACGTTGAACGCAAGCAAGAGAGATAAAATAATGGGTAGAACCGGTATCTTATAAGGTATAGACTTCAGAATTTATAATTAACTAACTTGTGCTAACTTCGTTCGGTTTACTCGCTTTTGAGAAGTCATCATGAAAATGCACTTCCTAAAACCAACGACTTTGTTTTGTCCATATCCACCTTTGGTGCCACCGTCCCACTAGACTTGACTTTGGTGCACAACAAAAATTGAGCTAAATGACCTTCTCTTCTTGCAATTTCCACTTCTATTATCTTTGCCATGATTACCAATCAAGTGGTTACCATTCTTAGCATGATAATTTCCCCGATGGTTATCATTGTTACGATGGCCGATTGCCACCAATATGATTATTATCGTGTTGTTGGTCGTTACCTTTTTTTGTTTGAAATTTGAATCAACACTCTCATGTGCTTCATTGCTTATCTCGGCATTTTCGGATGTCATTCTCAAACACCGTCACAAAACAAGGGTTAATTAACATATCACATATTATCCCTATACTACGTGAGACCAATTAAATACCAAATAAATTTAGGTAGGTCATACTAGCGAAGGAATACCCGTCTCTCCCCTCCTAGTTCTTATCTCACATCTCACCGGGGATCATATCCTAAGCTCGATACCAATGTGGCGCCCCCAAAATTAGGTATATACGTCACCCATCTTGGGTCGCCACTTACATGGTACATAAATTCAAATACAACTTACTAATATAAGCTGTAGTATATGATACGACATAAATCGTGAGTTTGAATACAAATATTGTCTACTAGATATTATACAAACTCAAAAGGAGTCCTCATTACAACTATTATCACACTATTTCACGAATAGTGAGGACTACTAATGCTATCCTCTAGACCATTACTCCGCTCCCAGACTCGTCCCGGCTATGTTCTCATTTCACGAAGAAAACGGTGAAAGAAAGGTGAGCTCAACTAGCCCGAAGAAATATTATGACTAAGATAATGCGAGAATAAATTATCATTAGCCTTCAATGATGTTAAACCGATAAAATACAATAGACAACCGGTTTAAGCTGCGGTGAAATATGCAATCCATTAAAAGAGTCAAGTAGAAAATAAAGTCTACTGTCTTTTAGGTTTTAAAAGGTTTTCATAAATTTTTATCACTAAGACTCGGTTTAATGAATAAACCACAATATCTAATCATCCCCATCTACCACGGTCAAGGATTTTCATCAAATTATCAATGGTCATGACTATACTTAAATCACCCCTGGTCATAATCATACCAAAAACTATCCATCAACGCATTACAGAATACCGAGGACTTTTATCACATCATTTATAACAAGCCATGATTATCTTACCGAATGATCCACGTCATAATCATACTAAGTTCATCTATGCACGTAAACCAAAGATAACATAATATATCATGAGGATGATGACAATGACATAATAATTCAATAAAACAAGTTCAAGAATTATTTTATCCGAGAATTAATAACGTCCAAATTGTCAACAAGATCTTTGTTTTGTAGAGTAAAATTCAAGAATGATCGGAAGAATATTTCCATGAAAAGATCTTTGGATGAAACGAAAATATCAAGGATATTCTACTAATTTCATGGAGTATAGAAGTCAAAGTTTTAACCAACTGGGTATAATAAAGAATGGAATAACAAAAGAAATCACCATGCATGCGGTGCTTGCATGTAGGCAAAGTTATTCCAACGTAATAATAATAACGGAACCAGTCGGTGAAATTCACACAAGCGGGATGTTCCAACCGTAATAATAAAGATAGAACCCGGATCCGGTGTGAAACACACGATAGATATTCAACGAGAATGATAAAGAGCGGAACCGGTCCTGTAAAACACACGAGACGTGATGTTCCAATGAGAATAATAATAAAAGATTTTAACCAGTCCTGTGTAAAACACATGCATAGGATGTTCCAACAAAATAATAATAAAGATTTTAACCGAATCAGGTGTAAAACACACAGACGGTGATGTTCCAACGAATAATAATAGAAGAATGTCACCAAGTATAGGGTAAACCACGTGATCAGATTATGTATAGGGTATCTTGGCAGATATCTGAAAGTTATTCCATCGAAATAATAAAGAATGGAATAACAGAGGATTTCACCAAGTATAGGGTATCACTGGCGTATATAGGTTATTCCAATGAATAATAAAGAATGGAATAACGAAGTTCTCTTCATGAATAAGAAAGAATAACACCCTTACGAGATTACAACAAATAATATCCCTTATCGTAAAAGAGACTTTGGATATCAAAGTAGTGAAGTACGAGAATACTCTTCTTCTTTCTCTCTATAGATTTTCTCTCTATAGCTTCTCTCTATAATTTCTCTCTCTAGAGTTTGAAAGTGAATTCGTAAGAAAATAATGAAGGAATGAGCTTATTTATAAGAAAATAGAATGCATAGTAATTAATCCATGAATCCGGTCCAGTTGATTTACTTTAATCGGCGGTCCATATTTAAAGCAAAATCTTTTAAATAAAATATCATATATTCTATTTATATAAAAACATTTTACTATGCAAACACTATGCAACACTATGCAAAAACACTATGCAACACTATGCATAATAAAATATAATATATTCTATTTATAGAATAACTTTAATAAAGTATTACATTTTATATAAAAGATGTTTCGTTTTATTACGTTAATAATACGAATAAAACAAAACGTCATTATCGCTATAATAATTCATATTATTAATCGACAATAATGGAATCAAACCGAGTGACTTCTCACATAAGCATCAATAATCAATACCGTGTCTACTACTATGCAACCACACGTATTCTTTAGACTTTTTACTACCGAGAGTAGTTCAACAAAGATCAACGGTAAAACTTCCGCCGTTATTTCAATAAAATATTTTTGTCGTTTTCTCGATCAAACAATAATTACATTATGGGGTCCACCAATGATTGAGTAGTTGTATCTAATATTCCTGCTAAATTGAATATTCTCCCACCAATCGAATATAATATAACCACTTGCATACTTTGCAAAATTTATAAATACTACCCACAACTATAATATTATCTCAAATTCACACCATAATATTAAAAATTATTTCGACAAAATTTAAATCTTTATTGATAAAATCTGGGGTCTCACAAATTATAATTTTCAATGAATTTAGATTATTTAGCAATTAATTTTTTATTTACAAATTTATAATTTGTGAAGGAATTTTTCTCTCACTAATTTGAAGAAAGATTCTCAATTTATAATTAGTGAAGAAAAATATTCTCTCGTTAAATAAATTTATTCCTCACAATATATTATTTGTGAGGGAATCAAGTTATTCACTAATTTCAAATATTTCTTCTTAAAATATTATTTCTGAAGGAAATCAATCTTTCACTAAATAACAATATTCCATTACTAAATACAATTTGTGAATAAAAAAGTTATTCACAATATACCACTCACAAAAAATATTTAGTTACTATTTAGCAAATGATACCCAATTGCGAGGAGGTTTAATGCGAGCACTCGTGTGAAGAAAATATTTCTTCACAATAAATCACTTGTGAGTGATATAGGGCCTCTAGTGAAGGATTTGTCCTTCACTAGATGTAGTGGGTTTATACCTCTATTATGCTTCCATACTTGAATCTGACTTTGATGATTTGATATTGGAAAGCTAAGTAGTGATATTATCTTAACTTATCTTTCCTTTTCACTCTCAAACCAGAAAATATAGAGAGAGAATTAATGGACTTGGCTCAAATGAAAAGTAAAGTAAGCTTTTTCCTTACTTTTAATCTCTTAGATTTTTAATCCATGGTCACAATTGCTGCTAAGTGGCAAGGAAATCTGATATTTGTGAGATATAGACGCATGGGATAGAGCTAGGGTTGGTGAACAACTCACATAAGGGCAAGATCCATACTCCATCTTAAAAAAAAAAAATACAAAAAGGGCACAAAAGTCATTTTGCTTCCAATTTTAATGCCAAAGATGTCATTTTATCAAACCCTTAGGGTTAAAACCTAAGGTTTTTTAAAAATCAATTTTCTAGGATTTCCAATTTAGGTTTTCAAAATAGAAAATTAATATTTCTAAATTATAATTAAGATTCTCTAATTATATTAAGATTTCCTAATCATAAATTCAAGCTTGCTAATTAGGATTAATATATCCTAATTAAAACTGTTAATTTAGCAATTAGATCCCATAATTGTATATTAGGGTTTCTAACAAAATAATCAGGGTTTCAAATTTTGAAATTAGGGTTTTCTAACTAATTTGTTAGATTTTACCCTAATTAAGACTGTAATTATTTACACTTAAGCATTTGAGATCACAAATTAGGGTTTTAACAATCCTAAATAGGGTTTTGGATTATCGGAACTAAAATTAGAGTTTCTAGAACCGATCGTTAGGGTTTCTTATCAATAGCTAAGGTTTTCTAACTAAACGTCGATGTTCTTAATATATATTAGGGTTTGACACTGATATAATTTATCTGGTCAACTCTCGACCCTTAACCACATTTTGTACACATATATAGCCATACACACAGAGCATATACACTTATACATTTAACATTGTAAGCCTTCACCAAAATTTTTTAAATACACAAAATTCCTTTCCAAAAATCTCAAATCCATTTACTTATTTTTTGTCTAGGTTTATTATTCAATCTTTAATCCATCATTTAAGATTTAAATAATTTTCTAAATTCTTGGGTTGTCAAAGATTCTTACGTCAGAAGGCACTACTCAATAATTTTTACAGTAATTACTGTTCAATATTTTATTTTATTGATTCAATAACTGTTGCGTTGATATTTTATATTATTGTTGTTTCAATAATTGTCACTGCACAGTATTTCCATTATCAGATCAATAATTAATATTGTTTGAATAAGCTTTCTCTCTATATATTATCGAGCGTATTTTATGAGTATTTAGATACTTTGAGAGTTGTTATTAAGTGTAAGTTTCATTCAACATTACATCCGATATTCCAGTCAGAAATACTGTTCTTTTGAGGTAAGGGATGTTATTTTCTTCGTAAATGATATTATTTCTTTCAATATCATTCTGCTGAAATATTGGTATGAATTTTATTGTGGAATTTCTACCTTTTTGTGTTGAGGTTATTATTCACGTATACGACACTATTCACGAATACGACACTATTCACCAAAAAATAAAATTTTCCCTTCTTTGTCCCAGATGTCTATTATGGTTAATATCTTTGATTGTATCCATGTTTTGATCTTCATTCTTGAATTTGACTCTACTATGGTTTTATTATGGAGCATTTTTGAACTTGGATTATCTCAAGTATGAATCCCTAATCTTTGGTTTTTTGTCTCACTGGATTTGTTTCTTAAAAATATTTTTCGTCATCCTCAGTCCTAAATGATGATATAACTGAATATCTTTGGCATGTAGTGCAAAGATGAATGATTACCTGATGAATATCTTTGGCCCATAGTGCAAAAATGAACAGGTGTTGAGATGAACATGACCATCTGGTGATATAAATGAATATCTTTGGCCCGTAGTGCAAAGATGAATATTTGATTCAAGATGTATATTGATTGATGTTAAAGGGATAAAATATTGATGATGGACTTTTAAATTCATAGATGATAGTAGATTTCATTCTCTACTTAACTCTTCTAATGAATTATTATTTCCGCTGCAGTTGTTGATCTAAAACTTGTTGTCTATTATATTCTATCAGATTTTTCCCTGTTGAAGACGAAGGATAACTTGTTGTATATTATCTTAGTCATGATATTCTTTACAGGGCTAGTTGAGCTCACCTTTTTCCTTTTTGTTCTCAGGAAGTGAGAATTTAGCAGGAAGTAGCCGGGGTATGGAGTGATGGTTCAAGATAGTTGTTTTAGCAGTCCTCACTATTATGTAAAATAGTGCATCAATAATTGTAATGAGGACTTATTTGAGTGTGGATATTGTCTAGAGGACACTATTTGTATTTAAACTCATAGTTTATGTGTTATCGTATTTTGCACGATAATTTTATTAATGAAGTTGTAGTTGTTTCTGTACTATGTATTTGGCGACTCAAAATGGGTGATGTATACCTATTTTGGGGGCGTCACAGTGATCCTCTTGGCCACAGTTGAAGCACACTCCAGTGTTATTTTTCCCACATGTAACACACGCTTTAACTTTCCTTTTCTGCTGGCGACTCTGTTGACTTCCAGCCCCAACACTCGCATTCCACTTCCTTTTCGGGTTATTATTATTCCCACCACTGCTACAACCATTCTTGCCTTCACTCTCACTCTTCTTCTTTCTTTGTTCCTGATTGTACTTCGTTACGACATCACTTCCTCCTTCTACAATAATCACCTTCTCAAGCACCGTTGCAAACGTCTTCAACTGAAACATGGAGACTCTATTGTACAACTAGGACTTCAGTCCCTGTTTGAATCTTCTCGCCTTGTGCTCATTTGTGTTAAATTGATATGGCACAAAGCTCGCTAACTCATTGAATTTCGCCGCAAATTTCGACACTGTTATTACACCCTGCTTCAGTTCTAAAAATTGCACCTCCATTTGATTCTTTAAACTCTCTGGGTAATAGGTCTCAAAAAATATTTTCTTGAACCTATCCCAAGTCATCACTCCCTGACCTCCTCGGGTTTTATTTTTCTGCCACCAATAACTGGACTCTGCTTTCAACATAAATGTTGCAAAAGCAGTTTTCTAGTCTTTACTTACCCTAGCAACATCAAAAACCTTTTCTATTTCCGTGATCCAAGTCTGTGCCTCAACAGGATTCATGGGCCCATGGAATTCCGGTGGTCCAACCGCCTTAAATTCCTTAAAAGTCGTAGCTTGATTCTGCAACGCTCCCGTCAGTAATGTCACCAACTCTTGAACTGGGTTAGCATTAGCGTTGTGGTTATTAGTAGACCCCTCAGGAGTTTGTTGTCATGATTGACGTCTTCTTAGCGGAATTTTCTATTTAAAAATACACTTATTAGATTATTACTCAATTTCTTAACTATTTTCTACTTAACTTGAATATCATAAAAGATCATCACATAACACATAACATCTTGAATAAATATTAACATTTTATTCACTCATAATCTTTTAAAAAAACATAATAATGATACCATCCCTGCCATCTACATCCCTTTCCTAAACTGATAAAGTTTCAGGATAACATCATCATATCCCACTATTTACATAACAATTAGGATTTACATCGTATTTATAAATTAATCACGCATCATTTACATTCTTGCTATGGCCTACTAAAATGATGCATAGCCTTACGACGCTCCTCTTCCAAAATACGAAACATTGTTCTGCGATCTAACATATACCATGGCAGCGTCTTGAACTGAGTCAGATAGTACATGACTCGGTCTTGAGCTCGGTTTATCATGGTGTTGAAAATATAATTCATCTCTTCCATCTTGATCTTCTTTGCTTGTACTTCTCCCTCTGCTACCTCGACACGGTGAGAAGCTTTCTTGTACGCGTCTTCAAATTTTACTCTCTTGGCGGATTCCTCTTTCAAGTTATCCTTCAGCTTCACAATCTCCTCCGTCAGCTGCTCATTCTCCCCCTCGGTGTGAACCAGCTTCCTTTCCACATTGATGACACGTTCATCCAGATCCCTAATCTCATCGTCCTTCTGTGCCATCGAAGTCTGTCGTTCAGCTGCTAACTCCTCCAACTCCTCAACTTTATCCTGAAGCTCAATGTTGCGGTCATATATCTCATCATACATATGAGTTGCGATAGAGTTTAGTGGAAACTCTTCCTCTTCCTCATCCTCGTCCGTCTGTGGCAACTCCACGGGATCTTCCTCATCCATCTCTACCACATCCTCCTCATCAGGTATACCCTCCTGCTCAACCTCTGGGGCATAACCAACCACTGTGACCAATGGAAATAACTCACTTGGCACCAATTATTCCCAGACTACCTGAAAATCTCGAGGCTCCTCCTCTCTAGGCAATTAAGGTCCCTCCTCCCTAGCCTGACTGGATTCTCCCACATTAGCCATCCTGACAACAAAAATTTTAAGTTTGTTTAAATTTCTAATCATCACTACTCGACACTCACGAGCACATAAATTGCAACCACATAAACACATAGAGTGTTTTATTATTTCTTCCTTAAAACTGGATAAGAGTTTATCACCACTATCTTTTCAATCTCCTATAAGGTTACTTCCTAAGGTTTTTTCCCCATTTAAGGTTCATAACCTAATGCTTTGATACCAACTTGTGACACCCCCAAATCTGGTACTTCTTTCCCATAAGATTTTGTGTTCATTTTCCAATCATTTAATTTTAACTACCCAAATAAAATAAAATTTAAACAATAAATCTTCCCATTAAAGGGTTACAAAACTTACTTAATAAATCTCCCAGGTTATCTAACCTTTAATACATTCATCAAATGCAGAAAATTAAATAATTACATCACAATAATTAAAGAAAAGTCTGACAACATAAAGTCAATAAATTTACAAGTCTTCAACACTTGTTCATTTTTCCTTTCCCTTTGCTAGTGGTTGGTTCATCAACCTTGTCAACCTTAGCTGCAATAGTTATATGTGCAAGAGTGAGCAAAACAAATGCTCACTTGAAATGACAATGAATAATAACAACATAATAACTGCCAATGAATAAGCTCAATTGAACTAAATAACATTCTCTATCATTGATAATAAAGAACTGAAATCAAAATGTGAAATTTATCTGAGGGTCACAAGACCATGAACTATGTCCAAGGTTATAAGTGTTCTTTCAACTTAAACCTAAACAGTCATAAGACTGTAGGGACTCCCTGTACTTAGGGTGATAAGCCCTTCGTACCATGTATTGTGCACAAACATCTAAACACTTCGCATAATAATCCATTATAATAGGGTTGTTCTTCTCAGTTTTAGAATACAAGTCCGCACCAAAGTAAGTTTGGTTTGGATAAGCTTCAAGGGTAATTTATAGTTCAATGAACATCAACTAAGGATTAGTTGAATCAGAACTTAATAATGTTTCAAGGGTTTGATGACAATATCTTATAGAATAGTTATGAGCCACAATTGAATAAATATAATGCATCAAAGTCATGCTTTAGGAATAAATTTAAAAGCATTGAAAGATATACTAAACCTTGCTTGAGCAATAATAATAAGCTACGGTTACATTCTTTTTCAATAAAGAAACACAATTAGAAACTTTGTTCAATGTAAGAGTAGGTTTAGGAATAAGAACTTGTTAAATAAAGTTACAACCTGAATAATTGTAATTGATTTAGGGTAATGAACTTGCATAACAATGATAAACAAGATAGGATAAGGATCTTGCTTTACATAGAAAAATAGGGTTTAGGGAACTTGCGTAATCATAATCATGATATAGATAAGTACTTGCTCGACAACAAAAGGTAAATAGAGTTATGAAACTTGCATTCATTATAAAGATAATTAAGTTAGGAAACTTGCCTCTTGCGTAAGTTACACAATTATAACACACTATCACCAAAATACCCTACACATACCATTATAATCGTAATATCGATTAGTTATACTAACATTAACCTTATAAGTTCCATTCACCATCTTATTTAAGATATAACATTTAACTTGAAGTCTAATCATAATGATCAACCGCATAACACGAATCAGAAACTCACTAACATATAACGTAAAGCTATAGAATTCAAATCTCATCTCTAACTTGTACAAACATCAAGTTTTAATTGTTTTATAACATGTTAATTAAAACATAAAATCTTTATATTTGGTATTACAATGCATCTACAATCTATTATTACATCATATAATATGATTAACACCTTTTTATGTTCACAAGATTAAGTTACGATTGCATGCTATGGACAAAAATAATATAAAAAAAACATAACAGCTTTCATCATCGGGGATTAGCGCATTAGCGCCATTTTAAGCTTTGTCACGGTATGGCAAGTACTGGTGCTAGCAGACTTGAATTTTCAAATTATGCGATTTTCACAGAGCAAAAATCCAATTTGTCTTACAAGCAACTTTCTAACAACCAATTTTCACACATATAAATTACATAAACTTCACAAAAGCATAAATTAAGGTTTCCAACATGTTTTTAACTATATAAACAACATAAACATCACAATTTATAAGCTTTAATTTCACTATTTTTGTTATTTCTTTACCTTTTGACGTTAATAGCGAAATTCATCACTGTGAATTCGTTTTTTAACCAAAACAGTTAGTTTAACTCATAATGTTTTCGTTTCTTCATGTATTTTCACAATCAACCAACAATTACTAGTTTATTACAAGAATTAAAAATTATTTTTAATTCTAAAATAAGCCATATAATACATATATATCATTGTAATTCAATTCTTCAATACTAAGCATATTTTCATGAAATTGACTACTCTAAATCATGAATAAATGATATAAAACATGTTATTAACACCAACTAACACATATAACACCATTCTTTCAACAATTATACTCAGAACTAATTTATAAAGAAACTTTAATGAAAACTAAAAAAAACATAAGAACTAAGAGAAAAATGGTTAAATTACTACCTTAAATCTCTTGTTTGAGCAACACATATGATAGCTATCCCTTTGATTATCTCAAACTCATAAAACCCTTCTCTTCTCCTTCTCTCTTTTCTCTTTTCTCTCTATTTTCTTATCTGTTCTTTCTCTCTTATGTTCTCTCTTTAGTCTTAGACTTAAGCCAATACTGTTAACGTAAAATAATCAGACGCGAACGTATTACGTATTAAAAATAAAACTGATATAATAATAACTCTATACTTAATATATTAGTTATGTTTTATTTTAAATTTAAAAACTATAAGGCCTTATTTGGCAAAACCAATTATAAATAATTACTTAATCATTCCTTAAGCCTTGTTTGGCAAAAACAAGATTAAAATAAGAATTTTAAAAGCTATAAGGCTTTATTTGATAAAACCAAATTACAACTCTTTTAATTTATTTTCATAACTCATTTATAATATATTTTATTGTCCCACTTTATTTAATTAAATTCCCACATTCAAATTTAATTAAATTAAAGCTAATAACAACTTATTAAATTAATTTGCCATATAATCCAATATACAACAAAATTATAATTTTTATTCTAATTTTATTTAATAAATTAACACATCACTTTAATTACTAATTCAAATTAAAACAAAATTATAACATTTCATTTAATCCTTATCAACTCTCTAATTTAATTATTAAATTAAATTAGAATATTTTCACATAATAATTAATTCATCACTCTTTTATTTTAATTAACTTCAAAATACCAAATTACCAATTATCAACTTAATTAACATATTACCTTAATTAAGTTAATTCTCACGACTCATGAAATATTTATTTAACTAATAAATAATCAAATTAAATAAATATTTATTTAACAATAAATACATCAATTAAAATATTTATTTAATTCAATAAATATTTGAAATTACAATTAAAATTCTGGATTGTTACATCCTTCCCTCATTACAAGGATTTTGACCCAGAATCACAACTCAAACAACTCATTCGTCACATTCTTCCCTCCTTACAAGATTTTTTTTGTTCCCAGAATCGAAGACACAAATTAAAAAAATAACTCAAGATTGTTCTTCATCATTTTGTCTTCAAGTTCCCACGTAGCTTCTTTGGCATTGTGGTTCCTCCATATCACCTTCACGGAAGGTATCACTTTATTCCTGAGCACTTGCTCTTTCCCGTCAACTATCTGCATAGGAATCTCCTCATAAGATAAATCTTTATCGAATTGTAATGGTTCATACTCGATTACATGCTTGTAATCGGGTTTATACGATCGTAACACTGACACATTAAAATATTGTGAACATGTTCCAACTTTGGAGGTAGAGCTACCTCATAAGCCACTTCAATAAACCTTGGGCTTAGCTCCCATTTTACCAAAATGGATCTTCCCCATTCCAAGGATAAACTTTTAGGAAAATGAAATTTCCTACGTCAAATTCATGATTTTGCCTGTGTTGATCAGCATCTTCTGTTTGTCTTGAGCAGCTACCAATCTTGCCCTGATGAGTTTGACAACCTCAGCGGTCTGCTGTACTAGTTCTGGTCCTAACAGTTGACGTTCACCAACTTCATCCTAGCACAGTGGAGTTCTGCACTTCTTGTCGTACAATGCTTCGTAAGGCGGCATGCCAATACTCGCGTGGTAATTGTTATTGTAGGCGAATTTAGCCAACAATAAGTGATCATCCTTCTTTCCTTTGAAATCCATAATGCATGCTCTTAGCATATCTTCTAACGTCTATATTGCTCATTTGCTTTGGCCGACTGTTTGAGGATGGTACACCGTACTCAATCTCAACTGTGTTCCCATGCATTCTTGTAGTCTCTTCCACAAGTTTGACGTGAAACGCGAATCTCTGTCTGACACAATTGACAATGGAACTCCATGTCTTGAAATGATCTCCATGACGTACAACTTTGCCAACTGATCAAGATTGAATCTATTCTTTATTAGCAAAAAGTGTGTTGATTTTATCAGTCTGTCTACTATCACCCAAATCGCATTGTAACCTTTCTGAGTAGTCGGAAGACCTACCATAAAATCCATTGTGATGTGCTCCCACTTCCATTCCGGTATTTCCAATGGTTGAAGTAATCCACTTGGTCTCTGATGCTTGGCCTTGACTCTTTGACACGTCAAGCATTTCGTGACACATTCTGTAACATCTCTTTTCATATTTGGCCACCAAAAATGTCGTCGTAAATTCTGATACATCTTCGTAATTCCTGGATGAATTGAGTATCTTGAGTTATGAGCTTTAGTCAAGATTTCATCTTTAATATCTAGTACTGCTGGGACCCAAATTCTTCCCTCGAACCTTAATAGTCCTTCAGCATCGACCTTGTACTTCACCTCACTTCCCTTAACCACTCTTTCTTTGATTTTTCCACATTCTTCATCTTTTAGTTAAGCTTTCTTTACTTTGTCCACTAAAGTTGGACTAGCTTCCACCTCGAATGATTTTTCATCGGATTCTTTTGGAAGTTTTATTTCCAACTCTAGCCTTGCCATTGCTGAAATAAGCTCCTCCCAGGCCATTAACAACATCAACTTCTCCCGACCCTTTTTACTCAAGGCATTGGCAACAACATTCGCTTTACCCGGATGATAAAATATCTCACAATCATAATCTTTTATCTGTTATAACCATCTCCTCTGACGCATGTTTAGATCTTTCTTTGTGAAAATATACTTCAGACTTTTATGATTCGTATATATCTCATATTTCTCCCTATAGAGATAATGTCTCCATATCTTCAGAGCAAAAACTACTGCAGCCAACTCTAAATCATGAGTCGGGTATCCTTTCTCATAGTCCTTCAGTTGCCTTGATGCATACACAATGACTTATCCATTTTGCATAAGCACACAACCTAGTCCTTATTTGATGCATCACTATACACCACAAAGTTTCCTGTATTATCCGGTAATGACAACTTAGGTGCCATGCTAAGCTTCTTTTTTAAGTCCTGAAAACTCTCTTCGCACTTTTTTGTCCAAACAAACTTCATAGATTTCCTTGTCAAATTTGTCAACGGAGTTGAAATCTTTGAAAAATCTTGAATAAACCGTCTGTAGTAACCTGTCAATCCCAAGAAACTCCTCACCTTTGATGGTGTCCTTGGTTGTTCCCAATTTATTACAGCTTTCACCTTTGATGGATCCACTGAAATCCTATCTTTGTCAATAACATGGCCAAGAAATTGCATGCGTTCTAGCCAGAATTCACACTTAAAGAATTTTGAGTATAACTTTTCCCTTCTTAGAGTCTCCAACGTCAAACGTAAATGTTCCACGTGTTCCTCTTGAGATTTGGAGTATACCAGGATATCATCAATGAATGCGACCACAAACTTATCTAAGAATGGTTTAAACACCCTGTTCATCAAATCTATGAATGTTGCAGGGGAATTGGTCAAACCAAAAGATATTACAAGAAACTCATAGTGTCCATACCAAGTTCTGAATGTCATCTTTGGTACATCCTCCTTTCTTACCTTTAGTTGATGATACCCACTTCTCAAATCTATCTTCGAGAAGTATCTAGCACCCTTCAATTGATCAAGCAAATCATCTATTCTTGGAAACATATATTTATTCTTAATAGTGGCTTTGTTTAATTCCTTATAATCAATGCAAAGACATATTGACCCATCCTTCTTCTTCATGAATAACACTGGCGATCCCCATGGTGACACACTCGACTGAATGTATTTCTTGTCCAGCAGTTCTTGTAATTGTACCATCAATTCCATCATCTCTACTGGAGTCATCCTCTATGGGGCCTTCGATATCGGAGCAGTTTCTGGGGCTAAATCGATGACGAATTTGATCTCTCTATCAGGTAGAAGTCCTAGCAAATCCTCTGGAAATTCGTCCGCAAAATCCCTAACCACTGGTATCTCTTCCAGTTTCACACCTTTCTTCTGAGTATCGACTATGTAAGTTAAATATCCTACACAGCCTTGACTCAACAACTTCTTGGCCTGCATAATCATCAGACATTATGCTTGTCTAGGTGATTTTCTACCATAGAAGACTAACTTTGACGAAGTCATAAGGTTTACACATTTCTTTTGGCAATCAATTATTGCTCCATGATTGAACAGCCAATCCATTCCCAATATAACATCAAACTCTCCCAGTTTAATCGGGATCAAATCTACTGTCATAACATTCCCTTTAATACTCACCCTACAATTCTTGTATACAAATCTAACAGGAATTACCTCCGTATTCGCAATTTCTATGTTTAAAGGGAAATTTAACTCTTCACTAGGCAATCCTAACCTCTTAGCAAACCTTAATACTCACCCTACAATTCTTGTATACAAATCTAATAGGAATTACCTCCTTATTCGCAATTTCTATGTTTAAAGGGAAATTCAACTCTTCACTAGGCAATCCTAACCTCTTAGCAAATTTATCAGAAATAAATGAGCAAGTAGCACCCGAATCAAATAATACATATGCATTTATATCATTGATTGGGATAATACCTAACACAACATCTTTTGATTACACCGCATCCTGCACCATCATGTTGAAGGTTCTGGTTGTGGGTCTGCTTGATGACGTTGGTCTTGCAATAGCCAACGTACCTCCACTTCCACCTCCCTTGCTTCTAGTTACGTCTCCCTCTTTCTTCGTAGGGCACTCGCAAGCAAGATGATCCTTTGACCCACAAGTATAATAAGCACTCTTCTTTAGTTGATGGCAATTCGGAGCAATGTGACCCTCTTGGCCACAGTTGAAGCACTCTCGCTTACCCTTCAAGCACACTCCAGTGTGATTTTTCCCACATGTAGCACACGCTTCAACTTTCCTTTTCTGCTGGCTACTCTGTTGACTTCCAGCTCTAACACTCGCATTCCACTTCCTTTTTGAGTTATTATTATTTCCACCACTGCTACCACAATTCTTGCCTTCACTCTCACTCTACTTCTTTCTTTGTTCCAGATTATACTTTGTTATGGCATCGCTTCCTCCTTCCACGATAATCGCCTTCTCAAGCACCATTGCAAACGTCTTCAACTAAAACATGGAGACTCTATTGTACAACCAAGGATTCAGTCCCTGTTCGAATCTTCTCTGCTTGTGCTCATCTGTGTTAACCTGATATAGCACAATCCTCGCCAACTCATTGAATTTTGTCGCATATTCTGACACTATCATTACAACCTGCTTCGATTCTAAAAACTGTACCTCCATCTGATTCTTTAAACTCTCTGGGTAATAGGTCTCAAAAAATATTTCCTTGAACCTATCCCAAATCATCACTCCCTGACCTCCTCGAGTTTTATTTGTCTGCCACCAATAACTGACCTCTACTTTCAACATAAATGTTGTAAAAGCAGATTTTTGGTCTTCACCTACCCTAGAAACATCAAGAACCTTTTCTATTTCCATGATCTAAGTCTGTGCCTTAACTGGATTCATGGACCCACGAAATTCTGGTGGTCCAACCGCCTTAAAATCCTTAAAAGTCGCAGCTTGATTATGCATTGCTCCCGTCAGTAATGTCACCAACTGCTGAACTGGGTTACCATCAACGTTGTTGTTATTGGTAGACCCCTCACGAGTTTTTTATCTTGGTTGATGTCTTCTTGGAGGCATTTTCTATTTAAAAATACACTTATTAGATTATTAATCAATTTTTTAAGTATTTTCTACTTAACTTGCACATCATAAAAGATCATTATATAACACATAACATCTTGAATAAATATTAACATTTTATTCACTCATAATCTTTTAAAAAACATAAAAATGATAGCATCCCTGCCATCTACATCTATTTCCTGAACTAATAAAGTTTCAGGATAACATCATCATATCTCATTGGATACATAAAAATTGGGATTTACATCTTATTTATAAATTAATCACGCATCAATTACATTCTTGCTATGGCCTACTAAAATGTTGTATAGCCTTACGGTGCTCCTCTTCCATAATATGGAACATTGTTCTGCGATCTAACATATACCATGGCAGCGTCTCAAATTGAGTTGGATAGTACATAACTCGGACTTGAGCTCAGTTTATCACGGTGTTGAAAACACAATTCATCTATTCCATCTTAATCTTCTTTGCTTGTACTTCTCCCTCTGCTACCTCGGCATGCTGAGAAGCTTTCTCATACGCGTCTTCAACTTTGGCTCTCTTGGCGGATTCTTCTTTCAAGTTATCCTTCAGCTTCGCAATCTCCTCCGTCAGCTGCTCATTCTCCCCCTGAGTGTGAACCAGCTTCCATTCTACATTGATGAGATGTTCATCCAGATCCCTAATCTCATCATCCTTCTGTGCCATCGAAGTATTTTGTTCAACCGATAACTCATCCAACTCCTCAACTCTATCCAAAAGCTCAATTTTGCGGTCATATATCTCATCATACATATGAGTTGCAATAGAGTTTAGTGGAAACTCTTCCTCTTCCTTATCCTAGTCCGTCTGTGGCAACTCCACGGGATCTTCCTCATCCGTCTCTACCACATCCTCCTCATCAGGTATACCCTCTTATTTAACCTCTGGGACATAACAAACCACTGTGACCAATAGAGATAACTCCCTTGGCACCAGTTGTTCCCAGACTACCTAAATATCTCGAGGCTCCTCCTCTCTAGGCATCTAAGGTCCTTCCTCCCTAACCTAACTGGATTCTCTCACATTAGCCATCCTAACAACAAAAATTTTAAGTTTGTTTTAATTTCTAGTCATCACTACTTGACACGCACGAGCACATAAGTTGCAACCACATAAACACATAGAGTGTTTTATTATTTCTTCCTTACAACTAGAAAAGAGTTTATCACCCTTATCTTTTCAATCTTCTATAAGGTTACTGTAAGGTTTTGGGAAAATCAAAGTAGCAATCAAATTTCAAAAATAGCGGAAGCAAAGTAAAATCAGATTTTAAAATTTTTCACAAACCAATTACCCGGATCATCCTTTATGCATATTATTAATTAAAACGAAGAACAAGAAGTTCTGGAATCATACCCTTGTAGATACGAGCTTCCTCAAGTACGAGTTCACCTCATACTTCTCCGCAATTTCCTTGAATCTTTGGGTAGATTCCTTCCTTTGATCAATGTAAGCCACCCAAGTGTATGGCCTCTAGAGGTGATCCACCAAGGAAAAAGAATTTTCAAGAAGAAGGGTGTATTGGCTCAAACCCTAGTTTTTCCTATCTCTATAGAAAAAGGTGGGGTACTCTCCAACTATATGAATTGCGTATATTTGATATCTGATATAAGACTCTTCTTATAAAGATATCAGGTAATCCTATTTTAATTAAAATAAGGTATTATTCATTTAATTAAACTCTTTTTGTTAAATGGGCTCCCTAATCTTATTAGGAATAATTAATTAAACTCCTTTAACTAATTTTCTCTCTTAATCCTATTAGGAATAAATGAGAGTATTATATTAAACTAATTCCTAAACTTTTTTAGAAATTAAAATAATAATAATTGTAATAATATTAATAAGACTCCTCTTATTAATTTATATTTATAATAAATATTAAGCTATTTAATTTATTCTATCACTATAGATTAAATTAACTTAACATATTATTACGATTATGTTATTAACTTCTTAAATAATTATTCTTTCTTTTATGGTGTGACCCTTTAGGTTCTCCATATTAAATAGGTTGTGAATAAATCAATTAGAACAATTCTAATCTTATTTAAATAAATAAATTAAAAATTAATTTATTTAAATAAATAATATTTATTATACAATAGGGATAAACCTCCCTAGCGATCAATGACTTTTCAGATAATATAGATTTCAACATTAATCATAAAAGAACCTTTGAGTAAATAGTTACCGTACAATTCCATCCTTCCACTATATAATGTCCCAATTAAATATAAGACATGGAATTACTGTCAAGTCTTATTTTATTTAATTATATGTATTTCGATTCCTAAATGCACAACTCCTAATGAATGCAAATTAGAAACTACTTTCTAATTTCATTCCACCTTGGCCAAGGATTCCTGGGTTGTCATTTATCGAATCACATAGGACATTTCGCTTCTTTTACTAGAAGTGGTAGATTCTTTATTGATCATTCATTATCTCTATATATAACTTATTACACTCAAGCATACCATTTGATATACTCTAAGAGTCTTAAGGAATAAGTTCAAGTGTAATTCATTATATATATGATACTATGATGATCTCAAGTCTAAGAATCATTTTTACTACTATCGCTACAAGAATTCCTATTGACAGGCAAGTAAAACTCCATTAGGTATTCCTTAGCGAGTCACGTTCAGTGAACTTATTCTCTAATAAACACCTACATACTTGCTTTAGTGTCTCCACACAAATGATCATGAGATCAATCATCCTCATCCAGTGACCAAACAACGTACGTACCAATCTATCAGGATTCACTAATCTCCTTTTTAGTAATCCATTGATTGGGAACATTTTAGTTTTAAGCTATCTAAGAATTTAGCACTACTAGAAATTCAACGTATAGCGACGAGCTATAGCGATGATTGCGCATTTTTAACCGTCATATAGTAGTATCTATAATGACGATTTAAACACGGGCAATCGTAACATAGGGTATCTATAGCGACGGTCGTAGCGGGCGAATCGCTCGATATAGAGGTTTTTAAAACATAAAACCCTCTCACCTCCCCCAAATCATTTCACTATCTTCACTCTCATCTCTCCCATCTCTCACCGTCCACTGGCTCCCTCGCCTCCCGACCCACATGTGCCGACGGATCATTCTCCATTCACAAGATGATCCTCGGAACCCACATTTCCGATGATTTCCCTAACTTCCTCATCATCGCCGATGCCCATCTCCCGTCGACCCCGCCTCCTACCGAGACCAATCTAGAAAACCCTAATATCCCAAAGGTGACAAGACTATGTTGTTTATTTGGGTTTTGAATTTCTGTGTTTACTAAATCTTTGGGTTTGATGATCTGTCTTTGGTAATTCTTGGTTTTCTATGACCCGATTGTGTTTTGAGTTCTTGGTGGCTCATACCATTGGACATGTAGTCATTGGTTATGGTATAAAGAAAATTGCAGATTATGATGACTATTGTTGATGACTTGGTGTCATTGGCTGATCTTGTTGAGGATTATCTTCTTCTTGAGCCTGCGAATGAGTACATCAAGAGTCGTGATATTGTGGCCTTTAACAAAATATGTGAGTTTGTAGTATTTTTTTTCTTGATTGTTTAATTTAGGTCTTATCTGAAGTGTTTGTGGTACAATTATTTTACTTATTTTATTGCATTTGATTATTTGATGATAATGGTTTTCTTTTAAATTTCTTAAATCTATGGGATTGGCATGGAAATTTATTGAAGAAAGATTCTTATATCTCGAGCTTGTCGTGATTTTTGTTTCTATTTTTTTTCTAGTATGTCAATTTTGATATTTGTTAGAGAAGTGGATTTTATGTAATGACTTGCTCGTCCTTACTCTGCCTTAGTGGTATTTACTTGAAAACTAGAATATGGTTTGACATTTTAACTTTTTGGTGCAATATTTTACTACTTTGTTTTGCTATTTTGTTTTTTTGCTGCTACTGGTAATAATTGAAGTCATATAATAGAAGTGATATAATGCTTATATTATATCTTAGAATATTGTCATGTAATTTTCCTATTATAATCTTAATCGATATTTGATTACTTCACTTAATCTCTTTCTCTCTCTCTTGAATAGATGATTTTCAAGTAATTCCAAGGCATTGATAAAATTAATCTGCTTTAAAAGTAGCCTCATAATGAGAAAAGAACAATATTATGGAAGTTAGTATTTGAGAGGAAATCTTGAAAGGAACCTACGATTTCTAGACAGAGTATTTTTTTTCTCATCTCTTGGTCTTATATGTGGTGTAGTTAAAGGTCCTAGTAAGTCACAAAGTATTGAATTCTATTTCCCCGATACCAATCATCGCAGTACATCAATTTCTTTATCCCGATTGCTTGAAGATATTACGTTGAAATTGTCTTGTGCAAACGTATTTCATGATTTGATTTCAAGAGTTTTGAACTCGGTGGTGATTTACATTCCTCGGTTAATAAGGTTCATTTTCCCCACAAGGTTTACAGATTATTCTAAATTATTGTTCTTTAGTCTTGATACTTGAGAAGTTAATTTTGCAGTAGTATTCAAAGAATTGTGATGTTAACACTTTGTGAGTGAAGAACAACATCAAGGAAATCTTGGTATTAGCCTTAGTATTGGTTTTCTCTTAATATTTTACTTGTTTTGCAGTCAAACTTTCTTCCCCGCCAGAGAATAGTGCTACTTAATTACAATAAAGAGATAAAACTTATTGATTTTCGACATTATTCAATTAGATTACTGACTTGTTGGTGTCTCACGCAGAAATTAGAAAATTTGTGCGTAATCATCAAGTGCCCGATTTAAGAAATCTTCGAGGATGTGAGTGATTTTTTGACAAAGTATGCTCTCTCACTCTCTTTCTCTCTGTCTCTCATACACACATGCTCACACTCGCACTCGCTCACGCTCACTGATCTTGGTAGAGTTAACCGAGCTTCTACAAAGAGTGTCGTTAAGCTTCAAGAGATTGGACCTAGAATGTCATTGCAAACTTATAAAGATTGAGGAAGGATCGTGTTCGGTGGAGTCATATTTAGTGAATATGGTATGTTAATCTTTTCCTTTTCAATGTTGTTGGTTATAAGGACGTCTAGTTGTGTATATTTAAAACTATGATATTTTAGATTATATAATTTTGTTTTCACTTGTAGATGGATCTTAATTTTAGTTTATTTTATACAAGATATTGTCTCGTTTAATTAATTGATAATCTCATGTGTCTTGCACAAACTTGACTAGTCATTGAATTTGGAATCCTAATTGTTTTTTTTTGCTTTCAATTTCATGTCAGACTTCTTATGTCAGTGTCTGTCAGTTTTTTTTACTGCATGTGTGATCTAAGTTTTTAGGTGCTGGGAATATTTTGGCATTTATTATTGATGTTGTGGTTGTATGTCATATTTGGGTGGCTACCATGAATTTGATCCTCGATTAACTTTATAAGTGTATACTTTATTTTAATTTTTGTTGACCAGAATTCGAACTCGATTGCTTAAGTAGGCATGAATGCCTTCTCAAATTTATGTGCACCGTCTTACTAAAAGTCTAAAGCAATCATTTACTGATTTTTCAGAGAACATGATTGGAAAAGGAGGCAACAGTCAGGTTTATAGAGGTCGCTTCCTCGATGGCAAGGAACTTCTTTGTGAGATTCTGAAAGCAATCAAGATGTATTGAAAGATTTTATTTTGGGGATTGAGATTATTACTGAAGATTCTGAAGGAATTCGACCATCTTAAAATGAAGGAGTGATATCTGCTCTAAGATGTCACAGGGTCCTGACTCTGCGGTGTGTTCTCAGTTATCGGATGAGAGGCTATTGAGTGATATCTACACTAAGATGTCACTCCTTCATTTTATTGAGTAGATGGTCATTGTGTAAAATATGATTGTAATGTTGTAATGATTGTATTGTGAAAGATTGTATTGTGAATGATTGTAATGTTGTAAAATATCTCTTCTTATATTGTAATGTTGTAGTGTGAATGATTTTAAATGATGTATATAATATTTTTATATTTTATTTTATATTGTATTTGTGTTTGTTAAATAAATGTGCATTATTAATTTTTTTTAATATGAAAAGGCTATAGCGGCGGTATCATCGATCCGTAGCTATAGTGTTCTATATAACACATCCCTATAGCGATTTGGTCACCGTCGCTATATATATAGATATCTATAGCTACTACTGGCCATGACCGTAGCAATAACTCTCAAATGATCGATTAGTAAAGAGCAAATACACGATTTTGACATGACCTATAGCTAGGGTCGGGTGGCCGTCGCTATAGGCCAAAAAGACCGTCGCTATAGGCTTTACCGACGGGTTCTATGGCGATGATTGATGCGTGACCGTCGCTAAAACTTTTAGCGACGACGTCTTTTGGCTTTATAGCGAAGGTCGGCGACCGTCGCTATAGGCTGATTTTCTAGTAGTGTTAGATCTCATTAGCATGATCTCATCATGATTCTAAAAGCATTGCTTAAAACTATGGGTTTATCACATATTATTAAAACAACACCATGTTGATAATAAATGCCATTAATAAATAATTCTTTTATTAATAAATAAATAAGATTGATTACAAAGTATATGCTTTATCATCATACATGATTGGCTTGTATGCATACTACTTTCAATCTCTCACTTGCACTAAAGCCAATCGCCGCGGTATTTCATACCATCTTCTCTAAGTGACGATCGAACTGTTGTTGTGTTAACGCTTTAGTAAATGGATCTGTAATATTGTTTTGAGAGTCCACATGCTCAAGGGTGACATCTCCTCTTTCAATGATCTCTCTGACCAAATGAAATCGCCGCAACACGTGTTTGGATTTCTGATGAGACCTGGGTTCCTTAGCCTCCACAACAACTCCGGTATTGTCATATAATAAAGGTACTGGTACTGTAATTCTAAGAACCACAACAAGTTTGGTAATGAACGTCTTCATCCAAACAGCTTCACTTGCAGTTATGTACTCTGCCTCTGTCACTGAATCAGCAACTTTTTGCTATTTGGAACTCTTCCAACTCATTGCGCCACCATTTAAGGTAAACACATACCCTGAAATGGATTTATTATCATCTTGGTCCGTTTGAAAACTTGAGTCTATAAAGCCCTCTTGTTTCAATTCAGACCCACCGTAGACAAGAAATACATCCTTAGTTCTTCTTAAGTACTTTAGGATATTTTTCACTGCCTTCCAGGGTTCTTCTCCTGGATTCGACTGATATCTGCTTGTTACACTAAGTGCATGAGTGACATTTGGTCTATTACATATCATACTGTACATGATAGATCCTATTGATGAAGCATAAGGATCTTACTCATACAGTCTCTCTCCTCAGGTGTCTTTGGGGCTTGTCTCTTGGAGAGATGTATTCCATTGCTCATTGGCATGAGACCTCTTTTGGAATCTTCCATCCTAAACCTCTTTAGCATCGATTCAATGTACGTTTCTTGGGATAAGCTAAGCATCCTTTTAGATCTATCTCTATATATCTTTATCCCCAAAATATAGGATGCTTTTCCAAAGTCCTTCATTGAGAAGTGTTTAGATAACCAGATTTTAATTGATTGTACCATAGGAATATAATTCCCTATCAGTAATATATCATCAACATTTAATACGAGGAATAAAACAGCGCTCCCACTAACCTTCTTGTATACACATGGTTCATCCTCATTTTTGATAAAATCAAACTCTTTTATTGTCTCATCAAAATGGATCATTGTAGCTTACAGACTTGATTTGCTCCAACCTTTGAAACAAATCCCTCTGGTTGTGTCATATACACATCCTCCTCAAGTTTCCCATTGAGAAAGGTCATTTTCACGTCTATCTGCCAAATTTTGTAGTCATGGTAAGCTGCAATCGCAAGCAAAATCCGAATGGACTTGAGCATTGTTACTGGTGAGAAGGTTTCTTTATAGTCAACTCCTTGTCTTTGTTTGAAACCTTTTGCAACCAATCGGGCCTTATAGGTCTCTACCTTGTCGTCTACTCCAGTCTTTCTTTTAAAGACCCATTTACACCCAATAGGCTTAATGCCTTCAGGTGGTGAAACCAAAGTCTATACTTGGTTTTCATACATGGAGTCCATCTCGGATTTCATGGCTTCTTTCCACTTCTCTGGGTCTTTATTACTTATAGCCTGTTCATAATTCAATGGATCATCATCATCTATGATGTGTACCTCATGTTCATCCTCTATGACAAGTCCATACCTATCAGGTTTCTTTAGTACTCTTCCAGATTTACGAATAGGGTGTGGTAAAGAAGGAATCTCTACTTGGTTAGGTACCTCACTTTGATCTATAGTATTTTGTGGTTCTTGAACCCCTTCAAGATATATCTTACTCCCATTGACCCCTTCAGAGATAAACACCTTTTCCAAGAAAGCAGCATGTTTCGCAACAAACACCTTTTGATTAGTTGGATGATAGAAATAATACCTCGATGTTTCTTTAGGTTATCCCACAAATCTACATTTGTCAGATCTAGTCTGTAGCTTATCGTTTTCAAACTTTTTGACATAAGCTGGACAACCCCAAGTCTTAACATGCTTAAGATTTTGTTTCCTCCCTGTCCATAACTCATATGGGTTCTTGGAGACGGATTTTGTATGTACCTTGTTAAGTAGGTATACAGCCGATTCTAGGGCATATCCCCAGAAGGAAACTGGAAGGTCGAAGAAGGCTCATCATGGATCGAACCATGTCCAACAATGTTCGATTTCTCCTTCAGATACACCATTCATCCGTGGGCGTCCTCGGTGGAGTCCATTGTGAGATTATACCATTTTCTTTGAGACAATTGATAAACTCACCACTTAAGTATTCTCCTCCTCGATCGATCAAAGAATCTTAATACTCTTACCGGTTTTGCTTCTCTACTTCACTTCGAACTCTTTGAACTTTTCAAATGATTCAGATTTGTATTTCATTAAATACACATATCCAAATCTTGAGTGATCGTCAGTGAATGTAATAAAATTTGAATACCCTCCTCGTGCAGTCGTTATCATAGGTCCATATACATCTGTGTGTACCAACGCTAACAACTCTGTAACTCTTTCTCCTTTTCCACTAAAAGGAGATTTAGTCATTTTTCCCATGAGACAAGATTCACAAGTTGGATATGATTCATAATCCGATAGCTCTAGGAGCCCATCTTTATGCAACTTGGATAATCTTATTTCATTAATATGACCGAGTCTACAGTGCCACATGAAGGTATAATTAACATCATCTCTTTTTCTTTTCTTAATTTATTCAATTTGAAGTATATTTTCATGCAAGTCAAGTATATAAAGTCCATTTTGCAAATTATCAACACCATATAAAACATTATCATTATAAATAGAACAACTGTTGTTCTTTATTATAATGTTAAAACCATCCATATCCAATACAGAGATAGAAATAATGTTTCTAATGATATTTGGAACAAAATAACAATTATTTAAATTAATGAACTTGCACGTAGTCAATGCTAAACAATAAGTCCCTACATCTAATGTAGCAACCTTTGCTCCATTTCCCACTCGTAGGAGGACCTCATCCTTGCTCAGCTTTCTACTTTTAACCAGTCCCTGCATATTATTACATATGTGAGAACCACAGCCAGTATCCAATACCCAAGTAGAAGATTGACTTTTAGAAAAATTAATTTCAATCATAAACAAACCTTGATTAGGATTCGAAGCTTCTCCAAGCTTCTTCAGCTTTTGTTTTGCAAGATAATCCTTACAGTTCCTCATCTAGTGACCCGGCTTGTTGCAATGGAAACAAATTCCTTTGCTAGCTGGATCAGGTTTCTTTTGATCATTCACTTTTTCCTTTCCCTTAGCTTTTTTGGATTTCTTCTTTTTAGAAGATACATTGGGCCTCTTCCTTTTCTTGGAAGAATAATCCACCAGTAAGACATGGTTGTTCTTGGATGGTAAGTCACCTTCAACAGTTTTCAACATGTTAAGTAATTCAGGCAAGCTGACATCTAACTTATTCATGTGAAAATTCACAACAGATTGTGAGAAGGGTTCCGGGAGTGACTGCAAGACTAAATCTTGACTCAACTCCCCATCCATAACGAACCCAAGCTGCCCAAGACGTTCAATCAGATTGATCATCTTTAAGACATGAGTCTCAACGGTAGTACCCTCGGTCATCCGAGATCGGAAGAGCTCCTTAGATATTTCATATCTAGCAGTCCTACTTTGCTCACCATACAACTCTTGAAGGTGTAGTAGCATAGTGGGAGCATCCATGGTTTTATGCTGACGCTGAAGCTCGTTACTCATGGATGCGAGCATGATGCATTGAGCCACAGATGCATCATCTTGCCATTGTTTAAAAGTAGCAATCTCTTCCTCAGAGACTGTCTCTGCAACTTTTATAGGTACGTACGAATTTAGGACATAAGAAATCTTTTCAGTAGTGAGAACAATTCTCAGATTCCTTAACTAGTCCGTGTACTTTGGTCCGATCAGTTTGTTAGCATCAAGTATGCTACGCAGTGAAATTAGTGAATTTGACATTTTCAAAATTCTGCATGTAAAAAGACAATATTTTAGCAAACATTAATTTAATTAATTACCCTCGTTTATATAGTTCGGCAAAATCTAATTAAAGTTTTTGCCAGTGAGAATAAGGATCTCATTTCAAATATATATAGCCTTGTGGTGACACAATAAACTATATATAAATAAATAGGTAGACAACTCCTTGTCAATTACATCATCATTTAACTCCTTATGTTTTGCCTCTTAGATTATTTTGATCAAGTGGTGGCACATCCGAATCAAAATTATCTAAGTTAAGTCCAACCTAGCACTACTATATATTCAAAAAAGAAAAATATTGTCCTTGTGGTGACACAACAAAATAATATTGTTCAATTTTCTTTATAAGCATCAAATGTAATAAATTAACATCTTAAATATTTAATACTTGCCTTGTGGTGATACAACAAACTCATATTAAATATTTAATACTTTATTAATTTTATCATGCTAGAAGGCGACGTTCGATATTCTAAATATCTTTGAACGCTTAAGACTTAATATATAAAAATTCTGAGGGATTTGTTATTATTAGTCTCATCTTGTTTAGCGCGTATGCATGTATATATATATATATATATATTATATTATTACATGCGAAGCATGATTGCATAATATATAATATATATAATACTAGCATGCACATATAGAATACTATATTCTACCCGGATTGATTATGGACTTTTTTTCTAGTTCGGTTCACTAGAGCCACCAAGTTAACCAAAAGGTCAAACTCTAGGGTGCAAGAATAAACATTTAAATATAACTATTACATTTAAACCTGGGCTCCATTACAAATGGGTCTTCGAGCGCTCATTTCTCCTTGATTTCCAGTTATTTGAAAAAATTCTAACTAATCCTATTACATTAAACTATTTAATTTAAATAGAAACCTTGATCAGCAGTAAGGGGGAAGTACATAGGAGAGAGATAGAATTTACATCAAGAAGAAAACTAGAAAAAATGAGGTACGCAGACCCCATTTAATAAAACCCATTCATTCAAGCATCCAATAAAATAAATCCAATCACATTGGTCAATTGTCCATAATCAATCCCATTTATTATCATACATATCATCATATGTATCAATAAATAAAACATTCATCTCATGAATAAAATTATTCCATATATATATGAGTATCATTTAATGGGAAAATTAAAGTTGCATGAAATCCAATTTCAAGATTAAAATGAACTCTTTATTTTAATTATAAAATTAGTAATATATATATATATAGGAACCGGATGTGACACCCCCAAAATAGATATACATCCCCTATCTTGAGTCGCCAGAAAATACACTACTGACAACTTCATTTATACAACTGTCGTGCAAAATACAATCTGACGCTTATATCGTGAGTTTTAATACAAACGTATGTAACTCTCACGGTGCCTCGACCACAACCTTACAATGGTACTTTACACAAAAGTACAGTCAAAAACTGTTTTAGAAATTAAAATCTTTAGGAAGTGCTCAAGGAAACCTTCGTACATAGGAGTCCATGAATCTAAGTTATGATAGATATCATATGTCCATAGAATTATCCTTGGTTGACCCAATAGACCCCAAAGAAAAACGAGAAGATTACTATCATGTTCCTTCCAATGGTGAGTTTTCTCTTGACATATAACTATCTCCACCGTCTGCAATTGAACGTTATGTTACAACCAAACTCCGAGAGCATATAGGTAGTGCTCGTAGATATACTCAGCAAGTGGATGTGCACAACCCTGTCTTATGATAACACGAGGTTGTATTTCATTAGACATCTTGTATGATAGTGACAAAACACCCTTCCAAAGTTAGGTTCGCCTCACCCTATTCGGTTCACCAAAATTAAATATCAAATGACGTATACAATACGACACACTTATCTTAAGTTCTCAATAAAATTATTTCCATACTATTTAGGGAAAACCTCAACAGTTATAGACCACCGTTCTATTCCCATGTTACCCCCGCTCGACCCAGCTACACTCTTGTTACCTGAAAGGAATTGTGAAGCAAAAGGTTGAGCATAACTAGCCCAGTAAAGAATATCATAACTAAAGATGATTAAATTATCAATAGCTTTCGTCAATAATAAATCAGAGATTTAGAACATATGGTAGATGATAAAACTTTTCCACCATAGTTGCAGCGGAACGAGCAATCCATTAAAAGAGTCAAATAGATCATCAGGTCTATTATCTTCTCCATGTTAAAAGTCCACCAATAATGTTTTATCCCTGTAACATCAATCAACAATCATATGAATAACTCATAATCATAATTGTGATTACAATTCCTTTTCACACCCGGGATGAAGATAATTTTCATCACCTATCTTCACCGAAACATCAAAAAACATGGTTATACCAAATCACAATTCCTGCCATAATCATACTAATAAATTCATCTTTGTACTACTACCAAAGATATACAATCAGATAACTAATAACCAATAGTTCATCTTTTTACTACAAAGCAAAGATATACAACTCAGAAAACCAATAACCAACAGTTCATCTTTGCACTACGTGCCAAAGATATACAATCAGAAACCAATAATCTTTGAGACTCGACTTAATAGTATCACGACCACGAATTATCCATGCACTTTCGGGTCAAGGATATTCGTGTTTTCAATTACTACCATGATTATACCGAATAATCCCCTCAGTCATAATCATACCAAGTCCATCTATGCACTACGGGCCAAAGATGACTTTTACCACATCATTTGTAACATTACGGTGATGATTATACCAAATAATCCCTGGTCATAATCATACCAAGTCCATCTATGCACGTAAGTCACAGATGACTTTCAACACAATATAAGCATGAGGATCATGACAACGATATAAAGAATCAATCAAATGAGATAAAGGATAACTATTAAACATTTATAATATAAATTATCCAGGGTTCAAGAATATCCAAATGTTATCAATCACTTAATAATCTCATAATCTAATATCATTAATATTATAACAATATTTTAATTATTTCTTAAACTTATAAACAATTCATTTTAAATGTTTACACTTTACCAAATAATGCATTTAATCATTCAAAAATGTCATACTCATAAAATTTCATCACCAATGATCAAATCCCTTATCAAAAATCTGCATATACCCTATATAGGATTCCCAAGCCATAAAATCCTATTTACCAATTTTCAACTTCACATAACATATTTAACTCATATACTCATAACTAGTGCATTTTCATGAAAAATACCAAATCAGTCCCAAAAATATTTCTTTTCTGGGATTTAGCATAATATAGTCCCATATTGAACATATATTTTTCTCAGAATTTTTAAAATTCATTTACTATTTTTCATAAATCAATTTCTAATTAATTCCTTAAGAAATTAGTTGCCTCAAGTTTAACTCCAGAAATTCCCAAATCTTGGTAGGAGCTTACACATGTTAACTTGATCTTCCAGTTTAAATTTCATGGTCATCAGAGTTATAGAACTCCGGTTATAGCTTTTTTCGTCGGAAAAACCTAAATATTGAAATGGTCATAACTTGCTCATTTTAAGTCGGAATGAGCTCATTTTTGGACAGGAGGTACTTTATACCATATATTTCCATGTCCCAAAAGGCTAGAATTTTTCTCACAAATTAAGTGGCCGAAAATGCCCTTTTAAAATTTTGGGCAGTAGCTTTTTCCTAATTTGCAGCTTTTGACTCCTTTCCTAAAATCAGTCAACACAAAAATCTACAACACCTTTTACAGTGATTCCACTTGGATAAGTTAGAAAACTCATAGATCTAACTCTAGAACTTGACCACACTCAAGAATTCGAAATATAATAGGAGATATGGTCAATTGAATTTCATGTTCCATTTTCACCAAAATCTAATTTTTAACCATTTGTGATTTCTAAGAAACTTTCATGTTTTCACGTAATAACCAACATAACTTATCATAACACTTACTAATACTACATATACCCATGATTTTCATCAGTCCAATGCTTTTATTATGACTTTCATCATAATCCACGTAAACAGATCATTTCCACAATTTAATAAGGAATGATTACAAAGGATCATTCACCATGCATGTGGTAATCCACAGAGACAGGTTATTCCAACAAAATAATAAAGAATGGAATAACTAAAGAATTCACCATACATGCGATAAATCGCACAGATAGGTTATTCTCAACAGAATAATAAAGAACGGAACCAGATCAGGCGTAATTCGCACCGATAGGATATTCCAACAGAATAATAAAGAACGGAACCAGGTCAGGCGTAATTCGCACCGACAGGATATTCCAACAGAATAATAAATAATGGAACCAGGTCATGCGTAAACGCACAGACAGGATATTCCGACAGAATAATAAAGAATGGAATAATAGAAGAATTTCACCATGTATGCAGTACTTCGCATAGACAGGTTATTCCAACTTAATAATAAGGAATGCAATAATAGAAGAATTTTACCATGTATAGGGTAGTCCGTATACAAGTTATTCCAACATAATAATAAAGAATGGAATAACAGAAGTTCTCTTTATGAATATGAAAGAAATAATACCCCTTACTATAATAATAATATCCCTTACCTTAAAACAAACTGGATATAGGAGTAGTGAAATAGCAGAATATTTTTCTTCTTTTTCTCTATAGTTTCTCTCTCTAGAGTTTCAGTGAATTCGTAAGAAATAATGAAGGAATGAACTTCTATTTATATGAGAATGGACTGAATAGTAACTAATTCTTGAACGGTCCAGATTGATTTACTTTTAAACGGATGGTCCAGATTGGTTTACTATAAAATATTCTAATAAAACAAAAATCTTTTAAATAAAATATAATATATTGTATTTATAATCTAATAAAACGAATAACTTTATAAAAGTATTACTGCTTTTATATAAAAGATTTTACTATACTGTACTATCTATGCATACACTATGCAAACACTATGCATAATAAAATATAATATATTCTAATTATTGTCTAATAAAACAAATAACTTTATAAAAGTATTCATTTTATATAAAAAGATTTTACTATGTAAAACACTATACATAATAGAATAGAATATATTCTATTTATAGTCTAATAAAACGAATAACTTTATAAAAGTATTCTGTTTTATTACATTAATAATACTAATAAAACAAAACTTCATCATCATTATTATAATTCACACTATTAATCGACCAGGTCATTCCCAGGAAAGAGGGGGCTTTCCAATAAGAATTTCTCCATATTGGCGCGTAATTAAGTGACCAAACCTCTCATTGACAGAACTTCTAGACATCGTTAATATTGCAAATAATAATATTAACAACTTTGTCGTCTCAATTATTGATTTAATAATATATAAGATATCAACAATAATTGAATCAAACTGAGTGACTTCTCACGTAAGAATTAATAATCAATACCGTGTGCTACTATGTAACCACGTGTATTTTACCATCGATTATTTTATGACAACTTGCTTACTTTGAAAAATTTTCAAATGTCACCCTTAACTTTAAACTTTTATCAATTTAACTATTCACCAAAATAGAAAAATTGAATACTTTTATTTCATAAAATTCGGGGTCTCACACCGGACAGGTCCGGACTCCCAGACCTGATCATGTTTTGTTATATGTATCCAAAACATATCCAAAATACTGTATTATGTAAAAATTCAAGTTCCATAATTTATTTATTTTTTAGGTGTTTTAAAAAAAGCAAAAAAAAAAAGGTCTAGATTTTAAACCTGTCCAGGAGTCCAGACAGGATCCGGTTCCTATATATATATATATTTCGCGTGGCGTGGCCATCTCGTGGAAGAATCCCCAGGTTAATTGTTATAAATATAATATATATATATATATATATATATATCATATATTTCAAGGAACCTGTAGGAACATAAGGCATTAACTTCACGTGAATTTCCTAGTTTTCTTTTACTAACTACCTTATATATAACCTCCACGAAGTATCAGGCCACCACGCGGATCACAGTGGAGGATAACGATTTTGAAAAAATATATATATAAAAATCAATCAAAACACGAAATCACATGTTTGCGAATTGATTTTTTATTTTTTTTTCATAAAATAATAATTTTATACAATTAATTGTGCCCAATAAATTATTCTCAATACATACCCATACATATATGGAATCCAAATAATTAATAATTCGCATAAAGTTTGGATCTGATATCACTGTAAGGTTTTGTGAAAATCAAAGTAGCAATCAAATTGCAAAAATAATGGAAGCAAAGTAAAATCAGAATTTAAATTTTTTCACAAACCAATTACCCAGATCATCCTTTATGCATATTATTAATTAAAACGAAGAACAAGAAGTTATGAAATCATACCCTTTTAGATACGAGCTTCCTCAGGTACGAGTTCATCTCCTACTTCTCCGCGATCTCTTTGAATCTCCGGGTAGATTCCTTCCTTTGATCAATGTAAGCCACCCAAGTGTATGGCCTCTAGAGGTGATCCACCAAGGAAGAAGAATTTTTAAGAAGAAGGGTGTATTGACTCAAACCCTAGTTTTTCCTATCTATATAGAAAAAGGGGGCATACTCTCCAACTATATGAATTGCGAATATTTGATATCTTATATAAGACTCCTTTTATAAAGATATCAGGTAACCCTATTTTAATTAAAACAATGTATTATTTATTTAATTAAACTCTTTTAATTAAATGGGCTCCCAAATCTTATTAGGGATAAATAATTAAACTCCTTTAACTAATTTTCGCTCCTAATCCTATTAGGAATAAATGAGAGTACTTATATTAAATTAATTCTTAAACTTTTTAGAAATTAAAATAATTATAATTATAATAATATTAATAAGACTCCTCTTATTAATTTATATTTAATATTTAAAAATATTAAATAATAAATATTAAGCTATTTAATTAAATTAAATATACTTAACATATTATTACGATTATGCCATTAAGTTTTTAAAAGATTATTCTTCCTTTTATAGTGTGACCCTTTAGGTTCTCCATATTAAACCTATTGTGAATAAATACATTAGAACAATTCAAATCTTATTTAAATAAATAAATTAAATGATTAATTTATTTAAATAAATAATATTTATTCTACAATAGAGATAAACCTCCCTAGCGATAAACCACTTTTCAGATAATATAGATTTCAACATTAATCATAAAAGAACCTTTGAGTAAATAATTATCGTACAATTCAATCCTTTCTCCATACAATGTCCCAATTAAATATAAGACATGGAATTACTGTCAAGTCTTATTTTATTTAATTATATGTATTTTGATTCCTAAATGCACAACTCCTAATGAATGCAAATTAGAAACTACTTTCTAATTTCATTCCACCTTGGCCAAGGATTCTTGGCTTGTCATTTATCGAATCACATAGGACATTTCTCTTCTTTTACTAGAAGTGGTAGATTCTTTATTGATCATTCATTATCTCCATATATAACTTATTACACCCGAGTATACCCTTTGATATACTCTAAGAGTCTTAAGGAATAAGTCTTAGTGTAATTCATTATATATAAGATACTATGATGATCTCAAGTCTAAGGATCATTTGTACAACTATCACTACAGGAATTCCTATTGACAGCCAAGTAAAACTCCATTAGGTATTCTTTAACGAGTCACGTTCATTGAACTTATTCTCTAATAAGCACCTACATACTTGCTTTAGTGTCTCCACACAAATGATCATGAGATCAATCATCCTCATCCAATGAGTAAGTAACGTATGTACCAATATATCCGGATTCACTAATCCCCTTTTTAGTAATCCATTGATTGGGAACATTTTAGTTTTAAGCTATCTAAGAATTTAGATCGCATTAGCGTGATCTCATCATGATTCTAAAAGCATTGCTTAAAACTATGAATTTATCACATATTATTAAAACAGCACCATCTTGATAATAAATGTCTTTAATAAATAATTCTTTTATTAATAAATAAATAAGATTGATTACAAAGTATATGCTTTATCATCATACATGATTGGCTTGTATGCATACTACTTTCAGTTACTTTCTAAGGTTTTTCCCCCACCTAAGGTTCATAACCTAAAGCTTTGATACCAACTTGTGACACCCCCAAATTTGGGTACTTCATTCTCACAAAATTTGGTGTTCACTTTCCAATTATTTAATTCTAACTACCCAAATAAAATAAAATTTAAATAATAAATCTTCCCATTAAAGTGTTACATAACCTACTCAATAAATCTCCCGGGTTATCTAACCTTTAATACATTCATCAAATGCAGAAAATTAAAAAATTACATCACAATAATTAAAGCAAAGTCTGACAATATAAATTCAATAAATTTACAAGTCTTCAACACTTGTTCATTTTTCCTTTCCCTTTACTAGTGGTTGGTTCATCAACCTTCTCAACCTTAGCTGCAATAGTTATATATGCAAGAGTGAGCAAAACAAATGCTCACTTGAAATGATAATGAATAATAACAACATAATAACTGCCAGTGAATAAGCTTAATTGAACTGAATAACATTCTCTATCATAGATAATAAAGAACTGAAGTCAAAATATAAAATTTATCTGAGGGTCACAAGACTATGAACTATGTTCAAGGTTATAAGTATTCTTTTAACTTAAACCTAAACAGTTATAAGACTGTAGGGACTCCCGTACTTAGGGTGATCAGCCATTCGTACCATGTATTGTGAACAAATATATAAACGCTTCGCATAATTATCCCTTATAATAGGGTTGTTCTTCTCAGTTTTAGAATACAAGTCCACACCCAAGTAAGTTTGGTTTGGATAAGCTTTAAGGGTAATTTAGAGTTCAACGAACATCAACTAAGGATTAGTTGAATCAAAACTTAATAATGTTTCAAGGGTTTGATAACAATATGTTATAGAATAGTTATGAACCACAATCGAATAAACATAATGCATCAAAGTAATGCTTTAGGAATAAATTTAAAAGCATTGAAAGATATACTAAACGTTGCTTGAGCAATAATAATAAGCTAAGGTTACATTCTTTTTCGATAAAGAAACACAATTAGAAACTTTGTTCAATGTAAGAATAGGTTTAAGAATAAGAACTTGTTTAATAAAATTATAACTTGAACAATCGCAATTGATTTAGGGTAATGAACTTGCACAACAATGATAAACAAGATAAGATAAGGATCTTGCTTTACATAAAGAAATAGGGTTTAGGGAACTTGCGTAATCATAATCATGATATAGATAAGTACTTGCTCGACAACAAAAGGTAAATAGAGTTATGAAACTTGCATTCATTATAAAGAGAATGAAGTTAACTTGCCTCGTACGTAAGTTGCACAATTATAACACACTTTCACCAAAATACACTACACATACCATTAGAATCTTAATATTGATTAGTTATACTAACATTAACCTTATAAGCTCCATTCACCATCTTATTTAAGCTATAACCGTTAACTTGAGGTCTAATCATAATGATCTACCACATAACACGAATCAGAAACTCACTAACATATAACGTAACACTATAGCATTCAATTCTCATCTCTAACTTTTAGAAATGTCGAGTTTCATCGTTTTATAACTTATTAATTAAAACTTGAAATATTTATATTTGGTATTACAATGCATCTACAATCAGTTATTACATCATATAATATGATTAACACCTTTTTATGTTCACAAGATTAAGTTACGATTGCATGTTATGGACAGAAATATCAAAAAAAACAAAATAATACAGTTTATATCGGGGTTGAAGTACTGCATATTTTTAAGCTTTAGCACCAAAGACGCACGAAATGGTCATGCTGAGACTTAGAATTTGCAGTTCGCGATTTGCACAAAGCAGAAAGCCAATTTGGCTTACAAGCAACTTTCTAACAACCAATTTTCATACATATAAATTACATAAACTTCATAAAAACATAACTTAAGATTTCCAACATGTTTTTAACTATATAAACAACATAAACATCAAAATTTTTAACATTTAATTTCACTATTTTTGTTATTTCTTTACCTTTTGACATTCATAGCGAAATTCATCACTGTGAATTCGTTTTTAAACCAAAACAGTTAGTTGAACTCATAATGTTTTCGTTTCTTTATGTATTTTCACAATCACTACCAATTACTAGTTTATAACATGAATTGAACAACAATTTTAATTCTAAAGTAAGTCATATAATACATATATATTACTGTAATTTAATTCTTCAATACTAAGAATATTTTCAAGAAATTGACTACTCTAAATCATGAATAAATGATATCAACCCCAACTAACACATATAACACCATGCTTTCAACAATTATTCTCAAAACTAATTTATAACTTTTTTTTATAAAAACTAAAAAAAACATAAGAACTAAGAGAAAAAGGGTTAAATTACTTGTTGGGTAAAATCTAATTACGCACAACACGCAAGTATACGTGGTGAACAAGTAATAAAGTGAAAGTAGAGTATCGTTCCCACAGAGAAAACTTAGTAAGCATTTAACTTCACAATTATCAGTTTCCTATTAATCCTAATTTTATTAACTATCCAAAACAATGATTAAAATTATAAAAACTAAACAATCAATGAATATATGATCACAAAACAATCACAATTCTTAAAAACTGAATTTTCAAACAAATATTGGAGAATTAGGCTTACGATTTCACCCTAAGTTTCACTCTGATTTTTACACCTTTATTCCAGTTCAATTTACTATCCCAGTTTATTAATCAAAAACACGAATGTAGCACTAGCCACCTCTCGATGTATTAATATCATATTAACTCAAATCCACAAATTAGATAGAAATAAGTTAAACACCATAATCAACTCACTCATTATATCTCTATATGAATTATAATTAAAGAAGGTTGAAGCTTAAGCCCTTTATCCGATTACATGCGATGTCAAGCATATCTCTTCCTTAACATTCATCAAGATTCTGTTCATTCATAAAATTCAAGAATACATGCTATATTAACTAAGTCTAGACTCGTATTTCCTCTCTCGAATTCATACAAGTCCACAAAGAACTGTTGATCAGGAAATTCATAAATTCAAGCTCAAATTAATATAGATAAACTGGATAATAGTTTATTAAACTGGAACTCAAAGTTACACAATCATCATTTCACTTAAAGATCCATCATAAACCTAAAAAGTAATTTAGTTCATCATCAATGAATTAATAACTGATTAAATTAAAGATAACATCTTTTCAATTACAAATATAAGACTAAGAAGAAGAATAATGCAGAACACCCTTCACATTAGCCTTAATCCGCAATTGCTATGAACGTTCCTTCAAAATCCTCTCTCTAATGCTCGATATGAAAATCTGTATGTAATCTCTGTCAATTGCCTTGTGTCTCTTTTATGATCTTCTGTTTGTGTAGTAGTTATATGTTTTACAACCACAATCTCTGCTCAATTCTATGCCAACTAGAGTCTTACTGCTAAGCAAGCACCAAAATCCAAGTTCCAGTAGTGTGACCCAAGATGGGATAGCCAGGCTTCGGGAACCCCCGCCCTGGTGGGGGTATATACATGGAAAACGCCATTTTGCCCCGAGTTAGGCTATCTTAAAACAACTTTGAAGACCCCACTTCTCAGCTCTACGGTGTTAGTGTTAAACTTAATTAGGCTTGATTTACCGCACGTTCTATATTCTGACTTTAGCTAAGCTTCATACTTGATCCAATATTGCTTCAAATGACTCCCTTTCTTTGTTACTTACCACACCAACCATCCTACACATTAAAATAACATTAAACAAGTAAAAATGAACATGAAGCAAGGAATTAGCAATGATTAAGCTTGAAATGATCATCGATTCGTGGATATAAAATCCCCTTATCAAAATCTCCCAAACTTAAACTGTGCTAGTCCTCGAGCACAAAACAAACTACATGCTATGCACTACAATGAGATGTATTGTATCTAACTATATGTTTACGAATCCAGCAGTATCACAGAGTCAAATTTATTCCTTCGGCCTTAGAAAGATCAAGCAAACTTGTCAACACCTCATATCGAAACCACTCAATAATTTCCTATCAATCCTCAAATCTTAGACCGTTATCACTGATATAGTGCGTGTGTGAGCCACATCCATGCTAACTGATTCTCATTCAAATTTAACACATAATTAATTTCTTATCAGGAATCACACAGAGCAACTCAAAAATTTCAAAAACAAATGAGTTCCAACTAAAATCAAACGTTTACCAAGATTAGGGGTCCGAATATCGTATTCATGCTTTTTTTTTTTTTTTTTTTCATTGACGGGGACTCTTTGCCCTTATTTCCCGTCTTCTCTTCAGTCTTTTTTCTTTTTCGATAGATGGTTGGTGAGTGCGTTTTACGCTCCATCTCACGCTCCTGTTTATGGGGAGTATTTTTTCCTCAACCCACCACAAGACTCAACTAGACATTATTTTCTCTTTTTTTTCTGAAGCTTATATATCCTACCTTTTTCCCCAAATTTAGGTTCTTGCCTAATTCCTTGTCTTTACTGCCTATTCTTGTCATTCTATGATTTATCGTAGCATTATCCTTTAGAAACTATTTATGTATCAATTCAAACTAATCATTCAACACAGATGTTATTACGTGCTTCCCTTTTTATACCAGTTTCAAACAAGCATAAAATTCGAGTCATGATTCAAAACTACATCATATTCTCATACTGGGTATTGTATTTGTTTACTTAATCCCAATCTCATCATTGGCCAGAATAAAAGGAACTACAATACTGCTGGAAATATGCAAAATTAACACAATATTTAACTAAATTTTTTTTAGATATACGGCAAACATAACATATTAAAATGCAAAAATAATAAAAATAATTAAACTATTTACACACCTAAGCTACTATGCAACTACATGATTACATGAATGCAAATAACATGCAAAACTAAAGTGCAATAACAAATGCAAACCTAACTAATGACATTATGCATGCAAACATGAAAATAAATCCCCCAAACTTAAGAATTACAATGCCCTCATTGTGTAGATATAACAATTAAAATATGAGGACTTCTCTGTAATTGCCTAAGTCTGTGGTGGTGGTTGTTCTTGTTGATCCGAGTCACTTGGTGGAAACCTTGGCATTGGCATAGGTTATTGGTATGGGAATTGAGCAGCAGGTTATTCAATGATGCGAACGAGAGGTTCATTGCTTCAAACATGTGATCCTGCCTAGCGGCTAGACGCCTCATCTCTCGTCGTGCTTGCTTGTTGTGCTCATCCACTTGGCATTGAAATGCAAGAAACTGAGGACTAGATATGGCGTCGGATGGTGGTTCCGCCTCTGCTCCTCGCTCTCCCATAGTCGCATCCTCATCCTCCGAGGTTTCTGCAGCGATCAACTTCGTCCTCCGAAGCTGATGGAAAAATAAAGCCTAGACCTCTAGGATGGGAATCGGCCCCAGCCCACACCGAATATCGTGTGATCATTCTAGAATCGAGTAGCTAAAGCGGCATCTGAGTGGGTTCATCATTAGACCATCTAACACCCGCTTGGCGACACAACCCACATATGAGTGATGGGTGTGGCAAGCTGCCTGAAAAGTTTCCTCGTAAGCATCGGCGAATGGAGAAACAAATTATGGCCCCGACATCAATTATGAAATCTTGCACAATTGTATATAGAAGTAGTGCCTTCTCTTTGGTCACATCCGATGTGTGTTGGGACAGAAATAATTTCACACATAAGAAGGCATACCATATCTTACCATACCGACTTAAATCTTTGCTATAAAAAAACCGTGCCTCTTTTCCAACCCTTGATCCATGTTGTTCCTGGTTTAGTCATTTCTTTGAGTATAACCTCATATTCAGGATCAAAATCACATAGGTGGGCATATTCGCACTGTCGAGGCACTCGTAACTGATAAAAGGTGTTGATGGCATCGACACTGAACGGGACTAATCGACCCCGCACATAAGCATTGAAGGGGGCTTTGTCCTCAATGTTAGCATAAAACTCTTTGACCACGTTGACAACAGCGGGCTCAGGTTCCTCAGTGACCTTGTTCCACCCTTTCTGATAAATTTGTTGCATCATTTCACCTTTGACAAGATCTGGTACCAACCCCCTCTCTGGTGTAAGAGCTTTCGTCACCATGTAGTCATATCGGTCGGCGGCGGCGGCACTTATGAATTTACGTCAGTCGAAGGTCCGTGTCGGTTGTGCGGGCCTTGAACTTTCTTCCCTTTATCTTTTTGATGTGGGTTGAGACACCATTGAATTGAGTAATCCGTAACACAACTATTTCCCCCAAAAATTGACTCACACACTCTGTCGAACAGTTGGTGTGCACACTGATTTCTTCCCCTTTAGTTGATGCTTTATGTGGCAATTATGGTGAGAGAAGATGAAGAATTTGTAGAATCGTGACGCATACTCAATTGTTATACACTTGCCTCAGTAATTTACGTAATTCATAGATTTTGGAGATGGAGATGGAGATGGAAGGATGTGGTGAAATTGGGTTGAGAGGGTTTGTTTATATAGAGATGGTGTATGGAGAACAATAGGAGTAAGTGATGGAGGTCATGGGTTCATGAGTTTTAATGAACTGAGATGATGGAGTTGTACTGGCCAAATCGTGGGTAAGGATGGTTATAATGGGTAGGAGTTAAAGGTGTAATGGAGGAGGAAAGAGAAGTAATGGGAGGAAGTAGTGGGGAAGTTGGTTGAGCAAGAAGTAACTGTCGAGCACCTATTGAACTCTAGAACCCCCGCCTTGGTGGGGGGTGCAAGGCATAAGAAGCCCGCCTTGGTGGGCATGATTACTATAATTGGACTTGGGGAACCCCACCCCCGGAGGGTATATTATTTAGAGCCCCACTGACATGGGTATAAAATCTTCTTTTGTTTTGTTTTTCTCCTTTCTTCACTTCAACTCCCAACCATTAGCATTTTGAGATCCTGCAAAGCTAGAAAACATAACGTTAGAACATGGTGGAGAGATTATCAAGACTCATACAATATAATAACTACTTAATGAACTTATTATATATTAATAATTATGCTAAACTATAATTTAACGGTTATGAATGAAAATAAGAAAATGAAAAGTACGGTTGGGTTGCCTCCCAATTAACGCTTGATTTTAAGTCGTTCAGCCTGACTACTCCCTGTTTATGGTGCGTCGGATAATGTGATGGTGATGACATCCGTGTTGGATTCGCCACCCCAACAATGCTTTAACCGTTGACCGTTGACCTTGAATGTCTCCAATGGGTTTCTACTATAGAGTTCAACGGCGCCATGAGAGAAAACTCTTTTGATGTTGAATGGTTCTGACCATCTTGACTTAAGCTTGTCTGGGAACAACCTCAACCGTGAGTTGAAAAGTAGTACTGATTGCCTCGGTTTAAACGTTCTTTGCATAGCTTAGAGTTCTCATAGGCTTGAAGTCGAAATTCGTCGAGCTTGTTTAATTGAAGTAGTCATTTTTCCTCCACAGCTGCTTGATCGAAGGTAAGTTTCTGAATCGCCCAGTAGGCCTTGTGCTGTAACTCGACCGGTAGGTGGATGCTTTACCATAAACCAATTGATATGGTGACATAGCAATTGGTGTTTTGTACGCTGTTCGGTAAGCCCATAGTGCATCATCCAACCTGAGAGACCAGTCCTTTCTAGTTGGATTTACCACCTTTTCCAAGATTCGCTTCACCTCCCTATTTGAGACTTTAACTTGCCCACTCATTTAGGGATGATATGTTGTTTCCACCTTACGGTTGAGCCCATACTTAGCCAAGAGAGTTGTGAATGATCTATTACAGAAGTGACTACCTTCATCACTTATGATAGCTCATGGTGTGCCAAATCTTGTAAAGATATTCTTTTGCAAGAATTTGAGGACCACTTTGGCATCGTTAGTCGAGAATGCTGCGGCTTCAACCCATTTTGAGACATAGTCAACTGAAAGCAATATATACTGATTACCGAATGATGATGGAAACGGCCCATAAAATCAATGCCCCAAATGTCAAAAATTTTCAACTTCTAAAATTGTTTGTAGAGGCATCTCATTCCTTTTCGATATGTTGCCCACCCGTTGACATCTATCACAACTTTTAACAAAATGGTGGGTGTCCTTGAATAATGTAGGCCAATAAAACCCAGCTTGAAGCACTTTTGCCGATGTTCTCTCACTACCATAATGTCCCCCATACGCAGACGAATGACACTCATGCAATATGTTCTTTACTTCACTGTGGGGCACACACCTTCTAATCATCTTGTCGGTGCACTATTTGAATAGGTAAGGTTCGTCCCACATATACCACTTGACGTCATAAAGAAATTTCTTTTTCTATTGTCTTGTAAGATCAGGAGGAAGAATGTTGCTCACTAGATAATTCGCGAAGTCTGTGTACCATGAAAATTCTATATTTATCCTAAATAATTGCTCATCCGGGAATGACTCATTGATTTCACACTTGTCCTTCTCCTTTGTAACCTGATTTTCTAGCCTAGACAAATGATCGGCAACTTGATTCTATGTCCCCTTTTTATCCTTTATTTCCTAATCAAATTCTTGTAAAAGGAGAATCCATCTGATAAGGCGTGGCATAACATCTTTTTTTGAAATTAAGTACCGAATAGCCAAGTGATCCATGTAGACTATCACCTTTGTTCCGATCAAATAAGCCTAGAATTTATCGAAGGCATATACTACTACAAGTAATTCTTTTTTCGTAGTTGTGTAATTCATTTGAGTTTCTGTCAGTATTTTACTTGTATAGTATATGGCATGAAATACCTTGTCTCGACGTTAACCCAAAACAGCCCCAACTGCATAGTCGCTCATATCACACATCAACTCGAAATGCATATTACAATCTGGCGTGACAATTACGGGAGCTGTAGTCAACTTCTTCTTCAATAGCTCGAATGCCACTTTACACTCCTCATCAAACTTAAAAATCGAATCCTTTTCTAAAAGACTGCACAAGGTTTTGCAATTTTAGAAAAGTCCTTTATTAATCTCCTTTAGAACCCAGCATGTCCCAGAAAAATTCTAATTCCCTTAACTTAACTCGGTGGAGGAAGCTTTTCAATGGTTTCTAGCTTAGCTTTATCAACCTCTAATCCTTAAGCTGAGACTTTATTCCCTAAAATTATACCTTCTTCAACCATAAAGTGGCATTTTTCCCAGTTCAGGACCAAATTCGTGTCTATACATCTTTTTAGGACCATTACCAAATTCTCCAAGCATGTATCAAAATCATCCCCATAAACAAAGAAGTCGTCCATGAAGACTTCCACATTTTTCTCCACCATATCCGAGAAGATAACCATCATACACCGCTAGAAGGTAGCGGGTGCATTACACAAACTGAACGACATTCTCCTGAATGCGAATGTTTCGTATGGGCATGTAAAAATAGTTTTCTCTTGATCTTCAGGAGTGATGACGATCTGATTATAACCCGAATATCCATCCAATAAGCAGTAGTACTCATGTCCCGCTAATCTGTCCAACATCTGATTGATAAAGGGCAAAGGAAAGTGATCTTTGCGGGTTGCCTTATTCAACTTCTTATAATCCATGCAAACCCTCAAACCACTAACTGTCCTTGTCGGAATTAGCTCATTATCATCATTCTGAACCACGGTCATTCCTCCCTTTTTCGGCACACATTACACTGGACTAACCCACTTACTGTCGAAAATTGGGTAGATGATACCTGCATCCAACCATTTCAGTATTTCCTTCTTCACTACTTCTTTCATGATTGGATTGAGCCGTCTCTGTTGCTCCACTGTCGGTTTTGCATCATCTTCCATCAAAATTTTGTGCATGCAAAAGGATGGGTTGATTCCCATGATATCTGCGATTGTCCATCCTATAGCCAATTTGTGCTCCCTCGGCACTCTCAACAACTTTTCTTCCTGCAATTCGTTAAGTGTAGCAGAAATAATAACAAGTAAAGAATTATAATTGCCTAAATACCCATACCTGAGGTGTTTAGGGAGTGGCTTAAGTTCAAGATTCGGTGGCTCCTCCAATGACGGTTTCATCCTTGTTGTGGCTTTCTCCTCCGTGTGCAATGGTTCAAAGGTTGTTTTAAATCTGCTAACTCGTGGCAAGGAGTCTAGCATCTGCAAGTATTCCACAAATTCTGGATCATCTAACTCTTCATCCCCCAATAGTGTTGTTTCCAATAGATCGTTACCCAAACTTTTACCCATGTCTTCGCTGATTATCTGGTCAATGATATCCATTCTGAAACATTCTTCTTCATCCGTACGGAATTTCATGGCCTTGAACACATTAAATTTTATTTCTTGATCTTGGGTCCTTATAGTTAGTTCACCTTTTTATACGTCGATGAGTGTCCTACCCGTAGCCAAGAAAGGTCTCCCTAGGATAATTGGGATATTCCTATCTTCCTCAAAATCAAGAATTATAAAATCCGCGGGAAATATAAACTTGTCAACCTTGACCAATATAACCTCTACAATGCCTCTCGGGTACGTGACTGACCTATTCGCCAACTGTAATGAGATGTTCGTAGGCTTTGGAGCTGGAAAACCCAACTCTGTATAAATTGATAACGGCATAAGGTTCAGACTTTCCCCAAAATCACACAAACATTTTTTGAATGCCATATTCCCAATCATGCACGGAATAGTGAAACTTCCTGGATCTTTCAACTTTGGTGGCAACTTTCGCTGTAAAACCGCACTACACTCCTCTGTTAATGCCACTTTTTTGAAATCTTCCAACTTCTTTTTCCTGGACAGAACCCCTTACATAAATTTTGCATAACTTGGCATCTACTCCAGGGCTTCTGCAAACGGGATGTTAATCTGAAGTTTCTTAAAAACTTCCAAAAATTTTGTAAACTGCTCGTCTAATTTCTGCTTTTGAACTCTTTGTTGAAATGGCGGTAGAGGATACACAACTGACTTATCATCTAACTTTGTTTTCTCAATTTGTTTATCCTCACCATGTTTTTCTTAAATCACTTTGTTGTCATCAACTTTGTCATCTGATATAGCTGAATTTTCTGCACCTTTCCCATCCAAATGTTTTCCACTTCTCAAAGTGATTGCCTGACACTGCTCTTGATTTCCCTTCAGATTTCTTTTGGTGTCACTTGGTAGAGTCCTTTGTGGTCTATTTTTCAATGCTAAGGCAATTTGTCCCATCTGATTCTCTAGATTCTTGATGTCTATCTCTTGCGATTTCATTACCATTGCTTGATTTTTCATAGTCGCCTCATTGTTTGTTATGTACTTTGTCAACAACTCCTCTAAATCTGATTTCCTCTCTTGATGTTGAGCTGGTTGTTGATGATTCTGAAATCTTAGGGGATATGATGGTCGTGGAGTTTGTTGATGCTGATTATTACTCCACGAAAAGTTAGGATGATTCTTATTCCCTTGATTGTAGGCATTCTGGTATGTATTCTGTGGAATTCTGTTGTAGCTACCCATAAATTGCACTAACGCTGGGTTGATTGTGCATTTATCTGTAGGATGCTCACCTGCACATAATTCATAAATTACTGCAACCTGTTGTGCATGTGCCCCTGACATAGCATCCAACTTCTTTAATAGTGCTGAAATTTGCGCTTGTATTGTCACACCATCTACTTCTAACACTCCAGCTACATTTGACTGTGTCATTCTTGTCATAGGCCACTGGTAGTTGTTAGCTGCCATAGTCTCTATTAATTCATAGGCCTACTCATAACTCTTAGCCATAAACGCTCCACCTGAAGCTGCATCAATACTGGTCCTGAGATTTCCGTTCAATCCATTGTAAAATGTGTTCATCTACAACCACTTAGGCAATCCATGATGTGGGCATTTTCTAAGAAACTCTTTGTATCTTTCACATGCCTCATATAGTGACTCCCCGTGTTGCTGTTTAAACATCATTATCTCATTCCTCATTTTTGCAGTTTTTGCTGGTGAGAAGAATTTTGCAAGAAATTCCTGAGCGAGGTCTTCCCAAGTAGTTATTGATCTCGGCATTAGAGAATGTAACCAACTCTTTGCCTTGTCCCGTAGAGTAAATGGGAACAAGCGAAGTCTCACCGCATCATCCGACACCCCATTATACCTGAAGGTGTCACAAATTTCCAGAAAGCTGACTAAATGTTCGTTCGGATCATCATTTTCCAATCCCCCAAACTGAACCGAATTTTAAATCATTTGAATTATCCCATGCTTGATTTCAAATGTGTTTGCAGCTATAGCAGGCCTGGTGATACTTGACTGCAGCTCAGTCACCTTGGGTGTAGCAAGGTCTTTCAACGCTTTCTAATCTTCAGCAGCCATTGCCTCTTCTTTTTCAGGATTTTTGAATTCTTATCTTGTTTCCTTGATCCACTTACTTAGCCTTTGGAACCGTTTCTCAATGTCGTCCTCAAAAGGAAACAAGTGTGAATTTTTGGACCGCGTTTGCATAAACCACTTCAAAAACCTGAAATAAGACGAACAAAACAAAAATAAAAATGTTTAAGTAAAACTGGACTAATTAAACTGATATCGTAAAATATTAAAATCTATACTAAATTTGTCCCCGGCAACGGCGCCAAAAACTTGTTGGGTAAAATCTAATTACGCACAACACGCAAGTATACATGGTCAACAAGTAATAAAGTTAAAGTAGAGTATCATTCCCACAGAGAAAACATAGTAAGAATTTAACTTCACAATTATCAGTTTCTTATTAATCCTAATTTTATTAAACTATCCAAAACAATGATTAAAATTATAAAAACTAAAATATCAAAGAATATATGATCACAAAACAATCACAATTCTTAAAAACTGAATTTTTAAACAAATATTAGAGAATTAGGCTTACGAATTCACCCTAAGCTTCACTCTGATTTTTACACCTTTATTCCAGTTCAATTTACTATCCGAGTTTATTAATCAAGAACACGAATGTAGCACTAGCCACCTCTCGATGTACTAATATCATATTAACTCAAACCCACCAATTAGATAGAAACAAGTTAAACACCTTTATCAACTCACTCACTATATCTCTATGTGAATTATAATTAAAGAAGGTAAGCTTAAGCCCTTTATCCGATTACATGCGATGTCATGCATATCACTACCTTAACATTCATCAAGATTCTGTTCATTCACAAAATTCAAGAACACATGTTATATTAACTAAGTCTAGACTCGTATTTCCTCTCTCGAATTCATACAAGTCCACAAAGAACTGTTGATCAGGCAATTCATAAATTCAAGCTTAAATTAATATAGATAAACTTGATAATAGTTTATTAAACTGGAACTCAAAGTTACATAATCATCGTTTCACTTAAAGATCCATCATAAGCCTAAAAAGTAATTTAGTTCATCATCAATGAATTAATAACTGAATAAATTAAAGATAACATCTTTTCAATTACAAATATAAGATTAAGAAGAAGAATAATGCAGAACACACTTCACGTTAGCCTTAATTCGCAATTGCTATGAACGTTCCTTCAAAATCCTCTCTCCAATGCTCGATATGAAAATCTCTATGTAATCTCTGTCAATTGCCTTGTGTCTCTTTTATGATGTTCTGTTTGTGCAGTAGTTATATTTTTTACAACCACAATCTCTGCTCAATTCCATGCCAACTAGAGTCCTACTGCTAAGCAAGCACCAAAATCTAAGTTCCAGCAGTGTTTGACCCAAGACAGATAACTGAGGCTTGGGACCCCACTTCTCGGCGGGGTATATATGGAAAACACCTTCCCGTGCCAGGCTACTTGCTAAACAACTTTGAAGACCACCCCCCCCCCAGCCTCGTGAAAAGTGTTAAACAAATTAGGCACCATACGTGGCATGTCTTCCTTCATTCGACTTTAGCTAAGCTTCATACTTGATCCAATATTGCTTCAAATGACTCCCTTTCTTTTTTACTTTCCACACCAACCATCCCACACATAAAAATAATAATAAACAAGTAAAAATGAACATGAAAGCAAGGAATTAACAATGATTAAGCTTAAAATGAACATCGATTCGTGGATATAAAATCCTCTTATCATTACTACCTCAAATCTCTTGTTTGAGCAACATAGATGATAGGAATCCCTATGATTGTCTCAAACTCCCAAAACCCTTCTCTTCTTCCTTCTCTCTTTTCTCTCATTCTCTCTATTTTCTTCTGTGTTCTTTCTCTCTTTAGTCTTAGACTTAAGCCAATAATATTAATGTAAAATAATCAGACGCCAACGTATTACGTATTAAAAATAAAACTGATATAATAATAACTCTATAATATATCAGTTATGTTTTATTTTAAATTTAAAAACCATAAGGACTTGTTTGGCAAAACCAATTATAAATAATGACTTAATCATTCCTTAAGCCTTGTTTGGCAAAAACAAGATTAAAATAAGAATTTCAAAAGCTCTAAGGCTTTGTTTGATAAAACCAAATTAAAATTCTTTTAATTTATTTTCATAACTCATTTATAATATAGTTTATTGTCCCACTTTATTTAATTATATTCCCACATTCAAATTTAATTAAATTAAAGCTAATAACAACTTATTAAATCAATTTGCCACATAATCCAATACAACAAAATTATAATTTTTATTATAATTTTATTTAATAAATTAACATGTTACTTTAATTACTAAATCAAATTAAAACAACATGATAACAATTCATTTAATCCTTATCAACTCTCTAATTTAATTATTAATTAAATTAGAATATTATCTCATAATAATTAATTCACCACTCTTTTATTTTAATTAACTTCAAAATACCAAATAACCAATTATCAACTTAATTAACATGTTATCTTAATTAAGTTAATTCCCATAACTCATGAATTATTTATTTAACTAATAAATAATCAAATTAAATAAATATTTATTTAACAATAAACACATCAATTAAAATATTTATTTAATTCAATAAATATTTAAAATTACAATTAAAATGCTTGATTGTTACATGGACAGCTTGGATTCGTCATGGATGAGGAGTTGAGTAAAGATTTAGTGTTACAATCACTCCCTGACACCTTATCACAATTTATTGTGAATTTTCACATGAATAAGTTGGAAGTCAACTTGCCTAAATTAATTAACATGTTAAAAATTGCTGAAGATCACTTTCCATCCAAGAAGGACCAAGTCTTAATAGTGGATGATTCTTCCAAGAAAAGAAGAGGCCCAAGGTATATTCTGAAAAGAAGAAATCCAAGAAGGCTAAGGGTAAGGGGAACGTGAAAGAACAATAGAAACCTGATCTAGCTAGCAAAAGAATCTGCTTCCATTGCAACAAGTCGGGTCACTGGAAGAGGAACTTCAAGGAGTTTCTTGTGGAACAAATGCAGAAGAAGCTTGGAGAAACTTCGAACCCTAATCAAGGTTTGTTCATGACTAAAATTAATTTTTCTGTAAATCAAAATTCTACTTGAGTATTGGATACCAACTGTGGTTCTCATATTTGTAATAATATGCACGGACTGGTCAGATGTAGAAAGCTGAACAAGGATGAGGTTGTCCTACGAGTGGGAAATGGAGCAAAGGTTATTGCATTAGCCGTAGGGACTTATTGTTTAGCACTGTCTATGGACAAGACCATTAGTTTAAATAATTGTTATTTTGTTCCAACAATCATTAGAAACATTATTTCTATTTCTGTATTGGATATGGATGAATTTAATATTATAATAAAGAACAATAATTGTTCCATTTATAATAAAAATGTTTTATATGGTGTTGAAAAATTGCTAAATGGACTTTACATACTTGATTTACATGAAAATATATTTCAAATTGAACAAACTAAGAAAAGGAAAAGAGCTAATGTTAATTATACCTTTACGTGGCACTGTAGACTCAGTCATATTAATGAAACAAGATTATCCAAGTTGCATAAAGATGGGCTCTTAGAGCTATCTGATTATGATTCATATCCAACTTGTGAAACTTTTCCTATGGGTAAGATGACTAAATCTCCTTTTAGTGGAAAAGGATAAAGAGTTACATAGTTGTTAGCGTTGGTTCACATAGATGTATGTGGACCTATGACAACGAGTGCACGAGGAGGGTATTCTTATTTTATTACTTTCACTGATGATCACTCAAGATAAGGATATGTGTATTTAATGAAATACAAATTTGAGTCATTTGAAAAGTTCAAAGAGTTCAGAAGTGAAGTAGGGAAGCAAACTGGCAAGAGTATTAAAATTCTTCAATCGGGTCGAGGTGGTGAATACTTAAGTAGTGAGTTTATCAATTGTCTCAAAGAAAATGATATAATCTCACAATGGACTCCACCAGGAACACCACAGTTGAATGGTGTATCTAAAAGGAGAAATAGAACATTGTTGGACATGGTTCGATCCATGATGAGTTTTACCAATCTTCCATTTTCCTTCTGGGGCTATGCCCTAGAATCGGTTGCATACCTACTTAATAAGGTACCTACCAAATCCGTTCCAAAGACTCCATATGAGATATGGACAGGGAGAAAACCAAATCTTAAGCATGTTAAGACTTGGGGTTGTCCAGTTTATGTCAAAAAGTTTGAAAATGATAAGCTACAAACTAGATCCGAAAAATGTAGATTTTTAGAATATCTTAATGAAACATCAGGGTATTATTTCTATCATCCTAATGATCAAAAGGTGTTTATTGCAAAACTTGATGCCTTCTTTGAAAAGGAGTTTATCCTTATAGGGGTCAGTGTGAGTAAGATATATCTTGAAGAAGTTCAAGAACCACAAATTACTACGGATCAAATTCACGTACCTGACCAAGAAGAAAAACCTATTGTGCAACAACCTATTCATAAATCTGGAAGATTACCGAAGATACTTGATAGGTATGGATTCATCATAGAGGAAGATGATGAGGTACGTATTATGAATGATGATGATCCATTGAATTACGAACATGCTATAAGTAGTAAAGACCTAGAGAAATGGATAGAAGCCATAAAATCTGAGATGGACTCCATATATGAAAATCAAGTATGAACTTTTTTTTCATCACCTGAAGGCATTAAGCCTATTGGGTGAAAATGGGTCTTTAAAAGAAAGACTGGAGCGGACGATAAGGTAGAGACCTATAAGGCCTGACTGGTTGCAAAAGATTTCAGACAAAGACAAGAAGTTGACTATAATGAAACCTTCTCACCAGTAGCTATGCTCAAGTCCATTCAGATTTTTCTTGCGATTGCAGCTTATTATGACTACGAAATCTGGAAAATGGTTGTGAAAACAGCCTTCCTCAATAGGAAACTTGAGGAGGAAGTGTATATGACACAACCAGAGGAATTTTTTTCAACATTTATAACAAATCAAGTCTGTAAGCTACAACGATCCATTTATGTGTTGAAGTAAGCTTCTCGTAGGTGGAACATCCATTTTGATGAGACAATCAAAGAGTTTGATTTTATCAAAAATGAGGATGAACCATGTATGTACGATAAGGTTAGTGGGAGCACTATTGCATTCCTTATATTATATGTTGATTAGATATTACTGATAAGGAATGATATTCTTATGCTACAATCGATTAAAATCTGGTTATCTAAACACTTCTCCATGAAGGACTTGGGAGAAACATCCTGTATTTTGGGGATAAAGATCTATAGACATAGATCTAAAAGGATACTTGGCTTGTCTCAAGGAATGTACATTAACTTGATGCTATAGAAGTTTAGCATGGAAGATTCCAAGAGAGGTCTCATGCCATTGAGCCATGGAATACATCTCTCCAAGAAACATAACCTAAAGACACATGAGGAGAGAGGCTGTATGAGTAATATTCTTTATGCTTCAATAATAAGATCTATCATGTATGGTATGATATGTACTAGACCGGATGTCGCTCACGCACTTGGTGTAACAAGTAGATATCAGTCGAGTCCAGGAGAAGAGCACTGAAAGGCAGTGAAAATTATCATAAAATACTTAAGAAGAACTAAGGATGTATTTCTTGTCTACGGTGGGTCTGAATTGAAACTAGAGGGCTTCACAGACTCAAGCTTTCAAACGGACCAAGATGATAGTAAATCCATTTTGGATATGTGTTTACCTTGAACGGTGGCGCAATTAGTTGGATAAAGTTCCAAACAACAAATAATTGTTGATTCAGTGGCATAGGCATTGTACATAGCTGCACGTGAAGCTGCAAAGGAGTCTGTTTGGATGAAGAAGTTCATAACTAAAATTGTCATGGTTCCTAGCATTAGAGGAGCAGTACCTTTGTACCGTGACAACACCCAGAGCTGTTGCTCAGGCTAAGGAAGCCAAGTCTCATCAGAAATCCAAACACGTATTGCGGCGGTTTCATTTGATTAGAGAAATCATTAAAAGAGGAGATGTCACCCTGGAGAGTGTGGACTCTCAAGACAACATTGCAGATCCATTTACTAAAGCGTTAACAAAACAACAATTTGATCGTCACTTAAAGAAGATGGGTATGAGATACCATGGCGATTGGCCTTAGTGCAAGTGGAAGATTGAAAGTAGTATACATATAAGCTAATCATGCATGATGATAAAGCATATACTTTGTAAATAATCTTATTCATTTTTTTAATAAATGTATTCATTTATTAAAGGCATTTAATTATCTACATGATACTGTTTTAATAATATGTGATAAACCTATAATTTTAAGCAATGCTTTTAGAATCATGATAAAATCATGCTAAGAGATTTAAATTCGTAGATATCTTAAAAACTAAGATGTTCCCAATCGATGGATTACTTAAAAGGGGATAAGTGAATCCGGATAGATTGGTACATACGTTGCTTGATCATTGGATGAGGATGATTAATCTCGTGATCATTTGTATAGAGACACTAAAGCAAGTATGTAGGTGCTTATTGGAGAATAAGTTTCTTGAACGTGGCTCGCTAAGGAATACCTAATGGAGTTTTAATTGTCTATCAATAGGAATTCCTGAAGTGATAATAGTATAAGTGATCTTTAAACTTGAGATCATCATAGTATCTTGTGTATGATAAGTTATACTTTGATATATCCCTTTAAACCCTTAGGGTAAATCAAACGGTATGCTTGATGTAATAAGTTATATATGAAGATAATGAATGATCAATAAAGAATCTACCACTTCTAGTAAAAGAAGATAAATGTCATATGTGATTCGTTAAATGACAACCCAAGAATCATTGGCCAAGGTGGAACGGAATTAGAATGGATTTTCTAATTTGCATTTATTCGGAGTTGTGCATTTGGGAATCAAAATACATATAATTAAATAAAATAAGACTTGATAGTAATTTCATGTCTTATATTTAATAGGGACATTGTATGGTGGAATGATTGAATTGTACAGTGACTATTTACTCAAAGGTTCTTTTATGATTAATGTTGAAATCTATATTATCTAGAAAGTCGTTGATCGCTAAAGAGACTTATCATTATTGTAGAATAAATATAATTTATTTAAATAAATTAATAGTTTAATTTCTTTATTTAAATAACATTAGAATTGTTACTACTTGATTTATTCACAATTGGTTTAATATGGAGAACCTAAAGGGTCACACATAAAAGGAAGAATATTTATTTAAGAAGTCAATGGCATAATCGTAATAATAAGTTAAGTGTATTTAATTTAATCTATGATGATAGAATAAATTAAATAGCTTAATATTTATTATTTGATATTTTAAAATATTAAATATAAATTAATAATAGGAGTCTTATTATTATTACTATTATTATTAAATTAATTAAGTAAAGTGGTTTGGGAATTAATTAATATAAGTAATCTCACATATTGCTAATATAATTAGGAGGCTAATTAATTAAAAGGTTTAATTAATTATTCTTAATAAGAATATGAAGCTTAATTAATTAAAGAAGTTTAATTAGTTAAAGCAAAACCCTATTCTAAATAGTTTAGGAGGGTTCCTACATCTATAAATAAGAAAGTCTTTTTATGGATAGAGGGTGACAGAAGTTACGCACTTTATTCTAAGAGTTGAGAGAGTAAAACTTTTCTATTTGAGATAAGAAAAACTAAGGTTTAGCCAAACACTCCTCTTCTCATTTTTTTTGTTCTTTCTTGGTGGATCACCTCTAGAGGCCGAACGCTTGGGTGGCTAACGTTGATCAAAGGAAGGAATCCAATCCCCCGTACTCAAGGAGACCACGAAGGACTAGGAGTTGAACTTGTACCTGAGGAAGCTCAAATCTTCAAGGGTATGAATCTTCTTCATCTCTTTTGTTTAATTAATAATTGCGCATAAGTATAATCCAGGTATACGTTTTGTAAAATTTTAAAATATGTTTTTACCATGCTTCAGCGACTTTGATTGTATATATGGATATTACAAACCTAATAGCTGTAGTGTGACGGCCCCAAAATAGGTATACACAACCCATTCTGAGTCGCCAAATACATGGTACAGAAAACAACTACAACTTCATTATTACAATTGTCGTGCAAAATACAATAACACATATACTGTGAGTTTAAATATAAATATTATCTTCTAGACAATATCCACACTCAAATAAGTTCTCATTATAATTATCGATACAATATTTTATAAAATAATGAGGACTGCTAAAACAACTGACTTGAAACATCACTCCATACCCCGACTAGTTCCCGCTATATTCTCGCCTCCTGAGAAGAAAAATGGAACAAAAAGGAAAATAGTGAGCTCAACTAGCCCAGTAAAGAATATTATGACTAAGATAATGTAGAACAAATTATCGTTAGCCTTCAATAAATCAGATAAAATATAATGGACAATAAGTTTTAGATCAATATTCACAGCAAAAATAACAATTCATTAGAAGTGTTAAGTAGAGAATGAAATCTACTATCTTCTATGATTTAAAAGTCCATCATCAATATTTTATCCATGTAACATCAATCAATATACATCTAGAGTCAAATATTCATCTTTGCACTACAGGCCAAAGATATGCAGTTTTATCACCATTTAAGACTGAGAATGATGAAAAATATCTTAAAGAAAATGAATCTAGTGAGATAAAAGATCAAAGATTAGGGATTCGTACTTTAGTTTATCCAAGTTCAAAAATACTCCATAATAATCAATTGTGGAGCAAAATTCAAGAATGAAGATCAAAACATGGATACAATTAAAGATAGTAACCATAATAAACATCTTGGACAAAGAAAAGAAAATTTAATTTTTCTGTGAATAGTGTAGTATACGCGAATAGTGTCGTATACGTGAATAGTAATCCTGACACAAAAAGGTAAAACTTTCACAATAAAAATCAAACTTTGTGAATAGTACTCATGAATAGTACCGTATATGTGAATAGTGTCGTATACATAAATAGTGTCGTATACGTGAATAGTAACCTCGATATGAAAAGGTAAAAATTTCATAATAAAATTCATACCAATATTTCGGTGAAATGATATTGAAAGAAATAATATCATTTACTTGAAAAATAACATCCCTTACCTCAAAAGAATAGTACTTCTGACTGGAATATCGGATATTATTCTGAGAAAATCATGCACAAAAGGCTACACTCAAAGTATCCTTATACTCAAGAAAAATACTCACAAGACTTTAGAATAAGAATTTCTGAATTTGAAATGGTGTGTTGAGGAAGGAGGGATTACCCCCTATTTATAGTGTAATCCTCGGAGGAAAAACAAAATATTATGCCTAACCTTGCCCACATTTTCTACACCTAATATTTTCCATTCAAAGCCTAACTTTGATTCATTCTTCCTTGGGGCCACACTTGAAACATACTTTTCAGGCAATTCTCCACAATTCAAAATGGTTGGGGCCCACGCTTGAAACAACTTTGTAGGCAATTCTCCATAATTTACAATGGTTGGGGCGCACACTATTTGAAAATAAAAGCTTTGCAGACCATTTCCTCACCAACCAACTTAGGAAAACAACGGACAAGCTATACAATTTGTTCACTCATTCTCTTTAATCACATGCTTAAATATATATATATATATATATATATATATATATATTATTGTAAAAAAACTATAATATATTATAATAATATATTTGAATGAATATTTTATCGAAGAAGATAATTGCCAAACTTTCAACAAATAACTCATGTTGAATTCCTCATTTATATCCACATAAAATAAATATTTCCTTATCATATAAATTAATAATTAATTATTCACAAATAATATTACAGAATTATAATAATGACAACCAAGTCGTTCCTAGGAAAGAGGGAGCTTTCCGATAAGGATTTCTCCTTATTGGCGCGCAACTAGGTGACCAAACCCCTTTTCTAGACAGAACTTCCTTAGACATTGCCAATAATGCTATCTAATAATATAATTCAAATAATATGAATTATTGATCTGATAATGGGAAATACTGTGCAGTGACAATTATTGAAACAACAATAATATAAAATATCAACGTAGCAATTATTGAATCTATAAAATAAATTATTGAACAGTAACTACTATAATAATTATTGAGTAGTGCCTTCTTACATAAGAATCAATAATCCAAAAATATTGTGCAATATCGTGTGCTACTGTGCAACCACATGTATTACTGTATTTTAACCACCAGCTATTCCAACAATGTTAACGGTAACAACAACGCCATTATTTATAAAAACTCAAACTTGTCATTTTCTTCCTCCAAACATTTTTTGTTATGAGGCCCACAAATGGCTGCGCCGTCGTACAAATATTCCCCGACAAAAAAATATTCCACGACCAAACGAATATTCCCCGACAACAATGAATATTTTATAACCACTTGTTTATTTTGAAAAATTTGCACATTTCACCCATAACCAAAGCATTATATCAAATTAACACCTTATTATTTCAAAATAATGAATAGAGGAAATTCAATTTTATTTATAAAAAGTTGGGGTCTTACAACCTCTACTCCTTATGAAATTTTGTCCTCGAAATTGACGTACGTACCTGGTGTTTCGAAAAGGTGAGGGTACCTCACTTTCATTTTTGATTCCAACTCCTAGGTCATTTCCTCAATAGCATGGTTCCTCCACAAAACCTTGACTTGTGGTATAACCTTTATGCGTAGGACATGCTCCTTCCTACCAAAGATCTTGACAAGTACCTTCTCGTACGTTAAATATTCAGCTATCTCGTATGGTTCTAACAAAATAATGTGGTTTGGGTCTTTTACATATTTACGAAGCATAGATATGTAAAAAATATTATGAACATGAGACATGCTCGGAGGTAATACGAGTCTATAAGCCACATTTCCTATTTGGTCAATGTAAGACCCCAAATTTTATGAATAAAGATTTAATTTTCTCGAAATATTTTTTTTTATATTATGGTGTGGATCTGAGATAATGTTATAGTTGTGGGTAATATTTATAAATTTTGCAAAGTATGCAAGTTGTTATATTATATTCGATTGGTCGGGGAATATTCATTTTAACAAGGAATATTCATACGACGGCACAATCATTGGTGGACCCCACAACAGAATTATTGTCGGAAGGAGAAAACGACAAAAATATCTTTTTATGAAAATAACGGCAGAAGTTTTACCATTAAACTGTTGAACTACTCGGTCGTAAAATTATAATAATACGCGTGGTTGTATATTAGCACATGGTATTAATTATTGATGCTTACGTAAGAAGTCACTCAGTTATACTCAATTATTGCTACAGTAATTGCTGCATAGTATCTCACGTTATTTGATTCAATTATTGTTGATATTTTATATATTATTAAATTAATAATTGAGACGATACAGTTATTCATATTATTATTTGCATAATTAACAATGTCTAGAAGTTATGTCGATGAGAGGTTTGGTCACCTAATTGTGCGCCAATAGGGAGAAATCCTTATCGAAAAGCCCCCTCTTTCCTGGGAACGACCTAGTTGTTAATATTGCGAGTTATAATAATAATGAATAAATGTTGTTAAAAATATTGAGAGGATTTTTATGAAGTATTTGTTGTAAATGTTGCTTATTTTATAGACCCACATTTATCTATTTTTCAAAATAATCAGTAGAAATTTTTTTAATATAATAAAGGTGGGCCACATGTGGGGCCCACGGAAGAAAAAATGAAATGGAAATGGGGGAAGATACTTGGGGGGGAGAAAGGCATCACACAGCTGATGCCGTGTGATGTATGATATTTACAAAATATATATATTATACATATATATATATATATATATAAGTTTTGTTTTATTAGATTATAAAGAGAATATATTATATTTTATTATGCATAGTGTTGCATAGTACAATATAGTAAATCAAAATTTTTCATTGAATCGTCCGTGAATCGTCGCCCGTGACTTCCCTCTACTGTGCATTCAAATAGTATCCTTTTCATTCTCCTATAAATAGGATGCTTATTTAAAATTAAAAATCACACCAGAATCAGAGAATTCTTCTTCTATAATATTTAGCGTATTTTTTTCGAGTTTTAGAAAGCTTTGAGTGTAGAAAATAGTGAAAGTTTTCTTCGAGAATATATCCGCTATACCAGTCGGAATTTCTCTATTTTTGAGGTAAGGAGTATTATTTATTTCATATTCTGAAGAGATATTATTTTTCGTATTCATATGAATATTATTTTCGTTTAATATTCGTAAGGAATATTATTTTCGTTCAACAGTCGTAAGGGGTATTATTTATTTTATATTTTGAAGAGATATTATTTTTTCGTATTCCTATGAATATTATTTACATTCAATATTAAGTAAGGAATCTTATTTTAGATTCAATAATCGTAAGGGTATTATTTATTTCATATTCGCCACTTATATTATTTTCGTATTTGTAAGGAATTTTATTTTGTTCAATATTCACAAGAAATATTATCTTCATTTAATATTTGTAAAGAATATTATATTAGATTCAATATTCAAAAGGAATATTATTTTGTTTAATATTAAGTAAGGAATATTATTTTTGTTCAATATCGTAAGAAATAATATTTTCTTCCATACTCTGTAGTATGTAAGTAATATTATTTCGTTTCAGATTTTGAATTCTATACTCGTTTTGTTTAAGTTTTGGCTTCTATACTCCATGAAATTAGTAGAATATCCTTGATATTTGCGCTTCATCCAGTATCTTTTCATGGAAATATTATTCTGAGCATTCTTGATAAGTTTTAACTTTTTCATGCTGGAGTACTATTCACGGGGTTACTATTCCCGAAGTACTATTCATGGGGTACTATTCACTCGAGTTCTATTCACCCGGGGTATTATTCATGATAAAAATTGATTCTTTTTCGGTCCAAATCATTTTTGGTACAATATTATTCTTGAATTTTACTCCACAAAGCAGTATCATGTTGACAATTTGGACATTATTGAATTCTGGATAAATTAAATTATAAATCTTTAAAAATTTATCCTTTCCTTTCTTTTAATTGAATTCTTATATCATTGTCATCATCCCCATGCTTATATTATGTTGAAAGTCATCTGTGGTCTGTAGTGCATAGGTGGACTTGGTATTATTATGAACAGGGATTATTCGGTATAATCATGACCGTAATGTTACAAATGATGTGGTAAAAGTCCTCATTGGCCCGTAGTGCATTGATGGACAGTTGTTGGCATGATCATGACCATTGATGAAAACACGAATATCCTTGACCCGTAGTGCATGGATAATTTGTGGTCGTGATACTAATGAATATCCTTGGCCATAGTACAGGGATGATTCGATGATTTGGATTATTTATTAAGCGATAAAATTGATGATAAACTTTTTAAATCATAGAAGATAGTAGATTTCATGTCTACTTGACTCTTCTAATGGATTGCTTGTTCCACTGCAGTTAAACTTGATGGCTATTGTATTTTATCAGTTTAACATTGTTGAAGGCTAACGATATTATTCTTCATTATCTTAGTCATAATATTTTTTACTGGGCTAGTTGAGCTCACCCTTTTCTTTCATTGTTCTCTTCAGAAAATGAGAATATAGCTGGGACTAGTCAGGAAACGGAGTGATGGTCCAGATGTTTGCATTAGTAGTCCTCACTATTCTGTGAAATAGTGTGATAATAAACGTATTGAGGACTTATTTTGAGTTTGAATACTGTCTAGAAGATATTATTTGTATTTAAACTCACAGCTCATGTTGTATAATTAAGTTTGTATTTAAGTTATGTACCATGTATTTAGCGATTCAGAATGGGTGATGTATACCTATTTTGGGGTCGTCACAGTCAAAAATCTCAAATGGACCAACAAATCGTGGATTGAGTTTTCCTCTCTTTCCAAATCTTGTAACTCCCTTCCATGGAGCAATACGTAACAATACATGATCCCCAATATTAAATTCTACGTCCTTTCGATGAAGATCTGTATAACTCTTTTGTCGACCTTGTGTCGCTTGTATACGTTGTCGAATCATTTAGATCTTTTCTGTAGTCATGCGTACCAATTCCGGTCCCAACAACGTTACTTGACCCACCTCGTCCTAGCATACTGGGGAACGACACTTTTGTCCATACAATGCTTCGAATGGAGCCATGCCTATACTTGTTTGATAACTGTTGTTGTAGGAGAATTCCATCAATGGTAAGTACTTATCCCAACTTTCTTTGAAATCTAGGACATAGAGTCTTAATAGATCTTCAAGAGTTTGAATAGTCCTTTCTGATTGCCCGACCATTTTGAGGATGGTTTGCCAAACTAAATCATAAATCCGTGCCTATATCTTTCTACAAGCTAACCCAAAATTGTGAAGTGAATCTTGGGTCACGATCCGAAACTATGGATACTGGCATGCCATGCAGTCTCACAATCTCATTTTTGTACATACGAGAAAGACGTTCAAGGCAATAAGTCTCCCATATTGGTAAGAAATGAGCAGACTTGGTTAATCTATCAACAATAACCCAAATCGCATATATGCCTTGAGAAACCTTGGGAAGACCCATAACAAAATCCATGGTAATGTGTTCCCACAACCATTTTAGAATATCAAGTGCTTATAATGGACCTTTTGGCACTTAATGCTCCGCCTTTACACGTTGATAAGTTAAACACCTCGATATAAACTTCGCGATCACTCTCTTCATATTGTTCCACCAAAATGTATGTCAAAGATCATGATACATTTTGGTACTCCCAGGATGGATTGCAAACGGTGTGTTGTGTGCCTCCATCATGATTCTATGCTTCAAATCAGAGTCATTAGGAATACAAAGTCTGAAGTTGACTGAAAGTATTCCTTCTTCATCGATTCTTGCTTCTGAAATAACACCTTCTTGTACTTTCTTCTTCATACGCATCAGCTCTGGGTCTGTGGCTTGAGCAGCTTTAACTTTATCGATTAAATTCGGTTCTACTCGTATGTTTGATATCATCACGTGGGTACTTGGAGCCTTTAACTCTATCTCCATCCTTTGTAAGTCGTACAAAATGGGTCTTTGTGTTAACAACATCGCACTCGTACCCACATACGATCTTTACTCAATGCGTCAGCTACCACGTTTGCTTTTCCAGAATGATACTGAATACTATGGTTGTAATCTTTCAACAGATCGAGCCAACGTAGTTGTCGCATGTTGAGTTCCTTTTGGGTGAAGAAATATTTGAGGCTTTTATGATCTGTATAGATCTCCACTTTCTCCCCATACAGGTAGTGTCTCCAGATCTTCAACACAAAAACGATTCTTGCCAACTCCAGATCATGAGTAGGATAATTCCTCTCATATTCTTTGAGTTATTGCGAGGCATAGGCTATGACTTTCCCATGTTGCATGACAACACATCCTAACCCTTTGCCTGAAGCATCGCTGTAGATAACAAATGCATCCGAACCAGATGGTATTGTCAAAACAGGTGCCGAAATGAGTCTCCTCTTGAGCTCTTGGAAACTCTTCTCGCATTCCTCGCTCCATACAAATTTTATATCTTTCCAAGTCAACTGAGTTAACGAATAGTGATTCAAGAAAATCCTTCCACGAATCTCTGATAATAACCAGCTAAGTCCAGAAAGCTACGTACTTTAGGTCACCGACTTCGGTTGCTACCAACTTTGTATTGCTTTAATCTTCGTCGGGTCAATAGATACTCCATGTTTTGACACCACATGCCCAAGGAATGCTATTTCCTCAAGCCAGAACTTGCATTTCTTCAGCTTGGCATATAGCTTGTTATCACGAAGCCTTTAAAGTACCAGCTTCAAATGATGCTCATGATCTTCACGGCTTTTGGAATAGATGAGGATGTCATCAATAAAGATAACAACAAACTGATCCAAATATTCCTTTAACACACGGTTCATCATATCCATAAAAGCAGTAGGAGCATTAGTCAATCCAAAAGTCATGACTAAGAATTCATAATGCCCGTACCAAGTTTTGAAGGCAGTCTTTGGAATATCCTCAATTTTAACCTTCAGCTGATGATATCCAGAACGAAGATCAATCTTTGAAAAGAATTATTCTCCTTGTAACTGGTCGAACAGGTCATCAATGCGAGGTAGCGGATACCTATTCTTGATGGTGACATGGTTTAATTTTTGGTAGTCAATACAAAGTCACGTACTCCCGTCTTTCTTATTTACGAATAAAACAGGAGCACCCCAAGGAGATGTACTAGGACGAATGAAACCGATGTCTAACAACTCATGTAGTTGGACCTTTAATTCCTGAAGTTCAATAGGCATCATTCGATATGGAGTTTTAGAAATGGGTTTTGTACCAGGTTCAAGGTTAATAAATAATTCAACTTCATGTTCTGGGGGTAAACCGGGAAGTTCTTCAGGAAATACGTCAGGAAATTCACTAACAACAGAAATATTATTCAAATCTGACGTGTATTTGTTTAAATCTATAATATGGGCTAAGAAAGCTTGACATCCGTTTTTCAATAAATGAATGGCTTTATGGCTTGATATGACAGTGATTGATTTTAGTGGTTTGGTTGCTTGAATTCGCATAACAGGTTGGTTAGGAATATGAAAACTAACAACCTTATGAAAACAATCAATTTTGGCATGATGAGTAGTTAACCAATCAATCCCTAAAATCACATCAAATACAAGTATCTTTAAAGAGATAAGATCAACAGGTAATGTGATGGTGCCAACTTGGATCAAGCAAGATTTATAAATAGTGGATGTAATGAAAGTTTCTCCTAACGGGGTCTCAACAGATAAGTCAAAGTCTAATTTCTCCGGATTCAAGTTCAAACATTGAGCACAAGTAGGAGAGATAAAAGAATGGGTAGAATCGGTATCTAGTAAGGTATAAACTTCGTAAGAGTTTATGATTAGCTTACCCATGATTACCTCGTTCAGGTTCCTCCTGTTTTGGCCAATCACGACAAACGCTCTTCCAAGAACCGCTGACTTTAACTTGTCTGGGACAACCTTTGGAGTCACAATCCCCGCTGGACTTGGTTTCGCTATAGAACAATCTCGTGCTATATGACCTTCCTTTCCACAGTTATAACATACCTTGAATTATTGTGGGTAATTTGGGCTGATGTGTCCCTCTTTCCCGCATTTATAACATACGACCGGTGGTCGTTCTCCTCCCCTAGAAACAGTTGATGCTGGTGTTGACGTCTTCACGTTGTCATTGTTGTACCTTCTTTTTTTGAAATCTCCCCCTGACTCGCTTCTTTTACTATAATGGCCACCATTACCACCAGAGTGGTTACCGCTTTTGTCCGTATTTTTTCCTCCCCGCTGGTTATCATTGCTCCGATGACTGCTACCACCGGTATGACCCTGGCTGTGGTCCCTCGGTTAAACATCGCCCTAATAATTGAGCATTGTTGACAACATCTGAATATAGAGAAAATTTGTGAGAAATGAGATATTGACAAATTTTGGGTTTCAGACCTCTTAGAAACATCCGCGTCATACCTTCCTCATTTTCTACCAAATGAGGTACAAACCTGGATAACTCCTCAAACTTAGCCTTCTACTGGGACACAATCATTTTGTTTTGTTCCAGTCTAATAAACTCTACCTCCTTCATATGACAAATACTTTCAGAAAAGTACTTGTCATTGAACAGTTTCTGAAATGTTTCCCAAGACATATTGAGTGCGGCTGGTTGGGTACCCTTCACAGATTCCCACCAGTAATCTGCCTCACCACAGAACATAAAGGTGGCGAATGGAACCTTCTGTTCCTCCGTGCATCCCAAGAAATTAAATATCTTGGTAATTTGCTTAACCCACATTTCTGCCTTAATCGGATCCGGTTTTCCTAGAAACTCTGGTGGTCTCAACTCTTTGAACTACTTGGCTGTGACAAACCACGCATTGCTATCATTTCCACCAGTATTTTGTACACGAGTCTCCCACGTCTGATTTTGCATGAACTGCAAAAAGCTTCTAAACATCACATCATTCATCGTTTGTTCGGTAGTGTTGTTTACAGGAGGAATATTGTCATCCTGTTGCACGTTCTCCTGGTTGGTGATTAAAGGTGTCTCCACGTTTTCCTGGTTAACATTTTCAGCAACCATTCTCAAGTACTACCACAAAATAAGGGTTAATTAAAGAAATTGGCGTACCACATAATACCCCTGTATTCTGACCGACCAACAAATAAGCTTAGGTAGGACACACTAGTGAAGGATTTACTCATCTCTCTCCTCTTAGTTCTATTCCCCGATCTCCTCCAAAGACCATATCCCTAAGCTCTGATACCAAGTGTGATGCCCCCAAAATAGGTATACACAACCCATTCTGAGTCGCCAAATACATGGTACAGAAAACCACTACAACTCCATTATTATAATTATCGTGCAAAATACGACAACACATATACTGTGAGTTTAAATACAAATATTATCTTCTAGACAATATCCACACTCAAATAAGTCCTCATTATAATTATTGATACACTATTTTACAAATTAGTGAGGACCGCTAAAACAATTGACTTGAAACATCACTCCACACCCCATTAGTTCACGCTTATATTCTACCTCCTCGAGAAGAAAAATGGAACAAAAGGAAAAGGGTGAGCTCAACTAGCCCAGTAAAGAATATTATGACTAAGATAATGTAGAAAAAATTATCGCTAGCCTTCCATAAATCAGATAAAATATAATGGACAACAAGTTTTAGATCAATATTCGCAGCGGAAATAACAATTCATTAGAAGAGTTAAGTAGAGAATGAAATTTATTATCTTCTATGATTTAAAAGTCGATAATCAATATTTTATCCCTGTAACATCAATCAATATACATCTTGAGTCAAATATTCATCTTTGCACTATAGGTCAAATATATTCATCAGTTGGTCATGTTCATCTCAACACCTATCCATCTTTTCAATACGCGCCAAAGATATTCATCAGGTAATCATTCATCTTTGCACTACAGGCCAAAGATATTCAATTATATCACCATTTAAGACTGAGGATGATGAAAAATATCTTAAAGAAAACGAATCCAGTGAGATAAAAGATCAAAGATTAGGGCTTCGTATTTTAGTTCATCCAAGTTCAAAAATACTACATAATAATCAATTGTGGAGCAACATTCAAGAATGAAGATCAAAACATGGATACAATCAAAGATAGTAACCATAATAGACATCTTGGACAAAGAAAGGAAAATTTAATTTTTTTGTGAATACTGCCGTATATGTGAATAATGTCGTATACGTGAATAGTAACCCTGACACGAAAAGATAAATCTTTCACAATAAAAATCATACTTCGTGAATAGTACTCATGAATAGTATTGTATATGTGAATAATGTCGTATACGTGACTAGTAACCTCAACATGAAAAGGTAAAAATTTCATAATAAAATTCATACCAATATTTCGGTGAAATGATATTGAAAGAAATAAAATCATTTACTTGAAAAATAACATCCCTTACCTCAAAAGAATAGTACTTCTGACTGGAATATCATATATTATTCTGAGAAAATCTTGCACAAAAAGCTACACTCAAAGAATCCTTATAATCAAGAAAAATACTCACAATACTTTAGAATAAGAATTTCTGAATTTGAAATGGTGTGTTGAGGAAGGAGGGGTTACCCCCTATTTATAGTGTAATCCTCGGAGGAAAAACAAAATATTATGCCTAACCTTGCCCACTTTTTCTCTGCCAAATATTTTCCCTTCAAAGCCTAACTTTGATTCATTCTTCCTTGGGGCAACACTTGAAATAAACTTTGAAAACAATTCTCCACAATTTAAAATGGTTGGGGCCCACACTTGAAACAACTTTGCAGGCAATTCTTCGTAATTTACAATGGTTGGGGCGCACACTATTTGAAAATAAAAGCTTTGCAGACCATTTCCTCACCAACCAACTTACGAAAACAACGGGCAAGCTATACAATTTGCTCACTCATTCTCTTTATTCACATGCTTATACATATATATATATATATATATATATATATATATATATATATATATATATATATTATAATATTATTGAAAAAAAACTATAATATATTATAATAATATATTTTAATGAATATTTTATCGAAGAAGATAATTGCCAAACTTTCAACAAATAACTCATGCTGAATTCTTTCATTTATATCCACATAAAATAAATATTTATTTATCATATAAATTAATAATTAATTATTCACAAATAATATTACAGAATCACAATACTGACAACCAGATCGTTCCTAGGAAAGAGGGGGCTTTCCGATAAGGATTTCTCCTTACGAGCGCGTAATTAGGTGACCAAACCTCTTTCCTAGACAGAGCTTCCTTAGACATTGCCAATAATGCTATCTAATAATATTATTTAAATAATATGAATTATTGATCTGATAATGAAAAATACTTTACAGAATCAATAAATTAAAATATTGAACAGTAATTACTATAACAATTATTGAGTTGTGCATTCTTACATAAGAATCAATAATCCAAAAATATTATGCAATACCGTGTGCTACTGTGCAACCACGCGTATTACTGTATTTTAACCACAAGGAATTCTACCAGTGTTAACGGTAACAACTACATCGTTATTTATAAAAACTTAAACTTATCATCATCTTCTTCCGACCTTTTTCGTTATAGGGCCTAGAAATGGTTGTGCCGTCGTACGAATATTCCCCGACAACAAGAATATTTCACGACCAAACGAATATTCCCCGACAACAATGAATATTTTATAACCACTTTCTTATTTTGCAAAATTTACACATTTCACCCATAACCAAAGCATTATATCAAATTAATAGCTTATTATTTCAAAATAATGAATAGAGAAAATTCAATTTTATTTATAAAAAGTTGGGGTCTTACATGCGTATGACTTTCCAAAGAACTATCTCCTCGAATGGCCTTGTTGGCGTGCGTATGGGCCTTGAGCCGATTCATGAATTTTTTTCGAAGTGTTGGAAAATTTTCAAACCGTTCACCTCATAAACTCATAACTTGTTCGTTATAACTTAGAATTGGTTCGTTCAAAAGCTAATTTCTTACTTATTCTTCATACTACGATTTCCCCTAGACAGAATAATTTTTTAAATCCATTAACGAGAATTTTAATTGATTAAAATTTCATTATTCGTTCGCTCTTCGTTCTTGAGCGTTCTTCACTCGTTCATCCGTAATTCGTTCAAACGATGTCCGAATTGGTCAGTTATTGAGTTTGTGACTTATAAACTTCATGTTCTTTAACATACTAATGAGACCTAAGATTTCTAGGTTCATTCTCAACATTCCATTTTAGTTCGAAAATCATAGTTATCTACGATTTATACGGTTAACGTCTTTTACTAAAAATATTGATATAAATTCGTTATACGAGATTTTTACTATGTTACAAATGGAACCATTCCATCATTTTTTTATCTATGTCCTAGCCAAGCTATAAGAATCTAACTTATATGCGATGGTTTTAAACTTGTCCATCAATAATAAGCTCTAAGTTTTTCATATTTTTCTTCATTAAGACCTTAATCATTCTTTATGATTACATTTTTTATGCATTCTTTAGTGTTTTTAGTCCACTAAAATACATCCTTATTTCATCAGACAATACATATTCCACCAATTCATTTCTCTATCAAATAAAAATTGAAAAGAGATGAAGATTAGTGGTTTAAGTGTTTTTACCTTTTGTGTTCTTCATGTTCTTGACGTTTTTAGTCGATTGGATAGACTAACTAACTTTTTCTTCTTCTTGATTACTTGATATTAATCTTACTTATCTCTCTCAATATATTGGTGAATTTTTTGTAAACAAAATAATGAAGCAAAGTTTCGCTTTTATAGCAAATGCAAAATGAGGGCAAAATGGTCAATATGCCACATCTTTACTATTTACACCTCCTTAACCAAGCTTCCCAAGGAAGCTTGGCCACCTCATAGCTGGCCAAACCACCCCCATGGGGCCCCACATGGGTTTCCCCATGGGTTTTACCCAACCACTTGACCCACGGTTCGATCCACGGGTTCAATTCATGGTTCGGACTTAAAATTAATTTAAATTGGGCCTAACTTTGGGCTTGATTTAAATTATTTTTGGGCCTTGATATAAATCTTCATTGGGCCTTATTCATTATTTATTTGGGCTTGGCAAAGTCCAAGTCCATTAACCAATAGTCAATCTTGACTTTGGTTGACCAAAATTTTGACGTCTCGTACTTTTTTTGTATATACTCCGCATAATATTAGTATTATACGTCGTATCATTCTTCGTATTTTACTTGTACAATACATTATATTATACTCGTATTCTTTACAGTATAATAACTTTCATATTATACTTAATCATTCTTTTATTCAAATTTTTTTCACTTTCCCTAACATTCTCAATTTGAGTAGGCAGACGAAAACTGTATTTGCCATAACTGAATTATTATTGGATAATTCATCTTTCCTCATAATTCTATCATTACGTATTTTTCGGAATTTAAAAATAATTTTCGAGCAGAAATGGATGAATAATATTTTTTTTAAAATTTCTAGGAAAACATTTATTTTTGTCTTGGAAATTCATATTCTTTATTTCTAGCACATAGCCAGAATCCTAACCACATCCATTTATTCTAGGTCACAGAATAACCTTTAACTTCCTTACTCATTATAATAAACATATAATCTCATTTTATTCGATATAATCCAATAAAATTAATTTACATTAAAATTCAATTTTCTCGGTCGTTACAATTTATAAGGAAATTGGAACTTTATTTTTCATAAGTAGCCATTTTTAGTGTTACAAATGAGACCAGTTATATAACATTGAATGTTATGTTAATGGTTGTGTTTGTTTATTCATATTGGTTAATTTATTAATGTTTATATAGTGATAAGACTGTGTTGGTTTATTGTTTGCATATGAATGGATATTGTGTTGGTTTATATATATTAGTTGTGCATTTGGGATATAAAGAATGAACTAGATGTTTATATATACTGTTGTGTCTTGGGATATAAAACACGTATAGTTTTTTTTGAAAAATCTAGAAAACATGCTTTCTTTTATTTAATAATCAGCGACCATTATTTAATAATCAGCGACCGCATATCTGCGACCATGGAGGGTGTCAAGGACTTTTCGACCGCACCGGTTGATAATTATGGTCGCTACCACATTGGCCACGTCAGCCTTCAAACCTGACCCACGATGACTCAGCTCAGCGACGAAACTGGTCGCTAATGATGGTCGCAGATAATCCGATTGCTAATAGTGGTCGCTAGTATCCACACAGCGAGCAAATTATATGGACCCAAATCCGCGACCGTATTCAGTCGCAGATATATATCAGCAACCGGATGCGATTGCGGATATGCAGTCATAGGTAAGCCTTTTCTTGTAATGTATATGCTTTATAACCAAGTAAGAATTCAACAAGGACTACCATTTGTACACCTTATATATTGCAGAAAAGAAAACAAAAATTAAAATACAATACAATCTAGATAAGTATGTATAATCCATGTCTTCTTTCACCACTACAATAATCTATTATTCATCAAATAAAATAAAAATAAATAAAAAGGGAAAAAAGGAAAAAGAAGAATCATTTCTTTATATGTGTTCATGGTCTTTCTGTTTCCATTCCAACCCCATAAATCTCCCTGGTGAAAACCTACTCGTCTTATATTCCGAAATTGTATCCAGCTTAGGCGACCATATTTGATCTTTAGACCTTACCAGCATATCATAATGCTTCTTTAACTCGGGCGTACTACAAAGAAAATTAGGGCAACTATTATTATTACATGACACTTCATCCTCTTCACCTGTTGTCATTAGCTTGATCATAAACTCCGGCGATACCTTGATCAAAACCCTTCCATTAGACCCCTTTATGTATTGAAACGGAGTGTTCTTGAAATTAACAGCCGTCCGCTTTGTGCTAGACACTAAGGCAGCTAAAGAAGAGGCCGAAATCACGTTGCACGCGAAGCAATTAATGGGGAGAACAAAGTAGGTTTGACCGGTGAGAAGCTCGTCGTCGATGGATAGGGCTGGGACTCGTTGACCGATGAAGAATGAGTCTGCATGGCAAACCATACGGTCCGGGAACGTGAACATGATTTCTCCAGCTATCCGGGGTTTTCCTGTGAGAATCTTTGTAGTTCCCTCCCAGAAAATTAGCTTCACTGATGAACTTGAATTTTGTTGACAGCAAATTAGAACCATTGCGTTTCCCATCCGAGATAAAGGAAGGGGGAGTATTCAAGAAGCAGAAGCATTCAAGAAGCAGAAGTAATTGAACCAAAACACTCAATTTACAAATAATCTCACGAATGCAGTTTCAACGATGATCACACGTAAATTGTTACAACCAGTTTGAATACCAACTCAAGAATTCCACGCTAGGTACACCTAAATTATTGAGGAAAATTTAGAAATACTGGAAAATATGACGTGAGAGAAAAATTAGTAGTTGCAAATGGGAGAACAGGAGAGGGGGTTTATTATATAAAGGGAAGGAAGGATTGACTTTGGAAAGTCTTAAATTGTTTCCTTTCAGGTTGAGAGGCCGGTGGTCAGATATGCCGGCTTTGAACATCTCTAAATACCTATGTTTAATTATGAGGTGGTTTTATGGCAATCACATGATCAAAAGTCGCCCTAAACCTAAAAGTTTCATGGCCCAGGTTGACTATATATATACATACTCCCTGTAATTATTATTATAAAAATTAAATTACCACTTGTGTACTTTAAAATACTAAAATACATAAAAATAAATAAAATTAACATTGGTGAAGTTGATTCAACTTAATTCAGAGATGAAAAAGCTAGCAAAGGGGGCACTTTTTTAAAGTAATTTGTACTTTGAGTGAATTATGTTTTCGTGTACCCCTCCTCCCCCTCCCCCCTCCCCCCTCCCTCCTATTCCTAAATAAGGAAGGGATCAAATACTATAATATGTACAATTTTTTTCAAAGATAGTGAGATAAAGTATTGTTGATTGTGTACATACCTAATTTGGGGGTAACATGATAAATTTTGTATTTTATGTAGTTATTTTTCTCATTATTTATTATTTTCACGGTGCTAGAAATGGTTAAATTAATCTCCCTCCACTCCCATTTGCGAAATTACTAACTTTAAAAATTACTTGAGTATGTAGCAATACCACTTTAATACACTACAATAAAATCAGTTATTTTCGACGGACGAGTCCGTCGGAATAAAGGTTATTCTGTCGAGAATAATCTTACTTCCGACGGAATAGTCCGTCGAAAATTCGGACGAATATAATGTCGTCGAGCTTATTTTCATCGATTATTCGGTCAGAAATACATATTTTCGAGGGATTTATTTCTGACAAATTGTTCGTCAGAACTAACATATAGTCGACGGAATTTATCTTGTCGAAAAAATTACGTCGAGTACATCTTGCCACGTGGACAGACGCGAAAAGTTGGTCTTTTTTAATTCCGAGGGAATATCCGTCGGGCCTAACTTCAAATCCGTCGGAAATAACTGTGATAAAATAAATTATTTATATAAATAGCATTTTATGAAATTAATTAAATATATTATGTCCGACGGAACTTCCGTCGGTTTTAGGTTATTCCGTCAGAATTATATTTTATTTTTTTTAAGATGTCTTTTGCTTTTGCATTTTTCAGGTTTTTAAACCACTTTTTTGTACCTGAAACCTGTTTATCCCAACAATACATACAATAATATTCAACCCATATTACAACTACATCCAACAACCAGCAACAACATATATATCATAATCAACCCATAATACAACGTTCTACAACTAAACTAAACTTATAAACTACAAATGGCTTTTATAAACTTCAAAACTAAACAACATTAATATACAACAATAATCCTGTACAGATAACAATGAAATGGCACCGAATTATCACTACGTGTTTATACAATATTCTACAAAACATCTATATAATAGACACTATATATATATATATATATATATATATATATATATATATATATATATCAACCTAAACTAATCGCTACCACCAAGAGGATCGAGAGTCATCTCGGCGGTCGGTCGAAGCGCTCTTTGCTGGGTGTCCGAAAATCCTGCTCGCCATCACCATCGATAGTAGCGTCACCCTGTTGATACAAACAAAAATAAAACGCATGAGTCCATATAAGAGAATCAAAATAGACAGTATGAAAATTAAATAACATGCAAATTAATAAACTTAAAATAAATATAATACCTGAGTAGGTGGGGGATGACTCCCTATCGGGCCAAAAGCCTCAAAGAGTAAGGTAACCACCAACCGAAGCACCTCGTCACATATCGCGACAAACTGCTCCTATGGGATACCCGTACTCTCGACGGTCTCCCCTACTGCAATATCCTGCGCTAGCTGGTGAAGGCGATCTCGGCTAGTCAACTCCTGACGACGAAAAACTGGATGCGTACGAAACGTCTCCAACACAGCCGCCATGACCCTCTGGAAAATCTGGTCATCCAAGCCAGCGCCCGTGTGAGATGGTCCAACAGGTGCTCTTGGACACTGGCGCTGGCTAGAGCCTGTGAAAACAAATATATTATTGCAAATAATATTTGCAATTAAATTATATTAACTTATATAGCAAAAAAAAATATTACCTCCAGGTAATGTATATCTTTGGTACCCTCGGTGAGGCCCAAAGACTCGATACTATTTGGTACTACTACTAGGGGGATCCTGAGACGCGACCCATAGTCTCAACTCGTCATCCCGAGATAATACAATCTCGGTCAGAGGAATGGTAGAATCTAACGGCTTAGCACCCCCCCAAGCAGCCTCCAACTCAGCTATACGCTAGTCCCGAAGCTTCTGAAATCGGTTTTGTAATTTATTTTATGACATTGAACATTAATGAAATCACTTATATCAACTACGTAATATTAATAATTATATAAGATAAATTTCTATTAGTCTTACCCGTATAGCTAATGTTGCGGGAGACATGCTAGAATCCTTCGGCGTGTGGACTCTATCCCAAAACTCTAGCATGGTAGGAGGTCGACCCAAGCTATCCCGCATGACCTAATAAATACATGAAAATAAAATTTAATAATTATGATAATAAAATCGAATAACTAAATAACTAGATTACGATACTTACCGACTTCACTTCCTCAAATGACCGTGAGCCGGTAGTGTGTATGACTCGGAGCTGGCCACGATTCTTTTTTGCCTGCTCAAAATTTTTCTTGAAGTTATCATCATCCCAGTGTGCACACATAGCTTCCCATACTGCATCGGAGACTATGTGAGGCTGATGATCGCGTATGGTAGTCCCAGGCTACTCAATAACTACCCGGGCAGCCCACTGTCTCATCTCATATAGCCAGGCAGAATAGTTCTTTGCGACATATGCAGTAATAACACTGTCGTCGGCTGCCTGTGAGACAGTCTCCTCATATCTATAAAATAAATCTACACAAATAAAGTTAAAATATTAGAAATTGATGATAATACCTAGAATCTTACTTAATTTAAGTTACGTAATTTGACTTACATGGAACTCTCGTAACACAGTAGTATTATAGTGTGCATCATAATGCGAAAATTAAGTGAATCGCATACATCCTGTAGGTAGGTGTGTCAAGCAAATGGCGTGTAGTGTATGCTTAACAACCGGGTTCAGGATACTGCAATAATTTAAAATATGTGTTACTTTAATTCATGTAATCATATAAAGTAATTTATATCATTGAGTTATCTAATAGTTGACATGTATTGCGCCGACTCGACATCAACTATAGCAACCGCTGGCTGGGCCAGCGGACACCCAAATAAATCGAGGTTAGTCCCTCGCAAACGCCGACGAATAGTATCTGTAAGTTTATATAGTATTTCAGCATGCGTTAAATGTGACACCCCCAAAATAGGAATACATCACACATTCTGAGTCGTGAAATACATGGTACAAAATATAAATACAAACTTAAATATACAACATGAGCTGAGAGTTTTTACACGAATATTATCTTATAGACAATATCAAAACTCAGATGAAGTCTCCATTACATTTATTATCACACAATTTCATAGAATAGTGAGGACTACTACAGCCACCAACTCGGACCATCACTCCGTTCCCCGGCTAGCCCCGACTATGTTCTCATTTCCTGAAGAGAACAATAAAAGCAAAAGGGTGAGCTCAACTAGCCCGGTAATAAATATTATAACTATGATAATGCAGGAAAATTATCGTTAGCCTTCAACAGTGTTAAACTGATAAAATATAATAAACATCAAGATTAACTGCAGCGAAACAAGCAATCCATTAGAAGTGTCAAGTAGAGCATGATATCTACTATCTTCTATGATTTAAAAAGTTTATCATCAATTTTATCGCTGAGACTCAACTCAATAAATAATCCACATCACTGAATTATCCATGAACTACGGGCTAAGGATATTCATTAGTATCACGTCCACGAATTATCCATGCACTACGGGCCAAGGATATTCGTGTTATCACTAATGGGCATGATCATGCCAACAACTGTCCATCAATGCACTATAGGCCAATGAGGATATTTACCATATCATTTATAACATTACAGGTCATGATTATATCGAATGATCCCTGGTCATAATCATACCGATCGACAGTCCATCTATGCACTACGGGCCAAAGATGACTTTCATCAAATATAAGCATGAGGATGATGAAAATGATATAAGAATTTAATTAAATCAAAGTGAATGATAAATTTTAAAGATTTATAATTCAATTTATCCAGAATTCAATAATGTCCAAATTGTCAACATGATACTGCTTTGTGGAATAAAGTTCAAGAATAATATTGTATCAAAAATAATTTGGACCGAAAAGAAATCAATTTTTATCATGAATAGTATCCTGGGTAAATAGTACCCATGTGAATAGTATCTAGTGAACAGTACTTCAGGAATAGTACCCCGTGAATAGTACTCTGGCTTAAAAAGGTTATAAAACTTATCAAGAATGTTCAGAATAATATTTTTGTGAAAAGATACAAGATGAAGCGTAAATTTCAAGGATATTATACTAATTTCCACGGAGTATAGAAGCAAAACTTATCAACATGAGTGTAGAATTATGAATACAAAACGAAATAATATTACTTATATACTGCAAAGTATGGGAGAGAATATTATTTCATACGAATATTGAACAAGAATAATATCCCTTACCTTAAAAAGGAGAGTATTCCAACTGGAATAGCGGGATATTCTTGAAAAAAAATTCATTGTTTTCTACACTCAAAGCTTCCTAAAACTCGAAAAAAAATACGCTCATTATTATAGAAGAATAATTCTCTAATTTTGGTGTGATTTTTAATTCTAAACTAAGCATCCTATTTATAGGAGAATGGAAGGATACTATTTAGAAATTTTATTCACGGACTGCACAGAGAAAATTCACGGGCGCGTAGAATTTCATCTAATTTTTCTAATTTGTTATTATGCACTTACTATGCAAACACTATGCAAATACTATGCATAATAAAATATAATATATTCCATTTTTCATAAAAAAAATAAAACTTATTATAATATATATATATATATATGTATATGTGTGTGTGTGTGTATGTGTGTGTGACGCCCCCAAAATAGATCCACACGACCCATTCTGAGTCGCCAGATATCATACTATAAAAATCAAATACAAACTTCATTTATATAATCATTGAGCTGCATGCAAGCAGATACTTTACAACACATAAGCTATGAGTTTTAATACAATATTGTCTCGTAGACAGTATCCAAACTCAAATTGTAAAATACAGCAGCAAATATTTTAATACCCCAAAGAAGAACTAGAAGATTACTATCATATTCATTCTAATGAGGTGCACTTTTGACGCTTTCAAAGTCGGGTTCTCATCACCCTATTGTTGTTCGCCAAAATCAATTATTAAGTGACGTATAAAATACGACACACACATCTTAGGTCCTCAATACAATTATTTGTTGCAGGTCATTAGACATCTTGTATGATAGTGGCAAAACACCCTTCCAAAGTTGGGTTCACCTCACCCTATTCGGTTCACCAAAATTAAATATCAAATGACATATACAATACGACACACTTATCTAAAGTTCTCAATAAAATTATTTCCATACTATTTAGGGAGAACCTCAGCGATTATAGACCATCGCTCTATTCTCTTGTTACCCCGCTCGACCCGCCTACACTCTTTATTACACGAAAGGAATTGTGAAGCAAAAGGATGAGCACAACTAGCCCAAAGAAGAATATCATGACTAAAGATAATTTACATCACCAATAGCCTTCATCAATAATAAATCGAGATTTAGAACATATGGTAGATGATAAAACTTTTCAACCATAGTCAGCGGTGAACGAGCGATCCATTAGAAGAGTCAAATAAACCATCGTGTCTATTATCTTCTCCATGTTAAAAGTCCACCAATAATATTTTATCCTCAGAACATCAATCAACAATTCCTGTCCACAATCATATGAATAACTCATAATCATAATTGTGATTCTAAATTCCTCTTCGCACCCAATACGAATATAATTTTCATCACCTATCTTCACCTGAAACATCAAAAATCATGGTTATACCAAATCGCAATTCCTTCTCATAATCATACTAATAAATTCATCTTTGTACTACGGCCAAAGACATTCATTAACAATTCATCTTTGCAATACAGGCCAAAGACATACAACTATATTTTAGAAGAGTCAAGTAAAGCATGATATCTACTATCTTTTACGAATTGAAAGTGTATTATCAATATGTTATCGCTGAGACTCAGCTTAATAATTAATCCACATCATCGAATCATCCCTGCACTACGGCTAAGGATATTCATTACTATTACGACCACAAATTTTCCATGCACTACGGGCCAAGGATATTCGTGTTTTCAACAATGGTCATGATTATACCGAATAATCCCTGGTTATAATCATACCAACAACTGCCCATCAATGCACATAAGTCAAAGATATACAACCAATAATCAACGGTCCATCTTTGCACGTAAGCCAAAGATATACAACTATAAAACCATTAATCAACAGTCCATCTTTGCACGTAAGCCAAAGATATACAACTATAAAACCAATAATTAACAGTCCATCTTTGGACGTAAGCCAAAGATGACTTTTATCACAATATAAGCATGAGGATAATGACCGTGATATAAGCGAAAACAAGGATAAATATTAAAGACATTAAATTTATCCAAATATTATCAATCACTTAATAAACTCATAATCTAATATTATTAATATTATAACAATATTTTAATCACTTCTTAAACTTATAAACAATTTATTTCAATTGTTTACACTTTACCAAATAATGCATTTTAATCATTCAAAATGGCATACTCATAAGATTTTATCACCAATGATCAAATCCTCATCAAAATTTTCATATACCCCTATATAGGATTCCCAAGCCATAAAATCCTATTTTCCAATTTTGTTACTTCACATAACATATTTAATTCATTTACTCATAACTAGTTCATTTTCATGAAAAATACCAAATCGGTCCAAAATATTTCTTTTTCGGTATTTAGCGTAATATAGTCCTATATTGAACATATATTTTTCTCGAATTTTAAAATTCATTTATTATTTTTCATATGGCAAAAATCGCGAATATTTAGATATTCATCATAAATTGTACTTTTGTCCAAAAATTCTGAAATTTACAGGGTATACTCTTGCTATATACATGTACTCCCAATAAAAATTTTATCAATTTTGGAGTTAACCACAATGAGTTATAAGGGTTTATTTTTAAAATAGTCTTTTCCCATAAAATTCATAACTCCTAATCTATACATCCAAAAATCGCCATCTTTGGACACAATATAGAAAACTCATCAAATTATCATTTCAAATTTTTCCAGAATTTTTTAGGGTCATAAAAATTACGAAACTGCAAATGGATGATCAAAACATTTAATAAGGAATGAATAGAAAGGATCATTCACCATGCATGCGGTAATCCACATAGACAGATTATTCTAACAGAATAATAAAGAATGGAATAACAGAAGAATTCACCATGCATGCGATTGACCGCACAGATAGGTTATTCCCAACAGAATAATAAAGAATGGAATCGTCGTGCGTGTAATGCACGCATACGATATTCCAACAAAATAATAAAGAATGGAATAACAACAGAATTCACCAGGCATGCGATAAACCGCACAGACAGGTTATTCCAATAGAATAATAAAGAATGGAACCAGGTCATGCGTAATCCGCACAGATAAGATATTCCACAAGAATAATAAAGAACGGAACCAGGTCATGCGTAATCCGCACAGACAGGATATTCCAATAGAATAATAAAGAATGGAATAATAGAAGAATTTCACCATGTATGCAGTACTTCTCATAGACAGGTTATTCCAACATAATAATAAGGAATGGAATAACAATAGCTCTCTTCATAAATACGAAAGAAATAATACCCCTTACTATAATAATAATATCCCTTACCTCAAAAGAAGACTGGATACTAGAATAGTGAGGTAACAGACTTCTCTTCTTCTTTCTCTCTATAATTTCTCTCTATAATAATTGTTATATATCTTTAGTGAATTGGTGAGAAATGAAGGAAGAATGAGCTTCTATTTATAGGAAAATATAGTTTCGATAATTGCACGTTTTGGGGCTTGAAATATTATAGTACAATACCTTAAACTTTTCTTTCATTTTTAATTTAGTCCTGCAAGTATTATCAAACTTGCACCACCTCCCCTAATAGTAAATCATGTGAATTAATAGTTCATTCATGTGACTTCATAGTTATAATCATGTGAAAATAAGAATTACAATATAGTACCTCCATCTATACCTCCATTTTTAACTTAGTCATGCAAGTATTATCAATCTTGTACCACCTCCCCTAATAGTACATGAATGTGAATCAATAGTACACACATGTGAACAACTAGTTATAATCATGTGAATTAATAGCAATTAATTGCTCATTTATTTGATTAATTACCCGATTGGTCAATAAAACCTCCAGACATCAATTATTATCGAAATAAATGTCGATTTCCACTAACACTAACAATCCCAACACAATGGAAATATTTTTCGCAAAAATTTCATTTTTGAAATTTTAAAGTTTGACTTTTTCCGAAAAAGTCAACTGTTGACTTTTTAGACCAAAAAGTCAACCCCGACAAATTTTTTGTTTATAGTGTATTTCTACTAATTTCATCGTTCCGTACTCAAATATCACGTTCGTGTCTCCAAATTCAACTCCGAACTAAATTTTGATTTTTTTATAACATTCATCATTAATATTATAACTCACAATATTTAACAACCAGGTCATTCCCAGGAAAGATGGGGCTTTTCGATAAGGATTTCTCCTTATTGGCGCGCAATTAGGTGACCAAACCTCTCCTTGACAGTAACTTCTAACCGCATTATTATTGCAAATAATAATATGAATAACTTTGTCGTCTCAATTATTGATTTAATAATATAACATATTATGCAGATGCTACTGTGACAATAATTGAATCAATAATATGAGAGATATGATGCAGCAATTACTATAACAATAATTTAGTATAACTGAGTGACTTCTCACGTAAGCATCAATAATCAATACCGTGTGCTACTATGCAACCACGCCAGACATTCTTTATTTTACTACCAAGGAGTTCAACAGTTTTAACGGTAACACTTTCGTTGTTATTTTTATAAAAAGATAATTCTGTCGTTTACTTACTACGATAATACTTCCGTTGTGGGGTCCACCAATGATTGTGCCATCCTACGGATATTCCCCGACAAAAAGAATATTCCCCGACCAAACGAATATTTTATAACAACTTGCATACTTTGAAAAATTTTCACATATCACTCTTAACTTTAAACTTTTATCAATTTAACTATTTACCAAAATAGAAAATTTGAATACTTTTATTTCATAAAATTCGGGATCTCACAATATATATATATATATATATCGACCTTCCACCAACGGTACACACATCTTACACACCCACACATTATCTTTAAACACACACACACACACACAACGCCTCAAATGGAGTCATGCCAATACTTGCTTGATAACTATTGTTGTATAAGAATTCCACTAATGGCAAGAACTTGTCCCAACTTCATTTGAAGTCAAGGACATAGAGTCTTAATAGATCTTTAAGAGTTTGAATAGTCCTCTCCGACTGCCCGTCCGTTTAAGGACGATATGCCGAACTAAATCATAAATTCGTGCCCATAACTTTTTGCAAACTAACCCAAAATAATGAAGTGAATCTTGGGTCTCGATCAGAAACTATGGATACTGGCATACCATGCAGTCTTACAATCTTATTTATGTATATACGAGCAAGACGTTCAAGTGAATAAGTTTCTCGTATAGGCAAGAAATGAGCAAACTTTGTCAATTTATCAATAATGATCCAAATCGCGTCTATGCCTTGAGAAACCTTGGGAAGACCAGTAATGAAATCCATGGTAATGTGCTCCCACTTCCATTCTGGAATTTTAAGTGGTTGCATTGGTCCTTTTGGCACTTGTTGCTCCGCCTTGACACGTTGACAAGTTAAACACCTTGAGATAAACCCCGCGATCTCTTTCTTCATATTTCTCCACCAAAATGTATGTCGAAGATCACAATACATTTTGGTACTCCCAGGATGGATTACAAATGGTGTGTTGTGCACCTCCATTATGATTTTGTACTTTAAATCAGGGTTGTTAGGAACACAAAGTCTGGAGTTGACTCAAAGTATTCCTTTTTCATCGAATCTTGCTTCCGGAATAGCACCTTCTTGTACTTTCTTCCTCATACGCATCAGCTCCAGGTGTTTAGCTTGAGCATCTTTAACTTTATCGATTAAAGTCGGTTCTACTCATATATTTGACATCATCATGTGGGTCCCTAGAGTCTTTAACTCTATCTCCATCCTTTGCAAGTCATACAAAATGGGCCTTTGCGTTGATAATATCGCACTCATACATGCATATGATCTTCTACTCAACGCGTCAGCTACCACGTTCGCTTTTCTAAGATGGTATAGAATGGTATGATCGTAATCTTTCAACAGCTCGAGCCATCGTCGTTGCCGCGTGTTGAGTTCATTTTGGGTGAAGAAATATTTGAGGCTTTATAATCTGTATAGATCTCCACCTTCTCCCCATACAGGTAATGTCTCTAGATCTTTAGTGCTGCCAACTCTAGATCATGGGTAGGGTAATTCCTCTCATATTTTTTGTGTTGTCGTGAGGCATAGGCTATGATTTTCCCATGTTTCATGAGAACACATCCTAACCCTCTGCCTGAAGCATCGATGTAGATGATAAATCCCTTTGAACCAGATGGTATTGTCAGAACAGGTGGTGAAATGAGTCTCCTCTTGAGTTCTTGAAAAATCTTCTCACATTCCTCGCTCCAACTGAATTTGTATCTTTTAGAGTCAGCCGAGTTAATGGAGTAGAGATTCGAGAAAATCCTTCCACGAATCTCCGATAATAACCACCAAAGCCTAAAAGCTACGTACTTCGGTCACTGACTTAGGTTACTCCCAGCTTTGTATTGCTTCAATCTTCGCTGGGTCAACAAATATTCCATGATTTGATATCGCGTGCCCAAGGAATTCTACTTCCTCAAGCCAGAACTCGTATTTCTTTAACTTGACATATAACTTATTTTCACGAAGCTTTTGGAGTATTAGTCTCAAGTGTTGCTCATGATCTTCACGATTTTTTGAGTATACGAGGATGTCATCAATAAAGATAACCACAAAATGATCCAAATATTCCTTGAATACTCGGTTCATCATATCCATGAAGGCAGCAGGAGCATTATTGTCCAAAAGACATGACGAGGAATTCGTAATGCCCGTACCGAGTTCTGAAAGTAGTCTTTGGAATGTCATCGTTTTTAATAATTAACTGATGATATCTGGAATGAAGATCGATCTTTGAAAAGAATTTAGCTCATTATAACTGGTCAAACAGGTCATCAATACGAGCTAATGGATACCTATTTTTTATGGTGACATGATTCAACTCCCGATAATCAATACAAAGTCGCATACTCCCATCTTTCTTCTTTACGAATAGAACATGAGCACCCCAAGGAGACGTGCTAGGACGAATGAAATCGATGTCTAACAATTCCTGTAGTTGGGTTTTTAACTCGTGAAGTTTAATAGGAGCCATTCGATATGGGGCTTTAGAAATGGTTTTTGTACCATGTTCAAGGTCGATACAAAATTCGATTTCATGCTCTGGGGGTAGGCCAGGAAGTTCTTCAAGGAATACGTCAGCAAATTTATTAACAATAGAAATATCATTCAAATTTGACGTATCTTTGTTTAAATCCATGACATGGGCTAAGAAAGCTTAACATCCATTTTTTAATAAATGAATAGCTTTATGGCTTGATATGACAGTGTTTGACTTTAGTGGTTTGGCTTTTTGAATTCGCATAATAGGTTGGTTAGGAATATGAAAGCTAACAACCTTACAAAAATAATCAATTTTAGCATGATGAGTAGTTAACCAATCAATTCCTAAGATCACATCGAATGCAAGTATTTTCAAAGACATAAGATCGACAGGTAATGTGCAAGTGCCGATTTAAGGTATAGACTTCACAAGAGTTTATGATTAGCTTACCTGTGATGACCTCGTTCAGGTTCCTTGCTTTATGGGTGGTTACGATAAACGCTCTCCCTTGAACTACCGGCTTTGACTTGTTTGGGATGGCATTTAGTGTCACCATCCCAACTGGACTTGGCTTCACTCACTTCAATAAAAATGCTTATCAGCAACCGCCTATCTACAACCGCCTATGGTCGTAGATGAGTATTAGCGACCGCATGCGGTCGCTGATATTAGTCTCAGGTAATCTGGTCGCTGGATGGACATTAGCGACCAATATTAGCGACTAACTTGTTAGCGACTACAATCAACGACCGAATCTGTCGCTAATCTGACTCATGTTGAGTCATTTTCAGGTGTGACGTGGCATACGTGTCAGTGACTGATAATAGCGATCGCATCGGTCACTAGTTTCCAAGTAGGTAACGCGGTCGTTGTTACAGTATTAGCGATCGCATGCGGTCGCTGATGTTGTTTTTTTAAAATATTTCTTCTATTTTATTGATTTCCCAAAAATAATCTGCTTTGTACCTACTTTCTATCCCAACACACAGCAGTATATATAAGCATCCATATAAACATCCATCCATGATAACTACTATATGATAAACATTCATCCATGATAACTACTATATGATAAATATACATCCATATAATAGAATCATAAACCAACACAACACAATACAATCGTAAACATCTATATAATAGAATCGTAAACCAATACAATTGTCCAAAGAATGAATATAAAAGAGTACAAGGCTGATATAGATTAGTCGCCGGGCCAAAGTTTCACACCAATTTTTGAGAGGGAAATTCTTCTCAGCGACCGATCAACGACCGCATGCGGTCACTGATATTAACTAGTGACTAGAATCCTTCATGGTTGCAGATAGCGGTTGCTATTACTATTATCAACGAACGGATAGGGCGGTTGCTAATATCATTTATCGCAGATGGCCCTTTTTCTTGTAGTGACTACACGAAAAAATTAGGCTAGGTAACCTTCTTTTCCGCAATTATAACATGCTTTGGACTGTTGTGTATAGTTTGGACTGATGTGTCCCTCCCCTCCGTATTTGAAGCATACGATCGGTGGTCGTTCTCCTTCTTTAACAACAGGTGTTGGTGCTGGTGCTGGTGCTGGTGTTGACGTCTTTCCATCATTGTTGAATCTCCTCTTCTTGAAATGTCCACTTCTATTATCTTTGTGACACCCCCCAATTCGAGTTACCTGACTCCCAAATTTGGTGCTCACGATCCACAATATAAATAACATCTAACTACCCATTTAATTATGAATAAACCATATTAACTGATATAGTTAATACATTCGTCCCAGGTTATCTAACCTTTATATTACAAACATACCCTTTAGATATACAAAAAGGGTTTAAAAATACAACATTATAATAATGTTAAGTATAGCTATTACAGCGTAACACCTTTGTCTTTGGTCTTCACAGCAACTCCTGACATTGCATCCCTAGCTGAAATGTTTTATTTAGCAAGGGTGAGCAACAAATTTGCCCCGCAAGTTAAGACATACAATAAATGTATAAGAATTCAAAACAACAAACTATTTATTTTGATAGAATGAAACCAAAGTTCGGGGAACTTTGAAATAGCTGAACAAATCGTTATTCAATAACAAGTCTTCTCGTATCCTATACAACACAATAATTCATTAATGAAAGAGTACAACGCGTTTCAAGTTTCTACGATATTCTAATGAATAATCAAGAATTAATTCTGCGAAATAACAAAATGGAATATTTTCCAGATTTATACTGAGTGGTCACACTAGACCTTGAACTTTTCCGCTAGAGTAGATATCAAAGATTTACTTTGATAAATACACAGGTGTATCAGATAACCATAAAGATTAAATCATACGCCTTTACAAGTATAACAAGTGATCAGCTTATTATACCCTATATTATGCATAATACTTAAAACGCGCGCAAAGGTCGAATTCACAACCAATAAAATGTTCCCTTTATATAAAAGGTTGTCCTTCTCAGTCTCAGCATCAAGATTTTGATTTAACAACGAAATACTGTGATTTCAAATTCTAATTACTTATCCTCTCTTTTCTTCTTGAACCTATCGGTTTTTAACAAATGTTCGTCTTTCCAGAACAAATGGCTTAAGACATTTCTCAACACGACTTGACAATAGACAGAAATTATCTATACTATTTACAATCAATAATAACTTCTACGGATATGAATTGCCAATAGTAGATATTCTACAAGTATATTCTCATAATCAATAATTCAATTTGAATTAATAAGCATGCACTAACTGCGAATAATCAACAATAAATCCCTGGACGTGGTATGTGTGACGCCCCCAAAATAGGTATACATCACCCATTCTGAGTTGTCAATACATGGTACAGAAATAACTACAACTTTATTATTACAACAATAAAACTGTGAGTTTGAATACAAATATTATCTTCTAGACAATATATCTATATCAGATAAATCCTCATCACATTTATTGAAACATTATTTTACAAAAATGGTGAGGATTACTAAATAACTCTCTCTAGAACTTTCATTCCATACCCCTCAGACTGTACTCGCTATATTCTCGCCTCCGAGAAGAAAAAATGGAACAAAAAGGAAAAGGGTGAGCTCAACTAGCCCAAGAAGAATATTATGACTAAGATAATATACAACAAATTATCGTTAGTCTTCAACAGAAAAATCTAATAGAATACAATAGACAACAAATTTTAAATCAATATTCGCATGAAATAATAATTCATTAGAAGAGTTAAGTAGAGAATGCAAACTACTATCTTCTATATATGAATTTAAAAGTTCATCGCTCATCTTTTATCCTGTAACATCAATCAATATATATTTGGAATCACATATTCATCTTTGCACTACAAAGCAATGATATTCATCACCGATTGGTCATGTTCATCTAAACACATGTTCATCTTTTTCACTACGGCCAAAGATATTCTTCAAATCATTCATCTTTGCACTATAGGCCAAAGATATTCAATAATATCATCATTTAACACCGAGGATGATGAAAATATTTTTAAAGAAACGAATCCAAAGAAAACAAAATGACAAGGATTAAGGATTAAGGATTCGTATTTTGTTTTATCCATGTCCAAAAATACCTCAAAATAATTATAGTGGTGTAAAACTCAAGAATGATCAAAACATGGATACAATCAAAGCTAGTATCCGAATAGATATTTTGGATGAAAAGAAAATTTTTCATTTTTCATGAATAGTCTTAGATTCGTGAATAAAGACTCAGATAACGTGAATAGTCTTGGTATCACGTGAATAGTAACTCTCGACACCAAAAGTTCCAAATTTGATAAAAAAACTTTAGATCAATATTTCAACATAATGATATTGAAGAAATAATATCATTACGAAAAAAAAATATCCCTTACCTCACAAAGACAAGATTTCTAGTTGAAACACCGGATATAAAGTTATGACTTGAACTTGCAAGACCAGATAGCAATACTCAAAGTATACTCAAAATACTCACAAGAATACGCCGATAATATAGAGAGAAAACTTGAGTTTACGTGTAATTTTCAATTCTAACCTAAGCACCCTATTTATAGGAAATTGCTTAGAACACCAAAGCGTAAAATTTAATTTAATATTATTATATATATCAAAATTCCTACGCCACTCTTGAAATCTGATTTCACTCAATAAGCACATGCCACCTTCTAGAAAAAAGTAGAAAAAAACATTTTCTAATTTAAAATAATTTAAACTTCCAAAAATCAATTATTTGAGCTTGAACTTCAATAATTCACAATAAATAGCCCTTTTTGTCGTAAAATTCAAATCTCACGACTTATTATAGGAAATTCAATTCTCTACAACTTTGCAGAAGAAAGTTTTCCAAATTCCAAATAGGAATTGATCAAATCCACAAACAGACGATTTTACCTACTTATAATCAAATTTCGATCGATAAATGGGGTCCACCGAACATGTTTAACATGTTTTAAACATTTATTGCAACAAAAATACTCCTCCTCCTCGATACTCATATATCCCACATTCGTTGTAAAAATATCACCATTATTATATTATTAAAATATAATAATATATTTAAATATTATTTTATCGGAAAAAGATAAAATTTCAATTTTCAACAATTGTCACATAAAATTTTCTCCATCTATATCCATAAAATTAATATTTTTCTCATCATATGAATCAATAATTAATTATTCACAAATAATATTACAAATCACAATATTGATAACCAGGCGGGTTCACAGGGGGCTTTCGAATAAAATTTCTCTCTTCATCTATTAGGTGACCAAACATAAAATTGCCAATAATGTTATCTAATAATATTATTCAATAATATGAATTATTGCTTCGATAATGAAAAATATTAATGACAATTATTAAACAACAATAATATAAAATATCAACGCAACAATTATTAAATCAATAAAATAAAATACTAATCAAGAATTCACATGTAACCATTATTGAGTAGTGCCTTCTTCACGTAAGAATCAATAATTGGTGCAATACCATATACTTCTTTGTAGTAACTAACCACCATAGTATTTTAATAAGATATCAAAACAACTTATATTTGTCGTTTTCTTCATCCTATCGCTTAATAAATAGTCGCAAATATTCCCCGAAATTATTCATTACCAAACTAATATTCCTCGTTGACAATGAATATTTTAACCACTTGCTTATTTTGAAATATTTGTATTTTACCCATAACTTCCACATTAATCAAATCAACCCTTACTATTTCAAAATAATAAATAGAAAATTAAATTTCATTAATAATAAGTTGGGGTCTTACAAGTGATTAGCAATAATTAACCACCATAATAATTGAATGAATATAACTTCAAGCGTTGAACTTGCCTTCGTTGATTCATGCTACATAATATACCTATCTGCGTTCACAAGACCTATATTCACAATATGGGTCTTACGATTAGCACAATATGTCACAACACATAATACTGTTATACACAGTCAATTTTTCTCCTAAGCACATTAACACATAGTCACATATAATCTGTATAAACACTTCTCAACTCTAACTAGTTAGGTTTGGTTGGACTTCGGTCTCATCTCGGTGTTTTGGTCACCTTACCCGACAATAAACACAATGATTGTCAATTAGAATTGGTCTCTAAGCTTCAATATTATTTTAGATAAGTCAAATATCATTTATAATATTTTTAGGAAGCTTTTAATAATTTATAAACAATTATTATGATTTATAATAATTTTTCAATCATCAGAATCATTTTTAAATGATTTAATTATCAAATAATCTTATCATTATTAATATTTAATAATATCAAAATATTAATAACATACATGTCAAAATATTAAAGTTATTATTAATAACTTAAAATATTTTTAAATCAACAATATTCTACTTAAATGATTTTTAAAATAATTAATTAGCCTTTAAATCATCACCATTAATATATATAAATATTAATGAAATTACTATCCAAATATTAAAAGTCATTAATTACAACTTAAAATATTTTAAAATTATTTTTCTCATTTTTAAATAATTTTAAATCAATAAAAATTATTTTGAATTCATTTATTTAATATAACAATTAAATAAATCCAACATCATTAATATTAATTTATTAATGAGAATTCTCCAAAAATATAGAAAATTATATTTTATAACTTAAATTATTTTTAACACTTTATTCTCATTTAAAATGATTTTTAAATTATTAAAATCATTTTTATCTTATTTATTTAATTTAATAATCAAATAAATCTAATATCATTAATATTAAATTATTAATGAAAATTCTCCAAAAATATTAAAAGTTACATTTTATAACTCAAAATATTTTTAAATACATTATTCTTATTTAAAATGATTTTAAATAATTAAAATTATTTTTCTCTAATTTATTTAATATACTAATTAAATAAATTAAATATCATTAATATTCAAATAATTATAAATATTAATGAAAAATATCCCAAATAGTCAGAAATTATTTTTCATAATTTAAAATAATTTTTAAAACTATTTTTGTAATTTTTTATAATTTATTTGCTATTTTAAATAATTTTCAAAATTTCTAAAATTAAATAAATTGAAAATCGTCACTAATGGCCTTTAGCGACACAACAAAACATGATGATCTGGGCAACTAAATTCGTTGTCAGACGTCACCTGGGTTTTTCCAGAAACCCAGGCAGTTCGACCTGGTACTTTCCAATCCAAATTGATCTAGGTTCTGATCATTTTTTTGGTTGTTTTATTATTCATACAGGTATTATCCATGACAAGGAACAACGAGATTTCAATATTTCAGTCTAAAAACAACATATCAATAACTTATCACTTGGTCAAAGGCTGTCAGAAATAAGGCCTATACCGTTTTTGGGTTTTCCAGAAAGGTAAAAATCAGTTCTTGTGGTCTACTTTGACCACCTATCACGATCGATCTGTTGCGGTTATAAGGGATCTAAAGACTCAGATCTATAGTACACATAACCAGCTACAAGATTTAACAAACAACAACATTAAATCATTTAAAACTAGACAGATCCGGACCTTAGAACTTACTGTGAGACTCTATTTATCACATTCTGGGTTACCCAGAATGTTACTCGGTCAACGTCGGTCAACGGACTTTGACCGAGTATAACTCGAAATCTAGCAATCCAATGACACTGATTCCACTTTCCAATTAAATAACACATATCAGGCTATAGATTAAACACATAAAACATAACAAAACATTAACAGAGAGAGATCTGAGCAGCCTGACATTTGCTTGTCAGAGCACAAATCTGTTCAAGAATAATTTTTGTAAAACACCTTTTAAAAGCATTTTGATGCTATGGATCCATCATGGATCAACACAGATCATTGAAAAACATTACATAACACAAATACAAACACTTAAATACAAAATTTTTCTTAGCATCAAAGATCAAAAGTCAAATTAGGTTATACCTTCTAGCTTTCCAATTCTTGATCTATACTCTCTAATATGTTTTTGATTGATCTAGGGGTTGTAATTAAGACTGAAATACTTGCTAAATTCGGAGGTTTTGCATGAGAGAGAGTTGGTAGGAGCTTGGAGAGAAAATGAGTAAAATGGGCACACTTTCTCTCTCTCAATATTATATATATTGCTTTGATTCATGAATGGTTGCGGTTGGCTGTCTAATGGAGATTAATTGCTGATATTTTAATGTCATAATAGTCAATAGAGTTGGTTACCTAACATAAATTCACCAAGATGTGCAAGTTATATAATAATTTATACAAAAAGGGTATTTTGGACTTTTGTAATATGTTTTTAATGGCAAATTGGACAATAACCAAACTCTTAGGGTTTAACCCTAAAGTTCTAACCCTAGAGTTTTGCAACTTTAATTTCTACAATTATTTTCTAATTAGGGTTTACAAATTAGAAAATTAAAATGTTTAAAACTAAAATTAGGGTTTTCTAATTTAATTAGGTTTTCCTAATCATAATAATGTTTAATAACACATTATGCTTGCCAAATGAAATTAGGGCTTTCTAATTAGGGTTTAGAAATCCCGGATTTAGAATTAAGGTTTCCCGATATACAATTAGGGTTTCTAACTGTACATTAAGGTTTCTATATCTGAGATTAGGGTTTCTAATCCCTTATTAGGGTTTATTAATATTAAACCTTATCCAGTCAAACATTGGTCAACATTCCTATACAGTCCAAACACATACTCATCAAAATAATTATTTTAATCATATTCTAAAATTAGGGTTAGAGTTTCTATTCTCAGTTAAGCACAACTCTACTCTTATTTATCAGTCAATACACAAATTTACCACTACTCGAGACTCGTATCACAGATACACAGTGCAATATTAACATTCAATGTCAATATTAAAAAAAAAATTATTCGTAAATTTTGGATTATTCAAAATCCCGGGTTATTACAATCTTGGCCATGATTACCACCGAAGTGGTTACCATTTCTGGCATGTTGATTCCCTCCAAGTTTGTTGTCACCGCTTCGATGATTGCTACCACTGGTATTATCATTTTACTAGTTGCTCTCTCTTAGTTGGGTTACCTCATTATCGTGCTCTAATAACTGAGCCCTATTTACAACATTTGAATACAAACACAGTTTGTGAGAAATGAGGTATTGACGTATTTTGGGTTTCAAACCTCGCAAAAACATTCGCATTATTCTCTCCTCATTATCAACCAAATGGGATTCAAACCGGGACAACTCGGCAAACTTAACCTCGTACTACGACATGGTCATATTGTTTTGTTCCAGCTTGATAAATTCCACTTCCTTCATGTGAAAACACTTTCGGAAAAGTACTACAGTTCTTGGAAATTCTCCCAAGACATCTTCAGTGCAGCAGGTTAAGTATGCTTTACAGATTCCCTCCATATCTGCCTCTCCTCGCAACATGAAGGTGGCAAATAGAACCTTTTGCTCCTCGGAGCATCCCAAGACATCAAATATCTTAGTGATCTGCTTTATCCACATCTCCTCCTTAAGTGGTTCTGGCTTTCCTAAAAACTCTGGTGGTCCTAGCTCCTTGAACTGCTTAGCGGTGACCATCCGAGAGTTGTCAGTGTTTCCACCTACATTTTGCACAGAAGTCTCTCTCACCTGATGTTGCATGAATTGCAGAAAGCCTCTGAACATCACATTGTTCATCATTTGGTCGATGTTGTTGTTTACATGAGGATTATTGCCTTCTTGATGAACATTATCCTAGTTATTGATCTTTGGTAACTCAACGGTCTCCTATGCTCCATTCTTTATCTCAACATTTTCAGATACCATTTTCAAATACTGCCACAAAATAAGGGTTAATTGATATACCACATAATACCCCTATATTCTAACCGACCAATTAAATAACAAATAAGCTTAGGTAGGTCATACAAGAGAAGGATTTACCCATCTCTTCCCTCCTAGTTCTAGTCTCACATCTCAGCCAGGGATCATATCCTTAAGCTCCGATACCAACTGTGACGCCCCCAAAATTGATATCCATCACCCATTCTGAGTCGCCAAATACATGGTGCAAAATATAAATACAAACTTAAATATACAACATGAGCTAAGATTTTTTACACGAATATTATCTTATAGACAATATCCAAACTCAAATGGAGTCCCCATTAAATTTATTGTTACACTATTTCATAGAATAGTGAGGACTACTATAGCCACCAACTCGGACCATCACTCAATTCCCCAGCTAGTCCCGCCTACGTTCTCATTTCCTGAAAAGAACAATGAAAGCAAAAGGGTGAGCTCAACTAGCCTAGTAAGAAAAATTATGACTAAGATAATGCAAAAAAATTATTATTAGCCTTCAATAGTATTAAACTATTAAAATATAATAAACATCAAGATTAACTGCAACGGAACAAGCAATCCATTAGAAGAGTCAAGTAGAGCATGATATCTACTATCTTCTATGATTTAAAAAGGTTATCATCAATTTTATCGCTGAGACTCAGCTCAATAAATAATCCACGCCACTGAATTATCCATGCACTACGGGCCAAGGATATTCATTAGTATCATGTCCACGAATTATCCATGCACTACGGGCCAAGGATATTCGTGTTATCACCAATGATCATGATCATACCATAAGCTGTCCATCAATGCACTATGGGCCAATGAGGACATTTACCACATCATTTGTAACATTACAAGTCATGATTATAACGAATGATCCCTGGTCATAATCATACCGATTAACAGTCCATCTATGCACTACGGGCCAAAGATGACTTTCATCACAATATAAGCATGAGGTTGATGACAATGATATAAGAATTTAATTAAATGAAATTAAAGGATAAATTTTAAAGATTTATAATTCAATTTATCCAGAATTCAATAATGTCCAAATTGTCAACATGATACTGCTTTGTGGAGTAAAATTGAAGAATAATATTATATCAAAAATAATTTGGACCGGAAAAAATCAATTTTTGTCATAAGTAGTACCCCGGGTGAATAGTACCTAAGTGAATAGTATCCCATGAATAGTACTTTGGGAATAGTACCTCGTGAATAGTACTCCGGCTTGAAAAGGTTAAAACTTATCAAGAATGTTTAGAATAATATTTTCGTGAAAAGATATTAGATGAAGCGCAAATTTCAAGGATATTCTACTAATTTCACGGAGTATAGAAGCAAAACTTATCAACATGAGTCTAGAATTATGAATACGAAACGAAATAATATTACTTATATACTACAGAGTATAGAAGAAAATATTATTTCATACGAATATTAAACAAGAATAATATCCCTTACCTTAAAAAGGAGAGTATTCCAACTGGTATAGTAGGGATATTCTTGAAGAAAACTTTCACTGTTTTCTACTCTCAAAGCTTCGTAAAACTCGAAAGAAATACTCTCAATATTATAGAAGAAGAATTCTCTAATTCTGTTGTGATTTTCAATTCTAAACTAAGTGTAAGACCCCAGTTTTTATAAATAAAGATGAATATTATTTTTGAATATTATGGAATAAATTTGATATAATGTTATAGTTGTGGGTAATATTTATAAATTTTGCAAAGTAAGCAAGTTGTTATAAAATATTTGTTTGGTCGAGGAATATTCTTTTTGTCGGGGAATATTCATACGACGGCTCAATCATTGGTGGACCCCATTAACTAAGTATTGTCGTAGTTAGAAAACGACAAAATTATTTTTCTATAAAAATAACGACGAGAGTGTTACCGGTCAAAACCGGCTGAACTACCCTTAGTAAAAGAAATACGATGTCTGCCAGCGTAGTTGTATAAAGTAGCACACGATATTGATTATTGATGCTTACGTGAGAAGTCACTCAGCTATGCTCAATTATTGCTACAGTGATTGTTGCATCATATCTCTTATATTATTGATTCAATTATTGTCACAGTATCATCTGTATAATATGTTATAGTATTAAATTATTAATTGAGACGACAAGTTATAAATGATTAATAATTGTTGAAAGATTAAATATGTGTTGATTAAAAATAAAATGATTTGTGGTAATATTTATTCAATCCTTGATGTATATAAATAGTCTGTTATGAGATGTTTGTGGTAAGTTTGATTATTTTATGGGGGGCCATATGTCATCATCTAAGAGTCCCTTCAATCAATAGTAATTACCTTTGTGAATAGTAATTACCTTTGTGAATAGTAATTACCTTCGTCAATAGTATTTACCATCGTCAATAGTATTTACCTTCGTCAATAGTAATTACCTTTGTGAATAGTAATTACCTTTGTGAATAGTAATTACCTTCGTCAATAGTAATCACCTTCGTCAATAGTAATTACCTTCGTCAATAGTAATTACCTTCATCAATAGTAATTACCCCTTCGCAAATAGTAGTTGTCCCTTCATATTATCAAGAGTTAACTTCCTCTTGATTGTTCCAAGGGTTAATTACCCCTTCATGAAATAGTAGTTGTCTCTTCAATATTACCAAGAGTCATTTTGACCCTTCGTTAAGACCAAGAGCCACCCTCGGTTTTTCTATAAATAGAAAGCTCATTCCTTCATTATTTCTTACGAATTCAATTGAAACTCTGAGAGAGAAACTATAGAGAGAAAGAAGAAAAGTATTTTGCTACTTCACTTTTCCAATATTCAAATTTCTTCTAAGGTAGGGAATATTATTTGTTGTACTAAATAAGGGGTGTTATTTTTTATTCATGAAGAGAACTTCATTATTCCATTCTTTATTATTACATTGGAATAACTCAGTAAAAGTGGTATACCCTATACATGACCAGATATGCGGAATACCCTATACTTGGTGAAATCCTTATATTATTCCATTCTTTATTATTACATTGGAATAACTTTTGTAAAAGTGGTATACCCTATACATGACTTTTGTATATGCGGAATACCCTATACTTGGTGAAATCCTTATATTATTCCATTCTTATTTATTCTGCTGGAATAACTCGTGTATCGCTGAATCCCCTATACTTGGTGACATTCTTCTATTATTTTATTATTCCGTTAGAACATCCTCATGCATGTTTTTACTGGCCGGACTGGTTCCGTCTTTATTATTCTATATTTATTATTCTCGCATTGGAATAACTTTTCATACATCTGATAAGTCTGCATGCATGGTGATTTCTTTTGTTATTTCATTCGCTATTATACCCAAATGGTTAAAATTTTGACTTATATACTCCATGAATTTAGTGGAATATCCTTGATATTTGTGCTTCATCCAAATTTTTCATGAAAATATTTTTCCGAGCATTCTTGAATTTTACTCTACAAAGCAAGATTATCATGTTGACAATTTGGGCGTTATTAGTTCCCTAATAAATTAATTCGTGAACTTGTTTTATTGAATTATTATGTCATTGTCATCATCCTCATGTTATATAATTTATCTTTGGCTTACGTGCATAGATGAACTTAGTATGATTATGACCGAGGATCATTCGGTATAATCATGGCTTGTTATAAATGATGTGATAAAAGTCCTCGGTGGCACAGAATGCAAGTGATGGATAGTTTTTGGTATGATTATGACTAGGGGTGATTCGGTATAGTCGCTGACCATTGATAATTTGATGAAAATCCTTGGCCGTAGTAATACGGGATGATTAGATATTGTGGTTTATTCATTAAACCGAGTCTTAGTGATAAAATTGATAAAACCTTTTAAAACCTAAAAGATAGTAGACTTTATTTTCTACTTGACTCTTTTAATGGATTGCGATATTCACTGCAGCTTAAACCGGTTTGTCTATTGTATTTTATCGGTTTAACATTGTTGAAGACTATTGATAATTTATTACGCATTATCTTAGTTATAATATTTATTCTTGGGCTAGTTGAGCTCACCCTTTCTTTCAACTTTGTTCTCTTGAAATGAGAATATAGTTGGACGAGCCTGGGGAAGCGAGTGATGGTCCGAAGATAGCATTAGTAGTCCTCACTATTCTCATTAAATAGTGTGACAATAAATGTAATGAGGACTCCTTGAGTATGGATATTGTCTAAATGACAATATTCCTATTAGAAACTCTCGGTTTATGTATTGTCGTATGTTACACGGATGTATAATTAAGTTTGTATTTGTATTTTGTACCATGTATCCAAGCACTTCGAATGGGTGATGAATACCTAATTTTGGGGCGTCCACGGTTGATATCGAGCTTAGGGATATGATCCTGGCTAAGATCTTGAGATAAGAACTAGGAGGGAGAGACGAGGAATTCTTTCGGTAGTATGACCTACCCAAGTTTATTTGTTATTTAATTGGTCGGTCAGAGTATAGGGATAATATTTGATATATTAATTAACCCTTGTGTTGTGGCAGTGTTTGAAATGGCAGCTAAAAATATTCACAATGGAGTGAATGTGACCGTTGTGACACCTTTAATCACTAATCAGGTTAATGCAGTGTCAGACGAGGAACAAATTAGAGATATCCACGTAGTGAATGAAGAACTAATTGTTGCACCCGAGTTAGTTGCGGAGGTAGCAATGAGAGTGAGGAAGAAGAGAAGAAGAAGAGGAACACGAGAGAGAATTGGTTAGAAGAAGTTTATGATCAAAACTTAGAATTACAAAATCGTGTTCGTGAGCTAGAAGAACAAGTTGAAGAACGACAAACGATTATCATGGAACAAAGGGATACAACAATTCAAAATTGGGTTACCCGATATGTGATGCTCGAACAAAATCACGCTTTGGCGGTGTAAGATATTAAAGTTGGAATCGAGAATTTAAAAATCAAAGATCACCGAAAGAAGAAACAATCGAACGAAGGAGAATAGGCGATGCATGGGTAAAAGTCGCTGCAACGCGTTGATAGTGTAGAAAAAGACGTCCGATCCAATAAAGCCAAAATAGATGAAATGGACTTTGCTTTTGGACATGACAATTGGGAGAACCCGACATCGAATTGAATTACCACATGCATAGCGGTCAACCCGAATTCGATATGGATCAGAGAATAATGATTCAAATCATGGATTAGGAATGTGAAGAAGCACTTAAGGGTGGAATGTACCCTATAGTAAAGTCAAACTCGGTAATTTAAGCGAGAGCGTTTTTTGAGAAACCCGAACGAAGTTATTATGGGTAAATTAATTATAAATTATTGCAAAGTCTATACTTTATTCAATACAAGTTCTACCCACTCTTTTATTCTACCTAGTTGTGTTCAATATTTAAATTTGACTACGGAAAAATTAGACTTTGATTTATCTATTGAAACTTCGTTGGGAGAAACCTTCGTTACCTCCACTGTTTATTAATCTTGTTGTTTCAAATAAACACTTTCACGTTACCTGTCGATCTTATCTCTTTGAAAATACTTTCCTTTGAGGTAATTTTTGAAAACGATTAATTAACTACTCATTATTTTTTTTGTAAGGTTGTTAGCTTTCATATTCCTAACCAACCTATTATACGAATTCAAAGTAACCAAACCCTAAAGTTAATCACTGCTCTATCAAGCCATAAGTAAAGAGCCCCGATCCTTTCGTTGTTGACTTCCTTGTGTGGAATGCACCGAAGCCAGACTTTCTATAGGCGACGTCGTGAATGACGATTACAAGTTGATAGGTATCATTGTGAGGTGCTATCTAGGCTAAAGGATAGAAGTCACAGTTGGTATCAATGTAACGTACTATCCAAGTATTGGATAAGAGTAGCAGTTTTGAATGATATTTCTATCATTAATAAATTTCTTGACGTATTCTTGAAGATTTCCTAGCCTACCCTAGAGCGTGATATCGAATTTTGTATTGACCCCAGTACAAAAACTCATTTCTTAAACCCTCAAATATTTCTTCAACTAAAAGGATCTATTTACGAGGATTATGATGAAAGTCATAATAAAAGCATTGGACTAATGAAAATCATGGGTATATGAAGTATTAGTAAGTGTTATGATGAGTTATGTTGGTTATTATGTGAAAACATGAAAGTTTCTTAGAAATCACAAAGGGTTGAAAAATCAGATTTTGGTAAAAACGTAACATGAAATTCAATTGACCATATCTCCTATTATATTTTGAATTTTTGAGTGTGGTCAAGTCTTTGAGTTAGATCTATGAGTTTTATAGCTTATCCAAGTGGAATCACCGGAAAAGGTGTTGTAGATTTTAAATGGACCTGAATTTAGCAAAAGAGTCCAAAGTCGCAAATTACAAAAAACGCTACTTTGCCCAGAAACTTTAAGGGGCTGTTTTGGCCACTAAATTTATGTGAAAAATTCTGGCCTTTTGGGACATGAAAATATATGTTATAAAGTACCTCCTGTCCAAAAATGAGCTCATTCTGACTTAAAATGAACAAGTTATGACCATTTCAATATTTAGATTTTTTGACGAAAAATGCTATAACCAGAGTTCTATAACTCTGATGACCATGAAATTTAAACTGGAGGCTCACATTAACATGTGTAAGGTCCTGCCAAGATTTGGGAATTTTTGGAGTTAAACTTGAGGTAGCTAATTTCTTAAGGAATTAATTAGAAATTGATTTTTGAAAAATAGTAAATGAATTTTAAAAATTTCGAGAAAAATATATTTTCATTATGGGACTATATTATGCTAAATCCCAGAAAAGAAATATTTTTGGGACTGATTTAGTATTTTTCATGAAAATAGTTTAGTTATGAACATATGAGTTAAATATGTTATTGAAAGTAGTATGCACACAAGCCAATCATGTTTGATGATAAAGCATATACTTTGTAACAATCTTATTCATTTATTAATAAAAAGTATTAATTTATTAAAGGCTTTTAATTATCTACATGATGTTTGTTTTATAATATGTGATAAACCCATAGTTTTAAGTAATGCTTTTAGAATAATGATGATGATCATTCTAATGAGATCTAAATTCTTAGAAAGCTTAAAACTAAAATAGTTCCCAATCATCTGATTACTAAATTGGGGATTAGTGAATCCGGATAGATTGGTACATACGTTAACTTTTCTCATTAGATGAGGATGATTGATCTCATGATCATTTGTGTGGAGACACTAAAGCAAGTATGTAGGTGCTTATTAGAGAATAAGTTCAATCGAACGTGGTTCGCTAAGGAATACCTAATGGAGTTTTACTTGCTGTCAATAGGAATTCTCAGTAGTGATAGTAGTACAAGTGATCCTTGGACTTGAGATCATCATAGTATCTTGTGTATGATGAGTTATACTTTGACTTATTCCTTAAGACCCTTAGGGTATATCAAAGGGTATGCTTGGGTATAATAAGTTGTACATGGAGATAATGTATGATCAATAAAGAATCTACCACTTCTATTAAAAGAAGAGAAATGTCCTATGTGATTCGATAAATGACAACATAGTAGTCCTTGGCCAAGGCAGAATGAAATTAGAAAGGAGTTTCTAATTTGCATTATTTGGTGTTGTGCATTTAAGGATCGAAATACATATAATTAAATAAAATAAGACTTGACAGTAATTCCATGTCTTATATTTAATTGGGACATTGTATGGTGGAAGGATTGAATTGTACGATAACTATTTACTCAAAGGTTCTTTAATGATTAATGTTGAAATCTATATTATCTGGAAAGTCGTTGATCATTAGGGGAGGCTTATCCCTATTGTAGAATAAATATTATTTATTTAAATAAATTAATTATTTAATTTATTTATTTAAATAAGATTAGAATTGTTCTAATTGATTTATTCACAACCTGGTTTAATATGGAGAACCTAAAGGGTCACACCATAAAAGGAAGAATAATTATTTAAGAAGTTAATGGCATAATCGTAATAATATAAGTTATGTATATTTAATTTAATCTATGGTGATAGAATAAATTAAATAGCTTAATATTTATTATTTAATATTTTAGAAATATTAAATATAAATTAATAAGAGGAGTCTTATTAATATTATTACAATTATTATTATTTTAATTTCTAAAAGAGTTTAGGAATTAATTTAATATAAGTACTCTCATTTATTCCTAATTGGATTAGGAAGGAAAATTAGTTAAAGGAGTTTAATTAATTATCCCTAATAAGATTAGGGAGCTTAATTAATTAAAAGAATTTAATTAATTAAATAAAACTCAATTCCTTAATTGTTAAGGAGGGTTGCCCACATCTATAAATAAGAGGAGTCTTATTATGGGTGTATATGGAGTTGTTGACTTTTTACAAGATACGCATTCCAAATGTTGGAGAGTACGCTCCTTTTCTATAGAGATAGAAAAACTAGGGTTTAGTCAACCACCCATCTTCTTGAATCCTTCTTCTTCCTTGGTGGATCACCTCTAGAGGCCAAACACTTGGGTGGCTAACGTTGATCAAAGGAAGGAACCAAACCCGGTGGATTCAAGTTGAACGAGAAAAGAATTGGAGGTGAACTTGTACCTGAGGAAGCTCGGATCTTCAAGGGTATGATTCTTGTTCTTCAATTTTTCGTTTAATTAATAATTGTGCATAAAGGGTGATCCGGGTATATGGTTTGTAAAAAATTTTAAACTCTGATTTTTACATGTTTCCGCTTATTTTTGCAATTTGATTGCGTTCTTGAATATTACAAACCCTAACAGTGGCATCAGAGCCAAACCTTTATGCGAATTATTAATTGTTCAGATTTGATATGTATGTTGATATGTGTTTAGAAAAATTTAATTGGGCATAATTTTGTTATATAAAATTTAAAAAAAAAAAAAACCGAAAGCTTGTGATATGGGCGAATGACTTGGTCAATTTTTTTTTTAAGCCACGGTTAATCTGGTGACTTACATAGAGCACGGAATTCAAGGGATTTCAAAGGTTTATATTCATGTAATCCACGGGCCAAATAATTCAAGAACGTATGTTGCAGACTTTCACAAAACTTATCCAAAAATAGTTGGCTCTTTAATATTATATATGTTAACTCGGATGCAAACATGCTTCAGGAAAACAAGTAAAAGGATCATATGATTACTAGTATAATATATGTTTATTATATATTATATATATATCGCATGGTTATATTATATATAATATAAATATATATTATTCTTAATTATTTTATAATTAAAATAAAAATTTTATTTTAATTTTAAAATAAAAGGTTTATTTTAATATTAAAATAAAAAGGTTTATTTTAATTTTAAAATTAGCTTTCATGCTAACTAATTAGAGTTGGAATTAGATTCCATGATAACTAATTAGAGTTGAAATTGGATTCTATATTTTCTAAAATAAAGGAGTTTATTTGTGAATAGAAAAATGAATCCATCTTTCCTTAAATAAAGGAGTTTATTTAGATATGAAATAAGATTTCATATTATTCAAAATAAAAGAGTTTATTTGTGAATAGGAAAGAGAAATCCTAATTTTCTTAAATAAAGGAGTTTATTTAGATATGAAATAAGATTTCATATTATTCAAAATAAAAGAGTTTATTTGTGAATAGAAATAGAATCCTAATTTCCTTAAATAAAGGAGTTTATTTAGATATGAAATAAGATTTCATATTATTCAAAATAAAGGAGTTTATTTGTGAATAGGAAAGAGAATCCGTGTTTCCTTTAATAAAGGAGTTATTTTTTTTATATGGAATTGGATTCCGTAATTAATTAAAATAAAGGAGTTTATTTTGATTAAAGATTTTGATTAAAATAAAATAGTTTATTTTATTCAAAATTGGATAAATTAAAATAAAATAGTTTTATTTTGATTTAAATTTGGATTAGAATAAAGGAGTTTATTTTGATTCAAAATTAGATTTTATACTAACTAAATTTGCCCATTAAATGATAACAATATATATATTAAATATTTATTATTCATAAGATGAATGTTATTTATTGATGCATATGATGATGTGTATGATAATAAATGGGATTGATTATGGACTATTGATTAAATGTAATTGGATTTTATTTTAGTTGGATGCATGAATGTATGGGTTTTATTAAATGGGGTCTGCGTACACTCATCTTCTCTAATTTTTCTTAATGTAAATTATATCTCCTCCTCTATGTACTTCCCTCGATCGTTGATCAAGGTTTCTACTTATTTTAAATAGTTTTGTAATAGGAATAGTTAGAATTAATTTTGAAAATTGGAGATCAAGGAGCAAGGAGCGCTTGAAGACCCGTTGTAATGGAGCCCGGGTTTTAAATGTAATAGTTATATTTAAATATTATTTCTTGCACCCCTAGGGTTTGACCTTTTGGTTCACTTGGTGGCTCTAGTGAACCAAACTAGAATAAAAGTCCATAATCAATCCGGGTAGAATATAGTATTCTATAGGTGCATGCTTATACTATATATATTATATATTATGCAAACATGCTTCGCATGTTCATTAATATAACGCGTATTTTATATATATATGCAATAATGCCATTAAACAAGATGAGACAAATTAATAACAAACCCTCAATTTTTATATTAAGTCCTAAGCGTTCAAAGATATTTGGAATATCGAACGTCGCCTTCTAGCATGATAAAATTAATAGAGTATTAAATATTTAATATGAGTTTGTTGTTGTCACCACAAAGGCAAGTATTAAGTATTTAAGATGTTAATTTATCACATTTGATGCTTATAAAGAAAATTGAACAATATTGTTTTGTTGTGTCACCACAAGGATGATATTTTCTTTTTGAATATATGGAGTGCTAGGTCGGACTTAACTTGGATAATTTTGATTCGGATGTGCCACCACTTGATCAAAATAATCTAAGAGGCAAAAGAAAAGGAGTTGCATAGTTGATGTAATTGACAAAAGTTGTCTACCTATTTATTTATATATAGTTTGTTGTGTCACCACAAGGCTATATACATTTGAAATGGGATCCTTATTCTCACTAGCAAATCTTTAATTAGATTTCTTAGAACTATATAAGTGAGGGTAATATAGTTTGAAGAAAATAGTGGGAGATACCAATTTAAAACAAGACCTAAAATTATTTTGGTAATTAATAAAAGAATGTATGTTAAAATGTTGTTAATAACAAATTCATTTACGTAATTTTACAATGTCTAAAATTACTATCATCGCGAAGCATATTAGATGCTAAATTAACGAATCCATTTAAGCGGATTGGTTAAGGAATTTGAGAATAGTTCTCATAGTCGAAAAGCTATCTTATATCCTTAATATGCCTATCCTCAAGAATGGTTGCGCAGAACAATGCCTCTGAGGAAGACATTGCTACTTTTAGAAAGTGGCAAGATGATGCACAATTGGCTCGATGCATCATGCTCGCATCTATGAGTAACTAGCTTCAACGACAAAGATGAAACTATGGATGCTCCTACTATATTCCCCGCACATCAAGTAGTTGATGGTGAGGAAAGTAGGGGCGATAGATATCGATATCTAAGGAGCTCTTCCGATCTAGAATGACCGATGACACTACAAGATAGATAAAGTCCTTAACATTATCAATTTGATTGATTAATTAGGACAACCGGTTTTGTCATGGATGGAGAGTTGAGCCAAGATTTGATCTTGCACTCACTTCCGGACTCCTTTCACAATTTTTGTGAATTTTTCATATAAACAAGCTAGATATTAGCTTCGCTGATTTGCTTAACATATTGAAAAATGTTGAGAGTCACTTTCCAACCAAGAAAGATCAAGTCTTACTAGTAGGGGCCAAAGGAACTTCTGAAAAGAAGAACGATTCAAAGAAGGTAAATAGAAAGGCATAAACAAAGGATAATAAGAACAAAAGCGTCTGGATAGCAAAAGGAGCTTGCTTCCACTGCAATAAGCCTGGACACTGGAAAGAAACTGCGAGAAGCATCTTGCAGAGGCTAACTAAAGAAGCTTAGTGAAGTTTCAGTTACAATACAGTTTTTGTTCATGATTGAAATAAATTTTTCTTTAAGTCAAGGTTCTACTTGGGTATTGGATACCGACTTTGGTTATCATAAATATAGATTTATGAAGGACCAAGCGAGTAAAAAGCTAAACAAATATAAGTAATCCTATGTGGGAAATGTAACAAAGGTTGCCATATTAGCCATAGAAACTTATAGTTTAGCAATGCCTTACGAAGCAAATCTATTAAGTCAATAAGTTGTTATTGTATTCCAATTCTTGTTAGAAATATTATTTCCATTTTATTGTTGGATAATAAAATTTTGGTATTATAATTAAGAACAATTGTTGTTCTATTTATAATAATAATGTTTCGTATAGAAATGAAAGATTACTTAATGGATTTTGTATACTTGACTTACGTGAAAAATTATTTTATAAATTGAATAAACTAGTATAAGAAAAGGAGATGATCATTCAAAGAGTTGAATGTATGTATTTGTTGAAATACAAGTGTGAATTATTTGAAAGGTTCAAAGAATTCAGAAGTGAAACAAATTGGCAAAGTATTAAGATTCTTTGATTAGATCAAGGAATAAATACTTGTGCAATAAGTTTCTAGATCATCTCAAATGGTTTTTCTCATAATGGACACCTCATGATACGTAATAATTGATTGATGTATCTGAAAGGAAAAATCATACCTTGTTGAACATGGTACGGTCCAAAATGATTTTACCGACATTCCAGTATCCTTCTGGGATAATGTCCTAGAAATGGCTGCATATCTATAAAAATGGTAACCTCAAAATCCTACCCCCTAAGACTCCATAAAAGTTATGGACAGGGAGGATTCCTAATCTTAAGTATGTTAAGATAAGGGGTTGTCCAACTTATGTGAAAAGGTTTCAAAGGATAAGCTTGGGACAAGATTTGACAAGTACAATTTGTGGGACATCCTAAAGTAAGTTTAGGGTATATGTTCTATAATCCTACTTAGCAAAAGGTGTTTGTTGCGAAACACGCTGCCTTCTAAGATAAATGTGTTTATTATTGAAGGGGCTAGTGGGAGGATAATAGATCTTGAAGAGTTCAAGAACCACAAAACACTATAAGTCAAATAAGAGGAACCTATAGATGAGACTATTGTACCACAACCAATCGTAAATGCGAATAATACAGAAGATACCTAGGAGGTATGGATTCATCATAGATGATGATGATGATGAGGTACACATCATAGAAGATGATGATCCAGCTACATACGATGAGGTAAGAGTTTTAGTGTATGTACAAAAGGGACGAAGTGGGAGCGCCAGTGACATTCCTAATATTATATGTTGATATACTACGGATAAGGAATGACATACTAATGCTACAATCGATAATGATAAAGTTGTCTAAACATTCCTCCATGAATGGTTTGGGAAGAGTATCTTAATTGGGGATAAAATCTATATAGATAGATACAACAGGGATGCTCGACTTAACCCAATGAACGTATATTCATTTGATGCTAAAGTCGTTTAGCATGGCAAACTCAAGAGATGTCTCATGTCGATGAGCTATGGAGTGTATCTCTTAATAGTCCCCACAGACTCAAAAAGAGAGGTCGCATGAGTGACAATCATGTATGCAATATGAATGTACGAGACACGATATTGATCGGTCATATTATGGAGAAGTTCACTATGAGTCGGTGAAAAACATCTTAAAGTGCTTAACCTAAGACTAAGGATGTGATCATATTCATGGTGGGTCTAAATTAAAACTAGAGGGCTTAATGCACTCAAGTTTTTCGAGACGCACCAAGATGATGAGAAAAATCCACTTTAAGGTAAAGCGTTATCTTGAATAGTGGTGCGAAGAATTGGAAAGGTTCCAAACAAAGAAAGAGTTCTTTGGTTTAGTGATAAAGACAAAGTATATAGCTATAAATGAAGTCGCAAGTTGATTGTTTGGATTAAAAGTTCATTACGAAACTAGGAATAGTTCCTAAGTCTCATCTTGGATCTAAACATGTGTTGTGGCACTTTCATTTGATTATTAGAATCATTGAAAGATGGGAAATCACTACGAGATAGTGGACTCTCATGAACAACATTACATATCCATTAACTAAAGCTTATCCAACGGCGGGATAATCGTCACTTAGAGAAGAAGAGTATGAGATACCATGACGATTGGCTTTAGTGCAAGTGGGAGATTGAAAGTAGTATGCACACAAGCCAATCATGTTTGATGATAAAGCATATACTTTGTAACAATCTTATTCATTTATTAATAAAAAGTATTAATTTATTAAAGGCTTTTAATTATCTACATGATGTTGTTTTATAATATGTGATAAACCCATAGTTTTAAGCAATGCTTTTAGAATAATGATGATGATCATTATAATGAGATCTAAATTCTTAGAAAGATTAAAACTAAAATAGTTCTTAATCATCGGATTACTAAATTGGGGATTAGTGAATCTGGATAGATTGGTACATACGTTGCTTGCTCATTGGATGAGGATGATTGATCTCATAATCATTTGTGTGGAGACACTAAAGCAAGTATGTAGGTGCTTATTAGAGAATAAGTTCATCGAGCGTTGCGCTCGCTAAGGAATACCTAATGGAGTTTTACTTGCTGTCAATAGGAATTCTGTAGTGATAGTAAATCTACAAGTGATCCTTGGACTTGAGATCATCATAGTATCTTGTGTATGATGAGTTATACTTTGACTTATTCCTTAAGACCCTTAGGGTATATCAAAGGGTATGCTTGGGTATAATAAGTTGTACATGGAGATAATGTATGATCAATAAAGAATCTACCACTTCTATTAAAGAAGAGAAATGTCCTATGTGATTCGATAAATGACAACACGATAGTCCTTGGCGGCGCGAATGAAATTAGAAAGGAGTTTCTAATTTGCATTATTTGGTGTTGTGCATTTAAGGATCGAAATACATATAATTAAATAAAATAAGACTTGACAATAATTCCATGTCTTATATTTAATTGGGACATTGTATGGTGGAAGGATTGAATTATGCGAAGTAACTATTTACTCAAAGGTTCTTTAATGATTAATGTTGAAATCTATATTATCCGGAAAAAGTCGTTGATCGCAGGGGAGCTTATCCCTATTGTAGAATAAATATTATTTATTAAAATAAATTAATTGTTTAATTTATTTATTTAAATAAGATTAGAATTGTTCTAATTGATTTATTCACAACCGGTTTAATATGGAGAACCTAAATGGTCACACCATAAAAGGAAGAATAATTATTTAAGAAGTTAATGGCATAATCGTAATAATATGTTATGTATATTTAATTTAATCAATGGTGATAGAATAAATTAAATAGCTTAATATTTATTATTTAATATTTTAGAAATATTAAATATAAATTAATAAGAGGAGTCTTATTAATATTATTACAATTATTATTATTTTAATTTCTAAAAGAGTTTAGGAATTAATTTAATATAAGTACTCTCATTTATTCCTAATTGGATTAGGAAGGAAAATTAGTTAAAGAAGTTTAATTAATTATCCCTAATAAGATTAGGGAGCTTAATTAATTAAAAGAATTTAATTAATTAAATAAAACTCAATTCCTTAATTGTTAAGGAGGGTTGCCCACATCTATAAATAAGAGGAGTCTTATTATGGGTGTATGGGAGTTGTTGACTTTTACAAGATACGCAATTCCAAATGTTGGAGAGTACGCTCCTTTTCTATAGAGATAGAAAAACTAGGGTTTAGTCAACCACCCATTTTCTTGAATCCTTCTTCTTCCTTGGTGGATCACCTCTAGAGGCCAAACACTTGGGTGGCTAACGTTGATCAAAGGAAGGAACCAAACCCGGTGGATTCAAGTTGAACGCGAAAAGAATTGGAGGTGAACTTGTACCTGAGGAAGCTCGGATCTTCAAGGGTATGATTCTTGTTCTTCAATTTTTCGTTTAATTAATAATTGTGCATAAAGGGTGATCCGAGTATATGGTTTGTAAAAAATTTTAAACTCTGATTTTTACACGTTTCCGCTTATTTTTGCAATTTGATTGCGTTCTTGAATATTACAAACCCTAACAGTTATGTGAAGTAACAAAGTTGAAAATAGGATTTTATGGCTAGAGAATCCTATATAGAGTATATGCATTTTTTTTTTGATGAGGGATTTGATAATTGGTGATGATATCTTATGAGTATGGCATTTTTGAATGATTAAATGCATTATATGGTAAAGCGTAAACAATTGCGATAAATTGTTTATAAATTTAAGAAGTGATTAAAATATTGTTATAATATTAATGATATTAGATTATGAGATTATTAAGTGATTGATAACATGGGGATATTCTTGAATCTGGATAAATTATATTATAAATGTTTAATATTTATCCTTTATCTCATTTGATTGATTCTTTATATCATTATCCTCATGTTTATATTATGTTGAAAGTCATCATGGCTTTCAGAGTGCATAGATGGACTTGGTATGATTATGACCGAGGGATTGTTCTATAATCATAACCGTAATTGAAAACACGATTATCTTTGGTAGTAGTGCATGGATAATTTGTGGTCGTGATACTAATGAATACACGATTATCTTTGGTAGTAGTGCATGGATAATTCGTGGTCGTGATATCTAATGAATACACGATTATCTTTGGTAGTAGTGCATGGATAATTAAATGGTCGTGATACTTAATGAATATCCTTGGCACGTAGTGCGGGGATGATTCGATGATATAGATTAATTATTGAAATGAGTCTCATCAATGAAATATTAATTCATGGATGTGGTAAAAGTCATCTTTGGCCTAGTGCATTGATAGACTTGGTATGATTATGACCGAGGATTATTCGGTATAATCATGGCCGTAATTGAAAAACGAATATCCTTGGCGAAGGTGCATGGATAATTCGTGGTCGTGATACTATTAAGTCAAAATCTCAAAGATTATTGGTTTCTGAGTTGTATATCTTTGGCACAGAGTAGTGCAAAGATGAATTGTTAATGAATATCTTTGGCGGATTAGAAGATGAATTTAATATTTTTAATGATAAAGGTATTCAAGGTATCCTCACCTCTTTATCATATCGTATGCGTATACACTAATTTCGAGGCAAAATTTCATAAGAAGGGAGGTTGTAAGACCCCGGTTTTATAAATAAAGATGAATATTATTTTTGAATATTATGGAATAAATTTGATATAATGTTATAGTTGTAGGTAATATTTATAAATTTTGCAAAAGTAAGCAAGTTGTTATAAAATATTAGTTTGGTCGGGAATATTCTTTTTGTTTGGGAATATTAAATGCGACGGCTCAATCATTAGTGGACCCCATGGCGGAAGTATTATTATGTAATTAGAAAAACCGACAAAATTATTTTTCTATAAAAATAACTACAGAGGTGTTACTGCAAAACCGCTTGAACTACCCTTAGTAAAAGTATAATGTCTGGCGTAGTTGTATAGTAGCACACGATATTGATTATTGATGCTTACGTGAGAAGTCACTTTCGGTTATGCTCAATTATTACTCTGATGGTAATTGTTGCATCATATCTCTTATATTATTGATTCAATTATTATCACGATATCATCTCGTATAATATGTTATAGTATTAAATTATTAATTGAGGCGACAAGTTATAAATGATTAATAATTGTTGAAAGATTAAATATGTGTTGATTAAAAATAAAATGATTTGTGGTAATATTTATTCAATACTTGATGTATATAAATAGTCTACATTATGAGGCGTTTGTGGTAAGTTTGATTATTTTATGGGGGCCCATATGTCATCATCTAAGAGTCCCTTCATCGATAGTAATTACCTTTGTGAATAGTAATTACCTTTGTGAATAAGTAATTACCTTCGTCGATAGTATTTACCTTCGTCGATAGTATTTACCTTCGTCGATAAGTAATTACCTTTGTGAATAGTAATTACCTTTGTGAATAGTAATTACCTTCGTCGATATAGTATTTACCTTCGTCGATAGTAATTACCTTCTTCAATTGTAATTACCTTCGTCGATAGTAATTACCTTCGTCAATAATAGTAATTACCCCTTCGCAAATAGTAGTTGTCCCTTCAATATTACCAAGAGTTAAGCGCCTCTTGATGTTCCAAGGGTTAATTACCCTTCATGAATAGTAGTTGTCTCTTCATATTACCAAGAGCCATTTTGACCCTTCGTTAAGACCAAGAGCCACCCTCGGTTTTTCTATAAATAGAAAGCTCATTCCTTCATTATTTCTTACGAATTCAATTGAAACTACAGAGAGAAAACTATAGAGAAAAGAAGAAAAGTATTTTGCTACTTCACTTTTCCAATATTCAGCTCTTCTAAGGTAGGTAATATTATTTGTTGTACTCGTAAGGGGTGTTATTTTTTTATTCATGAAGAGAACTTTTGTTATTCCATTCTTTATTATTCTGTTGGAATAACCTGTAAAATTGGTATACCCTATACATGACCACATATATCGCGAATACCCTATACTTGGTGAAATCCTTATATTATTCCATTCTTTATTATTCTGTTGGAATAACCTGTAAAAGTGGTATACCCTATACATGACCTGTATATGCAGAATACCCTATACTTGGTGAAATCCTTATATTATTCCATTCTTATTTATTCTGATGGAATAACTTGTATCTGCGAATCCCCTATACTTGGTGACATTCTTCTATTATTTTATTATTCCGTTGGAACATCTTCGTTATGCATGCTTTCTGTAGGACTGGTTCCATCTTTATTATTACTGTCTTTATTATTCTATTGCAATATCACATCACGTGTGTTTTACACCCCTAACTGGTTAAAATCTTTATTATTACAGTATTTATTATTCTATTGGAATAACTTTATACATCTTGAAGTACCGCATGCATGGTGATTTCTTTTGTTATTTCATTATTATTATACTTAGTTGGTTAAAATTTTGACTTATACTCCATGAATTTAGTGGAATATCCTTGATATTTGCGTTTCATCCATAGATTTTCATGAAAATATTTTTCGAGCATTCTTGAATTTTACTCTACAAAGCGAAGATCATGTTGACAATTTGGACATTATTAGTTCTGAATAAATTAATTAAATGAACTTGTTTTATTGAATTATTATGTCATTGTCATCATCCCCATGTTATATTATGTTATCTTTGGCTTACGTACATAGATGAACTTAGTATGATTATGACCGAGGGATCATTCGGTATAATCATGGCTTGTTATAAATGATGTGATAAAAGTCCTCGGTGGCTTTGTAATGCACGGTGATGGATAGTTTTTGGTATGATTATGACGACCGGGGGTGATTCGGTATAGTCATGACCATTGATAATTTGATTAAAATCCTTGGCCCGTGATACGGGATGATTAGATATTGTGGTTTATTCATTAAAGCGAGTCTTAGTGATAAAATTGTTGAAAACATTTTAAAACCTAAAAGATAGTAGACTTTATTTTCTACTTGACTCTTTTAATGGATTGCATATTCATTGCAGCTTAAACCGGTGGTTGTCTATTGTATTTTATCGGTTTAACATTGTTGAAGACTATTGATAATTTATTCTGCATTATCTTAGTTATAATATTTCTTCTTGGGCTAGTTGAGCTCACCTTTCTTTCACCGTTCTCTTGAAATGAGAATATAAATGGGGCGAGTCGAGGAAAGCGAGTGATGGTCCTGAAGATAGCATTAGTAGTCCTCATTATTACATTAAATAGTGTGACAATAAATGTAATGAGGACTCCTTGATTATGGATATTGTCTAAATGACAATATTCTATTAGAACTCTCGGTTTATGTATTATCGTATGTTACACGACAGATGTATAATTAAGTTTGTATTTGTATTTTGTACCATGGATCTGGCGACTCAGAATGGGTGATGAATACCTAATTTTGGGGGCGTCACACTAAGCATCCTATTTATAATAGAATGGAATGATACTATTTAGAAATTTTATTCACGAACTGCACAGAGAAAATTCACGAGCGCACAGAATTTTGTCTAATTTTTCTAATTTGTTACTATGCATAGTAAAATATAATATATTCTATTTTTTTAAAAAAAAACATGTCTATATATATATATATATATATGTGTGTGTGTGTGTGTGTGTGTGTGTAATAATAGCACTCCTTTTTCCACCACCCTTATTCCACCCGTGATGTTTAGCTCCCCCCCCCTCAAAAAAAAAAATGTGACACCTTCTTGTAATATATATATATATATATATATATATATATATATATATATATATAAAAAATGAGATAACTTCTACTAATAATTTTGAAAAATTGGTAAGTGGGGTGCAAATAATACATGAAACTTCTGACAAATACATCATAAAAATCCCTTAATATTTTTTAATAACATTTATTCATCAATAATATAACTTGCAATATTAACAACCGAGATCATTCCTAGGAAGAGGGGCTTTACGATTAGATTTCTCCTCATGGCAGCATGATTAGGTGACCAAACCCATTTTTTCGACGAATTTTCTAGACATTGTTAATAATGCAAATAATAATATGAATAACTAGTCATCTCAATTTTGATTTAATAATATAAAATATTATGCGAGATGATCTTCGTGACAATAATTGTATCAATAATGTGAGATATTATGCAAAGAATTATTCATGAGTTAATAATTGAGTATAAGCGAGTGACTTCTCACGTAAGCATCAATAATCAATACTGGTGTCTACTTGTATGCAACCACAGCGTATTATTGTACTTTTTATCACCGAGTATTTCAACGATTAACGGTAAAACTTTTTGTCGTTATTTTTATAAAAGATATTTACGCTGCTTTCTAACTTTGATAATAATTACATTGTGGGGTCCACCAATGATTGTGTCGTTGTACGAATTTTCCCTGTTAAAATGAATATTCCTCTACCAATCAAATATTTTATAACAACTTGCTTACTTTGCAAAATTTATAAATATTATCCACAACTATAACATTATATCAAATCCACACCATAATATTCAAAAATGATATTTAGAGAAAAATTCATCTTTATTTATAAAAGTAGGGGTCTTACATTAAATAAAATCGTCATAACAAATTAACTTACAAAAGAGATAGAAACTTACTAGATGATGACGATGTCCTGCCTTGGGAGCCGTCGCCAAGTCCTGTACGACCACCCCCGCGGCGACCTCCACCGCTGTTTCTAGCCATAATTGTGCTACTGTAATTAAAAAGAACATTAATTTCTAGCCATAATTATTTTTTTTAGTAGTGAATTATACAAAAACATCAATAAGTTGAAGTTAAGGCTTAATACGTCGTCAAACCCGTCAGAATCAATATCAATTTCATCCTCAGATTAAGTCTCTTCCTCATCCGTACCAATTAATGTTTCTTCATCTTGTACAATAACATAATCACTGGCAATAATGTCATCATCGACTTCTTCATCATCGAGTATGTTAATGAAATCTTCTGCCAACACATCGTCATCGTCTGAAAGTACGTGGCTTGGGATTGCTAACTTGTTCTTGCAACGGGTCATTCGTTCTAAACAAATCAGTACCATCATAAGCCTTGGTTTTCGTTATGACAACTATATACCAGGGGTTCTAGAATTTGCTACATTAGGAGCAGAATTTGCTACATTAGGAGCATAGTACACTTGAGTTGCTTGGCTGGCTAATATAAACACGCAAGGAGACTGTAGCTTTGACTTGATATCTATTGTGACGATTCTATTATGATCAACTTTAAAACCCTTTTCATTATCAAACCAATGACATTTAAATATAACAACCTTTTTACCTCCGGGATAATTGAGCACAACCACGTCTTCTAATCGTCCGTAATAATTGGACTCAGAATTTTGGTAACAACTTCCCAACACGACAATGCCAGAATTAACTAATGTCAGTTCATTCAAGTCATCAACCTTAAATTTGTACCCATTAACGATACAGTTGGGATATGAACTAATAAGTTTGTACGGACCAGAAATAACATCTCTAAAATGATCATAGGCGTTATCTTCTTCAACCCTTCTCTTAAACCACTGTGGAAAATTTTCAATGGTGAATGCTTTCAATTGTGCTGTAGTTAGCCCCGGGTCAGAAGCATACGCTTAGTTTTTGAATGCACTGAAATAATAATAACAGGGTTAATTTTGCGATAACAGGGCAGGGAAATATTTTAAACTCGATAAAAAATAATATATACTTGATGTATGACTATACTTCGGGCATATTTAGAAGCACGTATATAGATACAATTTTCAAATCTTTTTCGGTTAGATAAGTCATCATCTCTGCGCAAAAATGGTTTAGCTGGATAAAAGAATACAGCTAACTCATCAGCAGGAGATTGGGGTCTAACAACCTCATTCCGACTAAGACGGTTGTGTTTTGTTGAGACTACATCCTTAAAGTACAAGGAGTAGTAGTTGACAAGCTCTTCCTCTATATAGTGTTCATCAATAGAGCCCTCTACACAAGCTTTGTTTTTTACTTTCAACTTTAATTTTCGCATGTACCTATTGGTACAATGATTGAAAGACATTAATTTAGAGTATTAAGTATAAATGTCTAGATATTACACAATATAGATGATATTACCTCTCAAAAGGATACATCCAGCGATATTGCACCTGTCCTCCAAGCTTAATCTCATATGGTAGATGAATAGGCATATGCTCCATCGAGTCAAAGAAACCTGGAGGCAATATCATTTCAAGCTTGCATATTGTCAGCACTATATTTTACTCCATCTATTCCACATCACTGTGCTTTATAACCGTTGAGCAAAGATCCCGAAAGAAATTTGAAAGTTCGGTCAAGGAGTCAACAATTTTTTTGGGTAGCATCTCACGAAATATAATTGGCATCAACTTATGCATAAATACATGACAGTTATAACTCTTGAACCCAGTTATTTTTAACTGTTGAACCTTACTGCAACGAGATATGTTAAAAGCATAGCCATCTGGGAGCTTCAATGCACTTACCAACTTACAAATCTCTTCAACATATTGCTTGGTAAGATAAAAAGGAGCTTTTGGTTTTGAGCCATAATTCCCGCCCGATGTTCATAGCCTCCAAATCTTTACATGAATTTTCATTGTATTTTGTTTTACCACTTGCATCTATCACGGTTTAGAACACGTTCTCGAATACATTTTTCTTATATGCATGACATCTATACAATGATGAAATTCAAGTGTGACCGAATATGGCAACTCAAACCAAATAGGCGAGTGTGTCCAATTATGAGTTTTCACGTACCCTACTGCTCTCAAATTACCATGATCCTTCCCTGACAGTGAAATTTAAGATCATTGAGCCAACCCAAGACCTCATTCCCTAACAATCGACCAACAACACCCTTCTTCTCTGTCTTTCTGTTGAACTGTGCAAACATCTTTCTGTAAATGTGTTCAGTAGGTAAGAATCTACGAGCAGTTCAAAAGAAAGTAGTTTTCCGACCATGCAATAGTTGTGTGCCTTGCACATCCCCCATATAGACTAGAAATGATAATTTCCCATGAGTCGACCAACCACTAATCATCCCAAGTGCTGGCGATCAGTGATACTCCACAACAGGGCAGCCTTCATCACAAAATTCTGCTTAACCGATTTATCATAAGTCTGAACCCCCGTCTCTCACAGGATCTTAAGTTCATCAACTAACGGTCTGGGGTACACATTTATGTCTTTTGTAGGACTCTTATACCCTGGTATGAGTAAAGTCAAGAACATATATGGGTCCTTCATGCACATTGACGGTGGAAGATTGTAAGCTACCATGATAACTGGCCAAACAGAGTAGGTCTGACTAAAGTTATTAAATGGGCAAAAGCCATCAGTAGCCATGTCAAGCCTGATTCCTAACTTCAGATGCAAATTTTGGAAAATGTTCATCAAATGTCTTGAATTCATCTCCATCTGCAGGGTGAGTCAACTGACCGGGCACAATGTCTCTTCTTTTGTGCTAATTCATATGCTCAGCAGTGTGCGACGATACAAATAGACACTGCAGTCTGGGCGCAAGAGGAAAGTATTGAAAATTCTTATTAGGCACTTGTTTCTCCTTACCCCCACGTTTTTTCGTCTTGTACCGCGGAAAATTGTATATATCACACTGTACCTTATCTGTGTCCTCCCCATAATATAACATGAAATCCTTCTCACAAGCATCGAACTTCTCATACCCCAGATTCAACCCTTTTACCATCTTCTTCACTTTATAATAATTCGCAGGTAGAGTATAATCAGCCAGTAAGAACTCGTTTATAATATCAAGCAAATCATTGAACCCTCGCTCACTAGAGTCATGCTCATTCTTAAAGTGTAAAAGTTTCGTCACTGCAAATAGCCTGGTATGCTTATCATTTCCAGCAAACAGTGGGACCCCTGACTCAGATAATATCTTATAAAAGGTAGTAGCTGTATCATTTGGCACGTGTTGATCACTGCATGATGAATGATCATTTTTAGACCAATCAATATTGGAAGGGCCATAAGCATCGACCAACATCTCCACGACATCATAGTCATTGGGGTATGAATCCCATTCAATTGGTTGGTCTACAGTATTATCGATCACTTCTCTCAACTCAACTAATTCCCCATGATGAATCCATACCGAATACCCATCCACAACCCACATGAAAACAAGTCAAATTTAATTTCATCGGCTTTCTTCCAGATTATGTTTTTACACTTAACACACGGGCATCTCATCTTTCCGTTTGGATCATCAACATGTTCTATTGCTTTGTTTATAAAATTACAGACCCCATCACGGTACACATCAACTAATCCTCTTCCATCTACCCTTATCCTATAGTACATCTAACTTCGATCTGCTGACATCTTTAATTGAAAATAAAATGGTTGTATTAGAAATGGAATATTCATGTATGTGGTCCATGCATGAATAATATTTTCCTATTATATATCTCCAATCTACAGGGGTAAGGCTTCTATCTCGTTCCTGGATGCATCTCCTCACTAGTGCCAATCTTGAGGACGTTTCTTCTGTTTTAAAAAAATTTCAGCAACACCTCCCCATGGTCTCCAAGTACATGCAATAGACCAAGACAACTTATTCTAAGTATGCACTCAGAGAACATGTAGAGATAACCAGCTAAAAAATCCTCAAAACAAAAAAACGTACCCTTGTGAATTGGCACTGGCCTAAGTGAGAGATAACATCTAGTAACAGTCCCAAAATGGGGACTATTCGACATTCACTCCTACTGAGTGAATGTCAAATGGGTTTTTAAGATTCTATTAATACTACACACATGCACATGAAGGATTTATTTTGCCAATTGGTTCCTCGGCAACCAGGAAAAAGGGATCATAGTTCCTGTTTGTGTCTGATACTCGAATAATAAAGTTAATTCAATTACTACGGACATTCCTCATTGTTCCATCATAACAGATGACAACATCCCAAAGGAGTTCCATTAAGCTATTGAACAAAGTTCCAGGTTAAGCAACCCTATAGATGAACGAACGATCACTTCTCTACTAGGAATGAATCATCTCCCCATATGGGTCCAATCCATGACATAGACAGCTTCTCACCACTCCAAAATCCTCAGATGGATAGTTCTCATAGAAAAAGAGTTGAGACGTTCTACGAAAACTACCCATCTAAGGAATTCAGAGTGGTGAGAAACTGTCTATGTCATGGATTGGACCCATATGGGGAGATGATTCATTCCTAGCAAAGAAGTGATCGTTCGTTCATCTAGAGGGTTGTTTAACCTAGAACTTTATTCAACAACTTAATGGCAATCCTTCCAGATGTTGTAATCTATTATGATGGAATAGTGAGGAATGTCCACAGTAATTCAATTAAGTTTATTATTCAAGTATAGGACACAAACAGGAACTACGACCCCTTTTTTTAATTGTTGCCAAGGAACCGATTGTAGTACTATTAGCTACAACTGCTATATCAAAACCTGCATACAAGGAAGAGTACATATATGTAGGGAGAGTATTCACTACAAAAAAATGGGCCTTTAGCAACGATTTTTCGGGCAACGACTTTATAAGTCATTGCTAAAAGTTTATGTTTAGCAACGAAATTTGTCCTTCGTTGTAGAATGTGTCAGGCTTTCACTTTTTGCAACGAAATTCATAAGTCGTTGCAAAATTTCGTTGCTAATTCAATGGAGGGAAAAAATTTCGTTAGAAATTCGTTGCAAAATTTTTGGCCAGTTGCTTTCCCGTCATCGTGGGTAACGAAAATTTTTTTGTTGCTAAAAATGGGGCTTTAGCAACGATTTTTCAAGCAACAACTTTATAAGTCGTTGCTAAAACTGTATGTTTAGCAAACGAAACTTGTCCTTCATTGCAGATTATTATCGGGCTTTCACTTTTTGCAACGAAATTCATAAGTAGTTGCAAAATTTGGAAACAAAATTAGTTAGAAATTCATTTCAAAATTTCTAACCACTTGATTTCTCTCATCATAAGTAGGCGAAAAGTTTTTTTTTTGCTATATTTAGATTACTAATATAGATCATATTCATTGGCAACAATTTTTATTTTCGATTGCATATTTTGTACAACTTTTTGCAACGATTATTATAATGTTGCCTTAAATTAAGATGATGATGATAATAATAATAATAATAATAATAATAATAATAATAATAATAATAATAATAATAATAATAATAATAATAATAATAATAATAGTAGTGGTAGTAGTAGTAGTAGTAGTAGTAGTAGTAGTAGTAGTAGTAGTAGTAGTAGTAGTAATAATAATAATAATAATAATAATAATAATAATAATAATAATAATAATAATAATAATAATAATAATAATAATAATGACTATTATTCATTTTTCCTTAAATTAAGATGATAACAATAATAATAATAATAATAATAATAATAATAATATTAATAATAATAATAATAATAATAATAATAATAATAATAATAATAATAATAATAATAATAATAATAATAATAATAATAATAATAATAATAACAACAACAACAACAACAACAACAATAATAATAATAATAATAATAATAATAATAATAACAACAGTAATAATAACAGAAATAATAATAATAATAATAATAATAATAATAATAATAATAATAACAATAACTGTAATAATAATAATAATAATAATAATAGTACTAACAATAATATTAATAACTCTCAGAGTATGTTTTGTCGTATTTTATACGACAGTTGTATAATTAACACTACAAAAAAATGGGCCTTTAACAACGATTTTTCGGGCAATGACTTTATAAGTCGTTGCTAAAAGTATATGTTTAGCAACGAAATTTGTCCTTCGTTGCAGTTGTCAGTCGAACTTTCACTTTTTTTTTGCAACGAAATTCATAAGTCGTTGAAAAATTTCGTTGCTAATTCATTGGCGGGAAAAAATTTCGTTAGAAATTCGTTGCAAAATTTTCGGCCACTTGCTTTCCCGTCATCGTGGGTAACGAAAGTTTTTGTTTTTGCTAAAAATGGGGCTTTAGCAACGATTTTTCAGGCAACGACTTATAAAGTCATTGCCGAAAGTGTATGTTTAGCAACGAAAAGTGTCCTTCGTTGCAGATTGTGTCAGCCTTTCACTTTTTGCAACGAAATTCATAAGTAGTTGCAAAATTTGAAAACAAAATTCATTATAAATTCGTTGCAAAATTTCTAACCACTTGATTTCTCCTCATCGTGGGTAACGAAAGTTTTTTTGTTGCTATATTTCGTTGCCTAATATGAACCACATTCATTTGCAACAATTTTTATTTTCGTTGCATATTTTATACAACTTTTTACAACGACTATTAAAATGTTGCCTTAAATTAAGATAATAATAGTAATAATAATAATAATAATAATAATAATAATAATAATAATAATAATAATAATAATAATAATAATAATAATAATAATAATAATAACAGTCATAATAATAATAATTTTTTATTTTATTTTACACATGGACGGGTTGACGTGGCGAATATTAAACTCTATCCAAAAAAATATGTTGATGCATAGATTCAAACTTAAGACCTCTAGTTTGGAATATTAATCCAATGACCACCCAAGCACATGGGCCTAGTTGCTATTATTTTACAAGGATTAGTATTTATAACTGAACAAATCATTTCCCCCAAATTAAAACAGATCCCCTTTCCTTAAATTTGTTACGTACATACATAAATGTACATAACTAATTACGTGATGATGATGATAATAATAATAATAATAATAATAACGATCATAATAAATAAATATATATATATATACACACACACACACATATATACATATACATACATATTCTTTTCAAAATTTATTGTCAAACTAAATAAAATACTAAACAAATCTCAACATTAAACTAAATATATATAAAGTAACTATGAATATTTTAATATATAAATATATATATATATATATATGTAAACAAATATTCATATAAATATTTATAAATTTATCTCTAAATATTCATATAAATATTTATAAAAATATTCATATCTAAATTTTATAAACTTTAGATGAAATATTTATAAATTTATAAATAAATATTTGTTTATAAATTTTAAAGATAAATTTATATGAATATTTAGAGATAAATTTATAAATATTTATATGAATATTTGTTTATATATATATATATATATATATATATATATATATATATATAGTTAAATCTGAAAGTCATTCTTTTGAACTTTAGTGGGTTTGGGGTATTGTGCTATTTTCTTTCGGTCAACGCAAATAATTTGGACTTTGAACCCCTAGGCGCCACATGTGCGTTGACCTGATGACGTGTCATACGTGGCGCCTACGTGACACATGTGGCAGATCTAACGCGACATTTTATATTGTAATTTTACACGTGGCAGATCTGATGTGGCTTTTTTCTATTTTTTTTCCAAAAATTTGTCTCTCCAATGTTTTGAACTCACAACATCAAGTTTGAAACTTTAGTTATATAACCACTGGAGCACAATAGGTCAACTGTTAACATCTTTCAAGGATTAATATTTATATCAAAACATTTCATTTCCCCAATAAAATTAAAATACTACACAGAATATTATCTTGCCTAACATTAGGAAACTGTTTGTTTGACCTTTTTCCTACAAATAAATTTGAGACATGAAAATTAAATATAAACATTTTACGATTTTACCAAATTATGAAAGTTTTGTACCTAATTATAAGTGCAAAACAAAATTTTTTGTATACAAAAACTTTTGTATTAAATTATAATTTGAACGAGAGAAGAAGTTAATCCACAATATTACATAATATAATAATATTTGTTTAAAAAATTATCAATAATATATATTTATTCACTTAATTTGACAACATATGAATATTTTTAGTACTATTATTATAATAATAATTATTATAATAATACTAACAATAAAAATAAATAATAATAATAATAATAATAATAATAATAATAATAATAATAATAATAGTACTAAAAATAATAGTATTAAACTATTGCCATAACTTGTAGAGGTAGAAAGTGTAGCACATGAGAAAATGAGGGGCAAATGAGTAATTTTTGATGTCGCTATGCTTATAATAGCTGAGGGGAAAATTCATTTCAATCAATCCGTGTCATCCATGTTGTGATCAGCGATAGATTCGGTTATTAAAATAGTACACGTGACAACCGATTGCCAGAATGGGGTTCATATATATATAAAATGACTTTTGGATTTTAATTTGTCACGTAAGTTCTTTAATGTAAAAAATTTACGATGTATGCAGATCAATCCCATGTGACTTTTATTATGTGGAAATGGATGAAAATTTACAAATGTAATAATATAAATTAGAAAATTTAGTAAAAAAATAAGAAAATAAATAAAAATATATTCAATTATTTTGTAATTAATATCAAATAAATTTTTATTTAATTCTTTACAAATATAATATTATAAATTAAAAAAATTTGTCAAAAAATAAGAAAATAAATAAAATATATATTCAATTATTTTGTAATTAATATCAAATGAATTTTTATTTAATTCTTTACAAATATAATAATATAAATTAGAAAAGTTTGTCAAAAATAAAAAATAAATGAAATATATATTCAATTATTTTGTAATTAATATCAATTAAATTTTTATTTAATTCTTTACAAATATAATAATATAAATTACATTAATTTGCCAAAAAATAAGAAAAAAAATAAAAAGAGTTATTTAGTTATTTTTGTAATTAATAAAAAATAACAAATGATTTTAAATTTCTCGTCCATCCTAATAAATCATCTGAGGCATTCAAAATTTAGGATAAATTCCAATTGCTCATATAGTGTTGGATGATTTTATTTATTCTTTAATATTTAGTTATAAAATTAATACATTTCCCTTTTTCATTCTAAATAAAATTGCGTATTGTTGAAGCAATTAAATTTTAGACCAAGGAGTTAATGGTGGAACCACATCCAACAAAAGCGGAGACTATATATATAACCCACAAGATCCCCAATTCGAAGAAATATATCAGAAAGAAACCCTTAAATTCCTCGATCATCAGCTGTTCCTGACCTAGAAATCAAAATCAAAGAAAATGGGGAACACGGAGAAGCTGATGAACCAGATTATGGAGCTCAAGTTCACAGCCAAGAGCCTCCAACGCCAAGCAAGAAAGTGCGAGAAGATGAGAAATCGGAGAAATTAAAGGTCAAAAAAGCCATTGAGAGGCGCTCGCATCTATGCCGAGAACGCCATCCGGAAGCGCAACGAGCAGATGAATTACCTCCGATTAGCCTCTCGTCTTGACGCCGTCGTTGCCAGGCTCGACACCCAAGCTAAGATGACCACCATTAGTAAATCCATGTCCAACATCATCAAATCGCTCAAGTCCACGCTCGCCACGGGGAACCTGCAGAAGATGTCCGAGACTATGGATAGTTTCGAGCGCCAATTTGTAAATATGGAGGTTCAGGCCGAGTTTATGGAGAGTTCGATGGCCGAAAGCACTTCTCTTTCGACTCCCGAGGGTGAAGTCAACAGCTTGATGCAGCAAGTGGCTGATGATTATGGCCTTGAGGTCTCAGTTAGCCTGCCACAACCGGCGGCCCATGCGGTGCCCCTGAAGACTACGGAGAAGGTCAATGAGGATGATCTCTCTAGGCGCCTTGCTGAGCTCAAGGGCCGTGGCTAATAAATGACATGGTATTTGACTTGAGTTTTATTATATGTGATATATATTGTCTGGATTTCTATTTTATATCACTGGAACTTGATTTGTAAATTAATTGAATTGTGAATTTGGATTTACTTTTTGAACTTATTTTGTTTATACCCCGTTTAAATGCTGAAGTTTATATGTGATGGTAACTAAATCTAATGAACAGTCGTATGGGATGGTAATAACTATATAGAATGAACAGATAAGACTGTTTAGGAGATTACTTGTGATTGTGTTTTGGGAGTTTGAGTCCTGTCTTCAGACCAATGTCACATAGTAGAATTAGAGGTATCTTGGATTATATCTCATATTTCAGGTACTTAATTTTACTGATTTGTGAATTTGACTAAATATTATTGAATGTTCAGTTGCTTATTATTGCCATCACTGCTTTTGACTCCGCTGCATACCACGTATAGTTTATGGACTTGCATTTTTGCTGGACATTGCTAGAAATTGATCGTTATATGCTTAACTGGGGGAGACGGCCATGATCCTTCTAAAACAGCTGTAAAAGCATCTTCAGCAGCCATTCTAGCAAGAATTTTGGTAATGAATACCAATTACCTTGCCCAGTTAACATCACAACCATCACTATTGGTAGTTCTCCAGCTGGCAGGATTCCCCATTGAAGAAAACATTTTCCTTTACCTGGTTGACATATGGCTTAACAAGGTCAGCTGCTCCTGAACATAAATTAGCTACTAATATACATTTTCCCAATCCCTCTGTGGGGGTTACCTGATTTTTGTTTTATTTACAAATTGAACTTTGACTGTAGGCTAATAGCTATCCCATATCCTGAACTGGAGGCTCATGATTATTTATTTATGGCTAATATATTACGGTAAAGACAAGGATAAATAATTCTAATTTGAAACAGATTGCCCCATGGTTATAGTTGCAAATTTGTATAAATCCAGTATGTGAAAGTGTGAAATTCGGGATTCCACTATTAGATTGCCCCATGTTCTGTTCAGTGCAACGATTAACTTAAGAGTCACCTTCATCGCACTGAGCATACTATTTTAGTGAATATTAAAACGTGCTAACATAAATCGTAGGGGCCTGCCAAGTTATAAACATGTTGCATATTCAATTTCGGAAAATGCAAATAAAAGTAGTATTTGAATACTCATGGAAACTAGTGAAAACTCAAACTACAGGATTTTGACCTGATTCAATGCAAGCTACAGAGCAAGGTGATAAAATAGAACAAGAGCAGAAGTCTGTAAGACAAATTCTCAGGTCAGCCTATGAAAATAAAATTTCTATGAGGTTGAGAGTTGAACTATGCAGCATGGATTTTAATAACTATAATTACACAAAAAATGCTTCCACAAGTAAGTTTCCTCAATTCTATTCAAACTGATTTAGTGCACTATAACTATTTCTCAAAGAAACTTATATTATCTCAAAAATCCTGGTAGCAAAGGCTATCAGTAGCGACTAGTGTCTTTTATGAGTAATCACAACTGTTGCCTGGATCAAAATGATGCAGAAAGCCATGCCAAGTTAGAGCAGTTGTGCACAAGCTGGTGCCTTCAGTTCAAGGTGTTGCCCTTGAGGGGATTGAGAGAGAGAAGGTATGAAGCTTTCAATAGGCTTAGAATCTTCCAAGTCATAAGTGTTGCTGTACTTGGCGGACTGCTCTGGTGGAACACCCCGACATCCCACATTGAAGATCGTGTAAGAACTTCAAAGCAAAGTCATTATATCTATATAAAAGCATTACAATACTCATGAAAATAAAATTTTGTTAACTTCAATACTGGGCCATTTTATAGTGCCCCAAAACTGTGACAGATGCAAAGTTTCATATTACTAGACACCACTTTAAATTTTGTACATGCCATTATCTAACAACCGAAGGTGGGGACCACAGGCCCACTGGCCCACTGGCTTATATTTTAGAACTTCTGCTTTTTTATTTAAACTGGCTAGATTTCCTAAGCCATCAAATTCAAGACCTAAATTTCTTATGGATGTTAATCTGGCTTGCTTTTTTAATGCAGATTGCCATGCTTTTCTTCTTCTCAGTATTTTGGGGATTCTACCCTCTTTACAATGTTGTTTTCACTTTCCCCCGAGAAAGAACTATGCTTATAAAGGAAAGATCATCTGGAATGTACCGCCTCTGTTTCAGAATATGGGGCAATCTGTTTCAGGTACGTTGGTGTGGTGCTGGTCGTCCATGAAATATTAGCTCGTGCAATGTCATTTATTTTATTCTTTTTTCAGAGTAAGAGATTTTATGAAATTGATTCATTTCCTCGAACAGGTTGGAAAAAAGCTGAGGTAGAAGCTTTGGCATTGAAAAATCATCTAGAATTAGTTACATTGTTAAAGCTTACTACTGAAGATCGAGCATCACATTTAGATGGTGATTTGAAGGAATGCATGCGGCAGATCAGAAATTTGAAAGAAGAACATGAGCAGAAACTGCAGGAAGTTGTTCTTACCAAAACACAACAATGCGATATGATAAAGCTTGAGCTCGAAACACAGTTGATATATTTATTAGCTTTGGTAAGTTGGTGTTCATTATGTGATTGTCTTGATATTTTAGGAGTATAGAAAACTCTTTCTTGTGAAGTTGCCAGAAAGTAGAAAGTTCATTGTACCGAAAAATCAAAAATTGCTTGCGGTTCCTTTGTTCTAGCTTCATGAAAATGACAAAGTATGTAAACTTCTGATTGTGCATACGTTTTAATATTTCAGTTTGGACATTCATTTCTTATACCTGGTCGATGTAAAGTAGTTACTAACAAATTGTTGAGCTCCTGTTGCAGGTTCATAGAAACTTCCATAGTAACTTATAACAATTTTTCTTTTCTCTTAATCTTAGTTTCTGCAACTCAAGGTAGATGGTAATGATATTGGTAAGAGCAAGTGCTTTATGCCCCCACACGCCTGTACCCTTCTAGAGTTGTGAGTTTTTTGTCGTCAACTGTGTGTCAAATTGTATGTTGTTTGTCCAGATTTAGTAATTTTGAGTTTGTCAAAATAAAAATCAAGAACCCTGTAAATAGGCATACAGAACTGTGTGACAAGTGTAATAGAAGATTTAGTTTTTTTTTTCACATAACAATTACTTCAAAGTTGGACACATAGAGTAGGTGTATCTTTGTCATAGTTGTTGTAATCTTATACATGCACATTGCACATGGTACCATCTTGTGTATGTTTGTCAAACTAGTATGTACTTCATGTTATCTTGTTTAAGGCATTTTATTTAGTCAGTTGAAGGACTCTAGAATCTTTCTATATACTCAACCAATTAATAAATATTGTGGGTAGTCTGTTGGTTTAATAATATTAGTACCACGTAGCAACTCTATTGTCTTTGTGTATTGATTTTGGCATTAAGTGCCTCTGGTGACCTATTTGCTTTATTTTTTCGACTTGCTATTATTTTTAAATATGTGCAGGAAGACTGCTTCTACGACCTGCCTTACAATATTGGGTATCAAATTTTCGTGCTACGTTTACGGAAGACAAGGGACGAAATTATGAAGTGTATTCTCTTTATATATGTAGATATATACTTTGATTGAAGAATTGTGGTAGATTTAGATGGTTAATTGTAAAGATAATGAATGATTATGTAGTGAATGATTTTATTAAGTTAATAATATTTTAGTTTTTTGTATTTTTGTCATTATTTGCTATGGGGACATTGAGTCAGCTAGGTATACAAAAAGATTGTCAAATTTCAATTTGGCAACAATATAATTCGTTACCAAAGCATTGAACAAGTTTTAATATAGCAACAATTTTTTATACATTTAGCAACAAATTTTCGTTGCTAATGGCATTAAAAATATAATATTTGGCAACAAAAAATTAACCTAATAACAACGGAGAGGATATTGTTGCTAATACTAACATAAAAGGCAACATTTTTTATCGTTGCAAATCATATCAACTTTCGTTGCACATATAAAGAAACGATAACATATAATGTCGTTGTTAATCGATGACTTTCGTTGCTATTGAAAAATAACCCAAAGAATAAACATTTTCATTCTTTGATTCAAAGATAATATTGTTGCCAAATAATATAATCAGCAACGAAAATCGTTGCTAAAAAGTTTACATTCCGTAACGAAAGAAAGTTTAGGCAACGATTTTTATAATTTACTACAATGAAAAATGTCGTTGTAAAATGGTGTCAATTACAACGAAAATGCATGGTCGTTGCAAAAAAAAGAGTTCATTTCGTTGCCAATTAGTAGGCTTTTGCAACGAAATGGGGTTTTTAGCAACGAAATTTTAATTATTCTACAACAATACATTTTGTTGCTAAAGGATCGATGTCTTTGTACGAAAGTCAAATTTCGTTGCAAAATATATTACTTTTGGCAATGAAAAAAAACGTTTGTTGCGGAACAATTAGCAACGCTCATTGCGCAACGAAAGACGTAACGACATTAAAGTTATTGCCAAAACCCTTTTGCAACGAAATTTGGCACCTTTAGCAACGAAAATTGGTTGTTGCTGAAGCTCCATTTTTTTGTAGTGTAAGTTGTATTTAAATTTTGTACCATGTATTTGGCGACTCGAGATGAGTGATGTATACCTATTTTGGGGGCATCACATATTGGGCCATTAAGCTACCATTGAGTCATTCTAATTTATTAGTTAACTAAACTACCGCCATAACTTGTAGCGGTAGACAATGTAACACATGAGAAAATGAGGGGCAAATGAGTAATTTCTTATATCGCTACAGCCTGTAGTGGCAGGAGGGAATCCATTTCAATCCTTGCCATCCAATGTTGCGATCAACGGTATAGATTATAGTTGTTGAAATAGTACCCGTGACAACCAATTGCCAAGCATGTTAGTTCCGGCCTCCGACCCAAATAAACCCAATCTCATCATACCTGATTATTATATCTATGTTTCACAATGTTTCCTATTTCTAGATAGAAGTAGGATATACTTACAAGTACTCTCTCACTCCGAGAATGTAAGTGACGATTGATATTATGCGAATTTAAAAAAATGTCAAATGATAAAATTATTCATATTTAAATTCTCATCTAATTGCATATTTTTCTATACATGACTAGTGATATTATATAAATATTTATAAATAATAAAAATATGACATTTAATACTAAGGATATTAGATGATCGAACTATTAATTTTTTTCAATTTCATTCAATTGGGTCTGTCACGTCAGAAATTACTAACGTGGCTCTCGGAGTGGACCCATCTACCGCTGACGTGTATTAAAAAATTAATTTATTCACCATTTTGTTAAATTAAAATATTTAAGTAGGGGTAAATTTGGCAAATAATTTTTTATTCTCCATCAAAACAAATCTCAGACAAACCTCTCCCCATTCTTTCGATCCATAAAACCCCAAATCTCAGAAAATCAAATTTTCTCAACAATAATAAGGAAGAATCTTCTGAGTATGCTTTAGGCTGGAATAGACCGTGATCGAGGGGGACTCGCTTGAGATTTCCTTTGTATTCGAATTGAATGAAAGTTCAAAATATGTCTGATCTCCTTTGTGAGCGAGGCTGGAATAAGTGTTGATGAGGAATGAGGAGCCCATTTTCACATGAAAGTTCAAAATATGAGAGATGCATCCTCAGATCTCGCCGGAAAGCACCGACCCACGGAAGTTGTCTGAAATATTTTCTCTCTCCTAACCTCATGAATGCAAAACAAAATTGTTCATGTTTGATCTTCTTGCATTTTCCCCATTTTTCGGGCATTAAATATCCCCCAAGTATCTTTTTGTTTCTCATTAGATTTTTTTTTCAAGTGAAGATCCGGTGAAGAAATTTTCATTACAAAAGATGATATACAACCATGGATGTCTGTAATCTACCTGTTTAAAACTCAAAAGTGTTTTTCAGCTTGTGATGTATGAGTCTTCTTCATCTAATTTGTTGATCTGATGTATTAAATGACTGAAGAACTTCTTTTTCTTTTTCTGCTTTTGAATGCTCATATTTACATGGACTCTGTTTTCAGCTTGGGTTTTCTGTCTTGATTTGGCGGTTTGGATGGTTGGATGTTGGATCTGATCTTGCCAGTGAGTGATTCTTATGTGCTTCTGATCTAGCCTCTTGATTTATTAATTATTTTATTAGTGTTCAAATTTGGATGTTTTAGTTGTTCCTTGGCCATCTTGATCTGACGTTCTCGTCGGAAACTTGGGCTCCAGTTCACGGTTGGCTATTGAAGAGTTTTTGATGATTTTAAATTTTGTTGTTTTAGATTTTTTGTTGTTTTTGATCTGAGATGGTATAGATTTTATATAGTTTTGTTGTTTTTATTTAGTTTAAATGATTAATATAAGTGATTTGATGAATTTTCCTTTATTGTATAATAAATGTGTAAATAGATATTAAAATAATTTTTTTATTTACACATCAGCGGTGATGGCTCCACTTCGAGGGCCACGTCAGCAATTTCTGAAGTGGCGGCTCAATTTGTTGCAATTGAAAATAACTGATAGTTCAATCACTTATTTGAAAAAATTGAAACTTTGATCCCCGAAATGGAATATGACCTATAGTTTAGGGTAGTAATTCATATTTAAGCCTATTAATGTAATATCAATTTTATCCCTATTTTATTTAATTTTTTTTTTAAAAAATGAATTTATAAAAAAGAAGAGTAAGATGCAACGGACTTTAATTTGCGTTAGAATTTTTATTTTTATTTTTTTATAGCTGAAGTCTTATATACTCCTTTATTTCCAAAGCCGATGTCAGAGAATAAACATAAAAAAATATTGATGTTTGTAAACAAGTACAAGAGATCAAAGAAATTAAAAAAAAAAAAAGAGATTCCAACGTCAGTTAAAGTAATGTTACATCTTACTCTTTTTTTTTACAAATTTTCTTCATAAAAAAATTTAAAAAAAATATAATGCCAGTTAGTTTGGCATTGTATCATATTTTTATTTTTTTCAATTTTTTTTTTAAAAATAAAATTGTTTTAAAAAAATTAAGATATTTTTTTTAAAATTCATTTTTTTTAAAAATATTTTTTAAAGTGGCGTTGGTTGCCTTTCTGATTTTTAGCCAAAAAAATATCAAAAAATTCAACTCCATTTCAATTGATGTTTAGTAGTTTTTCTCGAATTAGATATGAGAGCCTTTACTCCCAACGACAATCGTTGAAGTTTTTATTTTTTAAAAAATATTCGTTTAAAAATAAAAGCTTTTTTAAAAAAAAAAATTAAAGCTTTTTTTTTAAAAAAAATAAAGTTTTTTTATTTATAAAAATTATTCTTAAATTAATTAATTTGGTTAAGAGAAGAGCCTATTCCAAGAAAATTTGAATAAAATAGATATAATTGAGAAAGTTGGTAAAATAAAATACTACATGGGCCAAAACCCAAAGCCGTCATCCACATAATTTGTTTAAAGCGAGAAGACCGTCCTCCAATTTAATATTTTCTCTCTCATAGGGCTTTCGATTTCAACGTCAACACCTCTTTCCGATTAAAATGAAGCAGACGACAATGGAGAATTCGAGCATCATTCCTTATGATAAGCCGAATGGGCTAGCCAATTGGGTTGGCACAAGCGTTGCCTCCGCTTTCTTTGCATCACTTGAACGCTGCTCGTGCGTCAATCTTACCACCGCCGATACTGACGATGAGGATGAATAAGAGGGCAAAGAAAGCCCTCTCATGCTCACCAATCTCCAATGCCCTAGTGTCCCCGCTTCTACAACTATTTCCGTCGAGAATCTCCCTGTTTGAGATCGATCCATCCATCCACTCCTGTTGGTACAAATTTTTTATTTATATAAGTATATGTATGGGGTTATTGAGGTCAGTCTCTCTTTCTGGTTATTTTGTTATGTTAAATTCTATTGATCAAAAAATAAAGGAAGAAAATGAATAGTTATAATTCGTATTTTGTGTATTGACAAGTTTGGTTTTTTGTTTGAATTGATATCAGAAGAAGATTTTATAGGGGTTTAAATGTTTATCACATTTTGGTATTTAGTTTATATGTTTCATTGGTTTTCTTATAATTTTAGCTTCTCAATTGTATCATTTGGCTTCATTAAGTTTGACCTTTAAATTCTTTATGTGTGTTTCTCTTTTTCTGTCCTTTTTTTAAAATTTATTATAGTATTTCTGGGCGATTGGATTAGATTTATTGGTCGTCGTGCCAAGATGCAATGGTTTATATTGTTCTGTTTGTGGAAAGACTTTGTATAGCATGTACCTATAGGGGAGCAATTTATTCTTTTGGCTTGAAAATGGTGTATCACCATCTCTACACATCTCAGTTCTGTTAGAGATGAATGAGGCTATTTTAACTTAAGCATGAGAATTGATGAATATGTCTGATAAATTGAATATGCAGTCATGAATTAATCACATGACCACAGTAAATAAGAGTGTTGAGAGAGATAATAGGAGTACAGGGTTTTAAAACCCCTAGTCAATGATAATAACTACGAATTATTTCTCATCTTGCTTTGCATTTGTAAAGTGATAACTCATACTCATGTATGATGTTTACAACAGAGGCGAAGAGACATGATTAATGAAAAGATGCGAGCACTACAAGAACTCATACCCAACTTCGATAAGGTACATTACTCTTATATTAATGTTTCGTCTAATATTTGGATGTTCCCATTAATTTTATTTGCCATCTAAACTTGGATTTCGTACTAGTTTTTAAATAGTAGTAGTGGTTAACTTCTTTGCAACAGTAAATTGGGCAATTAATACATGCTCTTTTGTGATATTTATTCCCCTATTATGCTAACAATTTTATTTACTTATTATAAGGTGGACAAAGCATCAATGCTTGATGAGACAATTAAATACTTGAAGACTCTTCAACTTCAAGTACAGGTTGTTTTTCTCAATTTCCTTGGATTTATTGATATTTAATTTGATTTCTATTTCTTGAAGAATTTGAATAATCTATATAGCTCTACTGCTTTACTAATAGCGTGTCAAAATCTTTTTGCAGATTATGTTAATGGGTGCTAGATTGTTAATTACCAACTCTCTTGATTGTTCCTAATCCGATGACTAAAGAGAGGAAGTGCTAGCTGAAGATTCCCTATGCCAACATCGAAGATAAAGATTCCCTTATTTTAAACCTGGTTTCAGGTCTTTAGTTGCCTAGGTAATAATCAAGCAGCCTTGGTCCTTATATGTCTCTTTATAAGTCTCAGTCCTTACATATCTTCTTTTGCCACTAAGCCATAGACTGATGCCCTTCTTGGTACAGTGAAGAGATTCCAGGGGAGATCCTGTTTGTTCTTTACAAAATATGTATCCTCCATAACACATTTAAAGTTGATGATGGCACAGATGTTTTAATTGCACATCACCCCAAGCTCTTGTGCCTATCACTGGAATCCCTCATGAAAACCCAATTTGAAGATGTTATCTTGAACTGCATAGGTCTGTCAATTTCTTTTTCTACAGTTCTAGCAACAACATGCACGTATATTTGACAGTTCTGCCTTCTAAATTCTAATTATCCCTCTGGACTGGAAGCATGATGTGAGCATGTAAAACTTGGCTTAATGATGTTAATCTAGTAGAAAGAGTTATTCTATTGGGTTATGGATTTGATTATATAGTTGGTATATTTGCTTGAAAGTACAATGACAAGTTTAATTTTGGCAGAAAATTAAAGAACATATATCAGTGCTGGATCAGCGGAAGGATGAATCAATAGAATGTACCTTCAAAGGTGTTTCCAAGCATTTTCGAGAAGTATTTTCTGAACTTGTGCAACATGGTCACGGTAATTTGGTTATGATGAAGAAAAAGGTATTTTTTTAGCTTGCTTGATCAAGTATGAGCTAAGAAGCAAAAATTCTTTTGTAGTTCGGCAAATCCCCGAATCTCAGTGTCCTAGATTCTAGATTCATGGATTCTTCTGGGTTCTTTGCGAGGGATTCTTCTGTAAAGGCATAAACATTTTTTTTGTATGATAAAGAAGTTTTTCATAGTAATGGCATACTTTTCTTTGATTAAATGGGTTTTCCATTGTCAATGTAGCTTTTGATGGATGCCATTTTTGGGAATCTGATGTTTATTTGCTTGCTACTTCTTGGGACAAGAGTTTTACCAAAGGCATCAGTTGTAAGCTTAAGGTAAAATCTTCTTTTTTTTGCCTACCATAAATATATCTTAGGCTCATAAACAGTATAAGTTAGTTTAGGTGCTTTATTATCAAAGGATCACCTTTTAAAAACTGAGCATTGCTTACACAAGATCAATTTCCTTTCTATCACATTATTTTAATTCTTTCTATTTTCTCTTGTGCTCGACTTCCTTTGTAAATTGGGACTTTTTATCCATGTCTAGATTTTACAAATATATATAATATTGATAAGTATATCTAGATGTCAAATTATACATATCAGCTGACAGTATCTTAACATGTTGAACATGTTTTTACCGGCTAAATTGATAGACTTTTCTATTGATTTCCATATGGCTTCACTATCATAAATGATGGTTCTCTAAAAATGATGAATGGTTTATCCAACATTCCCATATGACTAGCATATGCTTTGTAAATCACACTTTTTTTTTACTATTATATGTGTTTTATAGTTTAATTTGGTGAAGTTTCATAATATATGTTTTAGAGAAGGTGAATTGAGCAAAAGAGCCACAACAGGATTCACAACGACAATTACAGCAACAACCAAATATATTACAACAAGACATGCACTAAGGCACCAAACATCGACTTCGTTTGAAACATCATGCAATTAAGCGAGAAAGCGATTATTGAAATCAAGCAATTTCCTTTTCAAAGAGAATCATCAAGTATGTTTCGACTTTCACGTTCTAACACGGACATATTTATCAAGTTGTCTTGTCATCATTATAAGCTTGTAAAATGTCCATTCACTTGTAGCATTATTTATGAGCACCAATTATTATTTTGATCCGTGTGTGATGATATACCCACCAGATTTAGGTTCACGGAAGCACAAAAGCATCTTCTTCAGGATATTTTATTTAGATATTAATTTTGTAGTCAATGAAAAGGGTATTACCTTCTTCCATGTCCCTTGATTAGTAAGAAAATAACACAACATTGTTGTCTTTGTGTATTGATTTTGGCACTAAGTGCCTCTGGTGACCTATTTGCTTTATTTTTCTAACTTGCTATTATTTTTAAATATGTGCAGGAAGACTACTTCTACGACCTGCCTTACAATACTGAGTATCAAATTTTCGTGCTACGTTTACGGAAGACAAGAGACAAAATTATGAAGTGTACTCTCTCTATATATGTAGATATATACTTTGATTGAAGAACTTTGGTAGCTTTAGATGGTTAATTGTAAAGATAATGAATGATTATGTAGTGGATGATTTTATTAAGTTAATAATATTTTAGTTTTTTGTATTTTTGTCATTATTTTCTATGGGGACATTGAGCCAGTCAGGTACACAAAAAGAATGTTAAATTTTGATTTGGCAACAATATAATTAGATTACCAAAGTATTGAACAAGTTTTAATATAGCAAACAATTTTTATACATTTAGCAACAAATTTTCGTTGCTAATGGCATTAAAAATATAATATTTGTGACGAAAAATTAACTTAATAACAACGGAGATGATATTGTTGATAATACTAAAATAAAAGGCAACAATTTGTATCATTGCAAATCATATCAACTTTCGTTGCACATATAAAGAAATGGCAACATATAATATATAATGTAATAATCGACGACTTTTCGTTCTTATTGAAAATAACCAAAGAACAAACATTTTCGTTACTGATTCAACATAATGTCGTTGTCAAATAATATAATCAGCAACGAAAATCGTTGTTAAAAAATTTACATTTCGCAACGAAAGAAAGCTTAGGCAACAATTTTCATAATTTACTGCAACGAAAAATGTTGTTACAAAATGGTGTCAATTGCAACGAAAATGTATGGTCGTTACAAAAAAAAAAGAGTTCATTTCGTTGCCAATTAGTAGGCTTTTGCAACGAAATGGAGTTTTTAGCAACAAAAGTTTAATTATTCTGCAATAATATATTTTGTTGCTAAAGTATCGATGTATCTATACGAAAGTCAAATTTCGTTGCAGAATGTATTACTTTTGGCAACGAAAAAAATAAATTCGTTGCGAAACAATTAGCAACGCTCATTGCGCAACGAAAGACGCAACGATAGTAAAGTCGTTGCCAAAAACCTTTAGCAACGAAATTTGACACCTTTAGCAACGAAAATCGGTTTTTGCTGAAGCCCCATTTTTTTGTAGTGATTATTGCATTAATTGAAAATTGTGGCAAACTAAGCAAATGCTACTTAGTTTATTTTTCCAATGATAAACTAAGTAAGTTGTACTTAGTTTATGAGAATTGTTATTTAGAATCTATAGAGACTACTATTCGATGTTCACTCTTACTTGTCAAACGGGTTTCTAACTAAGTTCCAAAGTATATTATTTTATTTCCACGACAATATTCTTATTCAGTCTCTTTGAATTGCATCCCAACTAAGCAAATGCTACTTAGTTTATTAGTATATTTTATTTTTAATTTTTATTATATTATATAAGTTCTAATTTAATTTAATTTAATTTATTAATTATTTTAATTTTATTTAATTTATTATTTTAATTTATTTTATTTAATTTTGTATTATATTATATAATTTTTAAATTTTTTTTATTAAATTAAATTAAATTAGTTAAATTTAATTTATTTTAAATTTATTTTAATTTAATTTATTTTAATTTTATTAATTTTATTTTATTTTATTCTATTTTATTTTATTATTTTTATTTTATTTTATTTTTTATTGAATTGTATTTTATTTGTATTATATTATATATTTTAAATATTTTTTATTAAATTTAATTTATTTATTAAATTAAATCAAATTTGTTTTATTTTATTCAATTTAATTTAATTTATCATTTTATTTTATTTTACTTTATTTTGTATTATATTATATTATATTATATAATTTTAAAATTTATTTTATTTAATATAATAAATTAAATTAAATTTATTGACTTAATTATTGAATATTATATTTTATTTTAGTAAATTTAATTTAATCCATTTATTAAATTATATTTATTTCATTTATTATATTTACTTAATTAAGTTGATTAATTTAATTTTATTATTTTTTTATTATATATTATTTTAGTAAATTTTTATTTTTTTTATTTTATTAGTCGGAAACCAATTAAGTTTATTCTACTTAATTACTGAATTTTAGTATTAGAAAATTAAGTAACACACACACACACACACACACACATACACACATATATATATATATAATAGTTTGTAGGGCCCACAAATTTTGCATCTCCAACATCCTGGCAGAATTTCTGTGGGAAATTCAGTCGGAAATATCAAGCAAAATACAAAATTCAAACGATACATAGGATGGTATACACTTATAAAAGCTGTAATATTGCACAAAATAAACCCAAAAGTACTTAATATCAATTTAAGCAAAACCCTTCCCAATTTCAGTAAAAAAACCCAATTTCAACAACAAAACAACAACTCTAAAATCACTTTCCTAATTTAAGTATACACCCAATTTTAACAATCATATCAATAACTCACAAATTTATCCAAATTTTAGCAATTATATTGACAACTCACAAATTCATCCAAATTTCAATAATTATATCAAATGTATGTATGAACCCTAAAAAAAATTGAGAAGCACTTACCTTGAACGAGGAAAGTCTGGGTAGTGAACAGCCGCCTCTAGGCCTCTGTTGGGGGTGGGGGTACCGTGGAGGGGGTGGGGACCAGGGTGGAGGGAAACCGGGAAAGAGAGGGGTGGGGTGACTGTGGAGGGGGGTGGGGGGAAACCGTGGGAAAGAGAGGGGGTGGGCGTGACTGTGGAAGGGATTAGGGGGACCAGGGGTGGAAGGAAACCGGGGGAAAGGGAGGGGGTGGGGTTGGATGGGGGGAACTGCTGGTTGGGGGAGGGGAGGGAGTGGGGGGTATCGGTGATCGGATGGGTGGGGGGGGGGGGATGAGAGAGGGAAGGAGAGTGAGAGAGAGATGGTGCTGAGCGTCTGAAATGAAAAGGCAGAAGGTGAATAGATTTTATTCGTTATTTTCGACGGAATTTCCGTCGGGAATACGTCCCTCAGAAACAAATTAAACTCGATGAAACGTCCCTCAAAATTAACTTTCGTTCGTCGAAATTAGTTTTCGCGCTGGCGAGAACTTTGGCGCCACTTGTAGAGTTCTAATTCCGAAAGAATTCCGTCATAATTATGCTATTTTCGAGGGACTTATAATCGACGCATTATTCCCTCGAAAGTAATCTTATTTCAACCGAATGTCATCCGTCGAAGATACGTCCGTCAGAAATAGCCGATTTTCTTGTAGTGATAGTTATGGTGACAATGGAATTATGATGGTAACATTGAATACATTATGTTATGTTATAAAGCTATCAGAAGAAATGGAACATTTACGTAATTATAGTCATATTATTTATTAAATAATGAGTCAAAAAATTATATCTATTACCATTAATAAGATTGAATAAAATACAAATGAGGTCCACAAATATTATAACCTTGCATAATAATTTTGAAATATCTAATTTTCAGTTTTTCATTTGAACTCATAACAAAATTTCAATAAATAATAATAATAATTAATTAACTGATTGTAATTTATATTCATAATGATGTGTTCGAAATATCTGTAATTTAGAGACAATATTGATTGTTTTAATTGATTTGGTTTGTCGCAAAATTATTAGATTATTGTTATTAGATTAATCCAAGAAATAGGCAATAAGTAGAATATTGGAAAAGTATTTTAATTAAATTCAATCACTATTCTCATGAATTTAAATAATGTATGTATGTACAGTTGTAATAATGACTTAAAAAACTATGAAATACATCATTCTAAAACTATTCAAGATAAAATATATGAAACTACTCATTAAATAATTTTTAATATTATATATTAACATGATCAAAAGAATATATATATATATATATATATATATATATATATATATATATATATATATATATATATATATTGGGTCAGATCCTGAAGGGCTCCCTCACGCTACTAAAATCGCATATTTTTTTTTAAAAAACAACTAAAAAAAAGTTTAATATTTTATGGAACTAAAATTTTTCCATAATCTGAGATTTATATGTAATTTGGATACCTATATCAAAAAATATATATACGATGCATGTGCATCGTATATACCTATTTTGTTATATGTATCCAAATCACATCTAAAACATCAGATTATATAAAATTTCAGTTTAAAAATATTATTTTTTTTAGTTGTTTTAAAAAAAAAAAAAAAAAATCCAAGATTTTAATAAAGTAAGGGAGCCCTTACCTGATCCTTTATGTATATATATATATATATATATATATATATATATATATATATATGTTGAAAATTTGCTTTAAAGTAAGATATAGAAACAACAAAATTTTCTCCTGAATCGAATGGTTGACTACTCTTTCCTTAAGACTATATTCGTCCCTTACTTTTGCTACACAGGGTTACTGCGAATTAGTCTCCCAAGATAAGACATGCCCAAATTTTATTTTGTACTAGAATTTATTGTGTAGGAACAAATCTAGTGCTAAACTATAAATGAAAGAAGAAAATTATTGTGACGCCCCCAAAATAGGTATACACAACACCCATTTTGAGTCGCCAAATACATGGTACAAGAAACAAACTACAACTTCAATAATACAAATGTCGTGTGAAATACGACAATATATACTGTGAGTTTAAATATAATATTGTCTTCTGAACAATATCCACACGCAAATAAATCCCCATCATAATTATTGATACATTATTTTACAAAATGGTGAGGACTACTAAACAACTCTCTCTAGAACCTTCATTCCATACCCCGACTAGTACCCGCTACATTCTCGCCTCCTGAGAAGAAAATGGAACAACAAGGAAAAGGGTGAGCTCAACTAGCCCAATAAAGAATGTTATGACTAAGATAATATACAACAAATTATCGTTAGTCTCCAACGAGGAAAAATCGATAGAATACAAATGCATAACAAGTTTCGAGATCAATATTCGCAGTGAAAATAATAATTCATAGAAGAGTTACGTAGAGAATGAAATCTACTATAATCTATGAATTTAATAAATTCATCATCAATATTTTATCCTGTAACATTAATCAATATTCATCTCAAATCAAATATTCATCTTTGCACTACAGCCAAAGATATTCATCAATCGGTCATGTTTAATCTCAACACACTGCTCATCTTTGCACTAAAGGCCAAAGATATTCATCGATCATCATCATGTTCATTTAAACACCGCTCATCTTTTTCTGGGCCAAAGATATTCTTCAGAAATCATTCATCTTTGCCTACGGGCCCAAAGATATTCAATAATATCATCATTTAAGGCCGAGGATGATGAAAAATATTTTTAAAGAACGAATCCGATGAAACAAAATGACAAGGATTAAGGATTAAGGATTCAGTACTTGGTTTTATCCACGTCCAAAATACCTCAAAAATAATCATAGTGGTGTAAAATTCAAGAATGATTAAAACATGGATACAATCAAAGCTAGTATCCGAATAGATGTTTTAGACGAAAAGAAGAAATTTTATTTTTCGATGAATAGTGCTTGATAATCGTGAATAGTCTTGTATTATCGTGAATAAAGTCTTGATATCGTGAATAAGTAATTCGGACACTAAAAGATAGAAAGTTCATAAAAAAAACATTTTCACGCTTCATGAATAGTACTTTCGTGAATAAGAACTCGTGAATAGTAACTCATGAATAGTAACTTCGTGAATAGTAACTCATGAATAGTAACCCCGACATGAAAAAGTTCCAAATTTGATAAAACTTGGTATCAACATTTCAAAGATAATGATATTGAAGAAATAATATCATTACGAAAAAAAAATAATATCCCTTACCTCAAAGAATTAGTACTTGAATGAAAGGTCGGAAGTGATCTTTGAATGAAACTTATCTTTGAGCAATAACTCTCAAAGTATCTAAATACTCACAAAATACGCCAATCGATAATAGAGAGAAAGAGAAACTTGTTTACGGTGTGATTTTCAATTCTAACTTTGCCCTCTATTTATAGGAAAATGTTAACACAGTAGAAGCAGACTTTAACTCTGAACCCGATGGCTTTACTACCGCTACTATTCCCACCCACCACATTTGAAATAAAATTCAGCATATTTCTTCACCAACCACAAGTGGGGCCCACTCAATTCTAGAATTTTCCACCAAAATCAATTATAAACCTAATTTCGAATCAGTCACCTCTTAAAATTCATAATAAATTATACGCTCATTTTAACGGTTCAAAATTTGTGGACATATACTCAACTTATATATGTATAACATATCCAAAAATTACAACGATCCAACGGTCGATTAAATATTATAACTCACACAATAAAATTTGTAATAACACCAATTTGATCTTTTAATACCTCCAATCCGACAAAATACAAATAAAACATCTCAAAGATTAATTCCTTCATTAATAACCACATAAATAAATCCATCATTTATATTCATATAAAATAAATATTTCCTTATCATATGAATCAATAATTAATTATTCACAAATAATATTACGAATCACATTTATAATGACCGAGTGTTCCCGTGAAGAGGGGCTTTCAATAAGGATCTCTCCTTACTTAGCCTTGCAATTAGGTGACCAAACCTCTCCTTAGGCAGAACTTTCTAGACATTGCCAATAATGTTATCTAATAATATTATTCAAATAATATGAATTATTGATCCGATAATGGGAAATCTTGTGCGATGTGATTATTGAAAAACAATAATAATATAAAATATCAACGCAACAATTATTGAATCAATAAAATAAAATATTGAGCGATATCTTTGAAAATTATTGAGTAGTGCCTTCTTACGTAAGGATCAATAATTCAACAATCTTTATGTAATACAAAGTGCTACTTTGTCAACCACACGTATTCATCGTATTTTAACCACCGGGTATTCCAACGATCTTAATTGTAATAACTACGCCGGTTATTTATAACCACCCAAACTTTGTCGTTTTTTCCTCATCCAATCGCTTTCACATGGGGCCCACACATGGTCATTGCTTCGTCGTTTAATATTCCCCGACAATACGAATATTCCACGACCAAACGAATATTCCCAAACAACAATGAATATTTTATAACCACTTGCTTATTTTGAAATATTTGCGTATTTAACCCTTAACTATCCACATTAATCAAATCAACCCTTACTATTTCAAAATAATAAATAAAGGAAATTCCTTTTATTTAAAAAATTTGAAGTCTTACAACCTCCCTCCTTATGAAATTTCGTCCTCGAAATTGACGCGTCGTACTGGTGTTTGAAAAGGTGAGGATACCTCGCTTTCATTTCCATTTCCAATTCCCGGTCATTTCCTCTATAGCATGATTCCTCCACAAAACTTTAACTTGTGGTATGACCTTTCACGTAGGACATTCTCCTTCCTATCCAAGATCTTGACAGTACCTCCTCATACGTTAAGTCTTCACTATCTCGTCCGGTTCTAACTCAATAACGTGGTTCGGGTCTTTCACATATTTACTGAGTACGAGATATGAAACACATTATGAACACGAGACATACTTGGAGGTAACGCAAGTCATAGGCTACATTTCCTACTCGGTCAAGAATTTGAAATGGACCAATAAATCGTGGATTTGAGCTTTCCTCTCTTCCCCAAATCTTGTAACTCCCTTCCATGGAAAGCAACTTCGTAATAATACATGATCCCCACACTAAATTCCACGTCCCTTTCGATGAAGATCCGCATAACTCTTTTTGTCGATCTTGTGCCGCTTTGTATCGTTGTCGAATCATTTGGATCTTTTCGGTGAGTAAATACGTCTTACTAACTCGGGTCCCAACAATGTTGCTTCACTCACCTCATCCCAACATATTGGAGAACGACATTTTCGTCCATATAATGCTTGAATGGAGCTACACCTATACTTGCACGATAACTTTGTTGTTGTAGAAGAATTCCACCAATGGTAAATACTTATCCCAACTACCCTTGAAGTCTAGGACACACGAGTCTTAATATATCTTCAAGAGTTTGAATAGTCCTCTCTCGATTGTCCGTCTGTTTTGGGATGGTATCTTAAACTAAATCGCAAATCCGCTGCCCATAGCTTTTTGCAAGCTAACCCAAAATCTTGAAGTGAATCTTGGGTCACGATCCCAAACTATGGATACAGGCATGCCATGCAACCTCACAATCTCATTTACGTACATACTAGCAAGGCGTTCAAGTGAATAAGTCTCCGTGTCGGCAAGAAATGAGTAGACTTGGTTAATCTATCAACAATAACCCAAATAAAGATTGATGCCTTGAGAAACCGTAGGAAGACCCGTAACGAAATCCATAGTAATGTGTTCCCACTTCCATTCCGGAATCTCAAGTGGTTGCAACGGACCCTTAGGTACAAGATGCTCCGCTTTTACATTGCGGCAAGTTAAACACATCGAGATAAACTTTGCAATCTCTCTCTTCATATTGTTCCACCAAAATGTATGTCAAGATCACGATACATTTAGTACTTCCGGATGGATTGCAAATGGCGTATTATGTGCCTCCATCATAATCTTGTACTTCAAATCGAGTCGTTAGGAACACAAAGTCTAGAGTGGACTCAAGTATTCCTTCTTCATCAATTCTCGCTTAGGAATAGCTCCTTCTTGTACTTTCCTTCATACGCATCGGCTCCGGCCTATGGCTTGAGCGACTTTAACTAAAGTCGATTATACTCGTATATCATCACGTGGGTACCTAGAGTTTTCATCTCCATCTCTATTATTTGTAAAATATACTGAAATTAGTCTTTGATAATATCGTGACTAGATACTGTATATCGATCTTCTACTCAACACGCGGCTACCACGTTCGCTTTTCCGAGGATGGCATGGTGAACATGTCTTTGAAATGAGTCTCCTCTTGAGTTCTTGAAGCTCTTCCCACATTCCTTGCTCCATTCGAATTTTGTATCTCTACTAAAGTCAATTTGCGATAATGAAATAGCGATTCGAGAATATCCTTCAACGAATCTCAGATAATAACCAACTAAGCCTGAAAACTACGCATTTCGATTCTGAGCTTAGGTTGTTCTCAATCAGACTTCGTATCCCAACCTTGGATAGCCGTCCACAAATGACACTATCGATTTACTTATCGCATACGAATATGGCGTCCCTTTACTTAATGCGGCTTGATTGCATTCCTGAAAAAGTCCAAGATAAAGGCTCGGTACCAAATTCTATAGTTGAATTTTAACTCACGAAGTTCAATAGGAGCCATTCGATGTGAGATTTTAGAAATGAGTTTTGTCTTTCAGGGTTCAAATTCGATACAAAATTTAATATCGATCAGCTTTAGGAGTAAGCAAGCGAAATTCTTCAAAAATCTTCGGGAAAAATCAATAACAACAAGAATATTATTCAAATCGGCGTGTCTTTATTCAAATCCATAACATGGACTAAGAAAACTTGACATATCGTAATAAGCAACATGACTTGATATGAAAATGTTTGATTACAATGGTTTGATTGCTTGAATTGAATAACAGTTGCTTAGAATATGAAAACTAACAACCTTACAAAAGCAATCAATTTGGCATGATGAGTAGTTAACCTTAAAATCACATCAAAAGCAAATATCTCTATAGAAATAAGGTTAACGGTAAATGTGATAGTGCCAACTGAATCAAACAAGATTTCTAAACAACGATGTAATGAAAGTTTCTCTAACGGATTCTCCATAAATAGGTCAAAGTCTAATTTCTCCGTTGTCAAGTTCAAACGTTGAGCGCAAGCAAGAGATAAAAGAATGGGTAGAACCAAAGTCTAGTAAGGTATAAACTTCGCAAGAATTTATAATTAACTAACCCGTGCTAACTTCGCTCGCTCCTCGCATTTTAATGACCGGCCACGACAAAACGCTCTTCCAAGAACCGCTGACTTTGACTTTTACGGGACATCCTTTTGAGTCACCATTCACGCCTGGATCTGGGTTTCGATATCGTCTGAATCTCGGCGATATGTCCTTCTTTTCCACAATTATAGCATACCTTGGAAGGCTTTGAGCAGTTTGACCTTATATGTCCCTCCTCTCCACATCTCAGTAGCATCTAACTCATGGCGATCGTTCTCTTCCCTAGAATTTGTTGATGGTGCCGATGTTCTTTGCCGACGTCTTCCGTCGTCGTTAAATCTTCTCTTTTTAGATTGGACATCTCTTTCCATAATATCAACGCGTCGTCATGCGGCTTTTACCCATGCATCACTCATTCTCACTCGTTCGATTATTTCTTCTTTCATTTCGATTCGACTTTATCATCTTATACTCGCTAAAGAGTGCTTCCATTCCAAAGATCACGTGTCGGGTAACACAAGCTTGAATCGTTGCATCCTTTTGCTCCACATTTGCTGCAATTCTTTAGCTGCTCTTCTAACTCATGAATACGATTTTGCAATTCTATATTTCGATCATAAAATACCTCTAATAAACTCTCTTCGTAATTCTCTTCTTCCTCTTCTTCCTCACTCTCACCGTTTTGTTACCTCTGATTATCTCGGGTCTGCAACTATCAATTCTTCACTCACCACATGGATATCTCTAATTCCTTCTTCACCGACATCACATTATCACGGTTGGCGATTAGAGGTGTCTCCACGATCTCATTCACTCCATTGTTAACGTTCTCGTGACCCATTCTAAAAAAAACTATCATAAAACAAGGGTTAATTAAATAAATTAACAAATCACATAATACCCTATAATATGATCAACCAACAAATAAGCTTAGGTAGGACACACTAGCGAAGGATTTACTCGTCTCTCCTCCTAGTTTTATTCCCGATCTCCGCCTTGGAGATCATATCCCTAAGCTTTGATACCAATCATGGCGCCCCCAAAAATAGGTATACACAACACCCATTTTGAGTCGCCAAATACATGGTACAAGAAACAAACTACAACTTCAATAATCTACAAATGTCGTGTGAAATACGACAATATATCTGTGAGTTTAAATATAATATTGTCTTCTAGACAATATCCACACGCAAATAAATCCCCATCATAATTATTGATACATTATTTTACAAAATGGTGAGGACTACTAAACAACTCTCTCTAGAACCTTCATTCCATACCCAGACTAGTACCCGCTACATTCTCGCCTCCTGAGAAGAAAATGGAACAACAAGGAAAAGGGTGAGCTCAACTAGCCCAATAAAGAATGTTATGACTAAGATAATATACAACAAATTATCGTTAGTCTCCAACAGGGAAAAATCGATAGAATACAACGAATGACAAGTTTTTCAGATCAATATTCGCAATGAAATAATAATTCATAGAAGAGTTACGTAGAGAATGAAATCTACTATAATCTATGAATTTAACGGTCCATCATCAATATTTTATCCCAGCAACATTAATCAATATTCATCTCAAATCAAATATTCATCTTTGCACTACAGGGCCAAAGATATTCATCAATCCATTCATGTTCATCTCAACACTGTTCATCTTTTGCACTAAAGGCCAAAGATATTCATCGATCGGTCATGTTCATTTAAACACTGCTCATCTTCTTTACTACAGGCCAAAGATATTCTTGAAATCATTCATCTTTGCACTACGTGCCAAAGATATTCAATAATATCATCATTTAAGGTAGAGGATGATGAAAATATTTTTAAAAGAACGAATCCGGTGAAACAAAATGACAAGGATTAAGGATTAAGGATTCAGACTACTTGGTTTTATCCACGTCCAAAAATACCTCAAAATAATCATAGTGGTGTAAAATTCAGAATGATCAAAACATGGATCAATCAAAGCTTAGTATCCGAAATAGATGTTTTGGACGAAAAAGAAGAAATTTTATTTTTCGATGAATAGTCTTGGTATCATGTGAATAGTCTCAGTATCACGTGAATAGTCTTGATATATCGTGAATAGTAATTCAAACACAAAAGATAGAAATTCCACAAAAAAACATTTTCACGCTTAATGAATAGTACTCGTGAATAGTAACTTCGTGAATAGTAACTCATGAATAGTAACTAAGTGAATAGTAACTCATGAATAGTAACCCCGACATGAAAAAGTTCCAAATTTGATAAAAACTTCGATCAACATTTCAAAGATAATGATATTGAAGAAATAATATCATTACTGAAAAAAATAATATCCCTTACCTCGAAGAATTAGTACTTGAATGAAAGGTCGAGAAGTGATCTTGAATGAAACTTATCTTTTGAGCAATGACTCTCAAAGTATCTAAATACTCACAAAATACGCTCAATAATATAGAGAGAGAAAGAGAAAACTTGTTTACGTGTGATTTTCAATTCTAACTTTGCCTCTATTTATATAGAAAATGTTAAGCGCACGAAAGCAGACTTTAACTCTAAACCCGATGGCTTTACCGCTACTATTCCCACCCACCACATTTGAAATAAAATTCAGCATATTTCTTCACCAACCACAAGTGGGGCCCACTCAATTCTAGAATTTTCCACCAAAATCAATTATAAACCTAATTTAGAATCGGTCACCTCTTAAAATTCATAATAAATTATCGCTCATTTTTAACGGTTCAAAATTTGTGGACATATACTCAACTTATATATGTATAACATATCCAAAATTTACAACGATCCAACTATTCGGATTAAATATTATAACTCACACAATAAAGTCAGAATAACACCAATTTGATCTTTTAATACCTCCAATCCGGAAAAATACAAATAAAACATCTCAAAGATTAATTCCTTCATTAATAACCACATAAATAAATCCATCATTTATATTCATATAAAATAAATATTTCCTTATCATATGAATCAATAATTAATTATTCACAAATAATATTACGAATCACATTTATGAATGACAAATCTGTTCCCGTGAAAGAGGGGCTTTCAATAAGGATCTCTCTCCTTACTAGTGTAGCGCAATTAGGTGACCAAACCTCTCCTTAGATGTAACTTTCTAGACATTGCCAATAATGTTATCTAATAATATTATTCAAATAATATGAATTATTGATCCGATAATGGGAAATCTTGTCGGATGACAATTATTGAAACAATAATAATATAAAATATCAACGCAACAATTATTGAATCAATAAAATAAAATATTGAATAATAACTCATCGTGAAAATTATTGAGTAGTGCCTTCTCTTACGTAAGGATCAATAATTCAAAATGAAATCTGAAGAAACCACATGACGACATCGTTATTTTAACCAAGATTCCAAAAACCAGTATATAGATTTATAACCACCCAAACTTTTTTCCTCATCCAATCGCTTTCTTATGAAATGGGTTGGCAGGATTATTCCCGAATAATATTCCACGTAAATCAATATTCCCGGTGAATATTTTATAACCACTATTTTGAAATATTTGGTATTTAACCCTTAACTATCCACATTAATCAAATCAACCCTTAATTTCAAAATAATAAATAAAGGAAATTCCTTTTTATTTAAAAAATTTGGGCCTTCTGATTTAACAAGAAAAATATATATTAAGCACTTGAAAAGGATTGAATAATTTCTAGTAAATCAATTGGGTGAATTTATGAACTATTTATATTATCCCCAATTCCAACGTCGACATATTACCCGCCAGGGTTTAAATATTACTGAATTATAATATTATTGGAAATATTACCATTGGAAATATCGTTATTGGAATTATTCTTTTATTTTATAATTTTATTATATATATATATATATATATATATATATATACCATGACTTGAACCCAAGTCCTTAATATCAACACATGTCTCTTATCCAACTGAACCAATATTAATTGTTGGTTATATGGATAACATATAATATATTTATTATATACTTTTAGATAAAGAAAATATCTAACAATCCTCCCTTATTTTCATAATCCTCCAATCCTTTTTCTTTGACATTCTTCTTTCTCTTATTAAATATAGCATACATAAGTAATAGGTGTCTTTCGACTTGAACCTTTACATAGTCTATTTCACAAAATATCTGAATTTTTAGTAGCGTTAGCTTTGAACTAAAAATCTTACAGTGATATCTTGCTCTATAGACATATACTATATCTTTTATAGTTTAAAGAAACCCAACACATTTATGGCCTTGTGTTTACTTCTTGGGTTTCGTAAGTGACTTAGAGATAAGCCTTATACCTCGCAGAAGCGACCCACTTCCTTCACTTACATAAGTGAATCTAATTAGATGCACTTGTATGACCTGCATCCTCCAAACCGGACATAGATTCATTAAAGGTTTATCCTACCCTCTTTGTTCTCCATACAAGCATACACTATCTTTGAGATAGTTTTGAAGAATTTCTTCTTTATACTTGTCTAGTGTATAACTGGTTATTACTATAAGTATTTTTTCCATTAAACTAATATACCAGATGTTACTTTAGTATTTAGATGGGTTCCACTTATAGATTACCTCTCATTTAAAGGCTTTAAACCCATCTCCCTGGAAGTTTTACATATTACATCCTTGCCTAGGCCTTTTGTAAAAGGATCTGCCAAATTTCCCTTTGACTTAACATAGTTAAAGGTAACAACCCCTTTATTTATTTTCTCCCTTACATAACTATGTCTTAAACTTATATGTCTAGACTTCTCGTTATAAACCTTGTTATAAGACCGTGATAATGCTGCCTCATTATCACAATATATTGATATAGTTGTTATTGATTTGGGCCAAAGTGGTATATCAAATAATAAATCCTTAAGCCATTCGACTACTTTTACAGCAGTTGATAATGCAACAAACTCAGATTCCATAGTTGAATGTGTTATCAAGGTTTGTTTCTTGGAAACCCAAGAAATTGCCCCTCCTCCTAAAGTGAATATCCATCCACTTGTAGACTTTATTTCATCCAAATCCGTTATCCATTTTGTATCTGTGTACCCTTGTACCACAGCTGGGTATCCTGTATAGCATAATGCATAGTTCATTGTGCCTTTAAGATATTTAAGTATCCTTGATACTGCATCCCAATGAACCTGGCCTAGATTATGAGTAAACTTACTCAATACTCCTACTACAAATGTTATATCAGGTCTAGTACACTACATTGCATACATTAGACTACCAATTACACTTGCATACTCTAATTGAGATATGTTATTTCCTTTATTTAGAAATAACTTAACAGAATGATCATATGGGGTAGAGGCTATCTTGCAATTTTTGTGATTAAACTTCTTTAATAATTTCTCAATATAATGAGATTGAGTTAAAGAAATAGTATCTTGAGACCGCACAATTTTAATACCTAAAATTACTTCAGCCTTCGATCCCCCATATCTTTTATATCAAAAGTAGCAGACAAAAATGCTTTAGTTTCTAATACTACTTTTTCACTATTACCAAAAATAAGCATATCATCAACATATAAACAAATTATAACACCAAAACTTTTACTAAACGTAGAATAAACACATTTATCCGATTCATTTATTTTAAATCCATTTGAAACAATCATTTGGTCAAATTTTTCATGCCACTACTTAGGTGCTTGTTTTAGGCCATATAAAGATTTAATAAGTTTACAAACTTTTCTTTCTTGACCTGTTAAAACAAACCCTCTTGTTGTTCCATATAGACTTCCTCTTCTAAATCACCATTTGGAAAAGCAGTTTTAACATTCATTTGGTGTATAACAAGTTTATGAATTGATGGTAATGCAATTAATAACCTAATGATACTAATTCTTGCTACTGGAGCATATGTATCAAAATAATCAATTCATTCCTTTCACTTAAAACCTTTGGCTGCCAGTTTAGCTTTATACTTATCAATGGATCCATATGATTTTCTTTTCCTTTTAAAGATCCATTTACAGCCAATGGGTTTAGTACCAGGAGGTAAATCCACCAAGACCCAAGTCTTGTTACCCATGATAGAATCCATTTCATCATTAATGGCTTCTTGCCAAAAACCTAAATCTTGAGAGGACATAGTTTCTCTAAAAGTCAATGGATCTCTATCACTAGAATCATGCTCAGTCACAAAAATACTAGAAGAAACAATAACATCCCTGTTTCCTTCTACTAGGTACATGTAGAAATCAGGGCCATAAGATTTTTCTATCCTTGTTCTTTTACTTCTTCTTGGTTCTATTTCTTTAGTAGATGTACTAAGTTCCATTTCATCATTTGTTCCATGATGAACAATTTCTTGATCCTCTTTATCAGTGTCTTCTCTTGATCTTTTCATAAAGAAAGAATTCTTAAAGAACTCAACATCTCTAGACTCCAAAATTATATTTTGGCTAACAAAATTTGTGGATTCCATGGTCAAGAATTTATAGGCTTCGCTATTTTGTGCATAGCCTATAAAAGCACACTCAATTGCTTTAGCACCAAGTTTAGGCCTTTTAAGATCAGTTAACCTTAGTAATGTTCTACATCCCCACACCCTTAAATGGCCAAGAGAGGGTTTTCCCTTTTTCCACAATTCATAAGGTGTAATATTAGTTTTCTTATGGGGTATACGATTAAGTATATAACAAGCAGTCATTAATGCTTCCCCCCATAAATTTTTAGGCAAACCAGAAGTAAGAAGTAATGTATTAATCATTTCTCCAAGTGTCCTATTTTTTTGTTCTGCCACTCCATTTTGTTGAGGACTATAAGGGGCTATAGTTTGATGAATTATACCATAATTCTCACAAAAACCATTATAAGAGAAGTATTCCCCTCCTCTATCCGATCTAAGAATTTTAATTCTTTGATCTAATTGATATTTAACTCAGCCTTGTATATTTTAAATTTTTCTAAAGTCTCATCTTTAGTCCTTAACAAATAAACTTGAGTGTATCTAGAACAATCATCTATATATGTTATCCCCTAGTTAATATGCCCTCAAATTCACAAATATCGGAATGAATTCATTCTAATAATTGTGAATTTCTTTCTACTTTTTTAAAAAGCTTCTTGACAATTTTAGATTTAACACATATAACACATTTTTCTAACTCAGAAAAATTAATCTTAGGAATTAAACTAAGATTACTCATGCTACGCATACTTTTATAATTTACATGTCCTAATCTAGCATGCCAAACATTAAAAGTAGAAATTATATAAGCAAAAGATGAATTTTCATTAATAACATTTAGTTTGTACATGTCATTAGATTCATATCCTTTTTCGACATACATACCACCCTTAGACAATACAATACAATTAGCGTCAAACAAGACTTTTCTGCCATGTTTGTTTAAAAGACTAACATATACAAGGTTTTCCCTAATTTTTGGAACATGAAGAACATCATTAAGAATAATTGTCTTCCCAGATGAAAACTCGAGAACCACCTTGCCTTTGCCCATCACTTTTGTAGTTGATGAATTTCCCATGAATAGTTCTTGACTATCCTTCATAGGTTCGTAGGCTTTAAATATTGCTTTATTCTTGGCAATATGCATGGTTGCTCCAGAATCGATCCACCATTCCATGTCATTTCCAACCATGTTAGTCTCCATGATCATAGCAGCAATATCCTCATTGTCTACCATATTTTCTTAGTCATTCTTTTGTTGCCTTTGTTTCAAGTACAAAATACATTGTTTCTTGAAATGTCCTGGCTTACCACACTTGCAACAAGTACCTTTTAGTTTTTTATTTTCAGAAGTGCTATGTTGACCACCACGTTTTCTTTTATTGTTGCCCCTTGGTTTAAATGCATTTTCTATGACAAGAGCTTTAACACTTTTATTTTCTATTTCAAATTTATCCAAGTTTCAAGAATTTTCTTCAACTTGAAGAAATTTAATAAGTTCTTGCAAAGTCATTGCATCTTTCTTTTGTTTCAATTCCATTCGAAAATCTTTCCATGAAAATGGCAACTTTGAAATGATTGTCGATACTTGAAACCCTTCGTCAAGGCTATGGCCTTCCGACACAATTTGATTCATAATAATTTGAAGTTCATGTACTTGCAGCATAACATATTTGTTATTTATCATTTGATAATCAAATAATGAACTTACTAGAAATTTTTTTATTTCCGACGTCCTCAATTTTATATTTGTTGTCGAGATCTTCCCATAATTCTCTTGCCGTCTTTTCTATGAATTTGACTTCATACACATCGTAAAACGAATTAGATAGTGCATTTAGAATGTACCATTTACACATGAAGTTATCTTATTCCCACTTTATTCGATTCTTCATTTCTGCCGGTGTCTCATTTTTCTTTTCTTCAATTTTTTCTTCATTTAGCACATGAGAGATTTTTAATGCCGTTAAGCAAAAATACATTTTTCTTTTTCAACGTCTGAAGAATAATCCATCAAACTTCTCGAGTTTGTTAATTTGATTCAAGCTATTTTTTGAATTGTTGTCCTCCATGGTAATATAGTCTTAAGATTGTTGAAAAATTTGCTTTAAAGTAAGATATAGAATAACAAAATTCCCGCCTGAATCGAATGGCTGACCACTCTTTCCTTAAGACTATATTCGCCCCAGGGTTACTGCGAGCTATTCTCCCAAGATGCGAATTATGGTGGAATTATTAATGTTGGCCTTTTATAATTTTATTAAATATATATAAGAATGTTGTTATCATGACTTGAACCTAAGTTCTTAATATCAACACATGTCTCTTATCCAACTTAACCAATATTAATTGTTGGTTATATGAATAACATATAATATATTTATTATATACTTTTAGATAATGAAAATATCCAACAATATATTTATATATATATATATATATATGTATGTATATATATGTATGACAATAATTCATAATTTGTTATGAATTAAAAATAGACATATAGTATCTCAAATGGATAAATAGCATCTTCACCTTACATTACAATTATCAACTGTGTGAATTAAAAAATCAACGAATCAGAACTAGCGGACCAAAGAATACTTTACATGATGTCTGCTAGTAACTAGCGGATGTAAGGTCAAATTAAGCAAATAAAATAGAATAAAAATCATCGAATCAGCAGCAGCAGCAAAACTATGTCGGGCCAAATCACACAAATAAAAAGGAAACAAAATATGCAAAAATATTTAGGCCAAGTACACAAAAATCACACAAGGAAAAGGAAGGAAAAGGATTATGGCAGGTCAACATTAATATATTTTGTCAATATCCTCCGAAAAAAATACTTAAAGAACTCTAAATGATAAATACATTATTATATTTTTGTTCATTATAATTCTAATTTCAAATTCGGGTCAACCTTAATTTTGTGCACCATAAATAATAAAGAAACATAATACTAATACATGACTTAGAGGGGATAATACACTTTTTAGTCACTATACTTGTATTCGATTTTCATTATAGTTCTCAAAAGCTTTTTTTATTCTGAATCGAATAATTGTCTTTTTAAAAATTACAAACGGACATTATTTTTAAATTTTTTCTATGGAATCTTGATCATGCGTATTAGTACCAAGTTATTTTCTACGATATGGAGAAATAGAAATACTAAAGCGCAGTTAAGTGGCATCATGTATGTATAATAATAATAACCATAATTCCAAAATTATTAGTAATTAAGCTGAATAATTCCAAAACTAATAATAATAATTATAATTTTAAAATAATAATAATAATAAAATAATAATAATTTTAAAATTTAAATTTTTTAAAAAAATTATACAACTGCTCCTTCTCTTTCCGTTGTCACTTCCCATTCTTAAATTCGAAAAGCTTTGGTCACTAAATTTTTTTGAGAAGATTTTCAGGTACGTGACCGTCCAATACATTGTTTGAGAGATTAAGTTGTTTGAGCCGGGGAAGGGAGTCAAGGGATCTGGGAATTGGGCCAGAAAGTTCGTTATTATCGAGGTTGAGAGTGAGGAGGCGAGTCAGTGATGAGATTTCTGTTGGGATTGGGCCTTTGAGGTTGTTGTCAGAGAGGTCTATGCGGAGGAGGCAGTTGAGAGAGGATAATTGAGGTGGGATTTTACCGGAGAGGTCATTGCCGGAGAGATAGATAAGTTTGAGGTTGGTATATTTGGTGACGGCGGCGATTGAGTCGTTGAGGCGGTTGTTGTTGAGGTCGAGGAAGCGGAGCTGGTCGAGATAGGAGAGAGATTCGAGGGAGTCGCGAAGGTTTAGGGAGGGGAGAGATAGAGGGAGGTGACGCAGTTGTTTGTGCAGTTTACGCCACGCCAAGCGGCCGAGCAGGCGGTGGCGGTGGTAGCGGAGGGGATAGTGTAATGCCATAGAAAATCGAATTTTTATGAGAATTAAATTTTTATTTGATTATGTGGATTAAATAAATTTAATTGATTATTTATGTGAGTAAGCTATGTGAAGGTCGTTCTATGACCTAGAATATGCGGATGTGGTTAGGATTTTGGCTACGTGGAAGAATTAAAGTGTTTGAATTTTCAAGACGAAAATAAAAGTTTTCCGAGAAATTTCCGTAAAAACACTATTCACGAATTTTTGCTCGGGAATTATTTTTGAACTTCCGAGAAATGCGTAATGATAGAATTCTAAGAAGAGATGGAATATCCAATAATATTTCAGTTATGGCAAACGAAGTTTTTGCTTGCGGACTTAAAACCTAACGGTTAGGGAAAGTGATTTCTGAGAAGGAATTGAAATGTGTATAATGAATTAAAGTGATGATCGTATAATATGTAGGTATTGTATGAGGTAATGAATACGAGTATGATACGATGTATTATATGAGTATGTATGAATGATAGTATGTCGTATATGAATAAGTATACGAGTTAGAATACGAGGATAATACGTAGACAATACGCTATAAGGCTTTAAGCCGAATGTAATGGACTTGTAGGATTGTGTAGGAAATTGTAATGTCCAATTTTGATTATGATAAAGCCCAAGTGTAGGAATGGATAAGTCCAAAGTGAAGTAATGAACAAGCCCAATGTTTGTTTAAATGCAAGCCTAAAGTATAAGTTATGTTAATTAAGCTAAAAGCCCAAAGTAAGAACCGGATCCGTGGATCGATCCTGTTGACTTGATCATATTCCAACCTTAGGTTTTGATGATGACTCTCCTATTGTACTAAAATGTTTACTCATGCATTTACAGGATATTGAAAGAATTCTTGAAGCTTTGATTTATTAAAGGATTGAAGACATGAATGCTTGAAGAATTGCTTGAGTCATTAGGAAATAAATGTAAGATCCTAGCTTTAATTATTTCTCAATCAAGGCTCTAGGATTTGCATTGCATTGCATCATTAATTAATTGTGGAATAAATTAAAATGATTAATTAATTAAAGATTAATTATAAAAATATTTAATTAAGCTTTCAAAATTAATAAGGATCAAATATTAATTAAATTGGAGTAATTTTTGAAAAGCTAATTTTGAAGCCTTCCCATAATTAAAGGATTTAATAAATCTATAGCACATATCTTGGGATTGATTTACTCATTATGTTTTCCATGATTTATTGATTGAACTTTCCTTAAAATTTATTAAGCAAATCAAATTTTCTTATCTTCCGAATCAAATATCATGAATCAATAATTGGAGTAATTTTTGAAAAGCTAATTTTGAAACATTCCCATAATTAAAGGAATTAATTTAAAATAGATTTTGATTCTTTATATAAATCTATACCATATATCTTGGGATTAAGTTATTCATTATTTTTCCATGATTTATTAATTGATTGAACTTTCCTTAAAATTGATTAAGCAAATAAATATTCATATCTTTAGAATCAATTAGCATGGATCAATTAATTAGAGTAATTTTGGAAAACTAATTAGTGAGGAAAAATCTAAATAGATTGGGATTTCAAAATAAATATGGAAATGTTTTTTAAATATTGATACTTCCTATAATTGATGGAGTTGATTAGTAAATGAGTTTTAAAAAGATCATTATCTTTCATATCTCTAACCAATATTGTCTCCATAAATTTTGGGATATGGTGTTTTATTATTGAGTTTTCCATAATCATGAAAATAATTAATTATGGAACAAATTAATTGGAGTTTCAAAATGAATATGGAAATATTTTTGAATTGCATGAAATTAATATGGAAGTCCGTTTAGTGAATGTAAATCTAATTGATATATTTATTTCATATTTAAAGGTGATTAAATTGATTCCATAATTAAAGCTTCTAAATTAATTTAATTGATTCCATAATTAAGGTCGCTTATTTAGATTCCATAATTAAGGATATTCTAAAAGTTCTTTCCTTAAATTAAGCAACGTGATCTCATCACTTTAATAGGAATATGTTTGAAAATAAGATTTGAATAATCTATAAAATCTTTCATTGATTTCTAAATGAACAGTACATCCGTTGGATAAAAGGAGTTAACAATTGATTTAATTTCTTATTAAAGAAGCTCATAATTTAGTGAAGTGAATTTTTATTGTTAACTAAATTAATGAACGTACTTTAATTAACATGATTCTATCTTGAGTCAAAGGAAGCAAAATTAAAGCAAACGAATATTTTATTCAATCAAATATTAAGTTGATTGACTCACATGCTCCTTAATTGGTTATATCTCCAACTAATATACCATGTGCTTAATTTTAACGGACATATATATTGAGATTTACGAAATCAATTATTAACGTCTATATATATATATATATCTTGGAATTAATTTTTAATGAGTAACGACTAAAATTAACAACAGGCAAAAAGTTTTCCTATCTATATATATATGCTTTAGCTATGGGTTTGAAGTACAGAGAAAAACACCAAGCAGTATACTAAAAAGTTCCTTTTGATACATCGATCCTTTTCTTCACATACAAACTCATAAACGTTATTCAAGTATTTCAATTGTGAAGATTTAAAAAGGTTGTTGTGCTATACGGATTATTTTCCAGATTTCAGAGACGACTATTTAACTTGGTGATATCTTTTATACTTTGATCATTGCATTCTAGTTGAGCCTTGAATTGTTGATATAATTATTGCTTTGATCATAGTTTATTTTGTTGTCATATATTTGATCAATTCTCTAAACATGTGGTAGACTAAGTTGTTAGTCTAAGGATTCTAATCCGGGTTGGATTAGGGTTTTTGCAAGCAAGTTCAAGGAAGCATAGGTTCTTAAGGGTGCATAGGTGCATGGGGAGAAAAGGTGCTCGGGGAGTATAAGTACTCAAAGGTTATGAAACTTGTCTTGTAAAAGGGTTTAATTGTAAACAAAGTTAATTAATAAAGAGAGTCTCCAATACTAGGTGGTATTGGACGTGGATTAGGCCACTAGAATAGAGGATAAAATTTGAACCACGTAAAAATCCTCTATGTGTCATGTAATTGCTTATTGTGCTAAATTATCTCATCATTCAAATCTATCCAAAGAGTCGCATTCTATATCTATAAATGTACAAAACTAATTTAGCAAATTGTTTTCACATAATCACATTCTGAAAAAGGCTAAGTTTCTAAATTAAGTATTTTAGAAAGTCTTACATCAACTCATCATCTTATCTTAACTTTTTAATCTATAAGGATTTAGAATCCAGCCTCCTGCATTGAATATCCAAAAGAATTTTATTGAATCAAAAGTTTGACACCGTTTGTTCCCTCACTTATTCAACCCCCTTCTAAGTGTGCCTACTTAAATTTCAGATCCAATGGGTAAAGATAAACCATGGGTGACCCAAAGTGGTAGCCAAGTAAAGTACTTGGTGGCTAAGCAAAGGATAGGTTAAGTAATGGTCAAGTAAAGTGCTTATACTTAATGACTAAGTAAAGTGCTTATAAGTGATGAACAAGTAAACTTAAGGGCTAAGTAAAGGATAAGTTAAGTGGTGAGCAAGAAAATAATGTGATGAGCAAGTTAACTTAGTGCTTAAGCAATGAATAGTAAAGAGGTGATTAAGGAGGTGGATGGCTTATTGACTATTAAGCCCTCACTTTGGGATTTCTATGAATAAGAAGGGTGCTAGCTCATTTGTTGGTTTTTTCATTTCTTCTAACATCATAAGTGCTTATTAGTCAGAGAGAAAAAGCTAGAAAAGCTAGAAAAAGTTAGACTTTGTTAATTCAAGAAGTAAGAAGAAGAACAAAGCTTAATCAAGTGATCTTCAAGGGTAAGATCCTAAACCATGATTCTCTTTCTCTTCAATTGTTAGAGAAGTGAGTAGTGGTAGAACATGTATTCTAAGAAGAAGTAGGAATGATTAATCAAAGAACTTAAGTCTTAATAAGCCGTGAATAAGCACTTCGTTCATATGTAAGTTATGAACTAAGGAAGAACTTGTAAGAAATTGTAATATGTTTGCATGAATGAAGTTGGTATGATAAGAGGATGTAAGGATGATGGTTAGAAGACTAAAACCATGATAAGTCATATGAAATAAATCATAAGTAGATTATACTTTTATAAGTTATAAACTCATGAAGAACAAGTAATAACTTATCATCTATATAAGTTATTAAAATATGTATGGTTAAGATATTAGTATGATGGATTGAATCCATTTGAAATGATGAACAAATCATAAATAACAAAGTTATGGCGGAATTCACGAGTTCAGATGATAATCGTCGAAATTGTAAAATTCTCGAATGGAAGTCAAATTTTGATGTTGAGCTCAAAAATATTGGTTTTCGATGGAGTATAGTCTCATTTAGCATTATAGAGTTGTGGACTCAAAAATGATCGAATTCCGACTTAGAACGAAGAAACGAGTGTTGAACGTTCACGAATGTTTATCGTTTTTATTAAAATGAACTAATAGGTGAATTTTGAGTAAACAGATTCAAAAATAGAAAATTCTTGCATGAACACGTAGAGTATGTAATTTGTGAGCTAAGGGCTTTTGAACGAGCCAATTCGGACTTATAACGAAGAAGTTATGAGCCCGGGAATCTCACCTAAGAAATTAATCATCAAAATTATCGATGCATCGAGGTTTGGTAAGCCAGTGACTTCAGATGAGCTCTTTAAGTCGCATGAGTATCACCACTCAGTGAAGCACGAGTCTCACGCCGCAGCGTTGAGACCATATGTTGGGTACTAGAAAGTGGCGCTGCAACGCCACTAGTACAAAGGGCTGCCGTGCTGCGGCTCCAGTAAGGGAATTTTGTTGACCAAGTTGATTATGAACCTAATGGTTTGCAAGATAAGTATGGGACATGTAATTACTTAATGAACATAATAAGACCTTTCCTAAATCTATTTTATAGTGACGACATTAGGAATTTAATGTTGTTTAACGAGTAGTTAAACGAAGAACGTAAAGTATAAAAAAGTGAACAGTATGCAATAAGTGTACTTAACCAAGGGCGATCGAGTTTCGATTAATAACGTAAGATCGTTAGTAAGCCGTGAGGAAGGATGATTAACTCAAAACGAGTTATATTAATGAAGTGAATTCATTTAAGACATAGAAGAGAAAGAAGTTGGTAAGAACGATGTAAGTTATAGCGACAAGCTGGAACCAATAATAACAAATCTAATACATGATTAGATTGAGAAGAAGGGTAAGATTTATTAGGAACCATGTATGTTCATTCATGACCTAATATGGTATGTTATGTGGTTATGTCTTGTAGAGACCGTAAAGACTCAAAGAAAAAGTAATTTTACTGTAGCAGACGCTGAAGGAAAGTTTTCTTATCGCTTGTCTAACCTTAGTGTTAGCCAGGTTTTCAGTGATTCATGTTATGAGATGCATGAATTGTTTTAAAGAAAGGGTCGATGCTAGTTTTAACTCGGCTAGACTAATTTTGAAAGATTGATTGATTTATTTACAAGTCTTTCAATATATAATTGATAACACTATCCTACGCTAATTGTTTGGTACGGATTTAAGGTATGCCTGAGTATGAATAAACAAATGTATTTCACATCGATTATTCGATGGGCACGCGAGGTTGCCAAAACTTAAACGTAAATACGTTTAACGGATGAGTGCTGATCAACATAGAGTACTATAGGCTGATCACCTAGAAGTGCTGGTAAGAAATGTCGAACTTACGGTCTTAGTACCGGGTTGTCCTTTTTATGAATAAAAGTTAAAGAGAATTTTCATGGTCTATGGACCTACTCAGAATTTTCAAGCTACTATATGTACTTCAGAATTATTTTATGAGATGAGAAGTACTATTCAATGTTTCATAGTACTTCATAACTATTGTTCAGTTAATGAAGAATAATCATATGATTCTCGAAGAGGTATTTATATAATGTAACGATTTAATTTTTTGAATTGTGATTCTGGGGAAAGAATCCTTTTAAGGAGGGAAGGATGTAACGATCGAGAAATTTGTAATTTAATTTAAATATTCATGGAATTAAATAAATATTTTAAATAATTTATTTATTGAGGAAAATAAATAATTGAAGAATTGTGGTGAGTTAATTTAGTAATTAAATTGATTAGTGTAACTTAAATTGAGTAATGATAATTTTATCTCAAGGATTTAATTTAAGGAAATAATTAAATTAAATCAAGAGCTTAATATTTAAGGAAATAATTAAACTAAATGAATTGTTTAATTTAATGGAAATAAATAAATTAAATAAAGTGATGTTTCTAATTTATTAAGTAAATTAGATATATAATTATTTATTAATTATAAGTATAATGATAATAAGATTTTTATTATTATTATATAAGTTATTTAAATTAACTAAACTAAAGTTATTTAAATTAACTAAATTAATGGTGTGACATGAAAACTATATAATATAAATATTATTAAAATAATTTAGTTGGGGGAGTTTTTGGTTAGCCAAATAGGACCTTGTGGCCTTTGGCTTATTCAACTGACGCAAACTTTTTATTTTCTAACGGAAGGGAACGTGGGAGAGGCCAGTTAAGTTTTCCTTCGCGTCTTATTTCTTTGCCTAAGGCTAAGCTAAGAACAGAAAGTTTGTGAGAAAAAGGGAAAAACACAGACAGCGTTGCTAAGGGATTGAGGGCTTTGTTGTGGAAGGGGAAGGAATTGAAGTCATTCTATATCAATTGCTTCAATAATCAAGGATTTAAGGTATAATTGTTTCTAATTTATATGTTTTAATTTCTTAGTAGATATTCCCTGTAAACTATAGTTATGTTAGAGTGGTATTTATATACTTGTATATATGGGTTATATACTATTAATTATCATATTTGAGGGTTGTTTGAGTATCAAATTCGTGAGAATTGGGTTGTAGCAGAAGATTATATATATCAGTATTTATGTTCATATGATATGGCTTTAGAAAGTATGAAATTTGATGTTCTATATGTGTTGTAATTTGCAAATTGAAGCTAGAATATGTTTGTATGATAAGAAATAAAAGCGGCGTAGTTGGAATCGTGTAAATTGGTTAAGAAACAAATTTGTGGTAATCGAATTCGCTAAAGGTGTCAAAAATTGAGTTTTTATATGAAAACATGAAATTTAAGGAATTAAATTAGTATAATTTGATGTTTAGTTGTTCTAAGTCGATGAATATGTGAAGAAACATGTATGTGTTAGTTTTATATCAATTGGATGTGCTAATTTCACTGATTTGATGGTGAAATTTGTGTTAGTTGGGCTAAAAATGGAACATTGTTCTTTGCATTTACTTTACGTCGGTGTGTGTGCGCAATTGCTTGCCATCACCATAGTCAAAAACAACGCAATTTGCATTTATTTGGTTCTCTAGATCGAAAGCACCAATATTCTTTACTGGTGCCAAGTGCCAAAATGGCATATGGCATACTGGCTTGTGGGTCCCGAGGGCTTAAGTATGGCACAATAACCGCTACGCATACCTCGTGCGAGACAATGAAGTCTGCTTATTTGCAGGTCATGTATAATGGACTAATGTTAGCTAAGCAAGCATGTTAATGATGTTAAGGCATAATAGAAACTATAATAACAGATTTTAATGTGTTGTAATGCAAAGTGTAAAGATTTGAAATAATTATTTAAATAAGTTATAAAATGAAACCAAATGTGATGTTTTCAAAGGTTAGAGATGAACGGCTAGGTTATGTTGGCTTGTAATGAGATTTCAGATTCATTAAGTATATTAACCTATGTGGTTAAGTGCTAGGTTAGGGTTATAACCTAAATGATGGTTTAAACCCTAAAGCTAATATTTATACAACTAATTGTGGTTGCAATTTCAATGATGTATGTAGGGTAATTGGAGATTATTTTACATTTCTGTAGCTTACAATCAAGGCAAGTTTTCTAACTCTACCTTGTTATTATTGAGCAAGTTCCTAAACCTTAACTCTTTACATTGAGCAAGCTTTCTAATTTCATTCTTTTCATATTGAATTCAAGTTTCCATTCCTATATTATTATTGTACAAGTTCTTAAAATTGAGCAAGCCTAATCTATCTTGAATATGTTTATACAAGCTCTTGTAACCTAATTCGTTACATAGAGCGAGTTTCACTTTCCTAACTATTATTCAAAGCATATATTGTTCTAATACATTAACTCAAGTGAGATTGTTCTAATTCCTTGAATATAGTATTTTGCATGTATTTCATGTTATTCAATTATATATTGTTGATATCCGATCTTTGACTTTAATAGCATTGTTCAATTATACATTCTCGTATTAAACCCTTATTGATGGAAGTTGAATAGTGTTCTAAAATTCTAGAGACACTGATAAGCTAGTTCCAAACAAAACTTTCTTTAGTGCGGAAATTCTAAATTCAAATTGAGACTAACAACCTTAACATAGGGGATTTTGTACGTGTAACGTTTAGATGTTTGTGCACAATACATGGTACAAGGGATGATCCCCCTATGTACGTTAAGAAGGGTCCGTATAGTCTAAATGACTGTTAAGGTTAGGTAATAATACCTAAGTACTGGGGACATAGTTCTTGGTCTTAAGACCCTCAGATAATTAAAGTTCGAACTTGTTTTCTATTTTGATTTGTAGAACAAGTTCCTTATTGTTCAGCTTTCGTTGTTCACTCTCATGTTACTATCATTGCTACTTTCTATATCAGTGAGCATTTGTTTACTCACTCTTGCAATTAACAGTACAGCTAAAATGGAGAAAGTAGATGAGCCGTCTGCTAGCAAAGGAAAGGGCAAATTGTCCAAGTGCTGAAGACTTATGAGAAATTATTTAAATGTTTATGTTAAAGACTTATTTTAATATATGATGTATTCCGAAAACTGATGTAATAATTTTAAGGTTAGATTACCTGGGATTGTTTTTAAAATGATGATGTAACCCTTTAATGGGAAAGATTATTGTTTAAGTTATTTTAATTATGTCTTTATCCTTTATGATGGGTAGATAGATGTAATGGTTTTGGATAGTGAGCACCAAATCCTGTTGGAATGGAGTACCTGGATTTGGGGGTGTCACAGGTTGGTATCAGAGCTTTAGGTTATGAACCTTAGGTGGAGAAAAACCTTAGTAAGTAACCTTTAAGGAAATAGAAAATATAGAGCTGTTTAACTCTTATCGAGTTTTAAGAAATGGATTAAGGTATCCATTGAAGCTAAACAACAAAAGGACATTATGTGCTATGTGTTAATAACTTATGTGCTCGCGAGTATTGAAAAATGTTAAGTAAAACTTAAAATATTTTGTTGTCAGGATGTTTAACGAAGGAGGATCCAGTCCAGCTAGGGAAGCGATACCTCAGATACCTATAGACGATGAACCCCAGGATATTCACATAGTGCGAGAGCAGTTGATCCAGGAGGATGTGCCTGTAACCGATCCCGAGGAGGATAGTTCTGAGGAGATAGAGGATGAAGAGGATCCTGAGGAGTTTCCACCAAACTCCGTTTTAGGCGAGATGTATGATGCTCTGTATGACCGTAACATAGAGTTACAGGACAAGGTTGAGGAGCTGAAGGAGTTGGTGGAGATGCATCATGCTGTGATAGAGATAAAGGATGCGGAGATTCAGGAACTCGACTCAAAACTTGGAAACACGGAGTGGGACTTAGTTCATACCAAGGGTCAACATGAAGACCTATTGGCAATAAACGAGAAGATGAAGACTAACATGGAGAAATTGAAAGATGATTTCAAGGAGGAATCAGCTAAGCGTGCAAGAGCAGAGGATGCTTGGATGAAGGCGAATCAACGTGCAGACCGTGCTAAAGCTAAAGTCCAAGTGAAGAAAGCCAAGATGAAAGAGATGGATTACGCTTTCAATTCAGCGATTGATAGGTCCCATGATGGATCGCAGAACGGCTTATCGTATCATGGAGGAGGAACGTCGAGAAGCCTCACGATGTCTTAATATGCCTAGATAGAATAGGAATGATAATAATATGTGGTTAATTATGTGAATAAATAAATTGTGAATCCTTTATTTTCAGATAAATAAAGAGATAGTATGAGTATGTAATCCTGAAGCTTGTCTAGTTCAGGAAAAGTGGATGTTTATAGCAGATATGCTAACTTTAATATGTTTTAAAAACGTTATGAATGAATAAAAGTTTATTTGAAATGTTATGTGTTATAGCTTTAATCTTCGAATGTTTAAGTTAAACTTCAAATACACAAGAAGTTTAGTGATGATCTAATAAGCATATATCTCAACAAAAATGACTCCTAGAAGAAGACAACCATGTAAGCAAGCACGTCCTGAGGGGTTTACTAATAATAACAACGAGACCAACGCTAATCCGGTTTAGCAGTTGGTAGCTCTGTTGACGGATGCACTTGCGAATCAACCACAAGCTCAAGTCACGACCTTTAAGGAATTCAAAGCGGTTGGACCGCCAGAGTTTCAAGGGTCTATGAATCCAGTGGAAGCCCAAACCTGGATCATGGAAATGGAGAAGGTGTTCGACGTTGCTAGAGTTAGCGAGGATCAGAAGAACGCGTTCACAACGTTCATGCTGAAGTCTGAAGCTAGCTACTGGTGGCAGGCAATAAGGTTCATGAAAGACAAGGGGTGATAGCGTGGGATAGATTTAAGGAAATGTTTTTCGAAATGTACTTTCCAGCAAGTTCTCGAAATCAACTGGAAGTGTAATTTCTAGAGTTGAAGCAAGGAACGATGACGGTGCCAGAATATGCTGCAAAGTTTAATGAGTTGGCAAGGTTTGCCACATACCAAGTCAACACCGATGAGCATAAAGCGAGAAGGTTCGAACAAGGATTGAAGCCACGCTTTTACAAAGAAGGTTTCAATGTTCCAAATTAATACATTTCTTGTTTGTCTTTGGAGAAGGCAATTATCGCGGAAGGTGGAAGCAATGCCTTGACCAAGTATAATCAAGAACAGAAGAAGAGGAAGAATGAGAATGAGAATAAGGCGGGTGGAAGTAACGTTGGAAGTAATAATCAGAAGAGGAAATGGAGCGAGAATTCGATTTCGGGAGCACAGCAGGGAAATCAACAGAAGAAAAAGTTTGAAGCTTGTGTAACGTGCGGGAAGAACCATACTGGTGTATATTTAAAGGGAAAGAGGGTGTGTTTCAACTGTGGTCAGGAGGGACACATTGCACCAAACTGTTTTAGTCCAAAGAAAGGAGCATGATTTACCTGCGGTTCGAAGGATCATATAGCTTGTGACTGCCCTAAGAAGCCAGAGGGAAGTGCAAGTGGCACAAAAGTAAACAACAACGGTGGTGGTGCATTGACTATCATCATCGACCAACACGGTCAGCCGACTCTCATGAGGACTTTCAATATGACCGCATGCAGGATGTTTATACTGATCAAGGATGTGGTGTTAGGTATCATTTTGATTAATGGTATTAATGCTTATGTACTGTTTGATTCGGGTGCTACTTGTTCATTTATATCCGATGAATTTGCTCAAAACTTAGATTTGCCTCAGGAAGAATTAGAATTTCCCTTAAGCATTGAGATTGAGAATAGAGAAGTGATTCCTGTTAGATTTATATATAGGAATTGTAGAGTGGTTATAAAGGGTCACGAGATGATGGTGGATTTGATACCAATAAGACTTGTTGAATTTGATGTTATACTGGGAATGGATTAGTTATTCAATTATGGAGCAATAATTGATTGCCAAAGGTTGGAGCAATAATTGTTAACCTTATGACTCTGTCAAAGGTTGTGTTCTTTGGTAGTAAGTCACCTCGACAAGCAAGTTGTCTGACGGTGATGCAAGCCAAAAAGTTGTTGAGACAAGGATGTGTAGGATACTTAGCCTACATAGTCGATACACAGAAGAAAAGTGCAAAGTTAGAAGAGATACCAATTATAAGAGATTTTGCAGATGTATTTCCAAATGATTTACCGGGTCTTCCGCCGGATTGACAAATTGAGTTCGTGATTGATTTACTACCAGGGACGACCCTGATTATCTAAGGCACCATATAAAATGGCCCCGGTAGAGATGAAGGAGTTGATGGTGCAATTGCAAGAGTTGCTCGATAAGAAGTATATTCAGCTAAGTGTTTCGCTATGGGGAGCACCGGTCTTGTTTGTGAAGAAGAAAGATGGATCAATGCGGCTTTGCATTGATTATAGAGAATTGAATAAGGTCACGATTAAAAATAAGTATCCATTACCTAGAATCGATGACCTGTTCGATCAGTTGAAGGGAGCGGGGTATTTCTCTAAGATAGACTTGAGGAGTGGTTATCATCAGTTGAAGGTGAGGCCGAAGGATGTACCAAAAATAGCATTCAGAACTCGGTATGGTCATTACGAGTTTCTGGTTATGTCTTTTGGTTTAACCAATTCACCTGCAGCGTTCATAGACTTGATGAACAGGGTGTTTAAACCATTCTTAGACAAATTTTTGGTGGTGTTTATTGATGATATATTGGTATATTCCAAAACCAAGGAGTAACATGTGGATCATTTGAGATTGACGTTGGAGATGTTGAGAAAAGAGAAGTTGTACGATAAGTTCTCAAAATGTAAATTTTGGTTGGAACGTGTACAGTTTCTCGGGCACGTTATTGATAAGGACAAAATTTTGGTAGATCCATCAAAGGTTGAAGCTGTAATAAACTAGGATCAACCGAAGACACCATCAGAAGTGAGGAGTTTCTTAGGATTGGCAGGTTACTACAGACATTTTATTCAGGACTATTCCAAGATCGCGACTCCGTTGACGAATTTAACTAGGAAGGCGGTTAAGTTTGTTTGGACAGAGAAGTGTGAGGAAGGTTTTCACGAATTGAAGAATAGGTTGAGTTCAGCACCTATGTTGTCATTACCTGATGATACAGGAAATTTTATGGTATATAGTGACACATCGCATAAAGGACTAGGTTGTGTGCTTATGCAGAACGGCAGAGTTATTGCGTATGCATCACGTTAGTTAAAAGATTATGAGAAAGGGTATCCGACTCATAACTTAGAGTTGGCGGCAGTGGTGTTTGCCACTTATTATCTTTATAGAGAGGTATGAGATATATACCCCACCATAAAAGTCTAAAGTATATCTTTACATAAAAAGATTTGAATATGAGACAAAGAAGATGGTTGAGTTGATCAAAGACTATGATCATGAGATTTTCTATCATCCTAGAAAGGCGAATGTTTATTGATGCCTTAAGTAGAAGGGACTGGAGAAGTTAATGATGTTAACTACTCAAGAGAAGCTAGTGTCAGAAATGGCTAAGATGGAGTTGGAAATTAAATATCCGACAGAATCCGATGAAAAGTTATTCCAGATGGGAAATAGTTCAATGTTGGTGGATAAATTTAAAAATGCACAACTTCAGGATGGAGACAACGAAAAGATAAAACAGAGGATATCTGAAAGTGAAGAAAACAAATTCAAAATCAATTCAGAAGGGTTACTTCGATTCAAAGGGAGAATTTGGGTTCCGACAGTACCAGAGGTTAAAGAAGAAATTCTGAATGAAGCTCACAACTCACGCTATTCAATTCACCTTGGGAGTACAAAGATGTAACAGGATCTTAGACATCATTTTTGGTGGCCGAATATGAAGAAGGATGTGGCTGAATGCGTGGCAAAATGTTTAACGTGTTAGAAAGTCAAAGCTGAACATTAAAGGCCAAGCGGATTATTACAACCGTTGGAGATACCAGAATGGAAATGGGAGCATATCACAATGGATTTTGTGGTAGGTCTTCCAACAACCCAACAAGGTTATTATGCCATTTGGGTGATTGTCGATTGACTAACGAAGTCGACACACTTTTTGCCAATCAAGATTTGATTTACCCTAGATCGGTTAGTAAAACTGTACGTGAAGGAAATTGTTTCAAGACACGGTGTACTAGTGTCCATTATATCAGATAGAGATCCACGTCTCACATCTAATTTCCGAAAAGACTACAAGAGTGCTTGGGACACAAATGAGAATGAGCACAATGTACCATCCTCAAACCGACGCAGAACAATCCAAACACTAAAGATATGCTTAGAGTATGATCATGGATTTCAAGGAAATTGGGATGACCACCTACCATTGGTGGAATTTTCTTATAATAATAGTTATCACGCTGAGTATCGCATGCCGCCACGAAGCGCTATACTATGACAGAAATGCAGAACTCCGCTATATCAATGAGGTAGTGTGAACGCCGCCTATTGGGTCCGTAATCTGGTATAACAGATCGTCGAGATCATCAAAGTGATTCGAGCAAGATTGATAGTCAGACAAGATGAGCGGAAGTAAGAAATATGCCGATCAACATCGACAAAATCGAGAATTCGATGCTCAGAGTTATGTTTTCCTAAAAGTGTCTCACGTAAGCATCAATAATCAATACTATGTACTACTATGCAACCACCAGACATCGTGATTTTTTACCACCAAGTAGTTCAACAATTTAACGGTAAAAAAACTTTTGCCGTTATTTTTAAAAAAGAATTTCGTTCTTATCCACTAATGATTGTCTTAGTCGTCGCATTTAAGATTCCCTATTAAAACGAATATTCCCTGACCAATAGAATATTATATAACCACTTGCTTACTTTGCAAAATTTGTATGTATTATCAACAACTATAACATTATATCAAATCCACACCATAATATTCAAAAATATATTTCGAGAAAAATTATTCTTTATTCATAAAAGTTGGGGTCTTACATAAGTAATATTATTTCTTTTTAGATTTTGAATTCTACACTCATTTTGTTAATAATTGCTTCTATACTCCTTGAAATTAGTAGAATACCCTTGAAATTTGTGCTTAATCTAGTATCTTTTCATGGAAATATTATTCTAAACATTCTTGATAATTTTTAATCTTTTCATTACTGGGTACTATTCACAGGGTACTATTCACTCAGGTACTATTCACCCGGGGTACTATTCATAACAAAAATTGATTTCTTTTCTGTCCAAATCATTTTTGATACAATATTATTCTTGAATTTTACTCCACAAGCAGTATCATATTGACAATTTGGACATTATTGAATTATGGATAAATTGAATTATAAATCTTTAAAATTTATCCTTGCTCTCATTTAATTGAATTCTTATATCAATGTCATCATCCTCATGCTTATATTGTGATGAAAGTCATCTTTGGCACGTAGTGCATAGATGGACTATTGATTGGTATGATTATGACTATGTATCGGTATAATCATGACCTATAATATTACAAATGATGTGGTAAAAGTCCTCATTATCCCGTACTGCATTGATGGACAGTTGTTGGCATGATCATGACCATTGGTGATAATAACGAATATCATTGGCCTGTAGTGCATTGATGATTCGTGGATGTGATGATAATGAAAATCCTTGGCCCGTAGTACATTGATAATTCAGTGATGTGGATTATTTATTGAGCTGAGTCTCAGCGATAAAATATTGATGATAAACTTTTAAATCATAGAAGATAGTAGATATCATGCTTTACTTGACTCTTCTAACGGATTATTTATTCCGCTGCAGTTAAACTTGTTGTCTATTGTATTTTATCAGTTTAACACTATTGAAGGCTAACGATAATTTATTCTGCATTATCATAGTCATAAAATTCTTTACTGAGCTAGTTGAGCTCACCCTTTGCTTTCATTGTTCTCTTCAGGAAATGAGAATATAGTTGGGACTAGTCGGGGAATGGAGTGACAGTCAAGATGGTTGTTTTAGTAGTCCTCATTATTCTGTAAAATAGTGTGATAATAAATGTAATGAAGAATTCATTTGAGTTTGGATATTATCTAGAAGATAATATTTGTGTTAAAACTCTCAGCATATATTACACGACATTGGTATAATTAAGTTTGTATTTAAATTTTGTACCATGTACTTGGAGACTTAGAATGGGTGATGTATACCTATTTCGGGGGCGTCACAGTTGGTATCAGAGCTTAGGGATATGATCCCTGGCTGAGATTTGAGACTAGAACTAGGAGGGGAGAGACGGATAAATCCTTCGGTAGTATGACCTACCTAAGTTTATTTGTTATTTAATTGGTCGGTCATAATATAGGGATAATATGTGGCATGTCAATTAACCCTTGTTTTGTGGCAGTGTTTAAAAATGACATGTAAAAATGTTGAGATAAGCAATGGAGCACATGAGACCGTTAAGTCATCGATGATCAATAACCAGGATAATGTGCATTAGGAAGGTAATAATCCTCAGGTAAACAACAACACCAACCAAATAATAAACGACGGGATGTTTAGGAGCTTTCTGTTATTCGTGGAACATCAAGCAAGAGAGACTCATGTTCAAAATACAGGTAAAAATATTGGCAACTCACGGATGGTCACCGCTAAGCAATTCAAAGAGCTAGGACCACCGAAGTTTTTGGGAAAGCCAGAAACTCTTAAGGCAGAGACGTGGATTAAGCAAATCACCAAGATACTTAATGTCTTGGGATGCTCCAAGAAGCAAAAGGTTCCATTTGCCACCTTCATGTTACGAGGAGAGAGATTATTGCTGGGAATTTATAAAGCGTACTCAACCTGTCGTACTAAAGATGTAACGATCGTGAAATTTGTAATGTAATTTAAATATTTATGGAATTAAATAAATATTTTAAATAATTTATTTATTGAGGAAAATAAATAATTGATGAATTATGGTGAATCAGTTTAGTAATTAAATTGATTAGTGTAAATTAAATTGAGTAATGATAATTTTATTTTAAGGATTTAATTTAAGGAAATAATTAAATTAAATCAATTGCTTAATATTTAAGAAGATAATTAAATTAAGTGAATTGTTTAATATTAAATTAATAAATTAAATAAAGTGATGTGTCTAATTTATTAATTAAATTAGATATATAATTATTTATTAATTATAGGTATAATGATAATAAGAATTTTATTAGTATTATAAGTTATTTAAATTAGCTAAACTAAAGTTATTTAAATTAACTAAATTAAAAGTGTGACAATTGGAAACTATATAATATAAGGTTATTAAAATAATCAAGTTGGGAGTATGTGCTTAGCCAAACAAGGCCTTGTGGCCTTTGGCTTATTCAACTGACGCAAACCTTTGGCTTATTCAACTGACGTACGTGGGTTTGTGGTTAGCTTATATTTTTCCTACGCGTCTTATTTGTTTTCCTAAGGTTTGATAACATAGAGATATAGTGGAAGAGAGAGTTGCAGAGTATTGAGGGTAAGAATTGAGAGAGTAATCTCTGTGAGTTTGCCAAGAGAAAGAAGAGATTCACGTACTAGCTTGTAATCAAGAGGATTAAGGTATAATCTATTTCTAACTCTAACTCTCAATTTTGTAATTTTCATTTTCTAGAATTGGGTTTTGTTAAGTGTTGATTGTAAGATATGGGTTATGGGTGTGTGATAGTATTGTAGAGTCTGTTATTGGCATGTATATATAAAAGGGGTAGCAATCAAACACGTGAAATTGAATTGTAAGAAGGAAATATAACTAACAGTGTTCATATTTGAAAAATAGCCTTAGAAAGTATCAAATTTCATGCCTTATATGAGTTGTAATCTTCAAATTGAAGTTGGATTATGATAATATGTTAAGAAACGAATGCAATGTGGTTTGAATCGTGTCAAATGATTAAGAAATGAATTCTTGATGATCGAATTCGTTAAAAGTGTAAAAAATGAAGAAATTTAGAAAAAATATAGTTTTGATTCTTCAAAGGATGTATATGTGATGTTTTTGTATATGGAATGGTGTATAGCATGCTTAACTAGGATATTCCAAAGTTTTAGATGCTGAATTTGGGAGAAATTCTGTAGAATTAGGATTTTTGGCCTAAAACAGAGTATTAGTTCGCGTCTCAGAAAAAATGAATCGAGCCATCGCTATGTGCAGTCTTGTGCAAGATATGATGGCCATGGCATAGCAAGCATCGTCTTGGTATGCTACCCATGTATTATTATTAGCCATGGCACCTGCAAGAAGTTATTTGTCAACGATGAAAGTCTGCTTAATTACGGTCATCATGCATAATGGAATTGGGTTAGTTTAGCATGCATGTTAAGGATATTAAAACATAAAGTGGACTACAATAACAGATTGTAAGGTGTTGTAATACAAAGTGTAAAAGAGTTTTAGGTGATTGTTAATTGAGTTATATAATAAATGTTTTCAAAAAGTTATAAATGAACGAGTAAGTTATGTTGGCTCGTAATGCAATTTCAGATTCGTTAAGTATGTTAACCGAAATGGTTAGGTGCTAGGTTAGGGTTATGACCTAAATGATGGTTTAATACCCATAGTGTTAATATTCATACAACTAATTATTGTTGCGATTGTAATGATATGTGTAGGGTAGTTGGAGATTATTTTACACTTGTGTAGCTTATAAAAAAGGCAAGTTCCTAAACCTTAACTCTTTACATTGAGCAAGCTTTCTAACTTCATTCTTTTCATATTAAATGCATGTTCCCATTCTTAAATCGTTATTGTACAAATTCCTAAAATTATTGTAAGGTTGAGCAAGCCTAGTTTATCTTGAGTATGTTTGTGCAAGCTCTTGTAACCTAATTCGTTATATCGAGTGAGCTTTACTTTCCTTATTATCATTCGAAGCATATATTGTTCTAATACATTGATTCATAGAAGATTGTTCTAAACTCCTTTGAATATAGCACGTTGCATGTATATCATGTTATTCAGTTATATATATTGTTGATATCTGATCTTTAACTTTAATAGCCGTGTTCAGTTATACATTCTCGTATTAAACCTTTATTGATGGAAGTTAAAAAGTGTTCTAAAATTCTAGAGACACTGATAAGCTAGTTCCAAACTAAACTTTCTTTTGTGCGGAAATTCTAAATTCAAACTGAGACGAACGACCCTAACATAGGGGATTTTGTACGTGTAACGTTTAGATGTTTGTGCACAATACATGGTACAAAGGGCTGATTCCCCTAAGTACATTAAGAAGGGTCTGTATAGTCTAAAAGACTGTTAAGGTTGAGGTAATAATACCTAAAAACCAGAGACATAGTTCATGGTCTTAAGACCCTCAGATAATTAAAATTCAAACTTGTTTTCTATTTTAATTCGTAGAACAAGTTCCTTATTGTTCAGTTTTCGTTGTTCACTCTCACGTTGTTATCATTGCTACTTCCTATATCAGTGAGCAATTGTTTGCTCACTCTTGCATTTAACACTGCAGCTAAAGTTGAGAAAGTTGATGAGTAATCTACTAGCAAAGGAAAGGGTAAATTGTCCAAATGTTGAAGACTTATGAGAATTTTATTTTAATGAATTATGCTAAAGACTTGTTTTAATATGTGATGTATTCCGCAAACTTATGTAATAATTTTAAGGTTAGATTACCTGGGATTTATTTTGAGAGTATGATGTAACCCTTTAATGGGAAAGATTATTGTCCAAGTTATTTAAATTATGTCTTTATCCTTTGTGATGGATAGTTAGATGTAATAGTTTTGATAATTGAGCACCAAATCTTGTGGGAATGTAGTACCCGGATTTGAGGGTGTCACAGGTTGGTATCAAAGCTTTAGGTTATGAACCTTAGGTGGGGAAACCTTAGGAAGTAACCTTTAAGGAAATAGAAAACATAGAGGTGTTTAAATCTTACCGAGTTTTAAGGAATGGATTAAGGTATCCATTGAAGTTAAATAATAAAAGACATTATGTGCTATGTGTTAATAACTTATGTGCATGCGAGTATCGAAAATATTAAGTAAAAATTAAAATATTTTGTTGTTAGGATGTCTAACGAAGGAGGATCCAGTCCAGCTAGAGACGTGATACCTCAAGTATCTAGAGAGGATGAACCCCGAGATATTCACGTAGTGCGAGAGCAATTGATCCAGGAGGATGAGCCTGTGACCGATCCCGAGGAGGATAGTTTTGAAGAGGTAGAGGAGGATGATGAGGAAGAGGATCCTGAGGAGTTTCCACCAAACTCCATATCAGCGGAGATGTATGATGCTCTATACGGCAGTAACATAGAATTGCAAGACGAAGTTGAGGAGCTGAAGGGGATGGTTGAGATGCATCATGCTTCGATGGGGTAGAAGGATGCGGAGATTCAGGAACTTGACTCAAAACTTGGAAACCCGGAGTGGGATCTAGTTCATACCAAGGGTCAGCATGAAGACTTGTTAGCGGTAAATGAGAAGATGAAGACTGACATGGAGAAATTGAAAGATGATTTCAAGGAGGAATCAGCTAAGCATGCAAGAGTAGAGGATGCGTGGATGAAGGCGACTCAACGTGCAGACCGTGTGCTGAGGCTAAGGTTCAAGTTAAGAAAGCCAAGATGAAGGAGATGAATTATGCTTTTAATTTGGCGATTGATAGGGCCCAAGATCGAGTCTATTATTACCCACCTCAGTTTGAGAATTCGTCGTGGTTCGTGATGGATCGCAGAACGACGTATCGTATCATGGAGGAAGAGTATCGGGAAGGCTTATGACGTCTTAATATGCCTAGATAGAATAAGATAGATAATAATATGTGGTTAATTATGTGAATAAATAAATTGTGAATCCCTTATTTTGAGATGAATAAAGGGATAGTATGAGTATGTAATCCTGAAACTTGTCTAGTTTAGGAAAGTGAATGTTGATAGCGGTTATGCTATCTTTATCATGTTTTAAAACGTTATGAATGAATAAAATATCAAAGTTTATTTGAAATGTAATGTGTTAAAGCTTTAATCTTTGAATGTTTAAGTTAAACTTTAAATACCTAAGAAGTTGAGTAATGAGCTAATAAGCGTATATTTTAACAGAAAATGCCTCCTAGAAGAAGACAACCACGTCAACAAGCACCTCCTGAGGGGTCTACCAATAATATCAACAAGACCAACGTTAATCCAGTTCAGCAGTTGGTAGCTCTGTTAACGGGTGCACTTGCGAATCAACCACAAGCTCAAGTCACGACTTTCAAGGAATTTAAAGCGGTTGGACCGCCAGAGTTTCAAGGGTCTATGAATCCAGTGGAAGCCCAAACTTGGATCATGGAAATGGAGAAGGTGTTTGACGTTGCTAGAGTTAACGAGGATCGAAAGATCGTTCATAACATTCATCTTTGTCAAGTCTGAAGCTAGCTACTGGTGGCAAGCAAATAAGGTTCTTGGAGGACAAGGAGTGATAGCATGGGATATATTTAAGGAAATTTTTTTCGAAATGTACTTTCCAGCGAGTTCTCAGAATTAGTTGGAAGTGAAATTTCTGGAGTTGAAGCAAGGAACGATGACGGTGCCGGAATATGTTGCGAAATTTAACGAGTTGGTAAGGTTTTCCACTTACCAAGTCAATACCGACGAGCGTAAAGAAAGAAGGTTCGAACAAAGATTGAAGCCCTAGCTTTACAGCAAGGTTTCAATGTTCCAGCTGAACACATTTGTGGTTGTACTGGAAAAGGCAATTATCGTGGAAGGTGGAAGCGATGCCTTGACCAAGTACAACCAAGAACAGAAGAAGAAGAAGAAGAAGAAGAAGAATGAGAATGAGAATAAGGCTGGTGGTAGTAATGTTGGAAGTAATAGTCAGAAAAGGAAGTGGAGCGAGAATTCAACGGCGGGAGGACAACAAGGAAATTAGCAGAAGAAAAAGTTTGAGGCTTGTGCAACTTGCGGGAAGAACCATATTGGGGTATGTTTGAAGGGAAAGCGGGTGTGTTTCAACTGTGGTCAGGAGGGACATATTGCACCGAACTTTTTTAGTCTGAAGAAAGGAGCATGTTTTACCTACGGTTCAAAAGATTACATGGCTCGTGATTGCCCTAAGAAGCCAGCGGGAAGTGAAAGTGGCGAAAAAGGAAACAACAATGGTGGTGGTGCATTGACTATCTCTGGACCAGCACAGTCAAGCCGACCTACTGCGAGAACTTTCAATATGACCATGCAGGATGCTATATAGTCTAAGGATGTGGTGTCAGGTATCATTCCGATTAATGGTATTAATGCTTATGTACTATTTGATTCGGCTGCTACTTGTTCATTTATATCTGATGAATTTGCTCCGAACTTAGATTTGCCTCAGGAAGAATTAGAATTTCCCTTAAGTATAGAGATTGCGAATAGAGAAGTGATTCCTGTTAGATTTGTATATAGGAATTGTAGGGTGGTTATAAAAGTTCACGAGATGATGGTAGATTTGATACCAATTAGACTTGGTAAGTTTGATGTTATACTGGGAATGGATTGGTTATTCAATTACGAAGTAGTAAGTGATTGCCAAAGAAAGTGTGTTAACCTTATGACTCCGTCAAAGGTTGTGTTCTTCGGCAGCAAGTCACCTCGACAAGAAAGTTGTCTGACGGTGATGCAAGCCAAGAAGTTGTTGAGACAAGGATGTGTAAGATACTTAGCCTACATAGTCGATACACAGAAGAAGAGTGCAAAGTTTGAAGAAATATTGATCATAAGAGATTTTGCAAACGTATTTCCAGATGATTTTCCGGGTCTTCCGCCGGATCGACAAATCGAGTTCGTGATTGTCTTACTACCAGGAACGGCCTCAATATCTAAGTCACCATATAGAATGGTCCCGATAGAGATGAAAGAGTTGATGGTGCAGTTGCAAGAATTGCTAGACAAGAAGTATATTCAGCCGAGTGTCTCGCCATGGGGAGCACCGGTGTTGTTTGTTAAGAAGAAAGACGGATCGATGCGACTCTGCATTGATTACAGAGAATTGAATAAGGTCACGATTAAAAATAAGTATCCATTACCTAGAATCGATGACCTGTTCGATCAGTTGAAGGGAGCGAGATATTTCTCGAAGATAGACTTGAGAAGTGGTTATCATCAGTTGAAGGTGAGGCCGAGGAGGATGTACCAAAATAGTTGAGAACTTCGGTACTTGGTATGGTCATTACGAGTTTCTGGTTATGTCTTTTGGTTTAACCAACGCACCTGCAGCGTTCATGGATTTGATGAATATGGTGTTTAAACAATTTTTGGACAAATTTATGGTGGTGTTTATTGATGATATATTGGTATATTCCAAAACCAAAGAGGAATATGTGGAACACTTGAGATTGACATTCGAGACGTTGAGAAAAGAGAAGTTGTATGCTAAGTTCTCAAAATGTGAATTTGGTTGGAATGTGTACAGTTTCTCGGACACGTTATTGATAAGGATGGAATTTCGGTAGATCCATCAAAGGTTGAAGCTATAATAAACTGGGATCATCTGAAGACACCGTCAGAAGTAAGGAGTTTCTTAGGATTGGCAGGATACTACAGGCGTTTTATTCAAGACTTTTCCAAGATCGCAACTCCGTTGACGAATTTAACTAGAAAAGCGGTTAAGTTTGTTTGGACAGAGAAATGTGAGGAAAGTTTTCGAGAGTTAAAGAAGAGGTTGAGTTCAGCGCTTGTGTTGTCATTTCCTGATGATACAGGAAATTTTGTGGTATATAGTGATGCATCGCATAAAGGACTAGGCTATGTGCTTATGCAGAATGGCAGAGTTATTGCGTATACATCACGTTAGTTGAAAGATTACGAGAAAGGGTATCCGACTCATGACTTAGAGTTGGCTGCAGTGGTGTTTGCCCTGAAAATTTTGAGACATTATCTTTATGGAGAGAGGTGTGAGATATATACCGACCATAAAAGTCTGAAGTATATCTTTACACAAAAAGATTTGAATATGAGACAAAGAAGGTGGTTGGAACTGATCAAAGATTATGATTGCGAGATTTTTTATCATCCCGGAAAGGCAAATGTTGTTGTTGATGCCTTAAGTAGGAAGGGACGGGAGAAGTTAATGATGTTAACTGATCAAGAGAAGCTAGTGTCGGAAATGGCTAAGATGGAGTTGGAAATTAAATGTTCGACAGAAACCGATGAAAAGTTATTCCAGATGTGAAATAGTTCAATATTAGTGGATAAAGTGAAAAATGCACAATTTTAGGATGGAGACTGCGAAAAGATAAAACAGAGGATATCTGAAGGTGAGGAAAGCAAATTCAAAATCAATTTGGAAGGGTTACTTTGATTCGAAGGGAGAATTTGGGTTCTTCCAGAACTAGAGGTTAAAGAAGAAATTCTGAGTGAAGCTCACAACTCACGATATTCGATTCACCTTGGGAGTACATATACCAAGATCTGAGACATCATTTTTGGTGGCCGAATATGAAAAGGGATGTGGCTGAGTGTGTGGAAAAATGCTTAACGTGTCAGAAAGTCAAAGTTGAACATCAAAGGCCAAGCGAATTATTACAACTGTTGGAGATACTAGAATGGAAATGGGAGCATATCACAATGGATTTTGTGGTAGGTTTTCCAACGACCCAACAAGGTTACGATGCCATTTAGGTGATTGTCGATCGATTGACGAAGTCGACACACTTTTTTCCAATCAAGATTCGATTTACCCTAGATCGGTTAGCAAAACTGTACATGAAGGAAATTGCTTCAAGGCACGGTGTACCTGTGTCCATTGTATCAGACAGAGATCCAAGTTTCACATCTAATTTCTAGAAATGGTTACAAAAATGTTTGGGAACACAGCTGAGAATGAGCACAGCGTACCATCCTTAGACCGATGGACAAAGTGAGAGAACCATCCAAACACTAGAGGATATGCTCAAAGCATGTATCATGGATTTCAAGGGAAATTGGGATGACCATCTACCATTGGTAGAATTTGCTTATAATAATAGTTATCACGCGAGTATTGGCATGCCGCCTTACAAAGCGTTATACGGCAGGAAGTGAAGAACTCCGTTATGCTGGGACGAGGTAGGTGAACGTCAGCTATTGGGTCCAGAATTAGTACAACAGACAGTCGAGATCATCAAAGTGATTCGAACGAGATTAATAGCCGCACAAGATAGACAGAAGAAATATGCCAATCAGCATTGACAAAATCGGGAATTCGATGTCGGTAGTTATGTTTTCCTGAAAGTGTCTCCTTGGAAGGGAAAAATTCGATTTGGCAAGAAGGGGAAATTGAGCCCTAGATTTATAGGACCTTTTGAAGTGCTTCGACGAGTTAGCGAAGTGGCATACGAGATAGCTTTACCTTCGAAGTTGGAGCATATTCATAATGTTTTCCATGTATCGGTATTGAGGCCATATAAGCCTGATTATAAACATGCTATAGAATATGAGCCCTTACAGTTTGAGAAAGATTTGTCATATGAAGAAGTTCATGTTCAAATTGTTGACAGAAAAGAGCAAGTACTGAGGAATAAGGTGATACCTTATGTTAAGGTAATCTGGAGGAACCACAATGCTGAAGAAGCTATGTGGGATGAAGAATTATCCTCAGTTGTTTGCTTGATTTTGTATAGCGATTTTGGGGATAGAATCTTGTTAAGGAGGGAAGAATGTAACAAATAAATTTTTTTGAGTTGTGATTACGGGGACGAATCCTTTTAAGGAGGGAAGGATGTAACGATCGAGAAATTTGTAATTTAATTTAAATATTTATGGAATTAAATAAATATTTTAAATAATTTATTTATTGAGGAAAATAAATAATCGGTGAATTGTGGTGAATCAATTTAGTAATTAAATTGATTAGTGTAAATTAAATTGAGGAATGATAATTTTATTTGAAGGATTTAATTTAAGGAAATAATTAAATTAAATCAATTGCTTAATATTTAAGAAGATAATTAAATTAAGTGAATTGTTTAATATTAAATGAATAAATTAAATAAAGTGATGTGTCTAATTTATTAATTAAATTAGATATATAATTATTTATTAATTATAGGTATAATGATAATAAGAATTTTATTAGTATTATAAGTTATTTAAATTAGCTAAACTAAAGTTATTTAAATTAACTAAATTAAAAGTGTGACAATTGAAAACTATATAATATAAGGTTATTAAAATAATCAAGTTGGGAGTATGTGCTTAGCCAAACAAGGCCTTGTGGCCTTTGGCTTATTCAACTGACGCAAACCTTTGGCTTATTCAACTGACGTACGTGGGTTTGTGGTTAGCTTATATTTTTCCTACGCGTCTTATTTGTTTTCCTAAGGTTTGATAACATAGAGATATAGTGGAAGAGAGAGTTGCAGAGTATTGAGGGTAAGAATTGAGAGAGTAATCTCTGTGAGTTTGCCAAGAGAAAGAAGAGATTCACGTACTAGCTTGTAATCAAGAGGATTAAGGTATAATCTATTTCTAACTCTAACTCTCAATTTTGTAATTTTCATTTTCTAGAATTGGGTTTTGTTAAGTGTTGATTGTAAGATATGGGTTATGGGTGTGTGATAGTATTGTAGAAATTCATTATTGGCATGTATATATAAAAGGGTAGCAATCAAACACGTGAAATTGAATTGTAAGAAGAGGAAATATAACTAACAAATGTTCATATTTGAAAAATAGCCTTAGAAAGTATCAAATTTCATGCCTTATATGAGTTGTAATCTTCAAATTGAAGTTGGATTATGATAATATGTTAAGAAACGAATGCAATGTGGTTTGAATCGTGTCAAATGATTAAGAAATGAATTCGTGATGATCGAATTCGTTAAAAGTGTAAAAAATGAAGAAATTTAGAAAAAATATAGTTTTGATTATTTATATGATGTATATGTGATGTTTTTGTATTTGGAATGGTGTATAGCATGCTTAACTAGGATATTCCAAAGTTTTAGATGTTGAATTTGGGAGAAATTTTGTAGAATTGGGATTTTTGGCCTATAACAGAGTATTAGTTCGCGTCTGTAAAATCGAAACCGAGCCATCGCGCGTAGGTAGGTGGTGGCATGTCGCGCGCTGGTTCTCGTATGGCCGCCATGTAATTTTCCGCTGTATGTATTACCCATGTATTAATTGCGTGACGGTATGAGTTACTTATCATTGATAATGAAGTCCGCTTAATTGCGAGTCATGTATATAATGCGACTTGGGTTAGTTTAGCATGCATGTTAAGGATATTAAAACATAAAGTGGACTACAATAACAGATTGTAAGGTGTTGTAATACAAAGTGTAAAAGAGTTTTAGGTGATTGTTAATTGAGTTATATAATGAAACTAAAAGTGATGTTTTCAAAAGTTAGAAATGAACGAGTAAGTTATGTTGGCTCGTAATGCGATTTCAGATTCATTAAGTATGTTAACCTAAATGGTTAGGTGCTAGGTTAGGGTTATGACCTAAATGATGGTTTAATACCCATAGTGTTAATATTCATACAACTAATTGTTGTTGCGATTGTAATGATATGTGTAGGGTAATTGGAGATTATTTTATACTTGTGTAGCTTACAAACAAGGCAAGTTCCTAAACCTTAACTCTTTATATTGAGCAAGCTTTCTAACTTCATTCTTTTCATATTGAATGCATGTTCCCATTCTTAAATCGTTATTGTACAAGTTCCTAAAATTCTTGTAAGGTTGAGCAAGCCTAGTTTATCTTGAGTATGTTTGTGCAAGCTCTTGTAACCTAATTCGTTACATCGAGCGAGCTTTACTTTCCTTATTATCATTCGAAGCATATATTGTTCTAATACATTGATTCATAGAAGATTGTTCTAAACTCCTTTGAATATAGCACTTTGCATGTATATCATGTTATTCAGTTATATATATTGTTGATATCCGCTCTTTGACTTTAAGAGCTGTGTTCAGTTATTCATTCTCGTATTAAACCTTTATTGATGGAAGTTCAAAAGTGTTCTAAAATTCTAGAGACACTGATAAGCTAGTTCCTAACTAAAATTTCTTTAGTGCGAAAATTCTAAATTCAAACTGAGACGAACAACCCTAATATAGGGGATTTTATACGTGTAACGTTTAGATGTTTATGCACAATACATGGTACAAAGGGCTGATCCCCCCTAAGTACATTAAGAAGGGTCTGTATAGTCTAAAAGACTGTTAAGGTTGAGGTAATAATACCTAAAAATCGGAGACATTGTACGTGGTCTTAAGACCCTCAGATAATTAAAATTCGAACTTGTTTTCTATTTTGATTCGTAGAACAAGTTCCTTATTGTTCAGTTTTCGTTGTTCACTCTCATGTTGTTATCATTGCTACTTCCTATATCAGTGAGCAATTGTTTGCTCACTCTTGCATTTAACACTGCAGCTAAAGTTAAGAAAGTTGATGAGCCATCTACTAGCAAAGGAAAGGGCAAATTGTCCAAATATTGAAGACTTATGAGAATTTTATTTTAATGAATTATGCTAAAGACTTGTTTTAATATGTGATGTATTCCGTAAACTTATGTAATAATTTTAAGGTTAGATTACCTGGGATTTATTTTGAGAGTATGATGTAACCCTTTAATTGGAAAGATTATTGTTTAAGTTATTTAAATTATGTCTTTATCCTTTGTGATGGATAGTTAGATGTAATAGTTTTGATAAGTGAGCACCAAATCCTGTGGGAATGGAGTACCCGGATTTGGGGGTGTCACAGAAGATGTCTTGGGAGAAGTTCCATGAATTGTTCCCGAAAGTATTCGTCACATGAACGTGGTGGAATTCATCAAGCTAGAGCAAAATAATATGACCGTGTCTCTGTACGAGGCTAAGTTTTCCGAGTTGTCCCGGTTTGCTTCCCATTTGGTAGATAATGAGGAGCGTATGATGTGGATGTTTCTAAGAGGTTTGAAATCAAAAGTATTTTAATACCTCATTTCTCACAAACTTTGCTTATATTCAGATGTTGTGAATAGGGCCCAATTATTGGAGCGCGATAATGAGTCAGCCCAACCAAGAGATAGCAGCTGGCAAAATGATAATACCAGTGGTAGCAGTCATTGAAGCGGTGACAACAAATGTGGAAGAAATTAACATGCCAGAAATAGTAACCACTTTGGTGGTAATCTTGGCCAAGATAATAGAAGTGGAAATTTCAAGAAGAGGAGATTCAATAATGATCGAAAGACGTCAGCACAAACACCCGTTGTTAAGGAAGGAGAACGACCACCGGTCGTATGCTACAAATGCGGAAGGGATGGACACATCAGTCTAAATTGCACACAACAATCTAAAGCGTGTTACATTTGCAGAAAAGAAGGTCACCTTGCGCGATTTTGTCGTGTAGTAAAGACGAGTCCACTTGGGATGGTGACACCAAATGTCGTCCCATACAAGTCAAAGCCGGTAGTTCAAGGGAGAGCGTTTGTCATAGGTAAGCTAATCATAAACTCTTTCGAAGTCTATTCCTTATTTGATATCGTTTCTACCCATTCTTTTATTTCTCCTACTTGCGCTCAACGTTTAAATTAAACTCCGGAGAAATTAGACTTTAACTTATCTGTTGAAACTCCGTTGGGAGAAACCTTCATTATATCAACTATTTATAAATCTTGTTTGATTCAAATCGGCACCCGCACATTACCTGTCGATCTTATCTCTTTGAAAATACTTGCATTTGATGTGATTTTAGAGATTGATTGGTTAATTACTTATCATGCTAAAATTGATTATTTTTGTAAGGTTGTTAGCTTTCATTTTTCTAACCAACCTATTATGCGAATTCAAGCAACCAAACCACTAAAGTCAATCACTGTCATATCAAGCTATAAAGCCATTCGTTTATTGAAAAACGGATGTCAAGCTTTCTTAGCCCATGTCACGGATTTAAATAAAAATATGTCAGATTTGAATGATATTTCTATTGTTAATAAATTTCTTGACGTATTCCTTGAAGAACTTTCTAGCCTACTCCCAGAGTGTGAAATCGAGTTTTGTATTGACCTTGAACCCGGTACAAAACCCCTTTCCAAAGCCCCATATCGAATGGCTCTTTTTAAACTTCAGGAGTTAAAAATCCAACTGCAGGAGTTGTTAGACATCTATTTTATTCATCCTAGTACGTCTCCTTGGGGTGCTCATGTTTTGTTCGTAAAGAAGAAAGATGGAAGTATGCGACTTTGCATTGATTATTGGGAGTTGAATCATGTCACCATAAAAAATAAGTACCCGTTGCCTCACATTGATGACCTATTTGACCAGTTGCAAGGTGCTAAATTCTTTTCAAAGATCGATCTCCGTTCCGGATATCATTAGTTAAAGGTTAAAACTGATAACATTCCAAAGACTACTTTCAGAACTCAGTACAGGCATTACAAATTCTTAGTCATATCTTTTGGATTGACTAATGCTCTTGCTGCCTTCATGGATATGATGAACCGAGTATTCAAGAAATATTTGGATCATTTTGTGGTTGTCTTTATTGATGACATCTTCATTTACTCTAAAAGTCGTGAAGATCATGAGCAACACTTGAGGCAGATACTCCAAAAGCTTCGTGAAAACAAGCTATATTCCAAGTTAAAGAAATGTGAGTTCTAGCTTGAGGAAGTAGCATTCCTTGGGTACGTGATATTGAATTATGAAATATCTGTTGACCCAACGAAGATTGAATCAATTTAAAGCCGGGAGCAACCTAAGTCGAATTACGTAGCTCTATGGGCTTAGCTTGTTATTATCGGAGATTCGTGGAAGGATTTTCTCGAATCTCCACTCCGTTAACTTAGCTGACTCGAAAAGATACAAAATTTTGTTGGAGTGAGGAATGTGAGAAGAGTTTTCAAGAACTCAAGATGAGACTCATTTCAGCACCTGTTCTGACAATACTATCTGGTTCGGAGGGATTTATCTTCTACAACGATGCTTCAGATAGAGGGTTAGGATGTGTTCTCATGCAATATGAGAAAGTCATACCCTATGCCTTATGACAACTCGAAGAATAAGAGAGGAATTATCCTTCTCATGATCTAGAATTGGCAGCAGTCGTTTTTACGCTTAAAATCTGGAGGCATTACCTGTATGGGGAGAAGGTGGAGATCTATACAGATCATAAAAGCCTCAAATATTTCTTCACCCAAAAGGAACTCAAAATGCGACAACGACGTTGGCACGAGCTATTGAAAGATTACGATTATACCATTCAATACCATCCTGGAAAAGTGAACGTGGTACAAGTGCGATATTGTCAATGTAAAGGCCCATTTTGTATGACTTACAAAGGATGGAGATAGATTTAAATACTCTAGGGACCCACGTGATGATGTCAAACATACGAGTAGAACCGACTTTAATCGATAAAGTTAAAGCTGCTCAAACTACGGACCTAGAGTTGATGCGTATGAAAAAGAAAGTGCAAGAAGGTGCTATCCGGAAGCAAGAATCGATGAAGAAGGAATACTTCGAGTCAACTCTAGACTTTGTGTTCCAAACAACTCTGATTTGAAGTATAAAATCATGATGGAGGCGCACAACACACCATTTGCAATCCATCCTGAGATTACCAAAATGTATCGTGATCTTCGACATACATTTTGGTGGAGCAATATGAAGGAGAGATCGCAGAGTTTATCTCAAAGTGTTTAACTTGTCAACGCGTCAAGGCAGAACATCAAGTGCCAAAAGGTCCATTGCAACCACTTGAAATTCCAGAATGGAAGTGGGATCTCATTGCCATGGATTTCGTTTCTGGTCTTCCCAAGGTTTCTCAAGGCATAGATGTAATTTGGGTCATTTTCAATAGATTAACCAAGTCTGCTCATTTCTTACCTATAATAGAAACTTATTCACTTGAACATCTTGCTCGTATATATATAAATGAGATTGTAAGACTGCGTGGTATGCCAGTATCCATAGTTTCTGATCAAGACACTAGATTCACTTCACGATTTTGCGTTAGTTTGAAGAAAGCTATAGGCACGGATTTATGATTTTGTTCGGCATATCATCCTCAGACGGACGGGCATTCGGAGAGGACTATTCAAACTCTTGAGGATCTATAAAGACTCTATGTCCTTGACTTCAAAGTAAGTTGGGATAAGTTCTTGCCATTAGTGGAATTCTCTTACAAAAATAGTTATCAAGCAAGTATAGGCATGGCTCCATTCGAGGCGTTGTATGGACGTAAGTGTTGTTCTCCAGTATGCTGGGACGAGGTGGGTGAAGCAACATTGTTGGGATTGGAATTGGTACGCATGACTACGGAAAAGATTCAAATGATCCGGCAACATATAAAACCTCACAAGATCGACAAAAGAGTTGTGCTGATCTTCATCGAAGGGACATGGAATTTAATATTGGAGATCATGTCGTGTTGCTCCATGGAAGGGAGTTACGAGATTTGGAAGGATAGGAAAGCTCAATCCTCGATTCATTGGCCCATTTGAAATCTTTGATCGAGTAGGAACTGTGGCCTATAGACTCGCCTTACCGCTCAATATGTCTCGTGTTCATAACGTTTTTCACATATCTATGTTACGTAAATATGTGGAAGACCCAAACCACATTATTGAGTTAAACCAGACGAGATAGCAGGAGATTCAACGTATGAAGAGGTACTTGTTAAAATCTTGGATAAGAAAGAACATATTCTATGCTCCAAGGTTATACCTCAAGTCAAAGTTTTATGGAGAAACCACGATGTTGAGGAAAGGACCTGGGAGTTAGAATCTGAAATGAAATCAAGGTATCCTCACCTCTTCACATACTAGGTACGTACACCAATTTTGAGGATAAAATTTCATAAGAAGGGAAGGTTGTAAGACCCCAACTTTTGTGAATAAAGATTAATTTTCTCTAAATATCATTTTAAATATTATGGTGTAGATTTGATATAATGTTATAGTTGTAGGCAATATTTACAAATTTTCCAAAGTAAGTAAGTTGTTATAAAGTATTCGTTTGGGTCAGAGAATATTCATTTTATCAGGGAATATTCGTACGACGACACAATCATTGGTGGACCTCGCAACAGAATTACTGTCGGAGTTAGAAAATGACATAAATATCTTTTTATAAAAATAACGGCGAAAGTTTATCGTTAACTGTTGAAATACCCGATTATAAATGTATAGTAATATGCGTGGTAGCATAGTAGCATACGGTATTGTACAATATCTTTGATTGTTGACGCTTACGTGATAAGTCACTCAGTTTTATTAAATTATTACCACAGTAATTGCTGCATAGTATCTCACGTTATTGATTTAATTATTGTCACAATATTGTATATTATTAAATCAATAATTGAGACGACAAAGTTATTCATATTATTATTTACATTATTGACAATGTCTATAAAGTTCTATCGAGAAAAGGGGTTTGGTTACCTAATTGCGAGCCAATAAGGAGAAATTTATATCGAAAAGCCCCCTCTTTCCTGGGAATGATCTAGTTGTTAATATTGCGAGTTATAATATTAATGATGAATAAATGTTGTTAAAAATGTGTTTTCGTGAAGCCAAGTGAGTTGAGATAAATAGAGGAGTTTTTATTGAAGTATTTGTTGTAAATTTTGCTTATTATATGGAGCCCCACTTATTCATTTTTCAATATCGTCGGTAGAAAGTTTTATATATATATATATATTAAGAGTTTGTCGTAGGATGGATGGTATATATATATATATTATATTTTATTTAAAGTTTTTATTTTATTAGAATATTTTATTGCACAGTAATGAATAGTAAAAAAATTAGAAAATCAGTTTTCTTCCGCCGGTGCGTGCCTGTGATTGTCCTCTTGTGCAATCCGTTATTTTGCTAAATAGTATCCTGCTATTCTCCTATAAATAGGATGCTTAGTTTAGAAATAAAAATCACACCAGAATTAGAAAATTCTTCTTCTATAATATTGAGCATATTTCTTTAGAGTTTAAGGAAGTTTTGAGCGTAGAAAACAGTATAAGTTTTCTTCAAAAATATTCCCGCCCTACCATTCAGAAGTACTCTCCTTTTAAGGTAAGGGATATTATTTTTGTTCAATATTCGTAAGAAATAATATTTTCTTCCATACTCTGTAGTATGTAATGTAAGACCCCAACTTTTATGAATAAAGATAAATTTTCTATAAATATCTTTATAGAAAACGATAAAAATATCTTTTTATGAAAATAACAGTGAAAGTTTTACCGTTAATTGTTGAAACACCCGGTGTTAAAAGTACAGTAATACGTGTGGTTGCATAGTAGCACACGGTATTGATTATTGATGCTTACGTGAGAAGTCACTTAGTTTGATTCAATTATTTTCGATATTTTATATATTAGTAAATTAATAATTGAGACAACAAAGTTATTAATATTATTATTTGCAATATTAACGATGTCTAGAAGTTCTGTCAAGGAGAGGTTTGGTCACCTAATTACGCACCAATAGGGAGAAATCCTTATTAGAAAGCCCCCTCTTTCCTAGGAACGACCTGGTCGATTAATATTGTGAATTATAATAATGATGATAAATGTTGTTATATATATATATATAAGTTGTAATATTTGTCAAGTGGGGGAATCATGGGTGCATCCCATGAATGAGCTAGCATTATGTGATATCTTCGTCATAAAAAGAAATTGGTGGAGTGGGGGGGAATGGATGGAGCACTATATGATTATTATATATATTTATAAAGTGTAGCATTTGTTTGGTAAGGCAAATGATATCACGGGATTGAATCCCGTGAATTTAAGAAAGGAGCATGTGTTATATATATATAATATATAATATATAATATATAATATATATAATATTTTATTTAAAAAGTTTTATTTTATTAAAATATTTTATTGCATAGTATCCTTTCCATTCTCCTATAAATAGGATGCTTAGTTAGAATTGAAAACACACCAGAAATTAATAGAATTCTGCTTCTATAATCTTGAGCGTATTTCTTTAGAGTTTAAGAAGCTTTGAGCATAGAAAATAGTATAAGTTTTCTTCAAGAATATCCTCGCCCTACCAGTCGGAGTACTCTTCTTTTTAAGGTAAGGGGTATTATTTCTTTCGTATTCATGAAGAGAACTTCACATTATTCCATTCTTTATTATTACATTGGAATAACTTTTGATACTGTGAGCTACCTAGACTTGGTGAAATTCTTTTGTTATTCCATTATTTATCATTATGTTGGAATCACCTATCTATGCAAAGTACCGCATACATGGTGAAATTCTTCAGTTATTCCATTCTTTATTATTACATTTGGAACATCATGTATGCGTGCGTTTCTGCATGACACAATTCGAATTCCGTTATTTATTATTCATTGGAATATCACATGCGTATGCGTTTATCGTGACTTTGGTTCAATTATTTATTATTCTGTTGGAATATCCTATTTGTGCGTTCACGCATGACCTGGTTCCATTATTTATTATTCTATTGGAATAACCTATTTGTGCGGTCTATCGTATGCCTGGTGATTTCTTTTGTTATTTCATTCTTTATTATACTCAGTTGGTAAATGTTTTGACTTCTATACTCTATGAAATTAGTGGAATATCCTTGATATTTGTGCTTCATCCAATATCTTTTCATGGAAATATTCTTCTGAGCATTCTTGAATTTTACTCTACAAAGAAGTATCATGTTGACAATTTGGACGTAATTAGTTCCTGCATAAATTAATTCTTGAACTTGTTTTATTGAATTCTTATATCATTGTCATCATCCTCATGTTTATATTATGTTGAAAGTCATCTGTGGCCTATAGTGCATAGATGGACTTGGTATGATTATGACCAGGGATTAATCGGTATAATCATGACCGTAATGTTACAAATGATGTGGTAAAAGTCCTCATTGGCTTGTAGTGCATTGATGGACAGTTGTTGGCATGATCATGACCATTGATGAATACACGAATATCCTTGGCCCGTAGTGCATGGATAATTTATGGTTGTGATACTAATGAATATCCGTGGCCGTAGTGCAGGGATGATGTGGATTATTTATTAAGTTGAGTCTTAGTGATAAAAATGATGAAAAACCTTTTAAAACATAGAAGATAGTAGATTTTATTCTCTACTTGACTCTTCTAATGGATTATTTGTTCCGCTGCAGTTAAACTTGATGTCTATTGTATTTTATTAGTTTAACACTGTTGAAGGCTAACGATAATTTATTCTGCATTATCTTAGTCATAATATTTCTTACTGGGCTAGTTGAGCTCACCCTTTTGCTTTCATTGTTCTCTTCAGGAAATGAGAACGTAGCAGGGACTAGTTGGGGAATGGAGTGACGGTCCAGAGGATAGTAGTCCTCACTATTCTTTGAAATAGTGTGTTAATAAATGTATTGAGGACTTATTTTGAGTTTGAATACTATCTAGAAGACAATATTTGTATTAAAACTCACAGCTCATGTTGTATATTTAAGATTGTATTTGTATTCTGTACCATGTATTTGGCGACTCATAATAGGTGATGTATACCTATTTTGGGGGCGTCACAGTTGGTATCAAAGTTTAGGGATATGATCCCTAGCTGAGATGTGAGATAAGAACTAGGAGGGGAGAGACAGGGAATTCTTTCGCTAGTATGACCTACCTAAGTTTATTTGGTATTTAATTGGTTGGTCAGAGTATAGGGATAATATGTGATATATTAATTAACCCTTATTTTGTGGCAGTATTTGAAAATGACATTTGAGAATGTTGAGAACATCAATGGAGTACAGGAGACCGTTGAGTCTCCACAGATCAATAATCAGGATAATATGCATCGGAAGGCGACAATCCTCGAAATGAACAACAACAACGACCGGATGATGAGCGATGGATTTTTCGGAGGCTTTATGCAATTCATGCGACATCGAGCAAGCGGCTCCCTGTCCAAAATGTAGGTGGAAACACTAGCAACTCTCGGACCAGTCACCGCTAAGCGATTCAAGGAGCCAGGACCACCGAGTTTTTGAAAGCCAAAACCACTTAAGGTGGAGACGTGGATAAAGCGAGATCAACAAGATATTTGATGTCTTGGGATGCTCCAAGAGCAAAAGGTTCCTTTGCCACCTTCATGTTGTTCTTGAGCGAGGCGTATTACTAGTTTGAATCTATAAAGCGTACTCAACTGCTTGCTTGAATATGTCTTGGGAGAAGTTCCAAGAACTATTCAACGACAAGTACTTTCCGAAAGTATTCGTCACATGAAAGAGGTAGAGTTCATTAAACTGGAACAAAACAACATGACCGTGTCTCAGTACGAAGCCAATTTTGTCGAGCTGTCCCGATTTGCGTCCCATTTGGTTGATAATGAGGAGAGAATGACACGGATGTTTCTAAGAGGATTGAAACCCGAGATACGTCAATACCTCATTTCTCATAAACTTTGCTTGTATTCAGATGTTGTTAATAGGGCTCAGTTATTGGAGCGCGATAATGAGTCAGCCCAACCAAAAGAGAGCAGTCGAAAAAATGATAATACCAGTGATAACAGTCATCAAAGCGGTGACAACAAGCGTGGAGGGAATTAACATGCCAGAAATGGTAACCACTACGGTGGTAATCATAGTCAAAACAATAAGAGTGGACATTTTAAGAAGAGGAGATTCAACAATGATGGAAAGACGTCAGCATCAGCACCCGTTGTTAAGGAAGGAGAACGACCACCTATCATATGCTTCAAATGTGGAGGGAAGGGACACATCAGTCCAAACTACGTGATGCCATCCAAAGCATGTTACAATTATGGAAGAGAAGGTCACCTGGTCCAATTTTGTCGTGCACCGAAAACAAGTCCAGCTGGGATGGAGGCATCAAAGGTCATCCCAGGCAAGACAAAACCGGTAGTTCAAGGGAGAGCGTTTGTCGTAACCTCCCAGAAAGCAAGGAACTCGAACAAGTTTATCACGGGTAAGCTTATCATAAACTCTAGCGAAGTATATACCTTATTTGATACCAGTTCTAGCCATTCTTTTATTTCTCCTACTTGCGCTCAACGTTTAAATTTGACTCCGGAGAAATTAGACTTTGAATTATCTGTTGAAACTCTGTTGGGAGAAACCTTCATTACATCCACTGTTTATAAGTCTTGTTTGGTTCAAATATGTACCCTCACATTACCTGTCGTTCTTATTTCATTGAAAATACTTGCATTTGACGTAATTCTAGGGATTGATTGGTTAACTACTCATTATGTAAAAATTGATTATTTTCAGTAAGGTTGTTAGCTTTCATATTCCTAACGAACCTATTATGCGAATTCAAGCAACCAAACCATTAAAATCAATCACTGTCATCTAAAGCCATAAAGTCATTCGTTTATTGAAAAATGAATGTCAAGCTTTCTTAGCTCATGTCACGGATCTAAACAAAAATACGTCAGTTTTGAATGATATTTCTATTGTTAATAAATTTCCTGACGTATTCCCAGAAGAACTTCCTGGTTTACCCCCAGAGCGTGAAATTAAATTTTGTATCGACCTTGAACCTGGTATAAAACCTATTTCCAAATCCCCATATCGAATGGCTCCTATTGAACTTTAGGAGTTAAAGACCCAACTGTAGGAATTGTTAGACATTGGTTTCATTCATCCTAGTACTTCTCCTTGGGGTGCTCCTGTTCTATTCGTGAAGAAGAAAGATGGGAGTATGCGACTTTGTATTGATTATCGGGAGTTGAATCATGTTACCATCAAAAATAGGTACCCATTGTCACGTATTGATGACCTGTTTGACCAGTTGTAAGGTGCCAAATTCTTTTCAAAGATTGATCTTCATTCCAGATATCACCAATTGAAGATTAGAATCGATGACATTCCAAAGACGACTTTCAGAACTCGGTATAGGCATTATGAATTCCTAGTCATGTCTTTTGTATTGACTAATGCTCCTGCTGCCTTCATGGATATGATGAACTGAGTATTCAAGGAATATTTGGATCACTTTATGGTCATCTTTATTGATGACATCCTCATATATTCCAAAAGCCGTGAAGATCATGAGCAACACTTGAGGCTGATACTCTAAAAGCTTCGTGAAAACAAGCTTTATGCCAAGTTGAAGAAATGCGAGTTCGAGCTTGAGGAAGTAGCATTCCTTAGGCACGTAGTATCAAGTCATGGAATATATATTGATCCACCAAAGATTGAAGCTATTCAAAGATGGGAGCAACCTAAATCAGTGACCGAAGTACGTAGCTTTCTTCACTTAACTGGTTATTATCAGAGATTCGTAGAAGGGTTTTCTTGAATCGCTGCTCCATTAACTCAGCTGACTCAAAAGGATACAAAATTTGGTTGGAGTGAGGAATGTGAGAAGAGTTTTTAAGAACTCAAGAGGAGACTTATTTCATCACCTGTTCTGACAATACCATCTGACTCGGAGGGATTTGTCATCTATAGTGATGCTTCGGGCAAAGAGTTAGGATGTGTTCTCATGCAACATGGGAAACTCATAGCCTATGCCTCTCGACAACTCAAAGAATATGAGAGGAATTATCCTACTTATGATCTAGAGTTGGCAGCAGTCATTTTTGCACTAAAGATTTGGAGGCATTACTTGTATGGGGAGAAAGTGGAGATCTTTACGGATCATAAAAGCCTCAAATATTTCTTCACTCAGAAGGAACTCAACATGCGACAGCGACGTTGGCTTGAACTGTTGAAAGATTATGATCATACCATCCAATACAATCCTGGAAAAGCGAACGTGGTAGCTGACGCATTGAGTAGAAGATCATATGCGGGTACGAGTGTGATATTGTCAACGTAAAGGCCTATTTTGTGTGACTTGCAAAGGATGGAGATAGAGTTAAATACTCCAGGGACCTATGTGATGATGGCAAATATACGAGTAGAACTAACTTTAATCGATGGTGTTAAAGCTACTCAAACTATAGACCTGGAGCTGATACGTATGAGACCTGGAGCTGATACGTATGAGGAAGAAAGTGCAAGAAGGTGCTATGCCGAAAACAAGAATCGATGAAGAAGGAATACTTCGAGTCAACTCCAGACTTTCTGTTCTTAACGATCCTGAGTTAAAGTATAAAATCATGATGGAGGCGCACAACACACCGTTTGCAATCCATCATGGGAGTACCAAAATGTATCATGATCTTCGTCATACATTTTGGTGGAGCAATATGAAGAGAGAGATAACGCTGTTTATCTCAAGGTGTCTAACTTGTCAACGAGTCAAGGCAGAGCATCAAGTACCAAAAGGTCCATTACAACCACTTTAAATTCCAGAATGGAAGTGGGAACACATTACCATGGATTTCGTTACTGGTCTTCCCAAGGTTTCTCAGGGCATAGATGCAATTTGGGTCATTATTGATAGATTGACCAAGTCTGCTCATTTCTTACCAATACGAGAAACTTATACACTTGAACGTCTTGCTCGTATGTACATAAACGAGATTGTAAGATTGCATGGTATGCCAGTATCCATAGTTATCTGATCGAGACCCAAGATTCATTTCACGATTTTGGGTTAGTTTGCAAAAAGTTATAGGCACGAATTTATGATTTAGTTCGACATATCATCCTCAGACGGACGGATAATCAGAGAGGACTATTCAAACTCTTGAACATTTATTAAGACTCCGTGTCCTTGACTTCAAGGGAAGTTGGGACAAGTTCTTACCATTGGTGGAGTTTTCCTACAACAACAGTTATTAAGCAAGTATTGGCATGGCTCCATTTGAAGCGTTGTATGGAAGAAAGTGTCGTTCTCCAGTATGCTGGGATGAGGTGGGAGAAGCAACATTGTTGGGACCGGAGTTAGTACTTATGACTACGGAAAAGATACAAATGATCCGACAACGTATAAAAACCTCACAAGATCGACAAAAGAGTTATGTTGATCTTCATCGAAAGGACGTGGAATTCGATATTGGAGATCATGTGGTGTTACGTGTTGCTCCATGGAAAGGAGTTAAGAGATTTGGAAAGAGAGGAAAGCTCAATCCTCGATTCATTGGCCCATTTTTAATCCTCGATCGAGTAGGAACTGTGGCCTATAGACTCGCTTTACCGCCAAGTATGTCTCGTGTTCATAACATTTTTCACATATCCATGTTACGTAAATATGTGGAAGACCCGAAACACATTATTGAGTTAGAACCGGACAAAATAGGCGGAAGATTTAACGTATGAAGAGGTTCCTTTTCAAATCTTGGATAAGAAGGAACATATTCTACGCTTCAAGGTTATACCTCAAGTCAAAGTTTTGTGGAGAATCCACGATGTTGAGAAAATGACCTGGGAATTAGAATCTGAAATGAAATCAGGGTATCCTTACCTCTTCAACATACCAGGTACGTACCCTAATTTCGAGGGCGAAATTTCTTAAGAAGGGGAGGTTGTAAGACCCCAACTTTTATGAATAAAGATGAATTTTCTATAAATATCATTTTTAAATATTAAGGTGTGAATTTGAAATAATGTTATAGTTGTGGGTAATATTTATAAATTTTGCAAAGTACGCAAGTTGTTATATTATATTGGATTGATCGGGGAATATTCGTTTTAACAGAGAATATTCGTACGATGGCACAATCATTGGTGGACCCCACAACGGAATTATTGTCAGATTGAGAAAACGATAAAAATATGTTTTTATGAAAATAACGGCAAAAGTTTTACCGTTAACTGTTGAAACACCCGGTGTTAAAAGTACACTAATACACGTGGTTGCATAGTAGCACACGGTATTGATTATTGATGCTTACGTGAGAAGTCGCTCAATTTGATTTAATTATTGTCGATATTTTATATATTAGTAAATTAATAATTAAGATAACAAAGTTATTAATATTATTATTTGCAATATTAACGATGTCTAGAAGTTCTGTCAAGGAGAGGTTTGGTCACCTAATTGCGCACCAATATGGAGAAATCCTTATTGGAAAGCCCCCTCTTTCCTAGGAAAGACCTGGTCGATTAATATTGTGAATTATAATAATGATGATAAATGTTGTTATATATATATATATAAGTTGTAATATTTGTCAAGTGGGGGAATCATGGGTGCATCCTGTGAATGAGTTAGCATTATGTGATGTCTTCGTCATAAAAAGAAATTGGTGGAGTGGGGGGGAATGGATGGAGCACTATATCATTATTATATATATTTATAAAGTGTATCATTTGTTTGGTAAGGCAAATGATATCACGGGATTGAATCCCGTGAATTTAAGAAAGGAGCATGTGTTATATATATATATAATATTATATTTAAAAGTTTTTATTTTATTAGAATATTTTATTGCATAGTATCCTTTCCATTCTCCTATAAATAGGATGCTTAGTTAGAATTGAAAACACACTAGAAATTAAGAGAATTCTTCTTCTATAATCTTGAGCGTATTTCTTTAGAGTTTAAGAAGCTTTGAGCATAGAAAATAGTATAAGTTTTCTTCAAGAATATCCTCGCCCTACCAGTCGGAGTACTCTTCTTTTTAAGGTAAGGGGTATTATTTCTTTCGTATTCATGAAGAGAACTTACATTATTCCATTCTTTATTATTACATTGGAATAACTTTGTATATGCAGAGCTACCCTATACTTGGTGAAATTCTTACATTATTCCATTATTTATCATTATGTTGGAATAACCTATCTATCTGAAAGTCTGCATACATGGTGAAATTCTTACATTATTCCATTCTTTATTATTTTGTTGGAACATCGTATGCGTGCGTTTACGCGTGACTTGGTTCCGTTATTTATTATTCTGTTGGAATATCCTGTCTGTGCATTTATGCATGACCTGGTTTAATTATTTATTATTCTGTTGGAATATCCTATTTGTGCATTTACGCATGACCTGGTTCCGTTATTTATTATTCTATTGGAATATCTTGTCTGTGTGTTTATGCATGACCTGGTTCCGTTATTTATTATTACATTGGAATAACCTATCATGTCTATGCATGCATCGCATGCACAGGTGATTTCTTTTGTTATTCCATTCTTTATTATCCTTGTTATCATTTAATTGAATTCTTATATCATTGTCATCATCCTCATGCTTATATTGTGATGAGAGTCATCTTAGGCCCGTATTGCATAGATGGACTGTTGATTGGTATAATTATTTTATACATTGGTATAATCATGACCTGTAATGTTACAAATGATGTGGTAAAAGTCTTCATTGGCCCGTTGTGCATTGATGGACAGTTGTTGGCATGATCATGACCATTGGTGATAATAACGAATATTCTTGGCCCGTAATGCATGGATGATTCATGGATGTGATAATAATGAACATCTTTGGCTTATAGTGCATGGATAATTCAGTGATGTGGATTATTTATTGAGCCGAGTCTCAATGATAAAATATTGATGATAAACTTTGAAATAATAGAAGATAGTAGATATTATGCTCTACTTGACTCTTCTGAAGGATTATTTATTCCGCTGTAGTTAAACTTGTTGTCTATTATATTCTATCAGTTTAACACTGTTGAAGGCTAACGATAATTTATTCTGCATTATCTTAGTCATAATATTCTTTGATGGGCTAGTTGAGCTCACCCTTTACTTTCATTGTTCTCTTCAGGAAATGAGAATATAGTTGGGACTAGTCAGGGAATGGAGTGATGGTCCAGATGGTTTCTTTAGTAGTCCTCGCTATTCTGTAAGATATTGTGATAATAAATGTAATGAGGACTTCATTTGAGTTTCGATATTGTCTAGAAGATGATATATTTGGCGAGAGTGGTATGATAAAATTTGTATTTGAATTCTGTACCATGATTTTGACGACTCAAAATGGGTGATGTATACCTATTTTGAGGGCGTCACATTAACAATAATTCCATGTTTTATATTTAATTGAGACATTGTATGGTGGAAGAATTGAATTGTACGGTAACTATTTACTTAAGGGTTCTTTTATGATAAATGTTGAAATCTATATTATCTAAAAAGTCGTTGATCGCTAAGGAGGCTTATCCTTACTGTAGAAAAAATGTTATTTATTTAAATGAATTAAATAGGTAATTTATTTATTTCAATAAGATTAAAATTGTTCTAATTGACTTATTCACAACCGGTTTAATATGGAAAACCTAAAAGGTCACACCATAAATGGTAAAATATTTATTTAAGAAGTAAATGACATAATCATAATAATAAGTTAAGTGTATTTAATTTAATCTATGGTGATAGAATAAATTAAATAGCTTAATATTATTATTTAATATTTTGGAAATATTAAATATAAATTAATAAGAGGAGTCTTATTATTATTATTACTATTATTATTATTTAATTTCTAAATGAGTTTGGGAATTAATTAATAAAAGGTACTCTTAAATATTTTTAATTGGATTAGGATCCTAATTAATTAACGGAGTTTAATTAATTAAAATAAAATTGTATTCCTAAATAGTTTAGGAGGGTTGCCTACATCTATAAATAAGAAGAGTCTTATTTTGATTTGGATTATTGAAACTTCCAAGAGTTGGGAGAGTATTGACATATTCTCTGGAGAGAGAAAACTAGGGTTTTGCCAAGCACCCATTTTCTTGAATACTTGTTCTTCATTGGTGGATCACCTCTACAGGCCAAAAACTTGGATGACTAATGTTGATTAAAGGAAGGAATCCAACCTAATGAATTTAAGGAGAACGTGGAAAGGAATTGTAGGTGAACGTGTTCCTAAGGAAGCTTGTTTCTACAAGGGTATGAATCCGATCTCCTTCTCTTTTCTATTGATTGATAATTATGTACAAAGTATGATCATTGTAATGGTTTGTATGAAAATTTTTAAATTCCATTTTATCGCGCTTCTGCACATTTTATGTAATTTTATTGGATGATCGTGCTATATACAAACCTAATAATGGTATCAAAGCCTAAATTTGTGCTAATTATCAATCTTGATGATTCCATGTATGTATTGTATGCGATTGGATAAGATTTTTTGGACAAAAAAAATTACGATTCTGTATCTTGTGTAGTGATCATGGCCGTCTCCAATTTATTATGGAGCTAGTGCGCCTATCCCGTAAACCGCTTGGGGTTTCAATGTGGCCGCGTCGTGTCCCAGTTCAATCTAAGCGCGACCGAGCCTAACACCAAAATTTTAATTTTTTTAATTTTGTGTTTTTTATTTATTTCAATTAAAATAAAAGTTTCATTTTGAATTGAAATATGATTAAAATTTAAAGTTTTTTTTAACTTAGAATTGGATTCCACGTTAACTTGAATAAACTCCTTTATTCATGTACGGAATAAGATTCCATGTTTTCTTAGAATAAAGGAGTTTATTCATATATATGGAATAGGATTCCATGTTTTCTAAAATTAAAGATGTTTAATTTTTATAAGGAATATAATTCAATATATCTTTTTTTAGATTCTTCTTTCTAAACACTTGTAAGCTCGTGTTCTACAACATACTAGAATTTAACTGCTGGAAACAGAGTTTTCAAGCTCGAAAAGCGATCTGAAATCTTCTTGGCATCCTTCTGTAAGATTTTTGAGATTTTTAGGCTTTCAACTGCTTTGATATATATATATATATATATATATATATATATATATATATATATATATATATATATATATATCGAGATTCTCACTGATTAGTTATGCCCGGATCGTCGATCTGTGGCTTTTTCCTTCATATATATAACTATATATATAGCCTTAAACTCGAACAGTTGAGCCTGGATCGAATATCCGTGGCTTTTACTCGTTATATATATATATATATATATATATATATATTGGTTCCACCAAGATGTGTCTCTACCATTCTAACTCACCTGGACATGCGACTGAGGAATGTTGGTCTTTGCGTTATAAAATCCAAGATCTTATTGAAAATGGAGAGCTGAATATAGAATTCATCATGACCAGAAAAGGTGAAAAGGAAATAAAAAGCTTAATATGTGACATATGTCCACTCGAGACTTGCAGTTCAGAAGAGGTGAAGGCTATGAGCACCAATTCTGGCAGAACGCAAGGTGGACTGATCCTAATGCAAGGAATGACAGAGGACGAGGGAATCCCCAAAGGAGATTCCTCTGCCAACATCAAACATCTTGTGGTTCAAAGATAGCAACCACGTTCCTTACTTAACACCTTGGATGATGAGGAGGAAATACTAATCCTTTCCAAGGAAGGAAAAGCCAAAAGGAAAGTTCCTTTCAAGAAATGTAACAATAGTTCAAGGGAGATTTCATGGTCAAATCCTCTCAAGCCCAGGAAAAATGTGAAGGAACAGATGAAGGAAAAGATGGTGAGGTTGTCGGGGAAGCCAACCCATTGAAGAATCCAGAGTTCATCCCTCTTTGTGATGGGTCCAGTTCAAGCATCCCGAAGGAATGTACTGAATCATGAGGCGATCAAGTTATGGCCATAAGTGAAGATATTCAGAACCAAGAGGTAACCTCTATCACGAGCCTTAAAGGAAACATAAAAGGAAACATAACCATTGACAACTGGACTATCAGGCCTCAACTAACCAAGAAGATATAGATCCAGGGGATAAAGTTATGAGTTCTAGAAGATGTTGGGATGATATCACTTTCTTCACAGTATGCCTTTTATTTTCCATGCATGTAAATATTGAAAAAAATCAAGAAATAAAAAAAAAATCAAGAAATCAAGAAATTAAAAAATCAAAATAAAAAAAATCAAGCCAGTCAGGTCTCATCAAGCATGAACTACAAAAGACTTGATCTCCCCTCATCAATGGGAGTATGTAGGCAGCCATTTATGGTGTGGTCAAACCAAATAAAAACCAAAAAAACCTAAATAAACACTTTTCAAACCATTCAGCTCATCAAGTAGGAACTACGTAGACTTAATCTCCCTCATCAGTGGGAGTACGTGGGAAGCCATTAGTGGTGTGGTCTGACCCTCAAAAGAAATATCCAAACCCAAACATCATTCACAAGTCTACGCCCAAGAAAAACCCTCAAAGTCAGCAACCCATGTTAAGAAGACCATGAACAACACTTTACTATCATTCCATCAAATCTGGCACAAGTCCTAGAAAGAAAGAAATAGCGATACAATAAGACAACCAGCAGCGAGGACCTTCAAAGAGCCGACATCCTCAATCAAAAGTCTTCATCAAATCAGATGAAAATCATCAAGGCCGATTGCGCGAACAAGTCAGGAATAATGATTGAGGGCATCAAAGCCTAAATCCATTACCTATTCATCATATGGTACAGAGGCAAAAGCCTCTTGCGATCTCGGTATCTTATCAGCCCATCTGTCAAAGAAATTATCCCAGACAACAAGCAAGGTTGTGGAAATCTCAAAAACATCGACAACTCAACACTGCGGCATTTATCAACCATCCTAAAGAGGAAAATGCACCAGTCAGCACCATCATCATGGTACATCATCATCAAAGTTTCCCTCATACATCTCACCGGTGATTCGGTATGATCATTTGGTCTTTTCTGATTATACTGTTCTCAAAATGAATAATCTAAATGTGAGGTATGACTATTTCATCGCTTTAAAAGCTTTCAGTCTCCATTTACATGCATTAGCGATAATATACATGGCAAGTTTTGCTTAACTTGTTATGAATGGGATTAATTTTGATAAGAATCCGTGGGGAAAGAATCATTGGAATGATTAGAGAATTAAGACTATTCAACCTTTTGATTAGGCACGACATCCTAGTTCAAAGCGCTTTTTGGAACAGACTTGACCTTATATGTATGTCTGCACTTTGCGATTGCCCTGACTCTTAGTTGTCGGGTATGAAGCTGTGGCAAAAAAAGTGGCAATTAATGAAAAGATAAAAGATAAGTCGCCAACCTAATGTTTCAAATCGTGGCCTAGGTTGCTCGAGTTATTAAGCCTGGGGGGTGTCTTTACACCGTGTGTCCTAAAGCCATCTAGTTTTGGAGTCATCGGCCCAACACTCCTTACATGGGTAACTTAGCGCCTAAGAAAATGAGCATTGAAAACAGGAAAAACCTGAGCAGATCTAAATTGTGGCGTAGGTTATTCGAGTAATTAAGCCCGAGGGGTGTCTTTACACCTGGTGCCCTAAAGCCATCTGGTTTGGGAGTCACCCACCCAACGCTCCCTACATGGGTGACTTAGAGCTTAAGAAAATGGATCTATTAAGCTCAGGTAAAGAGGCAAATGGAGTGATCTCCTAACTTGTTTCAAAGCGTGGCCTTTATTACTCGAGCCAGTAAACCCGAAGGGGTTTTTTAACACGTAGTGCCCTAAAGCCCTCCGGTTTGGGAGTCATTGGTTCAAAAATCGTTATATGGGTAATTTTGAATAGCCTAAGAAAATAAGACAAGATTAAGCGAGATAAAAGAAAATTTTCGAAGGCATAAAAATGAAACCCATGCTAAGAGTTCCATCACTCATAGTACATGTGTCATATGAAATGAAGTCTGCAAAGAAGAATGTCTAGAGCGAAGATGAAGTATCTTTGATATAAGGAGATAAATCTTTTGAATCTAATCCTACCCATGAATAATAACCATGGATGCTTCAAAATTTCCTTGCAATTTCTAACTCATTCAAATTGCATAACTTCTATTTCAAATGCCTTATTCATAATAGTGTACTAATCCTGACGGCCAAGCCGTCAAGCTTTTGGTGCATTTTGTTCTTTTGATGTGCAGGAGATTGCTCACTCACGACTTGGTCAACAAAGAGAGTTTCACATATGAATCCCTGGCGACAACATGCGAAAGGACTGGGGCATTTTTTGATTCCAGGAAATGGAAGAAGTTTAAGGCGGGATCAAGCTTCTCATCAAAAGAAAGGGTAGAACTCTTTAAAGAAATCATGGCGACATAAGCTTACCCCTACAGAAGAAGGGGAAAGTACTCAAGAAAGTCTTTAACTCAAAACTAGAAGCCCAACGACAAAAGGTTTAGTGAATGAAATCTACACCATCAAACATTTTAACCTGCGTCAAGTCCTCACAAGTTGAGGCCTGTACACCGAAGTTCAAAGTTGGGCAGCAAAAGAATGAGTCGCACCCTCCAGGATGTCAGAGGCACTCAGGTCATCAGTCCAGCCAGGTTGCGAATCAAAAACATAAGGAAATGGTGCACAAGCACCCAACAACGAAAAGAAACTCCAAATCGCCTTAGAAAGGGTGAGGTAAGTTTCTACTCCACATAATTTAAAATGTGTATCAACCTAGGAAAATAGACTCCTAAGGATAAATCTAGATCATCACATCATGCATGATCTGCACATGTGCAAATGTGCTACATCAGCGTACATCTCCATTTCGCATGCATCTCCAGTAGATTTAAATATGCGTGCACATTAAATGCCTAGATTAGAGGAAAAATTTCATCTCAGACATCATTTGGCATTACAAACCATTGGAGTCAACACCAACATAGGCATCGACAATAACGGGTAACGGTAAAGTGATTTGCGATGTATGAAGTGCGATTTACGAAATACGATGTGCGAGTTGCGAAGTGCGATTAGCCAAAAATGAAGTGCAAAATGCGATGTGCGATTTACGAACTGCGATTTGCAAAAACTTTTAACATTAATCATAATTACATTGCGATTTACATCATTAAAATTACCTTGTCATATTTTAAGTGTCCAGTAATCTTTATTATGTTCATTCCAGTGCATTGCACAAACATGATAAACATGGGCATTTGTAGACACTCGAAATTTCTTTTTCCTTTTACTAACTATGTAAGAGGATAAAAGCATCTTTTTCACTCCAGCGATAACCCTAGAGGACCACAACATCAGTTCCAACCCCAGAGATAACCCCGGGAGATTCAGTTTCCAACCCCGGAGATAACCCCGAGAAATCAGTCTCCAACCCCAGAGATAACCCCAAGAAAGTCAGTTCCAACCCTATAGATAACCCTAGGAGATCAAGTTTAAAGCCCAGAGTCAAACCTGGGAGGTCAAGACAACCTCAGAGATGACCCTGAGGACAGTTAGAGTCAACAGTAGGCCAACCTCAGAGATAACCCTGAGAAAAGAATGCTATAACTGCGTGAAAATAGGAGATAACCCCGGGAAGGGTAAAATGGTCATTTTTCTAGCTCAAACTCAACTCAAATCAAATTAACTCATTTCAACTCAAACTTCTTCAAAAGAAGTCCCACAAGAACCATATCTTAACTTCTAAGTGCAAACTACATAAAACAGCTCAACGGACTGCCTAACGAAGACCCAGAAATGCTATTTCAGTCATGGACCCATCCTCCCAAAATCAAAAAGGGCAAATCCTATGTCATTATGTAGCTATCGAAAAGAGCTTTCTGGAATGGTATGACACACTTCCATCGGACTCCCGGATTGAAAGTTATGAAGGTTCGAGCGAACAACATGTTGTCTAAGTGCATGTACTTTGAGACGGCGGGACTCACAGAGCCCGTGGCACCCCCCGCGTATGGTGAGTAGACCCATGGTGCTGCTGTAGTACTATCTGACTCCATTGTGAGCTCTGTCCATTTTGCTTTGTACACACTTTAAATTGAGTGCTTTCTCTTTTCAAACACCTATGAGCTCGTGTTTTGCTATATTTTTACCAGTGGAAACCAAGTATTCATTCATTTAAAGCCATTTGAAGTCTTCTTGGCAGCCCACTGTAAGACATCTCACATTTCTTAAAGCCTTCTCCACTTCCATTCGCACATAATTATTCACGTTGAGAGTCGTGTTGTGTGCGTATGCCCGGACCGTCGGTCCATGGCTTTTATTGCTTTGATATATATATATATATATATTATTGAGTTATGCCTCAATTGAGAAAAAATATAATATTCGGAGCATTTACTACTTTTATATATATATAAATACTTATATATATATATATTTACATTTTCGTCCCGCCTAGAGTTTACTTCGTGGCGGTTGATCCTTCACACATATATATATATATATATATTTACAGCTTTTGTATATATATAAATGTTTACAGCTTTTATACATACTGCATCATCATGTGAGCCTAGGAATCATGTGATCACAGATTCAGTTCCTGAATCTAGATTTGGTTCCTGTGATGGACATTTTCGACTGTAACCAGCTTGTAAATTATTCACGGTGTTTGAATTTCCTTTGATGGCTTACATGCCCACAAGGAGTTCGACACTGCTTTGTACATTATTTTCTCGAAGATGCTTCGCATCTCAAAAATTAAAATAATCTAGCCGAACACATAATAAAATGGAAGTATCAAAGGCCTGAATTACTATTGAGCACAAGGGTTTGAAAAACCTCTTTTTCTAAACATCATTGTTATATCTTGTTAAAACTGAACTTTTATACAAAATTCAAACCCTTTGTATATAGGTGCAAACGAGGCATAGCACTACTTCCAGATAATTGCACATTGACCCACACACACATACACACATTTAGATAGAAGTTTAAATTGAAAAGTGGTGTCACCGTGGTAATACGGATGTCGGGGGGTGCCTAACACCTTCCCTCTGCATAATCAAGCCACCGGACCCTAACAAATCTCGGTTTCACAGATGTAAAGTCCCTAAAATTTTTGAATAATTATACCTGTATTTTTACGAATAATTTTTTTTTTTAATACAAATAATATTTTGAATATATACGATATGGATTTAGCAGCGTAGTCAATTTAAATTTTTAAGTTGACGGATAAGAAAGTTATGTCGGATATGGTCCAGAACCCTAATTCATGGATTTGAACAAGGAAAGAGAATATTAAGATATAATAATTATATTTCAATATGATATGTATTTATTATATGTGCGTATGGTTCAGTGTTGATCAGAGATAGCAGAATATTAGAAAACCCTAAGTAAAATTGATAAACCCTAATTCAAACCCTAACTAGAAAAAACTAAGACTAATCGTTAATCAAATAAATGTGATTAAGGAGATATGTTAATGATTATGAATCTAATTAGGGGAAACCCTAACAATTATCAAGAAATCCTAAATGCTAAGTTAGAAACCCTAATTTGATTTTCGAGAAACCCTAAACCTAATTTTAAAACCCTAATTGGTGATTAGCAAGCCCTAATGGTATTTAGCAAATATTAAGATTAAAAGTTATGGGAAATATATGAAATTACCAAACTACCCTTAAAATTCAAGTGAAAAAGACCAAAATACCCTTTAGTGTGTAAAATGACCAAATTACCCTTTTACTTAACTTAAAAGCAAAAAGATTTTCTAAAATGTTATGACTCACCAAGTTAAGATCTCCCATGTGCAAAAATCTCAGCCAAATCCTTATCTTTTGTGCCACCTTGCAATCTTAAGATTCATTGAATCAATTTATAAGAGAAAAAGAGAGAAAAAATTTACATAAGTTGCTCACTTGCTATCAAACACTCAACTAACTCTCCTCTCTCTCTAAGCCATGAAATCTCTTAGCAAATCAGTCCCTAAATAACCCTCTAGACCATCACAAACAGATTAGGAAGCAAGGATTCAATGCTTGTCAAGAAAGAGGTATAAAACCTTAGCCCTATTTTATCTTACATGTTAGGATAAATTGTGTGTTTAAGTGTTTAGATGCATGCTACAGGATGTTATATGATGATCTATGATGTTATATTATAGATCTATAACCTCAAAGTACCTTAAAATTAAAGTTTTTCAAAACTGCCATGAACCCTAATTTTGTGTCTGACAAGCATAAGTCAGAGGCTGTAGATTCTTGCATGTTAATGATTTTGTATGTTTGATGCTTTAGACTTGTAGTTTGTTGTATGGACTTTGATCTGGACTTGAAATCATGCTTAGATCTTGTCTAGAATGAATGATATTCATGGTCAAACTCAGTTGACTGAGCATAACCAAGAGTTTCTGGGCAGCCCAAAAACTCAAAATTAGTGTCTGACAACATTTTCCAACGCTCATATCTGTCAGTTGTTAAGTGTTTTGTTGATGTTATTATATCTAGTGTGTAGCCTATTAGATAGACTCTAGATCCATGCCTTTAAATCACTCAAACAATCAACAGTTTGTAAGTATTGGATGGTCAAAGTAGCCTACTCGGCATTGACTTTTAAATTCTGGGTAACCCAGAATTGGTTTTTCAGTGTCTGACAAGATGTTCAAGGTCCCAGATCTTCCATGTGTTTGATGTTTTGTTTGTGTTAATGTATCTAGACTATACTCTTGTATGTGTACTACATATTCATGCTCCTAAATCACCTAGATAAACAACAGAATGAAAGTAATTGTTGGTCAAACTAGCCAACTCATTCACGGTTACAGTTTCTGAAAAACCGAGAAACCGTATGAATATGTTTTCTGACAACCTTTGACCGAATGCTAGCTTATGATTCTGATGTAGTTTGAATGATATGATGATTGATAATTGTACCTTGACATGTGGACTACAAGCCTAAACCATAAGAACACATAAACAATGAACAGAACTTAAACAAAATTGAGTCTCAAAATGGACCCATGAAGCTGACTGGGTTTCTGGAAAACCCAGAAAGTTCTGACAACAACTTTGAATGGCCAAATCTTCATGTTGTGTGATTGCATGACTTAGTTAATGCTTGACTCATGTAGTATTGCATATATACTACACGATCATTCTGAAGACTTTGCTGAAAAAGCAACATGACCAACAAAGTTCTGAGATGGTCAAAGTAGGCACCATGAATACTGACTGTCAGTGTTCTTGAGCCTCAAGAACACCTATCGCGACAGAAACTATCGCTAAAGCCTTTAGCGACGGATTTAATTATGTTTGTTTTATAATTTCTGAAAAATACATTAAAAAAAGAAATAAATTCCTAAAAATTACAAAATTAGTTTTAAAAATTATTTTAAGTTATAAAATTAACTTTTGATAAATTGACATATTTTTCATTAATATTACTATTTATTTGAATATTAATGATATTAACTTTATTTAATAAATGAATTAAATAAATGGGTTAAAATGATTTTTATATTATAAAAATATTTTAAATTATAATAAGAGGTTTAAAAATATTTTAAGTTATAAATCACGACTTTTAATATTTTAAGGTAATTTTCATTAATAATTTAATATTAATGATAATAAGTTTATTTAATATTTATATTAAATAAATAGTTATAAAATTGTTTTAATGATTTAAAATCATTTAAAAAGGATATAAAGGATTTAAAAATATTTTAAGTTATAATAAATGACTTTTAATATTTTCATGAATAATACATTAATATTTAAATATTAATGGTGATTATTTAAAAATAATTTTAAATGTTTTAAAAATCATTTAATGGTAAACTAAATGTTTTAAAAATATTTTGAGTTATTATTAATAACTTAGATATTTTGTCAAGTATTTCATTAATATTTTTATATTATTTAAATAGTAATGATAATGGAATTATTTTGTATTTAAATCATTTAAAAATGATTTCGATGTTTGAAAAAATTATAATAAATATTTAAAAATTATTATAATACCTTGAAGAATAATATGATTAATATTTAAATTATCTACTATAGTATTCAAGTTGCAGAATAGAGTTTAAGTAAATATAAACTCGATTATTATCTGATAAAGCCGCCGGTACACCGAAATGTTACCAAGGTTAAACTAGACTTATATAAATTGACCGGATAAGTAATTATTTATGTTAGAATGACTACTATAACTATGTGTTTAAGCTATATGATGACTGCAAATAGTAGTGTTATGTGTTATGATAAATTATTCTGATTAAAAGAATAATCTTATGAATGATAGGTTTCAGTATAAAAGATAAAACTAAGTTGTGTAAGCATCAGATCAGGCAAACATCCTTACTCTTTGTATATACTTATACAATAATCCTGTGTAAGTAAGTTATTGAATTATACTCCTGTTATATAAGTTATTAAACTCTACAGTTATCGGTCATGTATTTCAATATTAATATTTATGTCAGTTATCAAACCCTATTCGTTTACCATTACCGTAATAATGTATGATCAAAATATACTCTGTTGATAGATAGTTAAGTTGGATTATTCAAGTGCCATCACTTGGATAATGATTGTATTTAATCACATGTTGACACATACCTACTAGTTTTTGGATATGTATATGTTATTTAAAAATATCGTTGACCAGGATAGAATATTATTGTTACTCAGTTGAATTATTCTAATTCAGATTACAGATTAATTATAAACATCCCAAACGGGGAAAACTTTTATGCGCCAAAGGCGGACCAGCTGAACGATTTATCGTTCAAACAAGTAGTGTTTATCAATACAGGGCATAACGGGCTGATCACCCTCCGTGTCCGTAAGACATGACGATTTTCAGATGAAGTTCTGTTTAACCTTTTCGAAAATTAAAAATAAAATTTTATAGTTTGTTAAATTGTTTCCAAATTTATAGTCAGTACGTAGTTTTAAAAATAAAATAGAATTAATATGTTGTTCAGTGTTATTTTAGTTTACTTTACAACATTTACTTCGTTGTAGAAGTGTCGTCCAAAGAAAACATTTAAATCTTTCAAATAGTCTTTATTCATTGCTATTACTTGCTGGGCACTCAAATGCTCATTCTTGCTTTAAATTTAAATGTTTTCAGCTAAGCTAGTACGACCTGAAGGTTCCAGCAAGGAAAAAGGGAAGGGGAAGCTGAAGGAGTAGGTTAAATTATTTTGTTATGACTATTTGTAGTAAGACAATATAATATTTATTAGGTAATGTAAGACTTAAAGGTTCTCGAGACTAGGAAGGTAGATAACTTTGATATAATAATTTTGTTTAATTAATACATTAAGTAGTTGAATGAATGTTATTGTGGAGCACCGAGTACGAGTTTCAAGTACTCAGATTTGGGGGTGTCACAACAGACCTATTAAGCAGTGTTACATCATTAGGTCAATGTGCAAACTTTTTCTCGATTGAGTTAGTGTAACCATTTAAAAATACAAACTGGCGACTCTTATAGTCCAATTGTCGACATAGACATGTCGGACCTTTTTAAACTTGTTTTTTCAAACAAATCTCACCTAACATGAGAACACCAAAAGATAAGAACAAAAAGGGACAAATAAAAATCCCAATGTCGATAGGTAGGAATAAGTCAAAGTATAATTCATCATACACAATATAATATGATGATCTTAAGTCCAAGGATCACTTGTACTACTATCACTACATGAATTCCTATTGATAGGAAAGTAAAACTCCCTTAGGTATTCCTTAGCGAGCCACGTTCAGTGTACTTATTCTCCAATAAGAACCTACACACTTGCTTCAGTGTCTCCACATAAATGATCATGACATCAATCATCCTCATCCAATGAGCAAGCAACGTATGTACCAATCTATCCGGATTCACTAACCCCCAATTTAGTAATCCAACGATTGAGAACTATTTTAGTTTTAAGCTTTCTAAGAATTTAGATCTCATTAGAATGATAATCATCATTATTCTAAAAGCATTGCTTAAAAATATGGGTTTATTGTAAGACCCCAACTTATTATTAATGAAATTTAATTTTCTCTATTTATTATTTTGAAATAGTAAGGGTTGATTTGATTAATGTGGATAGTTAGGGGGTAAAATCATAAATATTTCAAAATAAGCAAGTGGTTATAAAATATTCATTGTTGTCGGAGAATATTAAAATGCTTGTCGGGGAATATTAAATGCGGCGTATGCTGACCCATGTGGGCCCATAACGAGCGATTGGATGAAGAAAGCGACAAATATAAGTTGTTTAAAAATAACAGGCGTAGTTATTCTGAGTTAACAACTTGTTGGAATACCCGGTGGTTAAAACACACGATGTCTGGCGTTGTTGCCTGATGCACTGCGGTATTGCACCAATTATTGAAGGCACTACTCGATAATGGTTCTGATAATTCTTATTCGATATTTTATTTTATTGATTCGATAATTGCTACGTTGACATTTTATATTCTTTGTTGTTTGATAATTGTCATTACAAGTATTTTTCCATTATCGAACAATAATTCATATTATCTGAATAATATTATTAGATAACATTATTGACAATGTCTAGAAAGTTACATCTAAGGAGAGGTTTGGTCATCTAATTGCGGCGCGCGATGAGGAGAGATCCTTATTGGAAAGCCCCTCTCTCACAGGAGGCTGCACAGGTTGTCAATAATGTGATTCTATAATATTATTTATGAATAATTAATTATTGATTTATATGATGAGGAAAATATTGATTTTATGAGGATATAGATGGAGAAAATTTTTAATGTGACAATTGTTGAAAATTAATATTTTATCTTTTTACGATAAAATAATTCATTTAAATATATTATTTTAATAATATATTAACGATGATATTTTTGAATGAATGTGGGATATATGAGTATATGAGGAGGAAGAGTATTTTTGTGGCATTAAATGTTTAACACATGTTTTGTGTGTTGTGGTGGACACAATTATTAATAGAAATTTGATTATAGCTTGTAAAATCGTCCGTTTGAGGATTTGGTCAATTTACATTTGGAATTTGAAAAAACTTTCTTACTATAAAGTTGTAGAAAATTGAATTTCCTATAAAAACTTCATGAGATTTGAATTTTCTGATAAAAGGCTATTTATTATGAATTATTGAAGTTAGAAGTTAAAATAATTAATTTTTGGGAGTTTTAGTTAATTATTTTGAGAAAAAACGTTTTTTGCAACTAAGTTGGCCTCACATGTGATTCAAATGGGCTGAGATCAGTTGTCTAAGGTGGGCTAAAGAAAATGTGAAAAATATATTAATATTATATTCAATTTTACTGCTTTGGTGTTACAGCATTTTCTATAAATAGGGTCTTGGGTTAGAATTGAAAATCACAATGAAGCCAAGTTTCTCTCTATTTCTCTCGATATATTGAGCGTATTCTTGTGAGTATACTTTAAGTATTGTTAGGCGGTGCAAGTTCCTTGACCTTATATACCCGTATTCAATTAGAAGTACTAATCTTTTCGAGGTAAGGGATGTTATTTTCTTCTCGAATGATATTATTTCTTGATATCATTATCTTTGAAATATTGGTTGGAACTTTTTATCAAATTTGGAACTTTTTTCATGTCGGGGTTACTATTCATGAGTTACTATTCATGAGTTACTATTCATCGATACTATTCACGAGTTCTTATTCACAAGTACTATTAAGTGAAGCGTGAAGATGTTTTTGTGAAATTTCTATCTTTTGGTGTCGGAGTTACTATTCACGTATTATACGGCACTATTCACGTATCTGACACTATTCACTAAAAAATAAAATTTCTTCTTTTTGTCCAAAATATCTATTACGGATACTAGCTTTGATTGTATCCATGTTTTGATCATTCTTGAATTTTACACCACTATGATTATTTTTGAGGTATTTTTTTTTGAACATGGATAAAACAAAAATACGAATCCTTAATCCTTAATCCTTGTCATTTTGTTTCACTTTGGATTCGTTTCTTTAAAAATATTTTCATCATCCTCGGTCTTTAAATGATGATATTATTGAATCTCTTTGGCACATAGTAGTGCAAAGATGAATGATTTCTGAAGAATATCTTTGGTAGTAGTCTGAAGATGAGCAGTGTTTAGATGAACATGACCAAGCGATGAATATCTTTGGCTGTAGTGCAAAGATGAATATTTGATTCGGATGTATATTGATTGATGTTCTGAGGGATAAAAGATGAGCGATGAACTTTTAAATTCATACATAGAAGATAGTAGTTTGCATTCTCTACTTAACTCTTCTAATGAATTATTATTTCCATTCGAATATTGATTTAAAATTTGTTGTCTATTGTATTCTATTAGATTTTTCCTGTTGAAGACTAACGATAATTTGTTGTATATTATCTTAGTCATAATATTCTTTCTTGGGCTAGTTGAGCTCACCCTTTTCCTTTTGTTCCATTTTTCTTCTCGGGAGGCGAGAATATAAGCGAGTATGAGTCGGGGTATGGAATGAAGGTTTTAGAAAGAATTGTTTAGTAGTCCTCACCATTTTTGTAAAATAATGTATCAATAAATGTGATGAGGATTTATTTGAGTATAGATATTATCTAGAAGATAATATTTGTATTCAAACTCACGATTTCTTGTTGTAATAATAAAGTTGTAGTTGTTTACGTACCATGTATTGACAACTCGAAATGGGTGATGTATACCTATTTTGGGGCGTCACGGTTGGTATCGAGCTTAGGGATATGATCTCTGGCGGAGATCGGGAATAGAACTAGGAGGGAGAGGCGAGTAAATCCTTAGCTAGTGTGTCCTACTAAGCTTATTTTTTAGTTGAGTCGATATATAAGGATATTATGTGATATATTGATTTCCTTAATTAACCCTTGTTTTATGGCGATATTTGAGAATGTCGTTGAGAATATTAACAATGGAAATGAGGCCAGTGGAGGCGCTGTACTCACCAGCGGGAGAGCGTGCAACAGTTTGGCAATGTTCCTCCTGTGAACAACACCAATTTGAAGCGAGATGATGAGCGAGGGGATGTTTAGAAGCTTTTTGCGATTCATGCAAAATCGACGAGGAGACTTCGTGTTCAAAATCTGAGGAGGAAATGATAGCAATTCACGGGTTATCACTGACCAAGCGATTCGAAAGAGTTGGGACCACGAATTTAAGGAAAGCGGATCCGATCATGGCGGAAACATGGGTCAAACAAATTACAAGATATTCGATGTCTTGGGATGCGGAGGAGAAACGAGAGGTTCCATTCGCCACCTTTATGTTCCGTGGCGAAGCGGACTCTTTGGTGGGAGTGCGTGAAGCGTACCCATCCGGTACTTTTCGGCATGTCTTGGGAAGCGTTTTAGAAACTATTTAATGACAAATACTTTCACGAAAGTGTTACGTCGTATGAAGGAAGTGGAGTTCATCAGTTAGAGCAAAACAACATGGCGGTGTCTCGATGCGAGGCAAAGTTTGCGAGTTATCGGTTTTGCACCTCATTTGGTGGAGAATGAGGAGCGTATGACACGGATGTTTCTTAGAGGTTTGAAACCCGGCATCGTCGATATCTCATTTCTCATAAACTTTCTCTCTATTCGGATGTTGTAAGCAGGCTCAATTATTAGGCGAGATAACGAGTACGGTCAATTGAGGACCCAACGAGGATCGTACCGGAGATAGCGATCAGCGAAATAATGATAACCGGGCGGAGAAAAGCAGACGGACAAAAATGGTAACCACTCTGGTGGTAATCATGGCCATGAAAATAGAAAAGCGAGTCGGGGAGGAGATTTTAAAGAGGAGATTTAACAATGATCATGTGAAAGGCAGCGGTCTTGGTGACAAGCGGTTTCTAAGGGAGGAGAACGACCACCGGTCGTATCTTATAAATCACGGGAAAGAGGACATATCGGTCAAAGCGTCCCTGACAGATTCAAGGTATGCTATAATTGTGGAAAGGAAGGACATATCGCTCGAGATTATGCGATAGTGAAACCTAGTTCGATGGGGGACGGTGACTTAAAAAACATCCCGAAAAGTCAAAGTCAGCGATTAGGGAAGGCGTTTGTTGTGGTTTGGTCATAATCGAGAAACCCAAGCGAGGTGATCACGGGTAAGCTATTTATTAATTCTTGCGAAGTTTATACCTTACTTGATCTGGGTGATACCCATTCATTTATCTCTCTGCCTTGTGCTCAGCGTTTAAACTTGACTCAGGAGAAATTAGACTTTGACCTATCTGTGGAAACTCCATTAGGAGAAACTTTCATCACATCCACATGTTTATAAATCTTGTTTGATTCAAGTTGGCACCATTACCTTACACATTGACCTTATCTCTTTAAAGATACTTGCTTTTGATGTGATTTTAGGGATTGATTGGTTAACTACTCATCATACCAAAATTGATTGTTTTCGTAAGGTTGTTAGTTTTCATATTCCTAACCAACTGTTATGCAATTCAAAACAACTAAACCATTAAAATCAATCATTTCATCATATCTAATCATAAAATTATTCGTTTATTGAAAAAAGCGGATGTCAAGCTTTCTTAGCCCATGTTATGGATTTGAATAAAGACCGTCAAATTTGAATAATATTCTGTTGTTATTGACTTTCTGGCGTATTTCTCGAAGAACTTCCGGTCTACCCCGAGCGTGAAGTTAAATTCTTTATTGATCTTGAACTGGTACAAAGCCCATTTCTAAAACCCCATATCAAATGGCTCTATTGAACTTGAGGAGTTAAAGGTCCAACTACGAGAATTGTTGGACATCGGTTTCATTAAATCTAGTACATCTCCTTGGGGTGCTCTGTTTTATTTGTAAAGAAGAAAAGGCGGGAGTATCGACTTTGTATTGACTATCGGGAATTGAACCATGTCACCATCAAGAATAGGTATCCTCTACCTCGTATTGATGACTTGTTTGACCGATTCTGAGGGCACAATTCTTTTCAAAAATCGATCTTAGATTACGGATATCATCGGTGAAGATTAGAGCGAGGATATTCAAAAGGCGCCTTGAAACTTCGGTATGGGCATTATGAATTCTTAGTCATGTCTTTCGGATTGACTAATGCTCCTACGACTTTCATGGATATGATGAACCAAGTATTCAAGGAATATTTGGATCGATTCGTTGTTGTCTTTATTGATGACATCCTTATATATTCCAAAAGTCGTGAAGATCATGAGCACCATTTGAAGTTTGGTACTCGAAAGGCTTCGTGAAAACAAACTATATGCCAAATTGAAGAAATGCGAGTTACGAGGAAGTAGCATTCCTTGGGCCGCGTGGTGTCGAAACATGGAGTATCTGTTGATCCGGTGAAGATTGAAGCAATCTGAAGTTAGAACAACAAAAAGTCGGTGGTGAAATGCGTAGCTTTTGGGCTTAAATTTGGTTATTATCGGAGATTAAGTGGAAGGGTTTTCTCGAATCGCTACTCCATTAACTTCATTAACTTCGGAAGGATACAAAATTCGTTTGGAAGCGAAGAATGCGAGAAGAGTTTCCAAGAGCTTAAGAGGAGACTTATTTGACTGCTTTGTTCTAACAATACCATCTGGTTCGGATGGATTTGTTATCTCTGACGATGCTTCGAGCAAAGGGTTAGGATGTGTTCTCATGCAGCGTGGGAAAGTCATAGCCTATGCCTCATGACAACTTAAAAGAGTATGAGAGGAATTATCCTACTCATGATCTAGAGTTAGCGGCGATCGTTTTTCATGCTAAAGATATGGAGCACTATCTATATGGGAGAAAGTGGAGATATATTGAGACCATAAAAGCCTTAAATATTTCTTTACTCAAAAGAACTCAACATGCGGCGGCGACGTTGGCTCGAGCTATTGAAGACTACGACCACACTATTGATACCATCTGAAAAAAGTGAGCGTGGTGGCGACGCGTTGAGTAGAAGATCATATCACGAGAGCGAGTGCGATGATGTCAAGTATCGCGTAGAGCCAACTTTAATAGAAAAAGTTAAGGTTGCTCGAGCCACCGAGGCCGGAGGCGATCGCGTATGAAGAAGAAAGTACAAGAAGGAGCTATTAGGGCGAGAATTGATGAAGAAGGAATACTTGAGTCCACTCTAGACTTTGTGTTCCTAACGACTCGATTTGAAGTACAAGATTATGATGGAGGCACACAATACACCATTTGCAATCCATCTGGAAGTACTAAAATGTATCGTGATCTTGACATACATTTTGGTGGAACAATATGAAGAGAGTGATTGCAAAGTTTATCTTAATGTGTTTAACTTGTCAGCGTGTAAAGGCGGAGCATCTGGTACCTAAGGGTCCATTGCAACCACTTGAGATTTGAAATGGAAGTGGGAACACATTACCATGGATTTAATTCTGCGGGTCTTCCTACGGTTTCTCGGGGCATCAATGCTATTTGGGTTATTGTTGATAGATTAACCAAGTCTGCTCATTTCTTGCCGATCTGGAGACTTATTCACTTGAGCGTCTTGCTAGTATGTAGGTGAATGAGATTGTGAGGTTGCATGGCATACTGTATCCATAGTTTTGGATCGTGACCCAAGATTCACTTCAAGATTTTGGGTTAGCTTGCAAAAAGCTATGGAGCGCAGTTCTGATTGATTCGACATACCATCCTCAAAGCAGACGGACAATCGAAAAGGACTATTCAAACTCTTGAAGATTTATTAAGACTACATGTGTCCTAGACTTCAAGAAGCGGTTGGGATAAGTATTTACCATTGGTGGAATTCTCCTACAACAACAGATTTATCGAGCAAGTATAGGTGTGGCTCCATTTGAAGCATTATATGGGCGAAAGTGTAAGCTCTCGGTATGTTGGGGACGAGGTGGGTGAAGCAACACTTTGTTGGGACCCGAGTTGATGCGTATGACTACGGAAAAGATCCAAATGATTCGACAACGTATACAAAGCGGCACAAGATCGACAAAAAGTTATCGCGGATCTTCATCGAAAGGGCGTGGAATTTAGTGTAGGGGGATCATGTATTGTTGCGAGTTGCTCCATGGAAGGGAGTTACAAGATTTGGGAAGAGAGAGAAAGCTCGATCCACGATTTATTGGTCCATTTCAAATTCTTGGCCAGAGTAGGAAATGTAGCCTATAGACTCGCGTTACCTCAAGTATGTCTACGTGTTCATAATGTGTTTCACATATCATGCTTAAATAAATATGTGAAAGACCGAACCACGTTATAGAGTTAGAATCCGGACGAGATAGCCAGAAGACTTAACGTGTGAGGAGGTACTGTCGAGATCTTGGATAGGAAGGAGCATGTCCTACATGAAAGGTCATACCACAAGTTAAAGTTTTGTGGAGGAATCATGCTATAGAAATGACACAAATTGGAAGCGGAAATGGCGAATTCACCTTTTGAAACACCGCGAAAGGAAAGCGAGGTATCTTGTAAGACCCCAAATTATTAATAAATGAAATTTATTTTCCTCTATTTATTATTTTGAAATAGTAAGGGTTGATTTGATTAATGTGGATAGTTATGGGTAAAATCACATGAAATATTTGAATAAGCAAGTGGTTATAAAATATTCATTATTGTTAGGAATATTCGTTTGGTGGTGGAATATTAAATCTTGTCGGGGAATATTAAATGCAATGGTAGCGATCTTTATTGGGCCCCATATGCGGAAAGCGATTGGATGAAGAAAAGCGACAAATATAAGTTGTTTATAAATAACGGCGTAGTTATTCACAGATTAATCTTGTTGGAATACCCGTGGTTAAAACACACTAATCTGGCGTTGTTGAACGATAGCACGCAGTATTGCACCAATTATTGATTCTTACGTAAAAAGGCACTACTCAATAATTGTTACGATAATTCTTTGTTAAGTATTTTATTTTATTGATTCAATAATTCTTTGCGTTGATATTTTATATTCTTTGTTGTTTGATAAATTGTCATCACACGTATTTTCCATTATCGAAGCAATAATTCATATTATCTGAATAATATTATTAGATAACATTATTGGCAATGTCTAGAAAGTTACATCTAAGGAGAGGTTTGGTCACCTAATTGCGGCGCCCGATGAAGAAAATTCTTATTGGAAAGCCCTCTTTCTGAGGAGCTGCACAGTTGTCGATATTGTGATTACATAATATTATTTGTGAATAATTAATTATTGATTTATATGATGAGGAAAATATTGATTTTATGTGGATATAGATGGAGAAAATTTTTAATGTGACAATTGTTGAAAATTGAAATTTTATCTTTTTTCGATAAAATAATTCATTTAAATATATTATTATATTTTAATAATATAATAATGGTGATATTTTTACAACGAATGTGGGATATATGAGTATCTGAGGAGGAAGAGTATTTTTGTTTGCAATAAATGTTTAAAACATATTAAACATGTCGGTGGACCCCATTTATTGGTGAAATTTGATTATAACTGTAAAAATCGCCCGTTTGTGGATTTCGGTCAATTTCTATTTGGAATTTGGAAAAACTTTCTTCTGCAAAGTTGTAGAGAATTGAATTTCCTATAAAAACTCGCGAGAATCGAATTTTCTGATGAAAGGGCTATTTATTATGAATTATTGAAGTTCCGAAGCTCCGAAATAATTGATTTTTGGAAGTTTAAAATATTTAAAATTAGAAAAACGTTTTTTTCATTATGGTGTGTTACACATGTGGGTTGAATGAGCTGAATTCAGTTCTTGGAAGGTTGGTGTAGGAAATTTTATTATAAATAATAATATTATATTAAATTTTACTGCTTTGGTGTTCTAAGCATTTTCTATAAATAGGGTCTTAGGTTAGAATTGAAAATCACACGAGAAATTGAAGTTTTCTCTCTCTATATTATCGGCGTATTCTTGTGAGTATTTTGAGTATACTTTGAGTATTGCTATCTGGTGCAAGTTCAAGTCATAGCCTATATCCTGTTTTTTTATTTAAGTCTTGTCTTTCGAGGTAAGGGATGTTATTTTCTTCTCGAATGATATTATTTCTTCAATATCATTATCTTTGAAATATTAGTTGAAACTTTTTATCAAATTTGGAACTTTTCCATGTGGGTTACTATTCATGAGTTCTTATTCACGAGTTATTATTCTATTCAGTACTATTAATGAAGCGTGAAGATGTTTTTGTGAAATTTCTATCTTTTGGTGTCGGATTTACTTATTCACGTATCGGCACTATTCACGATCTCTTCAAGAATCTGGCACTATTCATCGAAAATGAAAAATTTTCTTTTAAGTCCAAAATATCTATTACGGATACTAGCTTTGATTGTATCCATGTTTTGATCATTCTTGAATTTTACACCACTATGATTATTTTTGAGGTATTTTTGGGCGTGGATAAAACAAAATCTGAATCCTTAATCCTTAATCCTTGTCATTTTGTTTCCTTTGGATTCGTTTCTTTAAAAATATTTTTCATCATCTCGGTCTTAAATGATGATATTATTGAATATCTTTGGCTGTAGTGCAAAATGAATGATTTCTGAAGAATATCTTTGGTAGTAGTGCAAAGATGAGCAGTGTTTAGATGAACATGACCAATGATGAATATCTTTGGCACATAGTGCAAAGATGAATATTTGATTCGGATGTATGTTGATTGATGTTACAGGGATAAAAGATAGACGATGAACTTTTAAATTCATACATAGAAGATAGTAGTTGCATTCTCTACTTAACTCTTCTAATGAATTATTATTTCCGCTGCGAATATTGGTTTAAAAACTTGTTGTCTATTGTATTCTATTAGTTTTTTTCCCTGTTGAAGACTAATGATAATTTGTTGTATATTATCTTAGTCATAATATTCTTCACTGGGCTAGTTGAGCTCACCCTTTTCCTTTTTGTTCCATTTTTCTTCTCAGGAGGCGAGAATGTAGCGAGTACTAGTCGGGGTATGGAATGAAGGTTCTAGAGAGAGTTGTTTAGTAGTCCTCACCATTTTTGTAAAATAATGTATCAATAATTATGATGGGGATTTATTTGCATGTGATATTGTCTAGATGGCAATATCTCGTATTTAAACTCACGATTAATATGTTGTAATAATAAAGTTGTAGTTATTTTTGTACCATGTATTTGGCGACTTCGAAATGGGTTGGATGGAATGGACCTATTTTGGGGTGTCACATATCCTCACCTTTTGAAACACAGAGGTGCGTCGTCGATTTAGAGGACGAAATTTCATAAGGAGGGGAGGTTGTAAGACCCCAACTTATTATTAATGAAATTTAATTTTCTCTATTTATTATTTTGAAATAGTAAGGGTTGATTTGATTAATGTGGATAGTTAGGGGTAAAATACATAAAATATTTCAAAATAAGCAAGTGGTTATAAAATATTCATTGTTGTGGGAGAATATTCATTTGGTCGGGGAATATTAAATGCGGCAAATGCGGTATGACCGATATGTGGGCCCCATAACTTGAATGCGATTGGATGAAGAAAGCAACAAATATAAGTTGTTTAAAAAACTAGCGGCGTTATTATTCTGAATTAACATTTGTTGGAATACCCGGTGGTTAAAACACGATGTCTGGCGTTGTTGAGCAGTAGCACTGGTATTACACCAATTATTGAAGGCACTACTCAATAATGGTTCACGATAATTCTTATTCGATATTTTATTTTATTGATTCAATAATTGCTTCGTTGACATTTTATATTCTTTGTTGTTTGATAATTGTCATTACACAGTATTTTCCATTATCAGACAATAATTCATATTATCTGAATAATATTATTAGATAACATTATTGACAATGTCTAGAAAATTCTGTCTAAGGAGATGTTTGGTCATCTAATTGCGCGCCAGATGAGAGATCCTTATTGGAAAGCCCCTCTATCACAGGCTGCACGGTTGTCAATAATGTGATTACATAATATTATTTATGAATAATTAATTATTGATTTATATGATGAGGAAAATATTGATTTTATGAGGATATAGATGGAGAAAATTTTAATGTGACAATTGTTGAAAATTAATATTTTATCTTTTACGATAAAATAATTCATTTAAATATATTATTTTAATAATATATTAACGATGATATTTTATAATGAATGTGGGATATATGAGTATATGAGGAGGAAGAGTATTTTTGTGGCATTAAATGTTTAACACATGTTTTGTGTGTTGGTGGACCTGATTATTGGCCGAAATTTGATTATAGCACATGTAAAATCGCTTGGTTTGAGGATTTCGGTCAATTTTTGTTTGGAATTTGAAAAAACTTTCTTACGCAAAGTTGTAGAAATTGAATTTCCTATAAAAACACTTGAGATTTGAATTTTCTGATAAAAGGCTATTTATTATGAATTATTGAAGTTACGAAGTTAAAATAATTAATTTTGGGAGTTTTAGTTAATTATTTTGAGAAAAACGTTTTTTGCAACTAAGTTGGCCTCACATGTGATTCAAATGGGCTGAGATCAGTTGTCTAAGGTGGGCTAAAAAAAATGTGAAAAATATATTAATATTATATTCAATTTTCTACTTTGGTGTTCTAAGCATTTTCCTATAAATAGGGTGCTTAGGTTAGAATTGAAAATCATAACAGAAACTGAAGTTTCTCTCTATTTCTCTCTCGATATATTGAGCGTATTCTTGTGAGTATACTTTGAGTATTGTTAGGCGGTTGCAAGTTTCCTTGAACTTATACCCGTTCTTCCAAATTTAGAAGTACTAATCTTTCGAGGTAAGGGATGTTATTTTCTTCTCAAATGATATTATTTCTTCAATATCATTATGCTGAAATATTGGTTGGAACTTTTTATCAAATTTAGAACTTTTTCATATCGGGGTTACTATTCATGAGTTACTATTCACGAGTTACTATTCATCGATTACTATTCACGAGTTCTTATTCACGAGTACTATTAATGAAAGCGTGAAGATGTTTTTTGTGGAATTTCTATCTTTTGGTGTCGAGTTACTATTTACGTATCTGGCACTATTCACGATATCTGACACTATTCATCGAAAAATAAAATTTCTTCTTTTGTCCAAAATATCTATTACGGATACTAGCTTTGATTGTATCCATGTTTTGATCATTCTTGAATTTTACACCACTATGATTATTTTTGAGGTATTTTTTTGAACATGGATAAAACAAAGTCTGAATCCTTAATCCTTAATCCTTGTCATTTTATTTCCTTTGGATTCGTTTCTTTAAAAATATTTTCATCATCCTCGGTCTTAAATGATGATATTATTGAATATCTTTGGCTGTAGTCTGCAAAGATGAAAGATTTCTGAAGAATATCTTTGGCCGTAGTGCAAAGATGAGCAGTGTTTAGATGAACATGACCAGTGATGAATATCTTTGGCTGTAGTGCAAAGATGAATATTTGATTCGGATGTATATTGATTGATGTTACGGGGAATAAAAGATGAGCGATGAACTTTTAAATTCATACATAGAAGATAGTAGTTTGCATTCTCTACTTAACTCTTCTAATGAATTATTATTTCATTGCGAATATTGATTTAAAATTTGTTGTCTATTGTATTCTATTAGATTTTTCCTGTTGAAGACTAACGGTAATTTGTTGTATATTATCTTAGTCATAATATTCTTTCTTTGGGCTAGTTGAGCTCACCCTTTTCCTTTTTGTTCCATTTTTCTTCTCGGGAGGCGAGAATATAAGCGAAATGCGAGTCGGGGTATGGAATGAAGGTTTTAGAAAGAATTGTTTAGTAGTCCTCACCATTTTTGTAAAATAATGTATCAATAAATGTGATGAGGATTTATTTGAGTATAGATATTGTCTAGAAGATAATATTTGTATTCAAACTCACGATTTTCTTGTTGTAATAATAAAGTTGTAGTTGTTTCTGTACCATGTATTGACAACTCAGAATGGGTGATGTATACCTATTTTGGGGGCGTCATATTTATCACATATTATAAAGCAGCATCATGTAGATAATTAAAAACCTTTAATAAATTAATACTTTTTATTAATAAATGAATAAGATTGTTATAAAGTATATGCTTTATCATTAAACATGATTGGTTTGTGTGTATACTACTTTCAATCACCCATTTGTAATAAATTCAATCATCACGGCATCTCATACCCTTCTTCTCTAAGTGACGATTATCCTACTGTTGGATAAGCTTCAGTAAATGGATATGTAATGTTGTTCTTGAGAGTCCACTATCTCTACAGTGATTTCCCATCTTTCAATGATTAATATAATCAAATGAAAGTGCCAGAACATATGTTTAGATCCAAGATGAGACTTAGGAACTATTCCTAGTTCTGTAATGAACTTTTCATCCAAACAATCAACTTGTAGCTTCATTTATAGCTATATACTTTATCTTTATCACTAAACCAGCAACTCTTTGCTGTTTAAAACCTTTTTAATTCATTGCACCACCGTTCAAGGTAACACTTTACCTTAAAGTGTATTTTCTGTCGTCTTAGTCTGTCTGAAAAAAACTCGAGTCTATTAAGCGCTCTAGTTTTAATTCAGACCCACCATAAACATGATCACATCCTTAGTGTCGGTTAAGTACTTTAAGATGTTTTTCACTGTCTTATAGTGATCTTCTCCAGAATATGACTGATCGACATCAGGTCTCGTATATTTTATTGCATACATGATTGTCACTCATGCGATCTCTCTTTTTAGGAGTCTATGGGGACTATTAAAAGAAGTACACCACATGGCTCATCAACATGAGACATCTCTTGGAGTTTGCCATGTTAAAAGACCTTAGCATCAAATGAATATACTTTCCTTGGGTTAAGCCAAGCATCCTCTTAAATATATCTTTATAGATTTGTATCCCCAATTAAGATACTCTTCCTAAATCATTCATAGAGGAATGTTTAGATAATATTATCTTTACTGATTGTAGCATTGGTATGTTATTCCTTATCCGTAGTATATTAACATATAATACTAGGAATATCATGACGCTCCCACTGACCATTTTGTACACATTAGGATCATTCTTGTTTTTGATAAAATCAAACTCTTTTGATTATCTCATCAAAATGAATGTTCCATTTTTGAGAAGCTTGCTTCAATCCATTTCTATGAGTGTCTACAACTCTTACCTCATCGTATATAACTGGATCATCATCATCTTCTATGATGTGTACCTCATTATCATCTATGATAAATCCATACCTCCTAGGTATCTTCGATACTATTCCAGATTTATAATTCAGTTGTGGTACAATAGGTCTATTTATTTGAACTCTTCAAGATCTATTATCCTCCCACTGGCCCCTTCAATGATAAACACCTTTATCTTAGAAGGTAGCATGTTTCACAATAAACACCCAAGCTGAGTAGGATTATAGAACATATACCCTAAAATTACTTTAGGATGTCCCACAAATCTGCACATGTTAAATCTTGTCCCAAACTTATTCTTTTGAAACCTTTTCACATAAGTTGGACAACCCCTTACCTTAACATACTTAAGATTAGGAATCCTCCCTGTCCATAACTCTTATGGAGTCTTGGGGTCGAATTTTGAGGTTACCTTTTTCGTAGATATGCAGCCATTTCTAGGGTATGACCCCAGAAGGATAATGAAATGCTGGTAAAATCATTATGGACCGCACCATGTCCAACTAGGTATAATTTTTCCTTTCAGATACATTAATCAATTATTGTGTATCAGGAGGTGCCCATTATAAGAAAACCATTTGAGATGATCTAGAAACTTATTGCACAAGTATTTATTCCTTGATCTAATCAAAGAATCTTAATACTTTTTAAATTAGTTTCACTTCTGAATTCTTTGAACCTTTCAAATAATTCATAATTGTATTTTAGCAAATACACACATTCAACTCTTTGAATGATCACCTCCTTTTCTTATACTAGTTTGTTCAATTTGCAAAATAATTTTTCACGTAAGTCAAGTACAAAAAATCCATTAAGTAATATTTCAGTTCTATACAAAACATTATTATTATAAATAGAACAACAATTGTTCTTAAATATAATACCAAAGATTTCATTGTCCAACAATAAAATTGAAATAATGTTTCTAACGAGAACTATAATACAATAACAACTTATTAACTTCATAGACTTGCCCGTAGGCAATACTAAACAATAAGTTACTATGGCTAATGCAACAACCTTTGCTTTATTTCCCACACATAAGATTAACTATCCCTTGTTTAGCTTTCTAATTTTGTTTGGTTCCTTTATAAATCTATATTTATGAGAACTAAAGTCGGTATCCAATACCCAAGTAGAACCTTGACTTAAAGAAAAATTTATTTTAATAATGAACAAAACTGTATTTGTAACCGAAACTTCACTAAACTTCTTCTGGCTAGCTTCTGCAAGATTCTTCTCACAGTTTCTTTCCAGTGTCCAGGCATTATTAAATAATAATATTAATAATAGTAATAATAATAATAAGATTCCTCTTATTAATTTATATTTAATATTTTTAAAATATTAAATAATAAATATTAAGCTACTTAATTTATTATATCACCATAGATTAAATTAAATATACTTAACTTATTATTACGATTTTGCCATTTACTTCTTAAATAAATATTCTTCTTTTTCCGATGTGACCCTTTAGGTTCTTCATAATAAACCGGTTGTGAATAAATCAATTAAAACAATTCTAATCTTATTTAAATAAATAAATTAAACTATTTATTTATTTAAATAAATAATATTTATTCTCCAATAGGGATAAGCCTCCCTAGCGATTAACGACTTTTCAGATAATATAAATTTCAACATTAATCATAAAAGAACCTTTGAGTAAATAGTATCGTACAATTTAATCTTTCCACCATATAATGTCCCAATTAAATATAAGACATGGAATTACTGTCAAATCTTATTTTATTTAATTATATGTATTTTGACTCTTAAATGCACAACTCCAAATAATGCAAATTAAAAACTCCTTTCTAATTTCATTTTGCCTTAGCCAATGACTACAGGGTTGTCATTTATCGAATCACATAGGATATTTCTCTTCTTTTACTAGAAGCGGTAGATTCTTTATTGATCATATATTATCTCCATGTACAACTTATTATACCCAAGCATAACCTTTGATATACCCTAAGGGTCTTAAGGAATAAGTCAAAGCATAATTGATCATACACAAGATACTATGATGATCTCAAGTCCAAGGATATCACTTGTACTACTATCACTATAGCAATTCCTACTGACAGACAAGTAAAACTCCATTAGGTATTCCTTAGCGAGGCACATTTAGTGTACTAATTCTCCAATAAGCACCCACATACTTACTTTAGTGTCTCCACACAAATGATCATGAGATCAATCATCCTCATCTAATGAGCAAGCAACGTGTGTACCAATCTATCCAGATTCACTAATCCCAAATTTATTAATCCAACGATTGGGAACTATTTTAGTTTTTAAGCTTTTTAAGAATTTAGATCTCATTAGAATGATCATCATCATTATTCTAAAAGCATTGCTTAAAACTATGGGTTTATCACATATTATAAAGCAGCATCATGTAGATAATTAAAAGCCTTTAATAAAATAATACTTTTTATTAATAAATGAATAAGATGTTATAAAGCATATACTTTATCATCAAACATGATTGGCTCGTGTGCATACTTCTTTCTTTCGCTATAACATTTCGAGTTTCCACAAGGGCTTTATAGAGGGCATACTTTAATAAATCCAAATTTTATTTGTAATTTTAAATATTTATTAAATTAAATAAATATTTTTAATTGATGTGTTTGTTGTTTAGTAGATATTTGTTGGATTATTTATCGGTAAGTAAATAATTATGAGTTATATTAATTTAATTAAGACAAAGGAGTGAGGAATTAAATTTATGAGATAATACTTTAATTTAATTTAATAATTAAAGAGTTGATAAGGATTATATGAATTGCTATAACGTTGCTTTAAATTTAATTTAATAATTAAAGTGATATGTTAATTTATGAAATAAAATTATAATGAAAATTATAATTTTGTGGAAATTAGTTAATTGGAGCTTTGTTTAATAAGTTGTAATTAGTTTTATTTAATTAAGATTGGATATGGAAGTCCAAGTAAATAATGTGGGACAATAAACTATTGTATAAATGATTTATTAGAATAAATTAAAGGAGTTTTAAATGGATATAAAAATAATTAATTATTCACAAATAAATATTTCCTTCATTTATATCCATATAAAATAAATATTTCATTATCATATAAATCAATAATTAATTATTCAAAATAATATTCTTGAATCCTTTATGACAACCAAGTAGAAAAAGGGGGCTTTCAGATAAGGATTTCTCTTTATTGGCGCGCAATTAGGTGACCAAACCCCTTTTCTAGACAAAAATTTCATAGACATTGCCAATAATGCTATCTAATAATATTATTCAAATAATATGAATTATTGATCTGATAATGGGAAATACTATGCAGTGACAATTATTGAAACAACAATAATATTAAATATCAAAGTAGCAATTATTGAATCAATAAAATAAAATATTGAACAATAATTATTGTAACAATTATTGAGTAATGCCTTCTTATGTAAGAATCAATAATCCAAAAATACTGTACAATACTGTGTGCTACTATACAACCACACGTATTACTGTATTTTAACCACTGGGTATTCCAATAGTGTTAACGGTAACAACTACGCCGTTATTGATAAAAACTCAAATTTATCATTTTCTTCATCTGACCGTTTTTCATTATGAGGCCCACAAATGGCTGCGCCATCGTACGAATATTCCGTGACAGCAAGAATATTCCACGACTAAAAGAATATTTCCCGACAACAATGAAAATTTTATAACCACTTGACTATTTTGCAAAATTTGCACATTTTACCCATAACTAACCACATTAATCAAATCCATTGCTTACTATTTCAAAATAATTAATAGAAGAAATTCAATTTTATTTATAAAAAGTTGGGGTCTTACAACCTCCCTTCCTTATGAAATTTCGTCCTCAAAATTGATGTACGTATCTGTTATGTCGAAGAGGTAAGGATACCTCACTTTCATTTCTGATTCTAACTCCCAGGTCATTTCTTCAATAGCATGGTTCCTCCATAAAATATGAACTTGTGGTATAACCTTTGTGTGTAGGACATGCTCCTTCCTATCCAAGATCTTGACAGGTACCTCCCCATACCTTAAATCTCCGGCTATCTCGTCTGGTTCTAACTTATTAATGTAGTTTGGGTCGTCCACATATTTACGTAATATCGATACGTGAAAAACGTTATGAACACGCGACATACTTAGCGGTAAGGCGAGTCTATAGGCCACAGTTCCTACTCGGTCAAGAATCTCAAATGGAGCAATAAATTGAGGGTTGAGATTTCTTCTCTTCATCGACTCTTACTTCTAGAATAACGCATTCTTGTACTTTCTTCTTCATATTCATCAGTTCTGGGTCTGTGGCTTGAGCAGCCTTAACTTTATCGATTAAAGTCGATTTTACGCGTATATTTGACATCATCACATGGGTCTTTAGAGTCTTTAAATCTATCTCTATCATTTATAAATTATACGAAATGAGTTTTTTTGTTCGACAATATCGCACTCGTACTCGCATACGATCTTCTACTCAACGCGTCAACTACCACGTTCGCTTTTCCAAGATGATATTGTCAGAACATGTGCTGAAATGAGTTTCCTCATGAGTTCTTGGAAGCTCTTCTCACATTCCTCGCTCCATTTGAATTTTGTATATTTACGAGTCAACTGAGTTAATGGAGTGGCAATTTTAAAAAATCCTTCCACGAATCTCCGATAATAAATAGCTAAGCCTAAAAAGCTACGTATTTCGATTACTGACTTAGGTTGCTCTCAACTGTGACTCATATCCCAATCTTGGATAGCACGTCACAATGGCACCTATCAGTTTACCACCACACAAATATAGCGTCCCCTACGAAGAGTCTGGCTTCAGTGTATTCCACAAAGGAAGTCACCAGATAGAGGCTCGGGTACCAACTCTTGTAGTTAGGTTTTTAACTCCTGAAGTTCAATAGGAGCTATTCGATATGATATTTTAGAAATCGGTTTTGTACCAGGTTCAAAGTCAATATAAAATTCATTTTCACGCTCTAGGGGTAGGCCAAGAAGTTCTTCAAGAAATACATCAGGAAATTCACTAACAACAGAAATATTATTCAAATCTAACGTATTTTTGTTTAAATCCATAACATGGGCTAAGAAAGCTTGACATCCATTTGTTAATAAACGAATGACTTTATGGCTTGATATGACAATGATTGACTTTAGTGGTTTGGTTGCTTGAATTCGTATAATAGGTTGGTTAGGAATATGAAAATCAAAAACCTTATGAAACACAATCAATTTTAGCAAGATGAGTGGTTAACCAATCAATCCCTAAAATCACATCAAATGCTAGTACCTTTAAAGATATAAGATAAATAGGTAATGTGATGGTCTAAACTTGAATCAAGCAAGATTTATAAACAGTGGATGTAATGAACCTAACGAAGTCTCAACAGATAAGTCAAAGTCTAATTTCTCTGAAGTCAAGTTTAAACATTGAGCACAAGAAGGAGAGATAAAAGAATGGGTAGAACCGGTATCTAATAAGGTATAAACTTTGCAAAAAATTATGATTAACTAACCCTTGATAATTTCGTTCGGTTCCTCGCTTTTTGGGAAGTTACAAAAAGCGCTCTCACTTGAACCACCGATTTTAACTTGCCTGGGACAGCCTTTGGTGTCATCATTTTCGCTAAAATTGACTTTCGCTATAGGGTATATTCCACCCTCAACTACTTCATCGTACTCCTATTTCATGATCAGAATCATTAATCTTCGATCCATATCGAATTGGGGTTGACCGCAATGTACAGGGTAATTCAAAAGATGTTGGGTTCACCTAATTGTTGTCCAAAAAGAGAAATACATATCATATAGTTTAGCCTTCTTGGATCGAACTTCTCTTTCCACAATATCAACGCGTCGTGCGACTTTTACCCATGCATCCTTCATTCTCACTCGTTCAGTTGTTTCTTCTTTCATCTGATCCTTGACATTTGAATTCTTAGATTCCATCTTTATCATCTTATACTCTGCCAAAGAGTGCTTCTATTCAAGAATCACATATCGGGTAACACAAGCTTGAATTATTGCATCCTTTTGCTCCACGACCACCTGCCATTCTCCAGCCTGCTCTTCTAACTCATGTATACAATTTTGCAATTCTACATTTCGATCATAAATTTCTCCTAATAAATCCTCCTCAGGTTCCTCTTCTTCCTCACTCTCAGCTGCTACCTCTGTGACTAGCTCGGGTGCAACTATTAATTCTTCACTCACCACATGGATATCTCTAATTTCTTCTTCGCCTGACATCGCATTATCCTGGTCAGTGATTAGAGGTATCTCCACGGTCTCATTCACTCCATTGTTAATATTTTCAGCTGCCATTCTCAAATATTGCCACAAAACAAGGGTTAATTAAGGAAAATGACATACCACATAATACCCCTATATTCTGACCAACCAACAAATAAGCTTAGGTAGGACACACTAGCGAAGGATTTACTCGTCTCCCCCTCCTAGTTCTATTCTATGATCTCCGCCAGAGACCATAACCCTAAGCTCTGATACTAACTGTGACGCCCCAAAAATAGGTATACACAACCCATTCTGAGTCGCCAAATACATGGTAAAGAAAACAACTACAACTTCATTATTACAATTGTCGTGCAAAATACGACAACACATATACTGTGAGTTAAAATACAAATATTATCTTCTAGACAATATCCACACTCAAATAAGTCCTCATTACAATTATTAATACACTATTTTACAAAATAGTGAGGACTACTAAAACAACTGACTTGAAACATCACTCCACACCCCGACTAGTTCCCGCTATATTCTCGCCTCTTGAGAAAAAAAATGGAACAAAAAGGAAAAGGGTGAGCTCAACTAGCCCAGTAAAGAATATTATGACTAAGATAATGTAGAACAAATTATCCTTAGTCCTCAATAGGGAAAAATTTGATAGAATATAATAGATAACAAGTTTTAGACCAACAACTGCTGCGAAAACAACAATTCATTAGAAGAGCTAAGTAGAGAATGAAATCTATTATCGTCTAAGAATTTAAAAGTCCATCATCAATATTTCTCCCTGTAACATCAGTCAATATATATCTTGAATCAAATATTCATCTTTGCACTACGGGCCAAAGATATTCATTTGTATCACCAGTTGGTCATGTTCATCTCAACACCTGTCCATCTTTGCACCACGACCAAAGATATTCATCAGGTAATCATTCATCTTTGCACTATAAGCTAAATATATTTAGTTATATCATCATTTAGGACTGAGGATGATGAAAAATACCTTAAAGAAAACGAATCCAGTGAGATAAAAGGACAAAGATTAGGGATTCGTACTTCGGTTTATCCAAGTTCCAAAATACTCCATAATAATCAATTGTGGAGCAGAATTCAAAAATAAAGATCAAAACATGGATACAATCAAAGATAGTAACCTTAATCGACATCTTGGACAAAGAAAAAGAAAATTTAATTTTTCTGTGAATAGTGTCGTATTCATGAATAGTGTCGTATACGTGAATAGTTTCGTATATGTGAATCGTAACCCCGACACGAAAAGGTAGAAATTTCATAAGAAAAATTATACTTCGTGAATAGTACCGTATTCATGAATAGTGTCGTATACGTGAATAGTAACCTTGACATGAAAATGTAAAAATTTCATAATAGAATTCATACCAATATTTTGGTATAATAATATTGAAAGAAATAACATCATTTACGAAGAAAATAACATCCCTTACCATCCCTTACCTTAAAAGAATACTACTTCTGGCTGAAATATCGGATATAACGCTGAAGGAAACTTACATTAAATAACAACTCTCAAAGTATCTAAATACTCACAAAATACGCTCGATATTATAGAGAGGGAAAACTTCAGATTCTGGTGTGATTTTAAATTCTAACTAAGCACCCTATTTATAGGAAAATGCTAGAATGCCAAAGCAGACTTAACCTGCTACCTGGTGGCTTTATTTGCTACTACTCATGCACACCACTTTTGAAATAAAATTTCAGCACATTTCTCACCAACCAAAAGTGGGGCCCACCCATTCTAGAAAATCTCCACCAAAATATTTTAAATTTAAACAATATTCAAAAACTTCAATAATTCATAATAAATAGCTCTTTTATCTGAAAAATTCGAATCACATGTCTATTCCATAAGAAATCTAATTCTCTACAACTTTGTAGAAGAAAGTTTTTCCAAATTCCAAACAGAAAATGCCCGAAATTCACATACAAACGATTTTTAATACCTTCATTCCGATAAAATACTGATAAAACACCTCAACATTAATTCTTTCATTTATATCCACATAAAAATAAATATTTCCTTATCATATAAATCAATAATTAATTATTTACAAATAATATTACAGAATCACAATTATGACAACCAGATCGTTCCCAGGAAAGAAGGGGGATTTTTGATAAGGATTTCTCCTTACTGGAGCGCAATTAGGTGACATGTGACACCCCCAAATTTGGGTATCTTCCTACCCAACAGATGGTGCACCATGGTGCTACAATTCACACAAACATTTAATCGAAATGCCTCAAAAGAATGAATATGTCTTATATATAATGCAACTCGCGCTGTGGCGATTCTTGTCGGATCCTTCGGTTTGTTCAGTCTTAGCTGGATTCATATGGTTCAAGCAAGAATGAGCATAACTAGCTCAGCAAGTACAACAATTCTATTTAACAATATGCTTGAATTATACAATTTATATATCTTCAATAACTGAACAATAGTTATGAAGTACTATCGATAATTTAAAATAGCACTTCTCTTTTCTTTAAAACGTTTTACAATGACAATATTCAGTAAAACATAAATTCCGGTCCAAGACCTTGAGCATTTCATACTTTCTTTGAAAAAGACATCCTGGCACTAAGTCCATAAGTCCGGCATTTCTTACGAGCACGTCTAGGTGATCAACCTATAGTACTCTATGTTGATCAACACTACATTCAATAAACGTATGTACGTTTAAGTTGTGGCAACCTCACGTGCCTGTCGTTTGACGACAAAATATTTTAGCATACTCAGTCTTTATTTGAAAACCATACCAACATAGTTTGGCAAAACATTGATAATACTTCGATAGATTATAAGAAATCCCAACAATTTAAGTCTAGCCGAAAGAATTGGCTTTGACTTCATCATACATCAATTCATGCGTAAGAATACATGAATCATAAAGCTTATCTAGATTGAACTTAGACAAGGGTTAGAATACTTGCCTTCAGCGTCTACCACTATTATTATGCATTCACTTTAAGTCTTTAAGGTCTCTACAATAGATGATCACATAACATAACACATTAGGTCATGAATGAATATACATGGGTCCTAATGAATCTTACCCTTCTTCTCAATCTAATCATGTATTAGACTTGTTACTATTGGTTCCGGCTTTCCGATATCGTTCACCTTGTCATTACGTTCATGTTTGATTACTTATCTTCAACCTTTATGTATCATAATTAAGGTTTAACAATTCTTTAACAATGTTATAATTAAGCTTTACTTCGTTGTTAATCAGTTACCATTCTTGCTCTACTTACAAACCTACTTCACTGCCAAAACTCTAAGGTTGGCGTTGCGGCACCAGTTATTACTATACAACTCGCGTTGCAGCGCGGGTTAGCAGTGTGTATGGCCCGGACTCGGCACTGCAGCGTGAGTCCCAGTTCTATATGTCGCGCTGTGGCGTGAATCCTTAGTAGGTCGAGACACTATACGCACGCTGCTGACGGCGTCACACATTGGCCTTGAAATTTGGCATGCATGGCGCCAAACTCCTGCGTGCACCAAACAGTTACAAATTTATCTTTGCATAATGAATTTCCCGAACTCCAAATTTGATCATTTTAAGTCCGAATTGGCTCGTTCAAAAGCCATTAGCTCAAAAATCACATACTCTACGTGTTCATGCAAGAATTTTACATTTTCGACTTTGTTAACTCAAAATTTACCTATAATTTCATTTTTAATGAAAACGATAAACGTTCGTGAACGTTCAATGCTTGTTTCTTCGTTTTAAGTTAAAATTCAGTCATTTTCGAGTCTGCAACTCTGTAATGCCAAATAAGACCTGTTCCCATCTAAAACCAACATTTCTGAGCTCAAAATCAAAATTCGACTTTTAATCCGAGAATTTCACGAATTTGACGATTATCGTCTAATCGTGTGAATTTCGGCATAACTTCGTTACTTATGATTTGTTCATCATTTCAAATGGATTATTTCCATCATATTGACATCCCAACATACATAATATCTCAACTTATTTTCATGATAAGTTATTACTTGTTCTTCGTGAGCTTATACCTTATCAAAGTATAAACTACATACAATTTCATTTCTTATGACTTATAATGGATTAAGTCTTCTAACCATCATTCTCACATCTCCTTTTCATACAAACTTCTTAAGGTAAATATATGACAAGTTCATATATGTTCTTTATAAGTTCATAACTTATTTAAGTTTGAATTAGTTATTAATGACTTATACGGCTTAAGTTCATTGATTATTCATTCTCTTATCAACCTACCATAGAAGAGTTGGAAGATTAATGGACAAGAGTCTTACCCTTGATGATCACTTGAATCTTTCTTGTTCTTACTACTTTCTTCAAAGTCTAACTTTTCCTAACTTATTATCTCTAACCAATAAGAACTTTGCAAGTTGAAAGTTGTTGGAAGAAATGAGCAACCAACAAATGAAATCAAAGCTGTCTATTTATAGGATTGCTAAGGTTAGGGTAGTTGAGTCTTTAAACCAATCCCACCTCCTTTAATCACCTCCTTACTATTCTTTTATTGTACCCCACAACACTTATCCATTACTTGATCATCACAACTCTTACTTGGCCACCAAGATCATCCATGTGATCATGGGTTGCCCCATGGATCAACCTTGCTTTGAACTTTAGGCCCATTTAGCTTACTTATGATTTGGACTTTAAGTTCCATTAATCTCATCTTATACTTTGGGCTTGCATTAACTTGTGCTTTACCATTAACTTCTATTGGACTTACACTTCCTACACAATCCAACAAATCAATTTCATTTGGCTTAAAGCCTTATAACATATTGCTTATGTATTATTCTCGCATTCTAACTTGTATACTAATTCATAATATATGATGCTTCATCATTCATACATACTCATATAATACATCGTGTCATACTCGTATTCATTACCTCGTACAATACATACGTATCATATGATCATCACATTAGCTTCTAACACTTTATTTTTCCTTAACGTTCTCAAATTAATTCCGCGTACAAAAAATTACGTTTTCCATACTTGAATTATTATTACATAATCCATCTCACCTCGATATTCTATTGTTACATATTTCTCGAAAATTCAAAAATAATTCCCAAGCAAAAATCAATAAATAGTGTTTTTCAGAAAATTTCTCGAAATTTTTTTGTTTTCGACTTGGAAATTCAAACACTTTAATTCTCTTACGTAGTTGAAATACTACGACGTTTCGACGTTTCTAGGTTATAGAACGACATTCATCTTACTAACTCATAGTAATAACAAATAATATAATTTTATTTATTATTTATTAAATAAAAGTATCTTACAATGGATCCGAATTTATGGGTCGTTACATGACCAAACTCATTTCCTAGACAGAAATTCCATAGACATTGTTAATAATGCTATCTAATAATGTTATTCAAATAATATGAATTATTAATCTGATAATGGGAAATACTGTGCAATGGTAATTATTGAAACAACAATAATATAAAATATCAACTTAGCAATTATTTAATCAATAAAATAAAATATTGAACAGTAATTACTGTAACAATTATTGAGTAGTGGTTTCTTACGTAAGAATCAATAATCCAAAAATACTGTGCAATACCGTGTGCTACTGTGCAACCACACGTTGTGGCGCCCCCAAATTCGGGTTACCTGACCCCAAGTTTGGTGCTCACGATCCACAACATAAATACATCTAACTACGCATTATATATAAATAGTAATACATAACTCATTAACAAATATTGTTAATACATTAGTCCCAGGTCGTCTAACCTTAACATTACAAACATACCCCTTTAGTTATACAAAAAGGGTTTATAAACATAACATAATAATAATATTATTCATAACTAATTTATCACTATGCCTTTTCCTTTGTCCTTCATAGCACCTCCTGCCACTTCGTTCCTAGCTAAAAAGTTTTATATAGCAAGGGTGAGCAAAAAATTTACCCCGCAAGTTAAGATATACAATGAATGTACAAGAATCAAAACAACAGACTATCTATTTTGGTAGAATAACACCAAAGTTCGGGGAACTTTAAAATAGCTGAAGAAAGCTTTAATAACTAACAGGTCTTTTTGCATTCTATGCAACACAATAATCTAATAATGAAAGATTACAATGCTTTCAAAGTTTCTATGATATTCTAATGGATAATCAAGAATCAATTCTATGCAATAACAAAGTGGAATGTTTTCCAGATTTAGGCTGAGTGATCACAAAAGATCTAGAACTTCTCTTCTCGGGTATTTATCAAAGTTGTACTTTGATATATACGCAGGTTGTAAGACCCCAACTTTTATGAATAAAGAAATTTTTTTCTATAAATATCATTTTGAATAATTACGGTGTTGATTTGTTATAATATTAAAGTTATGGTTAATATTTATAAATTTTGCAAAGTAAGCAAGTTGTTATATAATATTCGATTGGTCGGGGAATATTCGTTTTAACAGGGAATATTCGTACGATGGCACAATTGGTGGACCCCACAACGGAAGTATTGTCGGAATTAGAAAACGACAGAAATATCTTTTTATAAAAATAACGGCGGAAGTTTTACCGTTAACTGTTGAAGTAACCTAATGTTAAAACTACGATGTCTGGCGTGGTTTGCATAGTAGCACACGGTATTGATTATTGATGCTTACGTAAGAAGTCACTAAGTTATACTCAATTATAGCTACAGTAATTGCCGCATCATATCTCTCATAGTATTGATTCAATTATTGTCACAGTAATATCTTATATTATTAAATCAATAATTAAGACGACAAAGTTATTAATATTATTATTTGTAATATTGACGATGTCTAGAAGTTCTGTCATGGAGAGGTTTGGTCAACTAATTGCGCGCCAATAGGGAGAAATCCTTATTTGAAAGCCCCCTCTTTTCTGGGAACGACCTGGTTGTTAAATATTGCAAATTATAATAATGATGATAAATGTTGTTAAAAATATTAAGGGGATTTTTATGAAGTATTTGATGTAAATTATGCTTATTTTATGGACCCCCATTTACCTATTTTTCAAAATAATCGGTAGAAAATTATTTAATATAATAAAGGTGGGGCCACATGTGGGGCCCACTAGAAGAAAAATGAATCTGGGAGGGCGGAGTAATCTAGTGATTGTCACGGGTGGTTAAGGAAAAAATGTCATAGTTATATATATATATATATATATATATATATATATATATATATATATATATATATATATATTAGACTTTGTTTTTTATTTATATTACTTTGAAATTCATGGCCTGACATCCAAAAACTACATCCGTGAAAATTTTCTTTCGGTGCACCGTGATCAAACAGTACGTCTTTCATTCTCCTATAAATAGGATGCCTTAGTTAGAATTGAAAATCACACCAAAATCAAAGAATTCTTCTTCTATAATCTTGAGCGTATTTCTTTAGAGTTTAAAAAAGCTTTGAGCGTAGAAAACAGTGCAAGTTTTCTTCAAGAATATCCTCGCTATACCAGTTGGAATACTCTTCTTTTTAAGGTAAGGGATGTTATTTTTGTTCAACAGTCGCTTTAAATAATATTTTCTTCCATACTCTAGAGTATGTAAGAAATATTATTTTGTTTAAGATTTCGAATTCTATACTGGTTTTGTTAAAGTTTTGGCTTCTAAACTCCATGAAATTAGTAGAATATCCTTGATATTTGCGCTTCATCCAGTATCTTTTCATGGAAATATTATTCTGAGCATTCTTGATAAGTTTTAACTTTTTCATGCCGGAGTACTATTCACGGGGTTACTATTCCCGAAGTACTATTCACGGGGTACTATTAACTTGAGTACTATTCACCTGGGGTACTATTTATGATAAAAATTGATTCGTTTTTCGGTCCAAATTATTTTTGGTACAATATTATTCTTGAATTTTACTCCATAAAGCAATATCATGTTGACAATTTAGATGTTATTGATTTCTGGATAAATTAAATTATAAATCTTTAAAAATTTATCCTTGAACTTGTTTTATTGAATTCTTATATCATTGTCATCATCCTCATGTTTATATTATGTTGAAAGTCATTTGTGGCCTGTAGTGCATAAATGGATTTGGTATGATTATGACCAAGAATTATTCGGTATAATCATGATCGTAATGTTATAAATGATGTGGTAAAAGTCCTCATTGGCCCGTAGTGCATTGATGGATAGTTGTTGGCATGATGATGACCATTGATGAATACACGAATATCCTTGGCCCGTAGTGCATGGATAATTTGTGGTCGTGATAATAATGAATATCCTTGGCCGTAGTGCAGGGGTGATTCGATGATGTGGATTATTTATTAAGCTGAGTCTCGGCGATAAAAGTGATGGAAAAACCTTTTAAATCATAGAAGATAGTAGATATCATGCTCTACTTGACTCTTCTAATGGATTGCTTGTTCCGCTGCAGTTAAACTTGATGTTTACTATATTTTATCAGTTTAACACTGTTGAAGGCTAACGATAATTTATTCTACATTATCTTAGTCATAATATTTCTTCTTGGGCTAGTTGAGCTCACCCTTTGCTTTCATTGTTCTCTTGAAATGAGAATATAGTTTTGGGACTAGTCGGGGAAGCGGAGTGATGGTCCGGATGATAGCATTAGTAGTCCTCACTATTTACGTGAAATAGTGTGATAATAAATGTATTGAGGACTCCATTTGAGTTTGAATACTGTCTAGAAGACAATATTCGTATTAGAACTCTCAGTTTATGTTTTGTCGTATTTTACACGACAGTTGTATTATTAAGTTGTATTTGAATTTTGTACCATTTATTTGGCAACTCAACATGGATGATGTATACCTATTTTGGGGGCGTCACAGTTGGTATCAAAGCTTAGGAATATGATCCCTGGCTAAGATGTGAGATAAAATCTAGGAGGGGAGAAACGGGAAATTCCTTCGCTAGTATGAGCTACCTAAGTTTATTTGGTATTTAATTGGTCGGTCAGAGTATAGGGATAATATGTGATATGTCAATTAACCTTTATTTTGTGGCAGTATTTGAAAATGACATCCGAGAATATTGAGAATAGCAATGGAGTACATGAGACCGTTGAGTCACCACAGATCAATAACTAGGATAATATGCATCAGGAAGGCAACAATCCTAATGCAAACAACAACACTGACCAAATGATGAACGATGGGATGTTCAGAGGCTTCATGCAATTCATGCAACGACAGGCGAAAGAGACTCCTGTTCAAAATACAGGTGGAAACACTGGCAACTCTCGGACGATCACCGCTAAACAGTTCAAGGAGCTGGGACCACCGGAGTTTTTTGGAGAGCCAAAACCACTTAAGGCGGAGACGTGGATAAAGCAGATCAACAAGATATTTGATATCTTGGGATGCTCCAAGGAGCAAAAGGTTCCCTTTTCCACATTCATGTTGCGAGCAGAGGAAGATTACTGATGGGAATCTGTAAAGCGTACTCAACCTGCCGCATTAAAGATGTCTTGGGAGAATTTCCAACAACTATTAAACGACAAGTACTTTTCCGAAAGTATTCGTCACATAAAAGAGGTAGAGTTCATTAAACTAGAGCAAAACAACATGACTGTGTCACAGTATGAAGACAATTTTACCGAGTTATCCCGGTTTGTGTCCCACTTAGTTGATAATGAGGAGAGAATGACGCGGATGTTTCTAAGAGGTTTGAAACCTGAGATATGTCAATACCTTATCTCTCACAAACTGTGTTTGTATTTAGATGGTGTAAATAGGGCTCAGTTATTGGAGCGCGATAATGAGTCAACCCAACCAAGAGAGAGCAGCCAACAAGTCGATAATACCAGTGGTAGCAGTCATTGAAGCGGTGACAACAAACGTAAAGGGAATCAACATGCCAGAAATGGTAACCACTTCGGTGGTAATCATGGCCAAGACAATAAAAGTGGACATTTCAAGAAAAAGAGATTCAACAATGATGGAAAGACATCAGCACCAGCACCCGTTGTTAAGGAAGGAGAATGATCACCTATCATATGCTTCAAATGCGGAGGGGAGGGACATATTAGTCCAAACAGTGCACACACAGCAGTCCAAAATGTGTTATAATTGTGGAAGAGAAGGTCACCTAGCTCAATTTTATCATTCAGGGAAGGAAAGTCCAGCTGGGATGGAGGCACCAAAGGTCGTTCCAGAAAAGTCAAAACCAGTAGTTCAAGGGGGAGTGTTTGTCGTAACCTCCCAGAAAGCAAGGAACCCGAACGAGGTCATCACGGGTAAGCCTATCATAAACTCTAGAGAAGTTTATACCTTATTTGATACCAGTTCTACCCATTCTTTTATTTCTCCTACTTGCGCTCAATGTTTAAATTTAACTCTGGAGAAATTAGACTTTGACTTATCTGTTGAAACTCCGTTGGGAGAAACCTTTATTACATCCACTGTTTATAAGTCTTGTTTCGTTCAAATCGGTACCCTCACATTACATGTCGATCTTATTTCATTGAAAATACTTGCATTTGACGTAATTCTAGGGATTGATTGGTTAACTACTCATCATGCAAAAATTGATTGTTTTCATAAGGTTGTTAGCTTTCATATTCCTAACCAACCTATTATATGAATTCAAGCAACCAAACCATTTAAATCAATCACTCTCATCTCAACCTATAAAGCTATTCGTTTATTAAAAAATGGATGTCAAGCTTTCTTAGCCAATGTCACAGATTTAAACTAAAATACGTCAAATTCGAATGATATTTCTATTGTTAATAAATTTCCTGACGTATTCCCTGAAGAACTTCCTGGCCTACCCCCAGAGCGTGAAATTGAATTTTGTATCGACCTTGAACCTGGTATAAAACCCATTTCCAAAGCCCCATATCGAATGGCTCCTATTGAACTTCAGGAGTTAAAGACCCAACTGTAGGAATTGTTAGACATTGGCTTTATTCGTCCTAGTACGTCTCCTTGGGGTGCTCCTGTTCTATTCGTAAAGAAGAAAGATGGGTGTATGCAACTTTGTATTGATTATCGAGAGTTGAATCATGTCACCATCAAAAATAGGTACCCATTACCACGTATTGATGACCTGTTTGACTAGTTACAAGGCGCCGAATTCTTTTCAAAGATCGATCTTCATTCTGGATATCATCAGTTAAAGATTAAAACCGATGACATTCCAAAGACAGCTTTCAGAACTTGGTACGGGCATTATGAATTCCTAGTCATGTCTTTTGGATTGACTAATGCTCCTGCTGCCTTCATGGACATGATGAACCGAGTATTCAAGGAATATTTGGATCATTTTATGGTTATCTTTATTGATGACATTCTCATATATTCCAAAAGCCGTGAAGATCATGAGCAACACTTGAGGCTGATACTCCAAAAGCTTTGTGAAAACAAGCTTTATGCCAAGTTGAATAAATGCGAGTTCTGGCTTGAGGAAGTTGCATTCCTTGTGCACGTAATATCAAATCACGGAATATCTATTGACCCGACAGAGATTGAAGAAATTCAAAGCTGGGAACAACCTAAGTCAGTGACCGACGTACGTAGCTTTCTCGGCTTAGTTGGTTATTATCGGAGATTCGTAGAAGGATTTTCTTTAATCGCTACTCCATTAACTCAGCTGACTCGAAAAGATACAAAATTCGGTTGGAGCAAAGAATGTGAGAAGATATTTCAAGAACTCAAGAGGAGACTCATTTCAGCACTTATTTTGACAATACCATCTGGCTCGAAGGGATTTTCCATCTACAGTGATGCTTTAGGTAAAGGGTTAAGATTTGTTCTCATGCAACATGGTAAAGTCATAGCCTATGCCTCACGACAACTCAAAGAATATAAGAAGAATTATCCTACTCATGATCTAGAGTTGGCAGCAATCATTTTTGCACTAAAGATCTGGAGGCATTACCTGTATGGAGAGAAGGTGGAGATCTATACGGATCATAAAAGCCTCAAATATTTCTTTACTCAAAAGGAACTCAACATGCGGCAATGACGTTGGCTTGAACTGTTGAAGGATTATGATCATACCATTCAATACCATCCTGGAAAAGCGAACGTAGTAGCTAACGCATTGAGTAGAAGATTATATGCGGGTACGAGTGCGATATTGTCAACGCAAAGGCCCATTTTATATGACTTGCAAAGGATGGAGATAGAGTTAAAGACTCTAAGGACCCATGTGATGATGGCGAATATACGAGTAGAATCGACTTTAATCGATAAAGTTAAAACTGCTCAAGCTATAGACTTGGAACTCATACGTATGAGGAAGAAAGTGCAATAAGGTGCTATTCCGAAAGCAAGAATTGATGAAGAAGGGATACTTCGAGTCAACTCCAGACTTTATGTTCCTAACAATTCTGACTCGAAGTATAAAATCATGATAGAGGCGCACAACACATCGTTTGCTATCAATCTTGGGAGTACCAAAATGTATCGTGATCTTTGACACACATTTTGGTGGAGAAATATGAAGAGAGAGATAGCGAGATTTATCTCAAGGTGTCTAACTTGTCAACGAGTCAAGGCAGAGCATCAAGTGCCAAAAGGTCCATTGCAACCACTTGAAATTCTAGAATGGAAGTGGGAGCACATTACCATGGATTTTGTTACTGGTCTTCCCAAGGTTTCTCAAGGCATAATTGCGATTTGGTTCATTGTTGATAGATTGACCAAGTCTGCTCATTTCTTACCAATACGAGAAACTTATACACTTGACCGTCTTTCTCGTATATACATAAACGAGATTATAAGATTGCATGGTATGCCAGTATCTATAGTTTCTGATCGAGACCCAAGATTCACTTCAAGATTTTGGGTTAGTTTGCAAAACTGTTATTGGCACGGATTTACGATTTAGTTCGGCATATCATCCTCAAACGGACGGGCAGTCGGAAAGGACCATTCAAACTCTTGAAGATTTATTAAGACTTTGTGTCCTTGACTTCAAGGGAAGTTGGGACAAGTTCTTACCATTGGTGGAGTTTTCCTACAACAACAGTTATCAAGCAAGTATAGGCATGGCTCCATTTGAGGCATTGTATGGAAGAAAGTGTCATTCTCCAGTATACTGGGATGAGGTGGGTGAAGCAACGTTGTTGGGACCGGAGTTGGTACGTATGACTACAGAAAATATTCAAACGATCCGACAACGTATAAAAACCTCACAAGATCAACAAAAGAGTTATGCTGATCTTCATCGAAAGGACGTGGAATTCAATATTGGAGATCATGTGTTGTTACGTGTTGCTCCATGGAAAGGAGTTACGAGATTTTGAAAGAGAGGAAAGCTCAATCCTCGATTCGTTGGCACATTTTTAATCCTCGATCGAGTAGGAACTGTGGTCTATAGACTCGCCTTACCGCCAAGTATGTCTCATGTTCATAACATTTTTCACATATCCATGTTACGTAACTATGTGGAAGACCCGAACCACATTATTGAATTAGAACCAGATGAAATAGCGTAAGATTTAACGTATGAAGAGGTACCTGTTAAAATCTTGGATAAGAAGGAACATATTCTACGCTCCAAGGTTATACCTCAAGTCAAAGTTTTATGGAGAAACCACGATGTTGAGGAAATGACCAGGGAGTTAGAATCTGAAATAAAATCAAGGTATCCTCACCTCTTCGTCATACCAGGTATGTACCCTAATTTTGAGGGCAAAATTTCATAAGAAGGGGAGGTTGTAAGTCCCCAACTTTTATGAATAAAGATAAATTTTTCTATAAATATCAGTTTGAATAATTACGGTGTTGATTTGTTATAATATTAAAGTTGTGGGTAATATTAATAAATTTTGCAAAGTAAGCAAGTTGTTATATAATATTCGATTGGTCGGGGAATATTCGTTTTAACGGGGAATATTTCGTACAATGACACAATCATTGGTGGACCCCACAATGGAAGTATTGTCGGAATTAGAAAATGACAGAAATATCTTTTTATGAAAATAACGGCGAAAGTTTTACCGTTAACTGTTGAAATAACCGGTGTTAAAAGTACAGTAATACGCGTGGTTGCATAGTAGCACACGGTATTGATTATTGATGCTTACGTGAGAAGTCACCCAGTTATACTCAATTATTGCTACAGTAATTGCTGCACTATATCTCTCATATTATTGATTCAATTATTATCACAGTAATATCATATATTATTAAATCAATAATTGAGACGAGAAAGTTATTAATATTATTATTTGCAATATTGACGATGTCTAGAAGTTCTATCAAGGAGAGGTTTGGTCACCTAATTGCGCGCCAATAGGGAGAAATCCTTATTGGAAAGCCCCCTCTTTCCTAGGAACGACCTGGTTGTTAAATATTGCAAATTATAATAATGATGATAAATGTTATTAAAAATATTGAGAGGATTTTTATGAAGTATTTGATGTAAATTATGCTTATTTTATAGACCCCCATTTACTCATTTTTCAAAATAATCGGTAAAAAATTATTTAATATAATAGAGGTGGGGCCACAAGTGGGGGCCACATGTGGGGCCCACTGGAAGAAAAATGAATGTGGGAGGGGGGAGTAATCTAATGATTGTCACGGGTGGTTAAGGAAAAAATGTCATGGTTATATATATATACATATATATATATATATATTAGTGTACCTTGTTTTGTTTTTATTAATATTACTTCGAAATTCATGGCCTGACATCCAAAAACTACATCCGTGAAAATTTTCATTCGGTGCACCGTGATCAAACAGTACCTCTTTCATTCTCCTATAAATAAGATTCTTAGTTAGAATTGAAAATCACACCAAAATCAAAGAATTCTTCGTCTATAATCTTGAGCGTATTTCTTTAGAGTTTAAGAAAGCTTTGAGCGTAGAAAACAGTGCAAGTTTTCTTCAAGAATATCCCCGCTATATCAGTTGGAATACTCTTCTTTTTAAGGTAAGGGATGTTATTTTTATTCAATATTTCCTTGAAATAATATTTTCTTCCATACTCTATAGTATGTAAGTAATATTATTTCGTTTCAGATTTCGAATTCTATACTCGTTTTGTTAAAGTTTTGGCTTCTAAACTCCATGAAATTAGTAGAATGTCCTTGATATTTGAGCTTCATCCAGTATCTTTTCATGGAAATATTATTCTGAGCATTCTTGATAAGTTTTAACTTTTTCATGCCTCAGTACTATTCACGGAGTTACTATTCTTGAAGTATTATTCACGGGGTACTATTCACTCGAGTACTATTCACCCGTGGTACTATTCATGATAAAAATTGATTCATTTTCGGTCCAAATTATTTTTGGTACAATATTATTCTAAAATTTTACTTCACAAAGCATTATCATGTTGACAATTTGGACGTTATTGATTTCTGGATAAATTAAATTATAAATTTTTAAAAATTCATCCTTGAACTTGTTTTATTGAATTCTTATATCATTGTCATCATCCTCATGTTTATATTATGTTGAAAGTCATCTGTGGCTTGTAGTGCATAGATGGACTTGGTTTGATTATGACCAGGGATTATTCGGTATAATCATGACCGTAATATTACAAATGATGTGGTAAAAGTCCTCATTGGCCCGTAGTGCATTGATGGACAGTTGTTGGCATGATCATGACCATTGATGAATATACGAATATCCTTGGCCCGTAGTGCACGGATAATTTGTGGTCGTGATACTAAAGAATATCCTTGGCCATAGTGCAGGGGTGATTCGATTATGTGGATTATTTATTAAGCTGAGTCTCAGTGATAAAAGTGATGAAAAACCTTTTAAATCATAGAAGATGGTATATATCATGCTCTACTTGGCTCTTCTAATGGATTGCTTGTTCCGCTGCAGTTAAACTTGATGTTTATTATATTTTATCAGTTTAACACTGTTGAAGGTTAACGATAATTTATTCTGCATTATCTTAGGCATAATATTTCTTACTGGGCTAGTTGAGCTCACCCTTTGCTTTCATTATTCTCTTCAGGAAATGAGAATATAGCTAGGACTAGTCGGGGAACGGAGTGACGGTCCAGATGATAGCATTAGTAGTCCTCACTATTCTGTGAAATAGTGTGATAATAAATATATTGAGGACTCCATTTGAGTTTGAATACTATGCAGAGAAGATAATATTCAGAGAACTCTCAGTTTATGTTTTGTCATATTTTACACGACAGTTGTATTTTTAAGTTGTATTTGAATTTGGTACCATGTATTTGGCGACTCAAGATGGGTGATGTATACCTGTTTTGGGGGCGTCACACAGGTGTATCAGATAACCATAAAGATTAAATCATACCCCTCTGCAAGCATAACAAGTGATCAGCTTTATTATACCCTATATTATGCATAATACTTAAAACGCGCGCAAAGGTCGAATATACGACCAAAAATATTCCCTTTATATAAAAGGTTGTTCTTCTCAGTCTTTGAATCAGAATTTGATTTAACAACAAAATACGATGATTTCAATATTTAATCTCTTCTCTTCTCTTGTCTTCTCAAACTTATCAAGTTTTTTTTTTCATCTAGACGAAACAATTGGCATTAATTTATCAATAATAATTGAATTCTCTTCTCTTCTCGAACCTATCCAGTTCTAACAAATGTTCGTCTTGCTAGAATAATTAGCTAAGACATTTTTCAACACGATTCAACAATAGACAGGAATTATCTGTACTATTTGCATTCACTAATAGATTCTACGGATGTGAATATCCAATAACAATTATTTGACAAATATATACTCTCAGAATGACTAATTCAATTTGAGTTAATAAACATGCACTAACTGCGAATAATCAACAATAAATTCTCAAATGTGGTCTAATCAACAATAATTAACCACCATAATATTTGAACAAATATAACTCAAGGTTGAGTTAAGGAAACTTTCCTTCCACGTTTATTACTGCTACACAATAAACTTATCTGCATTCCAAAGACATATAACCAATAATATCGGTCTCACAATTAGCACAATATTTCATAACGCACAATACTATAATTCACAGTCAAAACTTCTCATAAACACATTACCACATAGCCACATCAGTGTTTATAACCTATATAAACACTTATCAAGTCTAACTAGTTCATGCGGTTGGACTTGATTATTCTCGATGTATCTTTGGTCACCCTATCCGACAATTAACACTTGTATTGTCAACTAACCTCGGTCACTAAGCTTCAATATTATATTAGATAAGTCAAATATCATTTATAATATTTTTCAAAAGCTTTTAATAATTTTCTTACAATTATTATAATTTATAATAATTTTTCAAACACCGGAATCATTTTTAAATGATTTAAATATCAAATAATCATATCATCATTAATATTTAATAATATAAAATATTAATGACATACTTGTCAAAATATTAAAGTTATTATTAATAACTTAAAATATTTTAAATCATCAATATTCTACTTAAATGTTTTTTAAAGTAATTAAAATCATTTTGAAATCATCACCATTAATATTTATATATTAATGAATTTATCATCAAAATATTAAAAGTCGTTAATTACAACTTAAAATATTTTTATATCACTTTTCTCATTTTTAAATGATTTTTAAATCAATAAAACCATTTTCTATCATTTATTTAATATAATATTTAAATAAATCTAATATCATTAATATTAATTTATTAATGAGAATTCTCCAAAAATATTCAAAATTATATTTTATAATTAAAAATATTTTCTAACACTTTATTCTTATTTAAAATGATTTTTATAATATTAAAATTATTTTCTCTAATTTATTTAATATACTAATTAAATAAATTAAATACCATTAATATTTAAATAATTATAAATATTAATGAAAAATATCCCAAATAGTCAAAAATTATTTTTCATAATTTAAAATAATTTGTAAAACCATTTTTGGTAATTTTTTATAATTTATTTTCTATTTTTAATCATTTTTTAGAAATTAGGAAAATAAAATTATTAAAATTGTCGCTATAGGATATATCGACACTTTTCTGTCGTCTTAGGTGTTCTTGGCATCAAGAACACTGACAACTCAGTGTTTAAGGTGCTCGGTTTGACTACTTGCAATTCTCATTTATATTTGTTTCTGGGCTGCCTTAGGCTTCAATCATGTAATACACATGTAGTACCACTAGTACAAAACCATAAGAAGACAACACTTAAAAGATAACGTTTTTATAAAAAAACGTTATGGTATGTTTTTTTTACAACGTTTTTTAATAAAATATTGTAAATACATATAAAAAAACGTTATATATTTATAAGGGCAATTTTTAATTTTAAATAGATAACATTTTTTTAAACAAAACGTTATCTATATAAAAAAAACACGGAGCAAAATCCTCAAACCCTTCTTTAAAAAACACGGAGGCCTGGAGTTGGGTAAGAAAAAAAAATTGTCGTGCCTTTGTTCCGTTCCCTTTTTCAAAATCTTCGAACCCTAACTCCAGCATTTTACTCGTTCGCTTGTGTTTTAGGCTTAGTACTAGTTCACAGCTCGCTACTTCTATTGAATAATTTTGCTAGGGTTACCATTTTTTCAATTTTCTCATCCCGATCGATGAAACTGTAATTCAATCGAGAAGAAGAAGAGAAGATAGTTAGTGTTTGTTCGAAGAAGATGGTGTTCCAAATGCAGCAACGCGGGATTCAGGGGATGCTAAGAGAAGGGCATAAACATCTCTCTGGACTCGACGAAGCTGTTCTCAAGAACATTGATGCTTGCAAACAACTATCCACCATCACCGGAACTTCTCTCGGTAACAATGGTTGGTATTACTCGAATTATTTACTACTTTGCTATTTTCTCTAAGATCTCTCTTCATTGGTAATGTACTGCTAAAATTTTCTCTAAGATCTCTCTTTAAGAATAGTGTAATTTTGCTTCTGAATTGTTTGCATATATTAGCTGTAATTTACTTCTCTGTTTATTTATAAATTCTTCTCACCAGTACATCAGTACTGCAGATTGAACCTCATGACTATATGGCCAAACTTTTTGATCCAGTTGTTCTGTTCAACAACATCTTGATTAATTTTGATAGAGACATCTGGGGTTATATCTCCTTAGGTTACTACAAGCAGGTGAGCATTCTGATATCTTATTAGACTTTATACTTGAATTTTAAGGGAAAACATTAACCAAGACATTGTACACTGTTAACCAGATAACAAAGGCAACAATGCCTCACAAGGTGAACCCAATAGATTTTCATTTCGAGGGAATATAACTGGATTTTTTTTTACTTAGATACCTCCTCATAAACCCACCCTTGTAGATATAGATTATTTTGAATGGATTTATTACCTCAACAACTAGTTTGTTTTTTGAATGGATTTATTAGTTATCCTGGGAGAGTAGTATTGATTGGTTGTTCTTTTTTTACAGTCTTATTCGTTATTGTTCGATTCACTGAGGCGGCTTGAATTGATGACTTTGTATGTCAAAGTTCTGAAGCAAGACCAAGTAGATAGTTTGACTTCTGATGAGTATAGTTGTATAGGAATGCTAATGCTGTGGTAGGTTCTGTTTAGGTCAGGACCTTAGTTCAGAAAAGCTTCAAGGAAACATTAGATGAAAATGATATCCTGATTTCACCTGCGGCTCCATCCACTGCTTATAAGATTGGTATGTGCTCATTAGAAAAGAAATTTACTTGATGACCTTCTTACCTATTTAACTTGTTTTTCTTTTTTCCTCCCCTTCCTCTTCTCCCTTTTTGCTTAGTAGAACAATTTTTACCGGGCTCTATAATTGTTTCAGGTGAAAAGAAAAATGATCCATTGGCAATGTATGTTGGTGACATCATGACAGTAAGTCCAGCATTTCTAGGTCCCTTTTTATAACTTTCTCGACTTTTTGGTGTTTATTACACTGGTGATTTAGCCACTTGGCTTGAAGAATAGAATCCATTTCACCTGCTAACTCTTTTTATTTCTATTTTTAGAGGACAATATAAATAAAACTTATTACATGCTTAGTAGGCTAGTTATTAAAATTTTCTGTTCTAATAATTGTTTAGAGGTTTAGATGCTTCACCAATATATGGCTTTTGGAAATTATAGCTCTGCAGAAATTCAAGTTGAGAACATTCAAGATATAGATGCATAAGATATCGACGACTCAGTACTGTCCTAGAATGAAATTGTTCAGACAATTGTTCCACTTTGTCATTGGGTGGGAAATTGATTTTGGTAGTTCACCTATTTTGAACACTCATGATAAAAAAATTTTACAGATGTACATTCATTTAGTTAGCATCTATAGTATTAGATTCGTGGAGTCGATTTCATCTACTTAAAGATTTGTGTCCCAAAAACTTAATTTATTCTATTGATTAACTCAGGTCAGCAAGGCACTTCTTGTTGAATTTGCTGCTGCCAAGAAGAAAACACACCATTTAAGGGACTGGTTTAGGATGATTAAATGCATTAATTAGTAAAGTGTAAACAATTAAAATAAACTATTTATAAGTTTAAGAAATGATTAAGATATTGTGGTAATATTAATGATATTAGATTATGAGATTATTAAGTGATTTATAACATTTGGATTAAGGTGTTATGAAATCATTGATTTATGAATCTTACTTTTGAAATTAAATGCAGTTGTTGATCATATTATTTTTATTATCATATATAACATTTTTATAATCTCGGTGATAAAATTTCTTTTTGACTTAAGTGTAATGATGGGTAGATTATTGGTGTGATCGTGACTATAGGTTCTCTTTGGCCAGTAGTGCAAAGATGAATTGTTGACTGGTGTGATTATGATCATTGAATTTACAATTGAATATTTTTAGCTTAAGTGCAAAGGTGAATTAATCAACATAGTTATAATTATGGTTTATATAAATTCTGATATGATTATGTATTTATTTGAGATATTAATATCTTTGGCCTCAGTAGGTCAAAGATGAATTATTGATGAATATCTTTGTACGTAGTGCAAAAAGATGACTTCTTCTTGAATATCTTTGGCATGTCTTCGCAAAGATGAACTGTTAATGAATATCTTTGACCCGTAGTGCAAAGATGAATTTATTAGTATGATTATGAACAGGAACTGTGATTTGGTATAACCATAATCTTTGATGTTTCAGGTAAAGACAGGTGATAAAAATTATCTTCGTCCTAGATGAGAAAAGGAATTTGGAACCACAAATATGATTATGAGTTATTCATATGATTGTGGACAGGAACTGTTGATTGATGTTACATGGATAAAATATTGTTGGTGGACTTTTAACATAGAGAAGATAATAGACATTATGGTCTATTTGACTCTTCTAATGGATTGCTCGTTCCGCGACAACTATGGTTGAAAAGTTTTATCATCTACCATATGTTCTAAATCTCTGATTTATTACTGATGAAGGCTATTGATAATTTAATTATCTTTAGTTATGATATTTTTTACAGAGCTAGTTATGCTCACTCTTTTGCTTCACAATTCTTTTCAGGTAATAAGAGTGTTGCCTGGTCGAGCGGGGATACAGGGGAATAGAACGGTGGTCTATAGTTGTTGAGGTTCTCCCTAAATAGGTGAGGTGAACCCAACTTTGGAAGGGTGTTTTGTCACTATCATACAAGATGTCTAATGACCTACGAGTTATCATAAAGACGAGGTCAGTGCACATCCACTTCATCGAGTATATCTACGAGCACTACCTATATGATCTTGGAGTTTGGTTGAAACATAATGTTCAATTGCAGATGGTGGAGATAGTTATATATCAAGAGAAGACTCACCATTGGAAGGAACATGATAGTAATCTTCTCGTTTTTCTTTGGGGTCTACTGGATCAACCAAGGATAATTCTCTGGACATATGATATCTATCATAACTTAGATTCATGGCCTCTTATGTACGAAGGTTTTCTTGAACATTTCCCAAATATTTTAATTTTTAAAATAGTTATTGACTGTACTTTTATGTAAGGTATCACTGTGAGGTGCTGTCCATAGTTGGGACATGAGTCACAGTTGGTATTAAAACTCACAGTATATGTGTTGTTGTATTTTGCACGACAATTATAGTAATAAAGTCGTAGTTGTTTTCTGTACCATGTATTTGGCGACTCGGAATAGGTTAGATGTATTGGATCTATTTTGGGGGCGTCACAGATACATTGTGCCCTAAGTCATTCTACGCTATGCCCAAGGCTTAATTGGACTCAACTGCGCCGAAAGTATATCAGGTGTGACTGCTTTGACCTATTTTAGTAAAATAAGCATAACTTTTTCATACGAACTCCGATTGAGGTGATTCAAGATGATTCAGAACGAGGACAAATAGACCTAGAACTTTTAATATTAAAGGTTTTCAATTTGAGGTTGGGAACAGTAGTCGAAATGGTAATCTTTGTGACTGATGTGTATTCAGAGGCAATCAAAGGGCGTCGGACATGTACATACACAAGTATAGTGATGTCGACGATAATAGATGTTGTTCTAAGTTATAGAAAATGAATATTATGAAGTATAATAATGCTTAATATTAATAAATGATGTATTAGATAAGTTGTATACGCATACTAAGCACACACAAGAGAGGCAAATTGGGCGTGTGACGAATAAATTTCGAAACGTCGTGATAAGTGATAATGAACGTAAAAAGTGTTTTGAATCAAATGAAATGAATATTATAAGATATTGAATAGTGTTAATATAAACCAATAAGTAGTCCTAGCAAGACTTAAACATTTGAATGAACTTCAAATATGAAATATAGTGAGAGGTAAGTTGAAAGTTAACACAATCAAATTGAACATTGTGTATCTATGATAGGAATGGTTATGAGATGTAGAGTAAATTTTACATTACAACTACTATGCGTTGCTATGTGACTAATAGTTAATGTGAATGGTTATATAATTGTGTAGGGCACGTGAAGTGCAAATATCTGTAAGCTGTTAAACTGTTATTGGTAAACAACGATCAAGGCAAGTCTTTCAGTTCTTATTTGCTATGTGAATTTGATTGTTTTAAATCTTTATTGCGAAGATCATGATGTGTTATATATATGTCGAATGTATGAAATGTTAAAGTCAACTTATGACTACGTTGATTGAGTAAAGCATGCTGATTAAGTAAGGAACTCAATCTTTATACTTGTTATATGAACTGTAACATGTATGTTATGTTAGTCCAATGTTTATGAGATATATGTTGAGCATGTTATTATGTGCTATGTGATGCATGAAAACTATTAGATTTTGCTGGGCTTTCGAGCTCAACCTTGCAAATAACCATTTTTGCAGGTTAAGGATTGAAGGTAACACTATGTACTACTTGAATAACATGGATCAGAAATAATACACGAAAATTAATATTTTAGCTAAAGTTGTTATTTCTTTATATCATGATTAAGATTCATGAGATGTACTAAATGTTTTATGATGTATAATTTTATGTTGAGTTATAAAGCTAATGTTAGAGTTATCAGATATGTAAAGGTTATCGGATTGAAATGTAAAATTTTATAATAACAGTGATAAAGTGTATCATAAAATAAGATTGATTCAAAGACATATAGATGATAAAGGTTTTGATTTAGGGAATTAAAGTAAGAAGACAAAAAAGTTTAAATTATTTCGCATTATACAAAGTTTAACATCGAATAATGATGTAAAATCAGAAGGTAGATGTGTTATTAACGACCGAAGTTAATAATTAAATTGTATGAATTTTGGGGTCGTTACAGTTGGTATCAAAGTTGTAGGTTATAAACCTTAGGTAGGAGTACCATAGGCTATAACCTTAGAGAAGAAAGGTGAAGATAATGAAAGAATAAGTTCAAGTAGAGTTTGAATAATAAGAAATAATTTAAGAAATTTATAAAGAAAGGATTAAAACATGCGTGAGAGGATTCAAAGAAGAATCTCGCTGAGTTATAAGGAGTATAAATGTGGGGTTACCCAACTCCAATAATAAGGATGTAAGGTGATAATAAATAGACAATGTCTATAAGAAGAGAATGATAAAGAAGTTAAGAATTAAAAAGTTATATTTAAGTGTGGTACAATTGTACTCTTTAATGGTTGATGTATGATATCTGGGCTAAACGATTCCTTCATAGATTGGAGGTATATACGAACTAGCAGCTTGGCACCTAGTTTGTTGGTTGTTTGTGAGAAACCACTCAGCGTACCATATTGAAACTATTAGAGACTCTATGTGTACCAAGTATAGAAAGTGGATACATATGATGAAAATGTGGTACTCAAATGAAATGTTGAGCAATGTGAATGAAGCTAGAAATTCTTAAAGTAAGAATTGTTATATAAACAAGAAAATTCAAAGAAGAATCTTGAAGAGATATAAAGATAAGAGATGGAAATAGCCAAGATAACGAATAATATCGTAAATGATGAAAAAGGGGAAGAAAGAGGATCGTAAAACAAAACGATCATGAGTTAAGAAAAGAATTTTAAGGGAGATGATTATAGAATAAGATCACGACGTGGTCAATTTAAGTTATAAAAGAAAGATGGTCTGTAATGTTTGAATAATTATAGCTTGATGCTATGAAGATGATGTACTATGAAATAGTATGAGATAACTCACGAGGAGTTATAGATGAAGTGATACGAGGAATTCGTATAGAGCAAAGAGCAAGTTATAAGCAGGATAGAGTTTTAAAAAACAATACCGTTATTCGTATGTCTATGCTAATTGCTTCGGCTATACAAAAATGATTTGAAATATATCAAAATGTATTTTTTTATATCATCAATGCATCATGGAACCTGGTGCAGAGATGATAAAAACGATGGAGTCATCAATGCAGTATTACTTAGTGTTGGATGTGATCTAAGGATCGTCAGCCCACTATGGTATGATGTAGTATGATAAAATCACCAAATGACGGAATCCTCAAACGGACTATAAATGAAATGCGGTATCATGACGTCATAAAAAGATTTTAAGATTTCATTAAGATATGAGAATATATATATACACACATATATGTATATGTATATTTTGATTGATGTCTGAATTGTTGTAGAAGTCTATGTTATTTGATTTGGCTAAACGATTATTGAAAGATGTTCATGAAATTCAAGCGTTACTTGAGAAGTTATGCCAAACCAAATTGTTTTGGTGGGGATTCAGATGTTGAAAAGCTGAGATGAACAACCCTTTTATAAGAGATTACGCAGAAGCGTTTAGATGTTTGTGCACAATACATTATACGAAGGACTGATCACCCTAAGTACGAGGAGTCCCTATAGTCTTATGACTGTTAAAGTTTAAGTTGAAAGATTACTTATAACTATGGATATACGCATAGCGTTTAAATGTTTGTGCACAATACATCGTACGAAGAGCTTAACAACCTAAGTACGGGAGTCCCTATAGTCTAATGACTGTTAAGGTTTAAGTTGAAAGAGTACTTATAATTGTGGACGTAGTTCAAGGTCTTATGACCCCTCAACATGATTTGGGATCTTTTAAAATTTCTAAGTTATTCATACTGCTTCCCAATTATTGAGCAATTGTGGAAGATTCTTTCTATTCTAAAAGGCGAATGTGGTAAAGATGATATTCCTTAGAAAGAAGTAAGTCTTAGAATGCGACACTGCATGATGGATATGTTGAATAGATGAGAAAAGAAATTTTGAAATGAGGAGGAGATGAGTTATCAAAGAATAATGTAAAACTTTTAATAAAAAAGTTTAATAATTTTAGAAAGATCTTTGTGAAAAGAAGTGGTTATAGAACCCAATGAATGAATAAAATATTAACATAAAATCTATTTTGATAGATTGAATGAATGAAGATTAATAAATAAAATTTCGAGGACGAAATTCTTAGAAGAATGGGTGAATGTAATATCCCGAGTGTTTATGATAATGATCCTTAGAAAAGGAAATGAATGGGTTAAATAATATATAATACTCAAATATAATTGAGTCTAAGTAAATGTTATGAAATAAAACTTACAAGAATTTATTATCAAGAATGGTAGGAGTAGGAAATATAAAACCTATATTAAGGCAATGTGTTGAAGTTATTCAACGAAGAGATTCGATGAAAACCTTAGTAAGGTAGGGTTTCGGTGATTCCAAGGATGAAATCCTTATAAGGAGAGAAGGTTGTGACAACCCGAATTTTTATAGGTTATTAAAATAGGAATTTAATAATTAAAATTCTTATTATGAGATGTTTTGAGTTTGAGTATTTATATATACGTGATATATATTTTGAAACATGTGATCTGGGGTGAAGAGAAATATATATATTCATATATTGGGAATTGAGGTTTAATAGTTAATTTAACTATTGAAGGAATTAAATGAATTTTGTAATTAATTTTAAATATTTATTAAATTAAATAAATATTTTAATTTATTTATTTATTGAGATAAATAAATAATTGATGAATTGTGGTGAATTAATTTAGTAACTAAATTAATTAGTGTTAAATAAATTGAGTGATGATAATTTTATTTGAAGGATTTAATTTAAGGAAATAATTAAATTAAATTAATTGCTTAATATTTAGAAAATAATTAAATTAAATGAATTGTTTAATTTAAAGAAAATAAATAAATTAAATAAAGTGATGTGTCTAATTTATTAATTAAATTAGATATATAATTATTTATTATTCATAAATATAATTATAATAGAAATTATTTTAATTACCATTACAAGTTATTTAAATTAAATGAGCTAAAGTTATTTAATTAACTAAAGGTGTGACATGAAACTATATAATATAAGATTATTCAAATAATTTAGTTTGGAGAAATTTTTGGTTAGCCAAACAAGGCCTTGTGGCCTTTGGTTTTTTTCAACTGACGTCTTTTATTTTTTTATAAAAACTGATGAGTACGTGGGGTGAGAGAGGTCAGTTATTTTTTTCTACGCTTCTTATTTTCTCCTAAGGCTAGATTATAGAACTAAAAGAGAGAAACACAGATATTAGAGAGAGAGCTTGGTGAGAAGAATTACAGTGATTTTGAGAAGAAGGGTTTTGGGGAAAAAGGATTGCACTCAATTTTGATGGCCAACAATCAAAGAATAAGGTATAATCAATTCTAATTTTAAACTCTTGTTTTCTTAAAATTTCTATTGATAGTGGTGTTAGATTGATACACATATATATATATATATATATATATATATGATTTAATCTATTATCTATCATATGTAAGTGTTATTTGATGATTAAAAACATGAAATTGGGTTGTAGTATGAAGAGTTCATATAACAGTGTTTATGTTGTTGGATATGGCTTAGAAAGTACCAAATTTGTGCCCTATATGTGTTGTAATCTGCAAATTGAAGTTAGAATAGGTTTGTATGTGAAGAAACGAAAACAACCCAAATTGAACTAGACAAAACGGATGTAAAACGAATTCGTAGTGAATGAATTCGCTAGAGATGTTAAAACATGAAAATAGAGTATGAACATGTGTTTTGGGTCAAATTTTAGGTTGGTTAATATTTTTATAAATTGTTAGAATTCTAGTATGTTGTAGTTCTATGAATTATAAATCCATATAATCTAAAACGGTCTAATTTGGATGTGTATAACTCAAGTTATGAAGATTAGTAGGAGAAAAAGGGTCAAAAATCGCAAAAACAAAGAGCTTGTGTCCTGTTACGCTAATCTGGTAGTAATGCTTATTGTGCTCTAAGTTATTTGGGGCGCAATGCACTTTATGGTGCAATTGCATTGTGCCCATATTTTTAATTAGTATGCAATTGCGCCAAAGTATATCAGTGTGATTTGCTTTGACTTGCTTTAGTAAAATAGGCATAACTTTTTCATACGAACTCCGATTGAGGTGATTCAATATGATCCTGAATGAGGACGAATGCGTATTCGGAGACAATCGGAGGGCGTCAGACATGCACATACACAAGTATAGTGATGTCAACGATAATAGATGTTATTCTAAGTTGTTGAACATGAATATTATGAAGTATAATGATGCTTAAAACTAATAAATGATGTATTAGATAAGTTGTATACGCATACTAAGCACACACAAGAGAGGCAAATTGGGCGTGTGACGAATAAACGTCGAAACGTTGTGATAAGTGATAATGAACGTAAAAAATATTTTAAATCAAATGAAATGAATATTAAAAGATATTGAATAGTGTTAATATAAAACCAATAAGTGGTCCTAGCAAGACTTAAACATTTGAATGAACTTCAAATATGGAATACAGTGAGATGTAAGTTGAAAGTTAATACAATAAAATTGAACATTGTGTATATATGATATGAAGGGTTATTAGATGTAGAGTAAAGTTTACATTACAACTACTATACGTTGCTATGTGCCTAATAGTTAATGTGAATGGTTATATAATTGTGTAGGGCACGTGAAGTGCAAATATCTGTAAGCTGTTAAACTGTTATTGGTAAACAACGATCAAGGCAAGTCTTTCAGTTCCTATTTGCTATGTGAATTTGATTGTTTTAAATCTTTATTGCAAAGAGCATGATGTGCTATATATATGTTGAATATATGAAATGTTAAAGTCAACTTATGACTACGTTGATTGAGTAAAGCATGCTGATTGAGTAAGGAACTTAGTCTTTATAATTGTTATATGAACTGTAACATGTATGTTATGTTAGTCCAATGTTTATGAGATATATGTTGAGCATGTTATTATGTGTTACGTGATGCATGAAAACTGTTAGATTTTGCTGGGCTGTCGAGCTCAACCTTGCAAATAACCATTTTTGCAGGTTAAGGATTGAAGGTACAGTATGTTCTACTTGAATGACGTGGATCAAAAATAATACACGAAGATTAATATTTTAGCTAAAGTTGTTATTTCTTTATACCATGATTAAGATTCATAAGATGTACTTAATGTTTTATGATGTTTAGTTTTATGTTGAGTTGTAAAGCTAATGTTAGAGTTATCTGATATGTAAAGGTTATCAGATTGAAATGTAAAATTTTATAATAACAGTGATAAAGTGAATCATAAAATAAGATTGATTCAAAGACATATAGATGATAAAGGTTTTGATTCGGAGAATTAAAGTAAGAAGATAAAAAGTTTAAATTATTCCGCATTATACAAAGTTTAACATCGAATAATGATGTAAAATCGTAAGGTAGATGTGTTATTAATGAATCGAAGTTAATAATTAAATTGTTTGAATTTTGGGGTCAATTACAAAAATCATTTTAAATCATCACCATTAATATTTAAATATTAATGAATTTATTATCAAAATATTAAAAGTCATTAATTATACCTTAAAATATTTTTATATCACTTTTCTCATTTTTAAATAATTTTAAATCAATAAAACCATTTTTCCATCATTTATTTAATATAATATTTAAATAAATCTAATATCATTAATATTAATTTATTAATGAGAATTCTCAAAATATTCAAAATTATATTTTATAATTCAAAATATTTTCTAACACTTTATTCTTATTTAAAATGATTTTTATAATCTTAAAATCATTTTTCTCTAATTTATTTAATATACTAATTAAATAAATTAAATACCATTAATATTTAAATAATTATAAATATTAAAGAAAAATATCCCAAATTGTCAAAAATTATTTTTCATAATTTAAAATAATTTGTAAAACCATTTTTGGTAATTTTTTATAATTTATTTTCTATTTTTAATCATTTTCCAGAAATTAGGAAAATAAAATTATTAAAACCGTCGCTATAGGATATAGCGACACTTTTTTGTCGTCTTAGGTGTTCTTGGCATCAAGAACACTGACAACTCAGTGTTTAAGGTGCTCTGTTTGACTACTTGCAATTCTCATTTAAATTTGTTTCTGGGCTACCTTAGGCTTCAATCATGTAATACACATGTAGTACTACAAGTTCTAATCATCACTTGAATCATTTAATCACACATCACGAAGATCTAAGCTCACAAAGTTCTTGTCAGGACATTTATGGGTTTTCTGGGTAATTGAAAAACCTAAACAGTGTCGACTAAACACTTTCTAGTTCGATTTGCTCAAGGTTCTGGTCATCATTTCAGTTATATTATGATTCAAATCAATCGTCCATAGGTCAAGGAACATAACTATATCAACAGATAAGTGAAACAACATCAAAATCACCAAATACAGCTCGATCAAAGGATGTCAGAAAGTTCGTTAATACAGTTTCTGGGTTTTTCAGAAACTTTATCCGTGACGAAATGGCTAGGTTTGACCATCCATTACATTCCATATGATTTTGATATAAGGAATCTAATAACATGGATCTAGAGTCCATATTACCAGTTACAACATGCATATAACAACAAAATCAAACCTCTTAAAACCTGACAGATCCTGGCTTTAGAAGATCATGTCAGATGCTGTTCATGTACTTCTGGGTTATCTAGAATTTACTCGGTCATGGTCGGTCAACCGACTTTGACCGACTATATCTTGAAATCTGGAAATCGAATAGCTTGGATTCCACTTCCAGATCACAGACCTCGTGTCAGAGTATGGATTAAAACTTTAAAACAACAAAAATCATAAACAGAAAAGAATCTGAAGCCACTGACATTAGCTTGTCAGACGAATTTAGGGTTCAAGAACATTTTTTAAAAACTCCATTTTTAATGCCTTTGATGTTATGGATCTATGATGGATCATCATAGATCATCATAAAACATCATCTAGCACAGATTTAAACACATAAACACAAACATGAACATAGCATACAAGATCTAAGATGGGTTTAGGGTTATACCTTCTTTTAAATATGCTTTGATCATTGTTCTCTCATACTGATTTTCGTGTTCTAAAGGGTTACCTAGTGACCGAATCACTTTAGATTTTCGGAGGTTTGGGAGAGAGAAAACTAAGTGGAGTGTTTGATAGCAAAATGAGCAAAAGTTAAGACTTTCTCTCCCTTTAATCCTCTAAAATAGATACATTGAATGTATGTAATGCAAGGTGTCCCTCTAGATCAGATTGTAGCTGAGATTTAAGTCAAAAGGCTAGCTTTAGTTGGTGAACAACTACAAATTTGGTAAGATTTGCAAGTTAGCTTATTTAAAATATAAAAAGGGTAATTTGGTCATTTGTATTTTAATTTTAATGGCATACTTGACATTTCTCCAAACCCTTAGGGTTTAACCCTTAAGGTTTAACCCTAAGGTTCTAACTCTTAGGTTTTACAACTTTAGTTTCTAGATTTTTTTTCTAATTAGGATTTTAATTAGAAAATTAAGATTTCAAAAATATAATTAGGGTTTCCTAATTATATTATGGTTTTCTAATTATATTAAAGGTTACCATTCATATTAGGGTTGCTAATTAGGATTAGGGTTTCCTAATTAGGGTTTGGGATTCCCGAATTTAAAATTAGGGTTTCTTAGCTTTCGTTTAGGGTTTCTAAACCTGAGATTAGGGTTTCTAATCCCTTATTAGGGTTTACAAATTTTAAACCTTATCTGATCAATCATTGATCAATAACTCTATACAGTACAAATGCGTATTTATCAATACAATAATTTTAATTGTATTTTCTATCGAATCCCTATCCAGAATTAGGATTAAGGTTTCTAAAGTTGTTAAACACAACTCTACTCTTATTTTTCAGTCAATACACAAATTGACCACTTCTCGAGACTCAAATTACAGATACACATCACAATATTAACAGTCAATATTAATATTAAATAAAAAAAAATTATTCGTAAAATTTGGATTTTTCGAAATCCCGGGTTATCACACACGTATTACTATATTTTAACCACTAGGTATTCCAACAGTGTTAACGGTAACAACTATGCCATTATTTATAAAAACTCAAACCTGTCATTTTTTTCATCTGATCGTTTTCTGTTATAGGGCCCACAAATGGCTGCGTCATCGTATAAATATTCCGTGACATCAAGAATATTCCACGGCCAAACGAATATTCCCCGACAACAATGAATATTTTATAACCACATTCATATTTTGAAAATTTTGCTCATTTTACCCATAACTAACAACATTAATCAAATCCACTCCTTACTATTTCAAAATAATTAATAGAAGAAATTCAATTTTATTTTTAAAAAGTTGGGGTCTTATATATATCATTTGGGTATATATAATTTATTGATTAATAGATAAAATTCGTGATAGTTGGACTAAACAAAGCAAATAAACTATCTTCATAGTTTCACGCTACCGTGGTGGAAAAAGGCAGAAACTGGAAATTGCTACCGTCCAAGGGTTAAATACTGACCTTGATTCAAGGCTTATAGCCCTAAACAGAGGCAGTGAAGTTTGTTGATGGTGCAGACTTTAAAAATCCATTGTAACCTAGTATAATAAAATGTTAATGTGATGAACATGTAATAAAGATACTATAACAGATTTGTATCATGTAGGTGGTAATTCCAAAGTTGTAAAAAGTAGTAAGTCGTGAAAATCTTACGTTGTGATTTATTAAAAATGAGAGTTGGTAACTAAGTGTTGCAACTCTAAGACTTGTGATTTCTGAAGTGTATATAGTATCACTACAAAAAAATGGGGCTTCAGCAACAACCGATTTACTGTCGTTGCATCTTTCGTTGCACAATGAGCGTTGTTAATTGTTCCGGAACGAATGTTTTTTTTCGTTGCCAAAAGTAATACATTTTGCAACAAAATTTGGCTTTCGTACAGAGACATCGATCCTTTAGCAACAAAATGTATTGTTGCAAAATAATTAAAATTTCGTTGTTAAAAATCCCATTTCGTTGCAAAAGCCTGCTAATTGGCAACGAAATGAACTCTCTTTTTTGTTGCAACGACCATGCATTTTCGTTGCAATTGACACCATTTTACAACGACATTTTTCATTGCAATAAATTATGAAAATTGTTGCCTAAGCTTGCTTTCGTTGCGGAATGTAAACTTTTTAGCAACGATTTTCGTTGCTGATTATATTATTTGGCAACGACATTATGTTGAATCAGCAACAAAAATGTTTGTTGTTGGTTATTTTTCAATAGCAACGAAAGTTGTCGATTAGCAACAACATTATATATTGTCATTTCTTTATATGTGCAACGAAAGTTGATATGATTTGCAACGATAAAAAATGTTGCATTTTATGTTAGTATTAGCAACAATATCCTCTGTTGTTCTTAGGTTAATTTTTCATTGCCAAATATTATATTTTTAATGCCATTAGCAACGAAAATTTGTTGCTAAATGTATAAAAAATTATTGTTATATTAAAACTTGTTCAATACTTTGGTAACGAATTATATTGTTGCCAAATCAAAATTTGACATTCATTTTGCGTACCTGGCTGGCGCAAAAATACAAAAAACTAAAATATTATTAACTTAAAAAAATCATCCACTACATAATCATTCATTATCTTTACAATTAACCATCTAAAACTACCACAGTTCTTCAATCAAAGTATATATCTACATATATAGAGAGAGTACACTTCATAATTTCGTCCCTTGTCTTCCGTAAACGTAACACGAAAATTTGATACCCAGTATTGTAAGGCAGGTCGTAGAAGCAGTCTTCCTGCACATATTTAAAAATAATAGCAAAGTCAGTAAAATAATAACAAAGTCAAGAAAACGTGCTAAATTTACCCAAACTGCATTATTCAATAACTTATTACAAATGGAAGATAAAAAGATCAACCTATTTTGATCACTAAAAGAAAATATATATACAGAGCATAAAACGAAGGTCATCATTAGAGTATATTTAATAAAGATTTATCCTAGTCTGGATGGTGCTTCGACATATAGGACAGAGATGAAGGTCTTGTCTACATTCACAACATGCCTGCAAATAAGAAAGAAAAAGAAAACTTGAAGATACACTCTAGCCATGTTCTCTAAAAATGAAAACCAAAAACCTTTTGACAGTGATACCTGAAGTCTACAACCAAACGTCATATCCCTAGGATTGGTAATGCAAATGGGACATAACTGTCACAAGGCAGACAAGAAACAGTTTACTATGATTCCCAACAATACATGAACATTCCAATACTAAATCCATTTTTCAAGTATACTGAATCACTCCAGTACTAAATATACAAGTAAAGTTTTATTTGAAAAAGTTGTGAGCGCATATCACTTACATGATTTGTATAGACATTTTTGACAGGCTTGCTTCCACCTCATTCAATTCATCCATGTCGAGCTCATCATCAGCCAAAATTTCACTACCATGAGCAGATGATGTTGAGGTACTTGATCCATTTGTAGTAGAAATTTATTAACCTGACACTTAAATATAACACACCATCATTGTGCAGTATATAGTATATGCTCATAATTATCACTTGAATAACTAAGTCATCAATAGTGTGTAGTAGTATAGTGTTGTGTTGGCTTAGTAATAATGCAATCCATCCCACCAACAGATAATTATCAGAAAGAAAATGAAAACTAAAAAACAGCATCAACATGAATAAATAACCACTTCAAAGGCTTTTCATGTCTTGAATAACCACCCTTGCAGAGTTTCGTCCTGGAGCACCCATAACGCCACCTCCAGGATGTGCCCCACTTCCGCACAAATACAAACCTCGCACTGGGGTCCTGTAATTTAACCTGCACTAGAAATTGAATTCAACTTCTTGATTATTTTCATTCAACTACAGGAAAATTTCTTCAAAATATCAACATTACCATCCTTTTACAGGTCTCATCATGAACAGATAATCTAATCCCATGGCACCATGGAAGATATTCCCACTTGTCAAAATTTGTTCAACAATTGCATAAAGCAAATTAAATAAAATACCAAGTTACCTACTCCAGGAGAAAATCACAGATTGTTAGCAATTTGTGGATCCCTATGATCCATGTCCAGTTATAATTAAAACTTGACGACCCTAAAAAAATTGTGGCAACATAAATGGTAAATTTTCAAGTAACAAAGCTGGGGCAAGGCTTCTCTCCACTGTACTACTTGGCATTACTACACTCTTCCTAGAGCATAATTGCTTTTCATAAAAGCGCAAGACACAACAAAAAACATTGACTTAATATCAGATGGTAATTTTTGGAATACCGTAATTCCCAACATATATTACTTGCTTGAATTTCTTAAAACCTATTTATGGTCCTATTTATGGATACTTTTCTTCTTCTTTTCTTCCTTTTAGTTGGAGGGGACAGAGTTAGGTGTAGTTTCAATTTAGTAAACATACCTGTCAGACCAATCTCCCTTTCAAGGTCTGGTGGAGTCAACATGTCATAGCTAATTATCGATGAGCTGAAGCCAGGGGAATACTCATCGATCAAGGTGAAACATCTTTGCGCAAATGATTCCTGCAGCAAGAGTCGCAAGACAACCAGTACTTCAACTATTTGTACTATAGACCAATAGGTCCCAATGCATGAATAGGCTTAATAACACTAACAGTATTGTGGTGGTCTGATAATATTATTCTGTAATAGAACTGGGAACGAATGCTGAAAATTGGACATTACAATCAAAAGAAACAAAGAGCCAACATGTGTCAATGGTTGACACCCTATAGAATATTCCAGTAGGAAAGATAATTTTGAGATTTCCATTTCCTAAAATTCAACTCACCCTATATTCAGGGTCTTCCCAGCTGCCTTCAAAGGGTTTATACCGTGTGTACTGAATAAATAAGTTGATCACATGTTTTTCTATAAAGAAACAATTGAGTTACATTAATTTGTAATAGTTAGTATCTATAGATAATGTTGGATGCACAACATGACATGTGACTATTAAGGAATCCAATAGCTGAACAAGAAGTTAATTTCATTTATATGACGGTAAACGAGAGAAAATATAGCAAGCATAAATAACCTTGTAACGATAGCCTAATGACTATCCCCTTCCCATCTAATTTCCAACATAATAAAGTATATAAAAAATACTTCAAGAGTGAACACATGATCTAAACTGATATATTTGATATACTTTTCTAAGTTTCAAAAATTTGAGCAAAATAAACTCTACCCACCCCCCAAAACAAATTTCCTTATTGATAGTAGGAAGTAGACAACATCAACACTAAGAAAACAATCCTGAAAAATGGTTCCAAGACCGAAATTGAGTTGATATATCATATAAGAAACAATTAGTACAATTACTAGTTCGCGAATTCAAGTATAGCAGGAAGTAGATAGAGGAAAAGTTATTCAACCTAAAGAAGAATCAAATGCCTGAGTAACGATATTAAAAATGTATCAATAAAAAAAAGTTTTGAAGTACCAGGAGGGGAAAAAGTCTTGTCCAAGACAGAAGGAATGGTCATTTCAATAATAGGCCTCCGTGATGGTGAGCCATTTACAACTTCTTGACAGGCAAAGTCAATATCTTCCATACTAATTGAGAGAGAAAATTATGAGAAGGCATAAAACATTCCTTACTCAAGTACATCAAAGATGCAAGAAAAGTAGTATCAAGACTATTGAGAGCATCCATCATTTAGGTTAGGAATTCTATGGATAGATATTACTAAACAGTTCAATAGGGGGTCCACCATTATACAAGCTCAAAAGGTGGAATATCATATTAATATTTTGAACTGATGAGCTCTAGAAACTACCACATTAGCATATGACATAAGCACATAGATTGAGAGCAAATAAAATAATAAACACAAAATTGATAGAATACCTCTCAGAACAATTGTGAATTGTACCCACATGCTGAGGACTGGAATCAGGATGACCCAACTTGCAACACTTAAATTGTGGCAAGTGGGCAACAGCTAAGTTGATTTTAGTAGTTGCCTGTTTCAGTAAACAACCTCCAAGTCAGATCAATCTAAGTATAAAGAATAAAGGCAAAAAGATGTAACATTGTGGTTGCCGCTTTATTACCCAGGTATAGATTAGTATATGTCACAAAATTATAACTTCATACTGCTAGCAGAAGTTCTTATAAAATTTCTATATTTAAGATTTAAACTCCAACTCTAGAAGCTTGAATACTCTTCTAATCTACCTTTCAAAAACTTCTAAAAACATACATGAATAGAATTTGAGTATTTCTCAATTATTATGGTATAAATGACCAATTTTAGTATTATCAAAGAAGAAGAAGAGTTTACTATTTCAAATGCCTTTTTCTGAATTTCAAATAATTTGGAGCTTTTAAGGAATTTGAATTGAAATATGGAGTCTTGAGGGTTACGCATGAACCTTACTACTGATTCCTTTAATTCAGGAATGGTTTAGTAATGTCAGTGGAAACATCTCAAAACTTCAAGCAAAATAAGCAACCTTAGAGAATTTTGTTAAAAATGTGCATTTGCATTCATCTAACACTTCAAAGGCCCTTATTTTTTCTTTTCTTTATTTTTTTTATCTATTCTCTAATTTGCTAATGCTCTAAGACACTAATCCTGGGCGTTGTTGCAAAACACTAATCAATAATTCTCATTACTTATGCAATACATACACCCAGTAATTACGTGTCCAATCCTTTTTCGTACCTTCGTTGCATCTTTTCCATAAATCACTCTATGTTTCCTAATTCTCAAGCTAATACTAGTATAAATGATTAGTACAAAATTTAGAAGAAAAAAAAGACTGCTCAGAAAAGTGTGAAAAAGACATTATAACAAACTTGTAAACTGATTACAGCTTCATTAAATAGACCTATTTAAGGAAAAGTTAACAGATGTCCATTCAAAACCTGTGTAGAAAAGTTCGTAGAGCAACATATATAGACACCGTATAACATATTTTGCTTAGCATAACTTCGATGAAATAAGAATACTTTCTTTCGTTGGTGGTATGAAAAACTTACAGAGTTGTAGTCGGAGTACTTGATAGCACAAAGAAATTCATCAGGAAGAATACTTTCAGGCACCAAGTCCTGTATGAAAAGAAAAATCCATCATTTCTAGGAACAGTCGGTAACAAAAACGCATCAGATGTTCAAGTAACATACATTTCATGTGTTACTATCTTAACTATACTAGGCCAGACTAGCCAACTAGCCAAACCCATTTTCATTCAACTGTATAATGAGTAGAAACGTGCACCTAGACAGCATACTGACAAATACTCTACTCCATGCCCACTAAGAAAAAGAGACATGATGGATACAACTTCATGACGATAACTCCATCCAAATATACAAATATAAGAACCATTACAGGACTATTATATCAGAAAAAAATGGTAAGAATTGAAATCCAACAAACAACCATATGTTCACAAAAAAGTACAGGAGCTACCTTTTCGACACCAAATATACGCTTTTCAACAAACAACCATGGAAGAATGGAATATCATAACATGAGGCTAATGTCCCAGTTTAATAAAACATCAATAACAACCTTTATTAAAATAAGCTAATTAACGAGAGCTCACCTTGAATATGCAGCTGAGGTTCATCAAAACCTCTACCACGAACAGCTGAGGTTGATTAATAAAACATCACCTTGAATAAACATCTCTGTCGGCCGTACACAAAGAACAAAGAGCTTGGCAAAACAAACAAAAGGGGGTTCTTTTCTAGAAAGAGAAAAGAGGGTTTCGACTCACTATACGAATATCAACAAGCCAATCTCTGAACTCTTTGTTGATTCGTTCCTTGATGTGCGACCGGATCGCCGGGATCTGCTTCTCGAGCATCCGTATATTTCCCTCATTAGCAGCCTCCTCAAATTCCTCCCTCAAATCATGAGTTTCCCTCACAGGGGTAGCCAAATTGGGGCTTTTCACAAAACTATCCTTTGCATCCTCCCAAACAGAATCATCTGCCTTATCGGGATTTGCCCACCCAATAAATTCCTTCCCATAAACCTTAACCTTATTAGCATCGTTGAATTCAACCCCATAAGTATTCTCAAACAAACACTCTTGATACTTGATTTGATGATACGTACGTACGTGGATTCAAACAAAGATTAAAGGAACGCGGGGATCAAGCAAATTTAGAATAAAGAGGTTCAAACAAAGCCTCTCGATGGATTGATCCAAGATGTTTGAAATTTGAAAGTTAACGTAAGAAAAAATCCAAAGAGGATGCAAAAAGAACACGGGGACATTAATTTGGGTCAATTTAATATGTGTTCCAATTTTAATCTTTTAACAAAGTCAACATATTTACTTACAAAGGAAAGATTATGGAAATCCCACGCAGAAGGATTTTATTTGGATTCTTAATTTTAAATTCTATCAGTAATTAGGATTTCTTTTTAATTAAATTCCTTTTCCAAATCGACTTTCTATTTTCTTATAGAATAAGGGTTATAGTTTATAAATTTCTATTAGGATTTGGATTGTTTTGAGTAGTATAAATAGAGGTGCAAGTTGATGTAATATGATTACATTATATCATTATTTATTATTCAATATATTTGTGAGGTTATTCTCTACTTTTTTGGTTTTTGAAGAATTCCAAGTATTTTTCTTAGTTATTTCTTTTGAGATTCATTTGACTTATCATACAACAATTCATAGTTGTGTGTGCGTCTTCTCACCGCATCAATCGTCGATTGTCTTAGATTACCGCTTCAATATAAGCGAGGGGTCAAGGTGTCGTTGGTGTCCATTCAACGCAGAATTCAACGCGAGCAATTGTACCAAAATTACCGCCTCACATATAAAGCGAGGGTTAAGGTGTTGCAAGCAATTCACCCAACAACCGCTAAGGTTAAACGATCGGGCGACGACCACCTCACGCAAGCGTCTGTAGTGGAGTCTATCATTTGGTATCAAAGCTAAGCCTTTCTAGCAAGTTACTTATCTTTAATTTTTTTGTCGAAATATATATTGCAAAAAAAAAAAAAAAAAAAAAAAAAAAAAAAAAAAATTCATATTCTATTGTGCTAACCCAATTTTTAGCACACCATCAAATCATCAAATTCTAACCAAGAGTTCATACCGTTCCATCATCATCAATTCTCAAACTGAGCTACAATTTACGAAGTCCGAAGCCTACAAGAGGAGTACAAGATAATCGATCGGTGATTTTGTGGTATTCTCGATAACTACACCATCTATATTTTTGTTTCGTGACAAGTAATTTCAAATTGATTAGTAAAACCAAGAATTTTGCTAGGGAATTCAATAAGAACCTATTAGAGAGAATATTTGAGGTAAAAGGCTTAGTGGTGAGATTAATCGAGGTAAAAGCCAATTATTGAGAGTATACACGAGTGGACCATTGATTCGAGCGAAACACGTAAGGGAGTGGTGAGGAAACTGCTTTTCTTACTAACCCTTATTTTGCAGAAATATGTCTAGCTCAAAGGATAAAGGAACTCATGAGAACAACCTTCGACAAATTTGAATTGAAGTTCCGGATGGAAGCAATGCATAAAGAATGGGATCTGAGATTGAGAAAGACTATAGAGCAAATGCAAGAACAATTAGAAGAGATGAGGGTGTTCATGGGTCGAGCTATCCCAAAACACTCTTGGGATGCAAAACAAGACGAGGACACAACAAACTGACGCAAGAAAGGAAGACCCTTACGGTGAGGACAGTAGTGCAGCGGAAGATCGTGAATCTAATTTTCGACATCAAAGACACGGAGGTGCTAGGGAAAGAAGAGGTCAGGACAGAGAAGATGGCAATTTAGATAGCATAAAATGAAGATTCCAACTTTCCAAGGCACGGGTGATCCCGAGGCTTATTTAGATTGGGTAACCAAGATGGAGCGAATCTTTGGTATCACAACTATTCTGGACCTCAAGAAAGTCAAACCGCCATTACGAAATTTTCTCGGATATACATTGATATGGTGGGATCGGTTTGACTGACTAATCGGAGAAGGTGTGACGAAAGCCGATTACAACTTGGGCGAGATGAAAGCGATAATGAAAAAGAGGTTTGTACCAACATACTATCAACGGGAGATCATTCGTAATTTACAAACTCTTAAACAGGGAAGTCGAGTGTGGATGAATATTACAGTGAGATGGAGATGTTGAAGGATCGAAATTAACTTGATTGAGGACAATGAAACATCGATGGCTAGGTTCTCAGCAGGATTGAACCGAGATTGCGAGACTTGGTTAAACGACAACATTATTTAGAGTGGGGAGGAACTGGTCCATATAGGCTACTAAGATAGAGAAACAACTCAAGAGGCGAGTAGGACAACGAGGACAATCTAATGCTAGTTCATCATGGAGACCCAATTTGGCAAAGCGAGAGGAAAAAACAACAATGCGTTCAAGCCAAAGGTGGAACCCAAGCAAGGATCAACTAGCCGAGAAACTCAAAGTAAACCGAACAACCTTCTTTTTTGGTCGTAAGCGAGATATTGTATGTTTTAAGTGTCAAGGGGGGGACATATTTCTAGCCAATGTCCAAATCGGAAGAAAATGTTGTTACTTGACAATGGAGATGTGGAGACCGAGGGGAAGATAGCGACACCGATTCTATGCCACCATTAGAGGAGATAGTGAGGATGCAATACATGGTGAAATTCTCGTTACAAGAAGAGCACTTAGTACACGAGTTAAGGAGGAGAGCGGTGAAAGAACAATGGAAAATCTATTTCATACTCGATGTCTTGTGAATGGGAAAATTTGTTGCGTAGTTATAGATGGAGGCAAATTGTCTAAATGTGGCAAGCACTACGATGGTGGAGAAATTGAGGTTACCTACTACCAAACATCCGCAAATGTATCGCTTTACAAAGGGCTCAATGATAATGCGTACATTAAAGTAACCAAACAAAAAAGTAGTTCCATTTGCTATTGGTCAGATATTGATGAGGTATTGTGTGATGTGGTGCCCATGCAGTGGTGACATATATTGTTGGGTGAACCATGGCGGCATTGATAGAGGGTTCAACACGACGGGTTTACCAACGATATTCATTCGTTCACGACAAGAAGAAGATCTCTTCAAGGTCCTTTGTCACCACAACAAGTACATGAAGATCAAATTCATTTGCGTAAAAAATTTGTACAAAGAAAAGAGAGTGAAGAAAGAAAAATCAAGAAAAAAGAAAAAGAGAAAAAAAAGAGAGAAAAGAAAGAAGAGAAAAAATAAATATATTCGCAAAAAAGAGTGATGTGAGAAGAGCTTTGATTTCTAAATGACTTTATGATTTTACTTCTCAGATAAAGAGGCGCTTTTGACTACTAACGCTAATGATTCTTTGCTAGTGTTGTTTCATCTCTCTGTGAATTCAAAGATGTATTTCCCGAGGAGCTTCCTCATGGACTACCACCTATTCGGGAATTGAGCATCAAATTGATTTTGTTCCCGGTCTGACGATTCCAAACCGTCCCAAATTTTATCGAGTAATCCCGAGGAAACGAAGGAGTTACAAAGGCAAGTTGACGAAATGATGGAGAAAGGATTCGTGAGAGAAAGTATGAGCCCATGTATGCGCTTCGGTGATCCTAGTGTCAAAAAAGGATGGAAAATGGAGGATGTGCATCGATTGTCGAGCGGAAATAACATTACGGTAAAATATCGACATCCCATTCCTCGCTTAGATGACATGTTAGATGAATTACATGGGTCTTGCATATATTTTCAAAAATTGATTTAAAAAGTGGTTATCATCAAATTAGAATGCAAGAGGGTGATGAATGGAAAACAAATATTTAAAACTAAATACTGGTCTTTATGAATGGTTAGTATTACCTTTTGGTTTAACTAATGCACCGAGCACTTTCATGAGATTAATGAACCATGTTTTTTGCTGTCCCATTCATTGGAAAATTTGTCGTAGTTTATTTTGATGATATCTTGATTTATAGCAAAAACTTCAAGATCATGCATTGCATTTAAAATCTGCTTTAGATGTACTTAGGAAAGAAAAGTTATTTGCTAACATGGAGAAATGCACGCTTTTTTTGGATAGAATTGTTTTTCTTGGCTTTGTTGTGAGTTCTGTGGAGTCCAAGTTGATGAGGAGAAAATACGTGCGATCTAGGATCGGCCGAGTCCAACCAATGTGAGTCAAGTACGAAGCTTTCATGGACTCGCAAGTTTCTACCGACGCTTTGTTCGAATTTTAGTGAAATTACAAACACCATCGATCGAGGTCATCAAGAAAAGTGTGGGCTTCAAGTGGGGTGATGAACAGAAAAAGCATTTAATTTGATTAAGGATAAATTGACAAATGCTCCTTTACTTATTTTGCCTAACTTTGCTAAAACTTTTGAGATTGAGTGTGATGCTTCGTGTTTAGGGATTGAGCCGTGTTGATGCAAGAAGGAAAACCAAATGGCGATTTTAGCTAAAAGTCGAGTGGGGCAGCTTTGAACTATCCTACATATGACAAAGAGATGTACGCTTTGGTTAGAGCCTTGGAGACATGGCAACATTACTTGTGGCCTAAGGAGTTTGTGATCCACACCGATCATGAATCATTGAAATATTTGAAGGGTCAACACAAGTTGAACAAAAGACATGCACGATGGATGGAATTTATCGAGACATTTCCATATGTTATTCGATATAAGCAAGGTAAGGAGAACGTCGTTGCAGATGCTTTGTCTCGCAGGTATGTTTTGTTAAATACTCTTGATACGAAATTGATTGGGTTTGAACGAATTAAAGAGTTATATGATAATGACCTTGATTTCGATGAAGAGTTTAAAACTTGTGAAAAGAATGTTGTGGGTAAATGCTTTAGAGTTGATGGATTCTTGTTTCGAGAAAATAAACTATGTATTCCTGCATGTTCTTTGCGTGAGTTGTTGGTTAGGGAATCACATGGGGGCGGTTTAATGGGACATTTTGGTGTTGATAAAACTTTTCTTTGCTTTTAAAAGAACATTTTATCGGCCTCATATGAAAAGGGATGTAGAAAGAATATGTGATAGATGTATTACTTGTCGCCAAGCTAAATCTCGTGTTCAACCCCACGGATTGATACGCCATTGCCTATTCCTAATGAACCTTGGATTGATCTTTCTATGGACTTTGTGTTGGGTTTACCTAGGTCTAAGCATGGTTATGATTCGATATTTGTGGTCGTGGATAGATTTTCAAAATGGCACATTTTATTCCATGTCATAAAACCGATGATGATCTCATGTCATTGATTTGTTCTTTAGGGAGATTGTGCGTTTGCATGGTATGCCTAAAACTATTGTTTCGATAGAGATACAAAGTTCTTAAGTTATTTTTGGAAGACCTTGTGGGGTAAATTGGGTACTAAATTGTTATTTTCTACTACTTGTCATCCACAAACCGACCAATAAAACTCAAGTAGTAAATAGGACTTTGCTCAAGATTATTACTGCTATCATTAAAAAGAATATCAAGCAATGGGAAGAATGTTTACCACATGTTGAGTTTGCATATAACCGCTCGCTCATTCTTCTATACTAATTTTTCTCCATTTGAAATTGTATATGGTTTTAATCCTTTCGACACCGCTGATTTATTTATCACAAGCACTGCTTCAATATACTAACATGGATGGAACGAAAAAGGCCGATCTTGTTAAGCGATTCATGAAAGAGCCAAAGCTAAACATTGAATCGGAGAACGAAATAATACATTAAGCACGCGAACAAGGGACGACATCAAGTGATCTTTGAGCCCGGAGATCGGGTGTGGTTACATAGCGAAAGAAAGATTCCCTGCTCAAAGACGCTCAAATTGCTTCCGAGGGAGATGGTCCATTTCAAGTTCTCGAGCGTATCAATGACAATGCCTATAAATTGGATTTGCCAGGTGAGTATAATGTTAGTGCTACATTTAACGTTACTGATCTAAGTCCGTTTGATGTAGGTGACGATTTGAGGACAAATCCTTTTCAAGAGGAGAGGAATGATGAGGACATGACATGCGTGGATTCAAACAAGACTAAAGGGACGTGGGGATCAAGCAAGGCTAGAACAAAGAGGTTCAAACAAAGTCTCAATGGATTGATCCAAGATGTTTGGGCTGAAGCTAACGTAAGAAAATCCAAAGAGGAGGCAAAAGAACATGAGACATTAATTTGGGTCAATTTAATACAAGCCCAATTTTAATCTTCTTAACAAAGTCAACATAT